>CM057455.1:135995000-136595000 GCA_016271365.2 Neoceratodus forsteri | reverse complement strand
TCCCTCTTTACCAAGTCTGCCCTCACTCAGGCCACCAGACAGTCATTCTCCATCCCCTTCTGCATCCCCTTGTGTGTCGCACTACTCAAGGACAAAACACTCCCTGCTACAAGGGTGTCAAACCATTCCACCAGCTTCCCCATCCCTTGCCCATTGTCCCTCAACAGTGTATTTCAAGCATAATCTAAAGGAACACCTTTCCAGCTTGTACACTTGTACTTGTCCCAGATCATGACTGCCCTGTGACAGGCTGTTTGAACCTGCTTCTTATGTATCCATGCTGACCTGTCTTGTACCTTTGCCTGTACCATGATGTTTTATTTTCTGTATTATCACACTGTATCTATTACTCCTAGGTTGTTTTGCTTTGTAACTGCCCTCTTTGATTTTGTTATGCACTTTCCTGAGAATACTGTAATCTTTATGTCTGTCTGACCTAAACTGGTCACTTGTGAAAACGGACAATTTTTGGTCATGTGCCTCAAGTATAAAAAATAAACTGAAACTGAAACTGATTTGTTATTTTGTTTTGCCTGTTCTTCAAATAAATACACACCTGTTGAGTTTTTCCTCAGCATTTCCTGTCCTTGTGCTTTCTGATCATATGTGCTGTGACATAAACCATTTTATTCCTTACAACGTAAGTGAACCAGGCATGACTCATATATACCACTTACCCTATATTTTATTGGTATAAACTTTTTCTTCTGTACAAGTAGTCAAGCTGATTAAATTTGTTTGTAAAGCATGCAAACATATTGATTGGTATCAGTTTAAGCTGTGAAAATGATTTTGGGGCTGTACTTCTGTGACACCTATCACAGCTTCACAATAATGAATCTCTGCCCTAACTCTACGCGCTCTCTGCCTTTACCTGCCCTTTTTATGTTTGCTTGCACACATGCATGTCCAAAGCATCTTGGAACAGTACAACATTTAAGTGTATGAGTTTCTGTCCAATGCAGTTGTTGACTCTTGTAGACTTGTCCCTCCAGGCTAATGTATCAGTGACTGTCTATGACAACAGTTTGACAGATGTGGTCTTCACTTAAAAGAAAGTGCACGCTCCTATCAGGGATGGTTATGAGTTAGCAGCTTTATGGGGCTCGTCCCTCAGGCACCAATGAATCAGCGAGCTGTCTATGACAGCAGTTTGAGAGAAGCAGTCTTCACTTGAAAGAAAAGCGCTGCTCTCATCAGGGATGGTTACGAGTTTATGCTTTGTGGGGCTCGTCCCTCAGGCACCAATGAATCGGTGAGCTGTCTATGACAGCAGTTTCAGAGAGAGGACAGCACTTGAAAGAAGTCTGCCACTGCAATGAGGGATAGTTTCCTAATTGCAGCAGGACCTTCCCTCTCCCCCACAACCAGGCACACAGACATAACTTCTCTCTGTTGGCAGCAGCTGACAAGACTCCAGCCATGTGCATTACAGTGCACAGAGATGCGCTTGGCCGGAGTTACGGTTCTTTTCGGCTCCTGCCGCCGAGCATCTTGTTTGTTTAGTGTTCCTTTCCTGGTGAACCATTTCAATAAATAAATGAGCCACAACGTGGCTTTCCACACTGGCTGCTCCTGCTGCCCGCCACACACTCCCAGAAAAGCTGACATCAGAGTGTCCAATCCCCGTGTCAGCATGTATCACCCCCATTAATGTGACACACTGGGAGCCCACCCCAGTGTGCCAAAATAATTTTTTATTTGTGTTTCAGACACCAGGATGCCCATTCCCAGTGTCAGATGACCCCCCCACCTGCAAGAATATTTCAAGTGCTGACATCGGGGTGCCCAGTCCCTGTGTCAGCATCCCCACCACCACACACACACACACACACACACACACACACACTATTGTAGTACACTGGGAGCCCACCCCAATGTGCCTAAATATTTTTGGTAACTGGTTAAATAAAGAAAACCATCCCCAAAGTTGTTTTTCTCCCTGTAAAAATGAAAATGGTCCCTCATCAGCTCCCCATTGCTTCCTTCCTCACCCCCACCCTCCATGTGCAGATCCATCCCCCCTTATCCCAAACTTATCTTAGGAGGTCAGGAGAAGTGATCTTCTATGGAGAGGGACACTTCTGCATTCTTCAAAGCCAACCGGTAAACTGAAGAAATGATGGTAAGCTGTAATAAAGGAATCAGTGGGGGGGGGGTTCAACTAAGGTTGCTATCGCAGCCATTTTTAGGAATTTTTGCACCAAATTCTTAACATGGGATTCTTGGGACCCCACCTCATGAACACTGTCACTGTCATTTGGTTGTTCAATCCTGAAAGGTGATTTTTCTGTTGCTTAGTGGAATAACCTTTCAGGGCCGATTCATGAAATGACAATGCAACTGATCATGAGGTAGGGTCCCAAAAATCCCATGTTGCAAATTTGCTGAAAAAATTTCAAAAAATGACTGCATTATGAGCGTGCATTGCACAATTTCTATGCACACTTGTAAATTCACCATTTTTTAATATTTTCACTCTAGGTTTTCAACATTGCCATTTTGTTACACCTCCTTATGAACAGTACAGCTGTCATTTTTCACATCCTGCCCAAAATGTGTTTTCGCACCTGTGGCACAGAATGGCATGGTTGCTGTCGGAAATTAACTTTTGGGACAGATTAACAAAATTAAAATGGCACTGTTCGTGAGGAGAGGTCCCAAAAATCCCATGTTGCAAGTTTGGTAAAAAAATGCCAAAAAATGATTGCATTACAGGCGAGCAGTTTCTACGCATGCTCGTAACTTCACCAATTTTTCATATTTTCTCTCCAGATTTTCAATATTGCCATTTTGTTATACCTTCTCATGAACAGTATAGCTGTCATTTTTCAAATCCTGCCCAAAATGTGTTTTCACACCTGCAGCACTGAATAGTACAGTCATTGTGCAAAATCACCTTTCAGGATTGAGTAACAAAATAATAGTGCCCCCTGTTCATGAGGTGGGTTCCGTAGAAGCCCATGTTGAAAATTTGAAGTGAAAATACCAACAAACACCTGGGATGTTAGGGTTTTCAACCATAATGCCCCTCCCTGTAGAGACTGACAGGCATCGGGGGGGTGATTTGGGGTCATTGGCCATAATGCTTATGGCATTCCACCCCCACACCCACCCTGCAGCCAGTGACAGGCATTGAGGTGTGCCTTGGGGTCTTTGGCCCTAACGTTCACACCATTCTCCTCTATTGCACCCATCTCAGCTTATTTCCTTATGGAATGGGGCTAGTGTAAGGGACGAAGACCCCAAGGCACACCGCAGCACCTGGCAGTGTCTGCAGGGTTGAATGGTGTGAGCATTATGGTGGATGATCCAAAGGTACACCCCAAAATGCCTGCCAGTCTCTGCAGGGTAGAGGTGGGGGTCAGCGTCAGTTTAATACTTCACTGACATTCCTATTATGTATCTCTCTCTAACTCCTGCACTACCAATGCCAATACCAGCAACCAAACATTCGGCATTGACAAAGGTTTGTTTGTCTTATCACTAGTGTCACAGCATGAGGGAATAAACTTCAGATGAGGCAAATTTACAGGTTTAAAACACACCTTGGTGTGATATTTATTTTTCAAAAGTTCAAAAAATAATACATGAAAACAAAAAAATTGCAAAGAAAATCACTACATAACATCAGTAGTTTCTCATATAATACAGTCTTGGATCTTAGAGCTCCTAAGACCTTTCTCATCTGCATTCAACAGCTTGTCTGCAGTAACACCTCTCTCCTTCAATCTCAAGACTGAACTCTACTAGCAAAACAAAATGGTTATATTAAATGCACGCTGAAACTAGAAAATAGAGTTAAAATCTACGTTTCGAGCCTTGGGTCTTCTTCGGAAATATCTAAAGAGAAAAAAAACAAGTTAGTGTGTTTTTCTCTTTGGAGAATATTTCTAATAAATGGCAATTTAACTATTTTCTATTTTCAATGCGATGCTATTCTTTAATTCTCTAACACAGACCACATGCTGGCCGCCAGTGCTTTGTCTTTTTTTTAACTCTACTAGACTGAACTGAAGTAAACTCTGTGCGAAGGTTTTTATATCTTTCTGGTAGGGTCACCTGACTGAGCTCTTACTTCTTTGGACATGTTTCAAAACTGGGGGGAGGAGATTGTGTCAGGAGATTTTCTGGTTCAATTAAAGGTACAGTGTATATATAACCACAGATATTTACTTTCTATATCTCTGATCCACAGTGACTTTTATACATAGAACCTTATACAGTAACAGGTTCATAGTGTGAATTTGTGAAAATACATTAAGTATTTCTTATAACTGTATTAATCATGACATTATTATTGTTTTATATGACTTCTGAATCCTTTTTCTTCAAAAAGGCATTATTAACTGTATTTATTCCTATTTAAAATAGTTTTCATGTGTTTTGTACACAAATGCACTTATGCACTTCTACACAACACCTTTCCAGGTGTTTGGCATTATTTTAGGGACTGAATGGATGGGAATGGAAAAAGAATGTAAAGCGAGAACTAGTAGGAAGATTAGTAGGGATAGTAAAGAGCTACAATAGGTGGCCAACCTAGGGTGGGGGGGAGAAGAAAAGCAAAGAGAAAAGCGTTAACTATTGTGCACAGATGTTTTTGTAGCTAAGAAATAAGGAGACAGAAAAGTGGTCCATCAGTCACAGCCGAGGGTGTAGCTTAACTCAGCCATAACTGGTCTGAACATTTCAAGATGAAAGTTGATTTTTTACTGAAACTCCTAATTCCTGCTTGAAACCTTTCTCCTGCTTTCATTCCACATATATCCTGCAGTTTTTATTTGTTGTATGGTGCTGTTTAGTACTTTGTTTCCCATAGAATAGAAAAAATTTTGCATAAATGGTCACAGCTTTTTTCTTTCTGTGGCCACTAAGTCAATATCTACCAACTGCCAACAAAACCAGTGATGGGTGTTCAATCACACCACCAGTGTCTACTGCCTGACCCAGTCACTACACAAAATTATCAGAGGTATTCAATCTTGTTTTCAGTATTCACTTTCTACCTGACCCATTCCATACAGAAAATCAACTCCTCCACACTGTGTGCTCGAGCAAATGGATTCAGGTGCAGTGCAGGGGTCACTAGCCACAGACAAAGTCAAGGAAATCCAAGTTAGCATTGCACTCCCTTGCTGAAATCAGAGGCTAAATCCAGAAGTATTTGTTTGATTATAATACAATCACCTCTGTAACCCTGGAGTTGGCTACTCCTCGCAGACTACAAGGAGTAACCAACTCCACTGTTACTGAGGTGATTGTATTATAATCAAATAAATACTTTGGATTAAAACTGGATTTAGTCTCCAATTTCAGCAAGGGAGTGCAGTGCTAACCTGGATTTCCATACAGAAAATCAGCAGTAGGTGCTCAATCTCACCACTCGTCTCTACCGCCATCTGACCCAGCCAATACAGAAAACCAGCAGTAGATGCTCAAGTCCACTGCTAGTATCACCTCTCCCACCCAGCACATCTCGTTAATCCAACACTGGTGTGCTAAAACCCTGGTGCTTGCTAACATCCCTCAGCCATTGTATGAGACACCAGGGTACCCACTCCTTGTGTTGCCAAACAACTCTGCAAAACTATTTTCCCAATTCCCATTGCCAGCACCAGTTAAGAAAATGTCCCTCATTCATTTATTAAACCTGAAAAGAAGAAAAACATCCATGAATTTCTTCTAGCCCCCTGTGACCCACTCAACCCCAACCTCCCTGCATCCACAACCCCCCACCCTCACTTATGTTAAAAGGGCCCCAAAAAGTAATCATGTCTTATGCAAGAAAGTTCCTTTCATTAAAGTGTCCAACTGACAACAGACAGAAAACAAGTCCGATTAATAGCTTTTAAATGTGTTTTAACTGTCTCTGTACTCATAACTTTGTCATGTATTTAACATTTATGCTCCACATTTTCAACATAGCCTTTCTTACCACACCTCATGAACACGTTAGGTGTAATTTGTTTCAAATCCCTCTGAAACAAGTCTTCACAGTCACTCAGTTAAATCACCTTTCAGATTGGATTAAAAAAAAATCTATCTGTCTCGGTCATAAGGTGGGGCCTTGAAAAGACTATTTTAAAAAATCTGAGGTCAAAATGTCAAAAAAGCAACACTACATAGAAACATAGAAGTTTCAGCAGAAAAGGACTGCCAGGCCGATCCAGTCTGCCCGGTTTTCTTACCTTTAATGGCTGCTGGTGCCCCTAGCTGGTCACTCGCTTAAGCTTTTCCTTTCCATCCCTATGGCCCCCATATTCCTATCCCATGCATGTTTGAATCCTGCCACAGTGCTTGCTCCCACCACCAGCTGGGACAGGCCATTCCATGCACCTACCACCCTCTCAGTGGAAAAGGAACTTCCTCCTATTTCTCCTTATGTGGCCCCCTCTAATCTTATGTCATGACCCCTTCTTCTAGTACTCCTTTTATACTGGACGATATTTTCCCCTTTCACCTTATTCATGCTCTTGAGGTACTCGAACATCCCAATCATGTCCCCTCACTCCCTCCTTTGTTCCACTGTGTACATATTTAGGTCCTTCAACCAATCCTCTCATGTCTTGTGCTGTAGCCCCTGCACCATCCTGGTCACTCTCCTCTGCACTGTCTCATTTCTCTCTATGTCCTTTCAAAGTTGCAGCTTCCAGGACTGCACCCAGTACTCCAGATGAGGCCTTATGAATGTTTTGTGCAGTGGAGCAAATATCTTCCTCCTTCAACTTGTGATGCCCCTCCCTATACAACCCAGCATAACACTGGCCTTCCCCACTACCTTAGCTGCCTGCTTGGTGGCCTTCAGGTCATCTGCAGGGACCCTGGTTTTCTGTTTTTATTGGTAACACTGGTAAAAATCATGAATCCTGCATGGTTTGTGGATTTTGAATTCTTGTACCGGTGCCTCATGGAAATTGCATGTCACTGCACAGAATCCCTAAGATTTCAGCATCATTTTAATTTTTTTATTTTCTTTTCCTATGCCCCCTTCTCACAGCATCTGTCTCCACTTTTCAGAGGTCACTAGGCTGGGTATCCCCTAGCTTCACCCCAGGTAATGCTTGGGAGCTCCTGTGGTCTTGCCCCATCCTGCCTGGGTTGTACCCCCCAGGTGGGAAGGGAAGGGAACCCAGGTTACCCCTCCACAGTCCCTTAGTGTGTGTTGGGCAGCCCAGTGGGTATGAAGTTGGGGTAGCTGGGTCCCTTCTACCAGTGGACAATGTGGGGTAATTCTTCCTGGTTTTCTGGTCTCTGTCCCCGAGGGCACTGGCACTCGAGGGGATCCAAGGAGTTAAGGCATATAAAGACATGCCACTGCTCTAGATCACAGCTAGCGTCCTCCCCTAATTGCTCTGCATCCCCATTTCACCACCTCCCATGGCCACCCAGGTGGCAATAAAGAAGTGGGACCTGCATCCCACCCTACCTGGAGGAGGAGAGCATCCCCCCAGGTGCTCGATCCTACTACCCTGGCCCAGACCTCCAGCAACCCAAGTTCACTTCCGACCGTAGGTCACTGGCACTGCAAGCAGTAGCGCTATTGCAGCACTAGTGGGCTGGCCCAGATTTCAGCATCTTAAAAAGAATGATGCTGTGCTTTGCATTCTTTCTGTTTTGCTGCGTATAGAATCAGTGAGGAAATCACCCGCACTGCTTTGTTGTAACCAGCCATTCAGTTTAACCATCCACCAACCTCTCCATCAGTTGAGGACTGCTTTCCTTCCTGAAGCCACAGTTTTCATTTTGTATATGCCTAAATGTCTTTTACTATTTATATCACATTGTATGATACAAAAAACAAATACAAGTATCAGAACACATGGGCAGGGCCACTGGAAAACTGTGGGCAAAGTAACCTGAAACTGCAGAGATTTTTTGCAAAACTTGCTGGGAAATTGCAGGAGTTCTACTACTACTGTAGACCCTGAGTGCTTCACAATAAATCCTTTACTGTTTTCTGCAGCATATATTAGTCAGCATAAACTACTAAATGAATACACTGACACTTGAATATGTTTTAAATATGAAGAAAAACGTATGTTCCTAACATGAATCCTACATGGATAAGATGTGTTGCCTCTTCCAAAATGTAAAAACATCTGCCTCATACAGTGCTAGATTCTATTTAGTGAGCCATAGAAAATTAATATTAAATAAATCCAGAATAAACAGATTTTATCTGTTTCTGGATGTAGAACAATGAAGCCTGATCAAAAGCTATTTACAGTGCTCTGTCAACTATTCACCTACTTTGGTGTAAGAAAAAATAAGCAGATGGAGTGGCAAATAATTCAGTTTTAGTAAAATGTTGTGAAGTGTTTAATATTCATAATTTGCACTGACGGTACCATGTACTATTATTCAAATAATATATTAAAACATTATATATGGGTGTTATTATGGTTGGCAGTATAGCCTAGTGATTAGAGTAACAAACAATGATTGAACTGGATACATCCAGCAGACTTGGGTTTGATTCCCACAACCTCCACTTGAGTACTGTGTGACTCTAAGCAAGTCACTTAACCCCTCTCCCCCCCAGTACTCCTGGGTTACCCCTGAAAACAGGCAGTTCTGCTTAATGTGTCTTACTCGATTTACAAAGAATAAATAAAAAAATACCAATATATGTTTACCTCATCATACATTAGTCAGGGTACCATGTAATTTACTTGAGTTTTACTCGAGCTGCAATGATTTTATATGGGTAAAGATAAATGTTCAGATACATTTTATGTGTTTTATAAGCTTGATTTTAGACTTTAGTCAGGTTTTCATTATATTATTTGCATGTGAGCATCTAGGTTGTAGATTGCTAAGCACAGGATCACTGTTACCAACTAGCATATTCAAGTTTATAATCAGCAGGGCCATCCAAAATCCTCAGCTGTTTGGATGAAAAGTAGTCTGAATGAAAGTATGTTCACAGGGAAGAAACTGCCTTACTACTTACAGAAAGGCTTCACAGTTAGCACCCCATTTAGGTGAATGGGATCATTTGCACCTTTTCTCCCACCTGCTGTTTCAGTCTCTGTGACAAAAAGTTGTCTGATAGCATCTAAGTGTTTAAGTGTACTTATGCTTGGCCAGTGTATTTTGAAAGCACAGTCAGTGATGCACTGAAGGTAAGACCCCAGGGGCTACATGATGCTGCTGGCGGGCAGAGTCATGCTCAACTCAAATCTGAGCTCAAACTTGAAAACTGAGAAACACCCTTTTCATGGAGACCAAGTAAAAAAAAGACATCCACATGTTTGGGAGATGCATGGTTTTCCATTTGAAGGTCCTCCACTAATCACTTGTGGATTTGTTAGGTAAAGCCACTTTATTTCAAAGAAGCAAATTCAGGCAGTTTTACTTTTGATCCTCCTACCGCCTGGCCATCCACTCCTCCAGGCCTGCCAAGGCCCCCTACCACCGCTGCTGAGTCCCAACCACCATCCACTGCCCCCTTATTGCTGTGCTAGCAGGTAACCCGAAGTAGCCCTTCACTGGATGGGCCCCTACCTGTGGGAGGCTACCAGGGAGGATAATCACCCCAAAGAACTTCCTGTGCAGCACGGGCATGGCAGGGGTCAGAACAGACACATGTGTCTGGGGCTTCCGGCTTATGGAGGGATCAGCAGCCATCCTCCAGTTGGCCAGCAGGTGTTTTCCCATTTTCTTGGGAGTGTGACAGGCCACATGATGTCAAGGCACAAGCCGACATCCATCACACTCCCTCCTGCAATGAGGGCCAACGTGTTGACATGCCTCTGGCCTCCACCATAGGCCAGCAAATGCTGAGCCGTGAACCCACCCTCCCTCCCAGGAGAAGGCAGTGGTCATTGGACATTCAAGCCTTCACTCTCTGGGCTAGCTGGGCTGGATCCACGACAAGATTCTTACAGAAATTCTGTTGAATGCCCTGTCAGTGACACCGGCAGGTCAACCGCATTCTGCAATCAGCTTCCGGTTCGCTATTGAATTCTTTGTTTTCTTCAGGGGCAAGCCCTCAGAACCCCCACATGGGAGGCTCGCCCCACCTGCCCCATAAAGATTCTCAACTACAGTAGAAGCTGATTGGGGGTGCAGGACCCCGACAGGTAGCTTCTGGTTCCAGCAGGTCTCCCACCATGGCTAGGCGCTGCAGTCACTGTGGGGGACCTTGCTGGAGAAATGTTGCTGCAAGAGGGGTAAACGGGCCAGGCCCTCCAACGCCCAAGTCTGTTCCCGAACCGTGGTCAGCGGTGTCACATGCAGAAATCCAATTCAGGCAGTTAAATGATAGATAGGAAAAAACAAAGGTGGTCCACCTTAGTGGTGGTGGTTCAGATTAATTCACATCTGAGTTTTAACAAGCAAAGAGACCAAGTAATTTGTAACTTGTGCATGCGGGGTGTGGGTGTTGAAAAAAGGTGATCATAGTGCCATCACTACTGCTATCACCCATGAGGGATATGGACTGCATTGTTGCTATGCCATCACACCTGAGGGGAGGGGGCTGTTGTGCTTCTGCAATCACCACTGGTGGATGGGGAATATTGTACTGCTGCAGTCCCACCTGAGGGATGGGGCCCATAGTGCTGATACTGCCATCACACCTGAGAGATGGGGAATGTAGTACTGCTGCCATCACACCTAAGGGAATAGAGACAGCAGTGCTGCTGCTTCCGTCACACCTGAGGGAGGGGGGCCATAGTGCTGTTGCCATCACACCAGTGGGATGGGGGCCGTAGTGCTGTTGGTGCTGCCATCGCACCCGAGGGATGAGGCTGTAGTGCTGCTTCCATCACACCTTAAGGATGGGGGCTGTAGTGCTGCTGCTACCACCACATCTTGTACCTAAAATAACTTTAAATTGGTACAAGGATGGAAGGATGTGCAATAGTGGAGGTCAAAATTGCTAAATGCATGTTAGCAGAGTTAAAAATTGCTAAATAAAGTACACAAAACCAAACACCGGTAAAACCGGATTTTGGATTAACAGACACCGGTGACAATACCGTTTTTTACAATGTGCAAAATGGAATTTGCCCTTTCTCAATCCCGGTAAACCAGTGTCCCTGGACTCATCTGTGTTAATGACTCAAATCTCTTTCTTCCTTGGTGACTGACAGCATCCCCTCCCCCATCCTGTAGCTTTTCCCTGGGTTTCTACTCCCCACATGCATGATTTTACATTTTGTTTTGCATTAAATTTCACTTGCCACATTTTAGACCATCTTTACAACTTCCCTAGGTGTTTTCTTATTCTTAACACTCCCTCCGGTGTATTAACCCTGTTGCAGATGTTGGTGTCATCTGTAAACAGGCAAACCTTCCCTGCCAGCCCTTCTGCAATTTCACTGATGAAGATATTGCAGAGGACTGGCCCTAAAACTGACCCCAGGGGTACTCTGATAGTCACCTCCATTTCCCCAAACTGGATTCCATTTACTACTACCCACTGCTTTCTGTCCCACAGCACGTTACTAACCCAGTTCACCACTTTGTGGCCCACCCCCGGACTACCCAGCTTGTTAACTACCCTTCTATGTCAAACAGTATTAAAGGCTTTGCTGAAATCTAGGTTGGTGACATCTGCTGCCTCACCTTGGTCCACTTCCTTTGTCATGCAGTCAAAGAAATCAATTAGATTTGTTTGACAGGACCTTCCTGCCATGAATCCATGTTGCCTCAGATTCTACACCTGTATGGAGTCCAGTTGTTCCACAATTCATTCCTTAAGGAGTGTCTCCATCAATCTTTCCCACTACTGATGTGAGACTAACTGGCATGTGGTTATCTGCATCTTCCTTGCTGCTGCTTTTGTGAAGAGGGGCCACATGTGCCCTTCTCAATTCCTTGGGGACTATGCCAGTGTTTAGGGACTCAGTGAACAGGACTGTCATTTCCATTCTTAATTATTTCAGGGATGTAAGCCATTTGGACTCGTAGCTTTGTCCACTTTGAGCTTTGTGAGCTCTTTTAGTACCATACCCTCTCCTCTGTAAAAGTACAGGTGTCCACCTCCACCCTGCTGTGCCCGTATTGTCTAACCATGGTCCCTGTCCCTCCCCCTCCAATGTGAAGACAGCAGAAACACTTGTTTAAAACTGACGCCTTGACTTGATCTCCCTCTGTGGTGTATTAATTATCCCCTCTGAGTTTAGCAATGTCCCCCTGCCTTTCCTATCCTCACTAATGTACCCTATCCCCTTTCTTATGTTATAGGACTCAGCATTATCTGTGACTGTCACCACAGTACTGGAAATGCAGTGAAAGCTGTGCACTGGGTTACATCAGATGTGCTGAAGTGTGTTATTGTAGGGGTGCAGTAACATTTGTCACTGGTCAGTGCTTATTTAAGGAAAGTTATGAAAATTAGCGTTATGTGTGACAGTCACCAAAGTACTTGAAATGCAGTGAACGCTGTTCATTAGGTTACATTAGGTGAGCTGAAGTGTGTTATTATAGGGGTGCAGTTACATCTGTCATGAGTCAGTGCTAATTTAAAGAAAGTTGTGAAATTCAGCATAATGTGTGACTGTCACCGCAGTACTGGAAATGCAGTGAAAGCTGTGTACTGGGTTACATCAGGTGTGCTGAAGTGTGTTATTGTAGGGGTGCGGTAACATTTGTCACTGGTCAGTGCTTATTTAAGTAAAGTTATGAAACTCAGCATAATGGGTGACTGTCACCACAGTCTACAGTAATTTGCTGAGTTTTAACTGAAAATGGCACCAAGAATAAAACTGTTGCTGACTATTCACATCCTGGGGTTGGTTTCAACAGCTGATTATTTTCCTAAGACTTTAAAAAACAGCTGAATTCAAACATGGTAGCTGAGCTTCAATGCTAAAAAATGTAAAGTAATGCACATTGGGTAAAGTAAATGCAATATGAAATGGGGGGGTGGGTTAGGGTTCCTGGATAGCACTACAGAAGAAAGAGATTTAGGGATGATGATACATTGTAAACTCTACAAATGTCTGCACGCTGCAACAGCATTTTGAACAAAGCACAGAGAATGCTGGGATGCACAGCGAGGGGGATAAGCAGTAGAAGCTGGGAGGGGAACATCTCACTTGGGAGGGGAACATCTCACTCTATAGGTTACTAGTGCATCCATACATGGAATACTGCACAAGGTACTGGAGCCCACATGTGAGGAAGCAAAGGGAATGCTGGGATGTACAGGGAGGGATAAGCAGTAGAAGTCAGGAGGGGATCCTCCCACTGTACAGGTCACTGGTGTATCTGCACCTGGATTACTTACTGCACAAAGTACTGGAGCCCACACATGAGCACATGAGGAAAGCAAAGAGAATATGGGGATGTACAGGGAGGTATAAGAAGTAGAAGTCAGGAGGAGACCCAAGAGGAAGGAGGTGCTGTTAGAACTATACTACTCTACTGGGACTAAAGAACTAGAACTAGAACTCTATTACTGGGACCTTCAATTTAGGGTAAAAAAAGAGCTAGTGTATTTGTCTGAGTTAGGTGAAGTGAATTGTTATCTGTGCAGTTAGCTAGGTGTAGAAGGAAACTGAATTGTTATCTGTGCGGTTAGCTAGGTATAGAAGGAAACTGTTAATTTGGGGGAGTGGCTTAGGCAGAAGAAGCCAGGTGTTTTGGAATAAAAAAAACTGCCCTAGATAGCTTGTGGCAGAGAAGAGCAAGAGTAAGGAGATGCTGTTAGAACTATACTACTCTATTGGGATTATATTGCCCTCCACCCTTAGCCAGTTCTACTTTTATAGGCACAGGATTTGACTGACAACAGGAACTTCCTGTTTGGGAGTAGAAAGAGAGTGATCAAAGAGGCACAAAAGACTCACCATCTTAGAAGGAAAAGAGTAGCTCTCCATCCCCCTAGCTGCTGGAGGTCTGACTCTGAGCAAGTTAGAAGGAGACTACTGAGGAATAGGGATCTGAGAGTGGAAAATTTTGCCCAGTGAAATATTTTGCTTAATTAGCACATTTACATAAAATATTTCACGAGCGAAAATAAAGAGAAATTCCACAGAGGTTGGGCGTGAAATTTCACCCCAAGCTGGTGAGGTACGCTCTCAGGCAAAATTTCACCCACAAAAATTTACGCCACCTGCGGCAATATTTACCAACTTCGGAGTAATTTTGCCTCCATGGAGAAATTATAAGTTCTGCCTTCTCCCTTCTCCCTGGTGTCTAGTGGTCCCTCTGGCCGTCACTGGCCATAAACAGTAAATAAGCACTCCTCTCCAAAGTTACCCTGCCACCTCCGTTATTGTTTTTTAAAAAAAATCACTGTTTACTCCCTGGTGTCTAGTGGACCACCCCACCCCATCAGTAGATAGCAGGACACACCCAGCTCCCACCCAGTACCCTTATCAGGCCACCAGCACAGCCCTCCACTCACCTCTATGGCCTGCAGCCTGACAGAGCACCACTGGGCACTTGAATGAATGGCGTGGTACATGCGCTCATTCATTCACGTTACTCAGTAGTCTCAACAGAACTACCGGCCATGGAGGTGAAGTGGAAGACTTGCCAGAACTGTGGGTGGGGGGAGGCTGGTGAGTCTATCTGCGATGAGGAGTCCACTGACACCAGAATGAGCAGTGAATTTTGTTTTTAATGGAGGCATCAGACTAGCATTGTGGGGAGAGCTTATTGCTGTTTACGGCCAGTGATGACTGGGGGACCACTAGACACCAGCGAGTGAAGGACAGTGAATTTCTTTTTTTTTTAAATAAAACAAATGGGGTGGGGTGCAGGGCAATGTGTGTGTGTGTGTGTGTGTCTGCGTGCGTGTGTTCAATTTACTGACTAGTGGCCAGTGGCAACAGGTGAAACTGCTGGCAAAATTTCGCCTCAATTTTGCAAAACATTTCACCTGGCGAAATTGCTGATTTTGCAGCAATTTTGCCGATTAAATATTATTTTGCTGCATCTCTACTGAGGAATATAGGAACTTCCTGATCAGGTGCTTTAAGGGCATGGGGGCAGTAGGAAAGTAGGGAGAAAAAAATAATATATATATAAAAAAAATAAAAAATAAACAGAGAGAGGAAAGAGTAAGTATACAAAACAACAGTTACAGGAGTAGTCCACCCAAAATGTGCAATACACATATGCTGTGCAGAGTGTTTTGGTTTTATGTTAAGTTCTAGTGTGTTCTTCCCTCTGTCTGCTATTAAGAGTTTTTTCTAAATTAGCCTGATAGCTTTATGGTAGTTTTACGACCCCTGGGGATCTCCATCTGAGACAGCTTAATTGCATTCCTTTGTCCTTCAATGCACCCTGTCTCATGTGACAGGGATGTAGCAGAGACCATAAAGCCAGCAGAAAGCACTGCTTTACAATCAGTTCACAACAGTAGAGATGGCTATATTTTAAAATCTAGAGTTCAGCTTAGTGACTACCCTCATCGTAAAGGTCTTACTGTCCTGAAGAACTTTGCTGCTGGTAATTTTTGTGCAGGTTGTAAAGTTTCCAAGATACAGTATTTAGCTTGTTTAGCATGTGTGTGAATGTTGGGTCTCTGCTAAATCACTGTCACATGAGACAGGTTGCATTGTGGTGGAGTCACCTGATGCAGCCAACGGCATAGGTTGCACTCCACCAGAGCTCTGCTCGTCCGGCTTAAAATCTAAGTTAATAAACTGTTAATTGCACTGGGAAAGTTACTTAAATAACTTAAAGCACTACAACAGAAGTCAGGGGATATTCTGGACAAAGGAGAGTGAGATATGGAATCTGAAATGAGGCAGGCGCCACCTAAGCACACGCTGCCAGTAGCGCCGGAGAAGCAGCCAAAGAAACCTCTGGCGCACAATGCTTCTACAGGCCACTCGTTAATGGCTTCAACCTCCTCCATGACAACTGCTGAACCCAATTTACTCACCCTGGACCATTTTCTCTCAGAGTTTCAGCCATTTCGGGAAGAGGTCCGTTCTGTAGTTTCCGAAGTCAAATCCATATCGGAAACCCTTGAGGACACTTACAGATGCACCACTGATTGTGAACCCCGCATTTTCTCTTTGGAGAAGTGGATGGAGAAAATGGATGACTCTATTATTTCCAAATCATCAAACAATCAATAAATTGGAAAGTAAAATCGAAGACCTAGAGGGGAGGAGCAGAAGGAACAACGTGGTGGTAATAGGTATTCCTGAGAGAGAGGAAGGCTCAGCTACCTTGTTGTTCATGCAGAAACTGTTCATTAAAGTAGCAGGGCCTTCCCCCTTTGGGCCCACGTATACCCTAGAGTGAGCACATCGCACTCTCAGGCCTATGCCGACTCCCAATTCTCCTCCTAGGCCCCTGATTTGTCACTTTTTAAATTTCTTGGAAAAACAGCACGTCCTGTGAAAACTAAGAGAGATTCAAGACGTCCTCTGGGAAGAGAAAAAAGATCAGAGTCACACAAGATCTCCCTACAACAGTTCAACAGCGTCATGCTCTGTTTCATCCCATTGTCTCCAAACGCCTTGCGGCAGGAATAAAATTCTGATGATCTGCCCTGCTAAACTGCAAGTGCAGTTGGATGGTTCCTGGTCTTCCTTCGAGGAATTAGATCCTGCTCTAGCCCACCTCAAGCAGAAACATCCTGCATTGTTTACAGACCAATGATCTGGTATGGTCACCAAATGGGAAATATCTTAGTTGGCAACAACATACAAGAGCAAAGGTACTTTGAGAAAGACATGCCATTTACCAAAATGCATGCAGTTTGGCTAGTATAACCAAGTTTTGTTCCTGGGCAGAATGCGAGTGCCCTGTTTGGTTCCTCACTTCTACTTTCTTTTCGAACAGTAACTTTCCCTAACCCTCGAAGGTTTATAATTTGATGAAGGGACCATGTTTACTAGCGGAACACTTGGAAGGCACCTCCAGAAGAAGGATCTCTTTATGGTTATAGTACTTTAATTAACAGCTCACTTGCCTTTGTTTGGAATACAATAATAAAATCAGTCCCTGCACTTTGCAGACTTCACTGATTCTGGACATCTTTCTCCAGCAGAGGGCACTATGGTTGTTCTCATCTCACGTCTTTCAGCAGCAGGCAACAGCGGAAGAGAGAGCCGCTCAGTTTATTTCATTTCTATATTATAGTCTGCTTAGTATTCCAGGTTTAAGTAATATTATATGCTGGTTGTAATTTTAAGGACCAGCTCCTTTGACTTTTCACGATGTACACTTGTATCTTGGGAGATATTTTCGAGATTAACAGTTCAAACAATTAGGTTATTACAGGGTGACAACCAGTGATAGCTGGGACTTATATAAATGTTTAATATAACTTAGCTGAGTGGGTGGGTGGGTTGGTGGGAGAGCCTGCTGTTTGCTGACCGCCATGGGCCTAGACAAGGGGGATAGTTCTAGTTTTAGGGCGTATTTTAATTTTACAGGATGCAGAATCCAATTTTATCATTTGAATTTGGTGGTTCCAAAGTGTTGTTTAACCACAAGTTCATATAGAGGGAGGGTAATTGGGGGGGTCAAGTAAGGGTACAAGAAATTCTAGGGGTAACTTAGAGGATGGTGCTGGGGAAGGTAGTTTTCATAAAGTGAACAGGAAATGGTCACCTCGTAGTATCTGGTTAATACTTATACATGATGCAGCCTTTTACGTTCTGCACCTGAAATGTCAAAGGTGCAAGACACCCTTCGAAACACGTGAGATTACTTAAACATTTAAAAAATATATGTTGTAATGTAATTCTCTTACAAGAAACCCATCTATTAAAAGTAGAGGAGACCCTATTGAGAAGGCAGCAGATTGGTCAGGTCTTTGCTGCGGGGATTCCCGCAATAGTAGAGGGACAGCAATCCTGTTTACTAGGGCCTTCCCTTCCAGATGCGACCAATGTCTTAGAGACAAAAATGGTAGGTATGTGGTGGTCATAGGCACAATCCATGCCTTTCAAATACTTATAAGTAGTATTTATGGACCTAATTTAGATTCCCCCTCATTTTTTATGGAACTTCTCTCTATTCTCACACCATTTCTGCATATACCAATGCTTTTAGGTGGAGTTTGGAATGTTCCTTTTGACCCAAATCTGGACAAATTGTCAGGCATGACAGGCCGGGGGCTTTCACCAGGACAAAGAGCCTGGAGAGATCTCGTAGACCACATGAGTCTCTTCGATCCATGGAGGACACTCCATCCTACCATACAGGAATACACTTTCCGCTCACCAGTCCATGGCTCAGCTTCATGTCTTGATTATTTTTGGCTGAGTAAATCCTTAATTAATGGACTGATGGAGAGTAAAACAGAACCAGGTATGGAATCAGACCATTCCATGGTGACATGTACCCTTTCTATTTCCTTGAATTGGGGAATGGATAAACAATGGAAAATTAACAATCAACTGTTAAAATATAAAATATTCTCCGATAAAATAGTGAATGCCCTAGAATCCTTTAAAAAGAGAATTGGGATACTACCTCTTCCCCACCTATAGAATGGGGAGCACTAAAATGTTATATCAGGGGAGAAATAATTAAATTGGCGGCCAATAAAAAACATTCTGAGTCCCAGGAGTGTAAAAACCTCCTGAACCAAATTAGGGAAAGAGAAAAAAATTTATCTAGAATGACCTCTGACTCTGAGAAAGAGGCCCTTATCAAAACCCAAGATAAATACTTAGAATTACTTAGAGAACAAGCAGAATGGGCTATTTTAAAAACGAAGGCCACCTACACTGAACAAGGGGAAAAATCAGGGAAACTTTTGGCTCTTCGTCTGAAAAGAATAGAAGCCTCAAAATGGATTGCGGTATTACACAGCAGCCCCTCCGACCCTCCAATTACCCATGCCAAGGAAATTAACAATACATTTCAGAATTATTACAAAGCATTATACAGCCGTATGACAAATCGCCCTTCTCAACAAACCGTTGATCAATATCTTGAGGGCATACCACTTCCCACCTTATCTCAGAATCACATAGATGGCTTGACTAAACCATTTACAGAAACTGACATACTTCAAGTCATTAAAAACTTACCCATGGACAAAGCTCCAGGCCCAGACAGATTCTCAGCAAATTTTTACAAAACATTTGCCCCCCAACTTGCCCCTTGGCTACTAGTAATTTTCTTGTCTATGCTAAGTGAAGTAAAAATAGACTCCAACTTTTTAGAGGCTACTATAGTAGTCTTCCCAAAACCAGATAAGGATCTATCCCAAATATCTAATTATCGGCCCATATCACTTCTAAACACTGGCCTTAAAATCCTAGCAAAATTGCTCGCTCAGAGGGTGGAACAGGTGCTCCCAGATCTCATTACCCCAGACCAAGTAGGTTTCATGCGGGGCAGATCCTCAGTGGACCACCTCTGTCAACTTTCACACATTTTCTCCATGTCCAGGGATTCTCCACAGGCTATGGCGCTGGTCTCCCTGGATGCAGAGAAAGCTTTCGACAGGGTTGACTGGCAGTTCCTATTTAGAACCATGAATAGATTTAATTTCTCCAAGCAATTTATTTCATGGCTAAAAGTTCTATACTCTGTTCCCACAGCTAAAGTCTACTGCAATGGAATCCTTTCATCCAGCTTCCCCCTGGAAGCTGGTACAAGACAGGACCCCCCTGTCTCCTTTCTTGTTTAATTTATACCTAGAGCCCCTAATAGCAGCCATCCAAACATCCCCTGGTGTACATGGCATACAATTAGGTTCCAAAATAACAGTTTGTGCGGACGACATACTGCTACATATCACCCAAATTAAACCTTCATTACAAACTTTGTTAGGAATTACGTAGGAATATAGTTCCATTTCCAATTATAAGCTTAACCCAGGAAAAACAGTAGTTTTCCCCCTCAGTCCTAAAGTTTTAAAATCAGAAGTGCAAGAAATGGGATCAAAATGGCCCCCAGAACACTGAAATATCTAGGAATTTATCTTTCAACCAGCGAGTCCCAAATGCGGAAACTTAGTTTCTATGACTTACTCAGATCCATTAAACTGGACTTAAACCATTGGCAGGCCTTACCACTAACTTAATGGGGTCGAGTGAATATTATCAAAATGAATATTCTCCCACGTGTTTTTAATCCCCTTAACATGTTAAATATGTGGCTTCCCAAATCGTGGTTCAAAAACCTTTCTGACTTTTTATGGAAAGGGAAAAGACACGCATATCATAAGCTTGCAGCCCTAAAACACCTCGGGGGCCTGAAACTCCCCCACTTCACCCTATATCACTGGGCAAGTCAATTAGGTAAATATCTCTGATGGTTACCACCTCTTGGAGCTCAGGGCCCTTTAAATCACATTCTCTCCTGGGTAACTATAGAAAGAGAGATAACAACAATAGAAGGAATAAACCCATCTGCTCTACTCTTCCTGAAGTACAAGAACCTAGCGGCTTCCCTGCGGAATAACCCACTGGGGCATTCAGTCCGCATACATAATCAACTCTGTGCTGCCTTACAATACAACAACTCGCAAGATCTCTCCCAACCAATTTTTCAAAATCCTTACTTTAAATTAGGGGGAAGAACAATACCGGTACAATGGATCCCTTCTTTAGGTCAGTGTCAGGCAAGGGAATTTTGTACTCCAAATCAAGAAAGGCAAGATGTACCAACTTTCCAATCCACACGGGGGATATCCAACAAAAGGGCTTATCAAGTATTTCAACTCCGCCATATGTTAATAAACTTTTATGGTAATACCCCCCCCCAAATAATCCTAATGAGTGGTTGTTAACAGGCAGGGAAATGGCCTCAGCTCCACATGCCATCTCTTCTTTGTATGGTCTCCTCTACCTGCTACTTTTTCCTAAGGTAGATGGTATCTCTGCATATTGGAATGGCCTTTATCCTAATACCAGTTCAAATGGGGTCAAAATTTGGGAAGCCTACGATAAATTAATCACACAAGACAGACTTCGTTTAATGCAAATGCATCTTTTGAATGATACGTATCTCACTTCGAGTAACATATTTAAAATGGGAAGATTAGTGACACCTCAATGCAATAGGTGTAATGGAGATATTGGAACCCTGCTCCATATGTTCTGGGATTGTCCAAAAATTACCCCGCTCTGGAATGTAATTAAAACCAAGATAGACCCTTTGTTGGGCCTACAAGATTACTTCATACCCGAAGTCTGCCTACTAGGTGATTTTATAGGCTTTCCAGTAATGATCAGAAATTATCATATTATACTAATCGACATGTCTGTTAAAAAAATAGTACAAAAACACTGGAAGGATTCACTGCTTCCCTCGTACTCTGAATGGTTGCAGGAACTCCTTCTTAATTTAAGAGTGGAAAAAAATGATAGCCAGTCTCTCAAACTGAATGGGAGTTTTTAAGAAAAGATGGGAAATCTTGCATGTCTTGTACACATCTTAGTTGCTTAACTGTGTTACGCTCTAAGAGAAAGTATTTATCAGTCTTCTTATAACTGACATCTACAAAAAGAAAGTGAATATGCTCTGTTCTTCCGTTACCCTCTAGACAGGTATCAGGAAGAAGGGCATGGGTTTCCACCTGGCACCTTTTAGGGGAGGGGGAAGGAGGAGCGGGGGTAGTGTAGTTTTAAGGGTATGCTTATACCAAGGGTGGGGGTAGGGAGAGTAGGTAGAATTTATCCTTGATTCAGTTTCTCTTGTATATTTATATGGGTTCAGATATCATGAATGTAATCATTCATGCGTACAAAATGTCTGGATATGTAAAGATTTTCAATAAAATTTTAATTAAAAAAAGACATTCTGCATTGTGGGAACAAGGAATGCAATTAAGCTGTCTCAGATGGAGCTCCCCAGGGGTCATAAAAATGCCATAAAGCTAGTAGGCTAATTTAGGAAAAACTCCTAAAAGTAGACAGAGGGAAGGAAACACTAGAACTTCACATATAAATCAAAACACTCTGCACAACATATGTTTTTACAAATTTGGGGTGGACTGCTCCTTTAGGGGGCCACAAAAAAGACATGATGGGAGTGGTGCAATGCGGTGCAGTGGCTGTGGAGCAGCAGTCTTCCATGAGATGTTCTGGAGAATGCAGTGTTGTCCCATCTGCAGGCACCTCTTTGGGCTGAGGGAGGAGGTTGCTCATCTCCAAGCTGAGTTGGCCAGGATATGGGGGACCTCCTCTCCCACCCAGGGACCTCCAGGACCAACACCTCTGCCTCAAAGGTTGCCAAGAAAGAGGAGCTGTTGGACCACAGTGGACTCAGGCAGGGTGAGGGTGGTGGAACAGCGGTGCATCCTTCCAATTGTACATCTCCACAATTCATATGTCATTCTGGCAGAGTGTGGTTCCTCTGTAGAGGCACCCACAGCAGAGACCAAGGAGGATGCTGGGAACCTCCACAAAGAAGACCCACAGGAGGGTGGCATTGGACCCCACAGGGGAAGGAAACAACTCCTAGAGGAGGGGGACTCCATTGTTAGGAGGGTAGAACTGGGGGAGGGAGGGGAGAGGGAGGTAAGGTGCCTGCCTGATGCCATGGCTCAGAGGGAAAGGGAGCGGATCCTTAGGATCGCAGGAGCAGCTGCATGGGGGAGGGAACTGGATGTCATTGTCCACTTAGGGACAAATGACCTGGCTGGGAAAGGGATCAGAACAGTGGAGGAGGAGTTTGTGAAGTTGGGGAGGGGCCTTAGACAAGTAGCACACACAGTAACCTTCTCAGAGGTGCTGCATGTCTATGGCATGGGTGAGGCTAGGGTGCTCTGTACCATGGGATTCAATCAGTGGTTGAAAAACTGGTGCAGAGCTCAGGGTTTTGGCTTCATTGGTGACTGGGGTCCACCTGGAGGGATGCAGGCCTGTACTGGTGTGATGCTCTGCATCTGTCCAGGAGGGGAACCAGGATCCTAGGTGATAGGTTTAAATGCTTCATTGGTAAGCATTTAAACCAGCAAAGGGGGGGAGGCACTGAAAAGGAATAGGGAAATCCTAGCCCCCCCCTTAAAAAATCAGGGTAGTTGTGAGGTAAACACCATGGTAGAGACGTCAATAGGGAGAAGGGCCGGGGTAAATGGAGAAAAAGTTAAAGGCAGTAAGGACAGAGATGGAGCAAAAAGGGGTAAGGCCATCAAGAAATGGAGGGTAATGAGAACCAATGTCCACAGTCTAGGTAAAAATCTCCCTGAACTGGTGGCCTTGATGGAAAAGGGATGCCTGGATATCATGGCAGCCACAGAAACATGGTGCAGAGAACCAAGACAGTGATGTCAACATACCAGGGTACACAATCAACAGGAGAGACAGGAAGGGTAGAAGATGAGGAGGAGTAGCTCTCTATGTGGGTAGGTGGGCAGAGAGGGGAAGTGAAAAAGCAGGAATACTGAATGAATACTTCTGTTCAGTATTCACAAAAGAGGAGGTGGGGGAGGTGCCTAATCCAATTAACAGAAGCACTCTGGATAGGGGGTTGATCCCAGTCCTTTCACAGAAGAAGGGTTCTGAAAGAACTCAAAAACTGAAGGTGGACAAAGCAATGGGGCCAGATGGAATTCACCCCAAATTCTGAAAATTAAGCAGAGAACTAGTGACACATTGACTACCCTTTTAACAAATCATGAGAGGATGGTGTGGTACCTGAGGACTGGAGGAGGGCAGATGTGATTTCCCTTCACAAAAGTGGGACCAAGACAGAGGCAGGAAACTACAGACCTATCAGTTTGACCTCTGTGATAGGGAAAGTGATGGAATCACTTGTGAAGGAAAGAATTGTTGAGTACCTAGAGGTCAGTAGGGCACAGGACCCAAGGCAGCATGGGTTCACTGCAGAAAGGTCATGTCTGATGAATCTAATTGATTTCTTTGACTGGGTGACCAAAGTAGTAGACCAGGGAGGGGCTGTGGACATGGCCTACCTGGACTTTAGCAAGGCATTTGACACAGTCCCACACAAAAGATTAATAGTCAAATTAACCAGCCTAGGAGTGGGTCCCAGGGTGGTAGCCTGGATAAAACAGTGGCTGGACAACAGGACACAGAAAGTAATTGTAAATGGAGTCCACTCTGAAGAAAGGGGGTTACTTGTGGGGTACCACAGGGTTCAGTACTGGGTCTGTTCCTTTTTATTTTATTTATTTATTTATTTGTGAAATCAGTTTACAACCTTTGAGCCAGAGGCTCGTTTCCAAAGGTACCTCGTCACATTAAAGACATACATAGAGTTTCAGGTTACATAGCATAGGTTTTGCTAAAAATAGGCATTCATCAGAGGCGCCACGTCACACTGAGGTCAGACAAAATACATTTAGGTTACAGGGTACAAGTAATTGAGAACAGGTGTTACACAAGTTGGTATCAAAAATTGAGCAATCTAATAGGCATACAATGAAACAGCTGGCACTGGCCAGGTTAGATATAGATACGGTGTACCAGGAAGAGGTGGTGGGGATGGTTAGGTGGAGAGCCGCCCGGTGGGCGTTGTCATGAGAAGTCGAGGTGGAGGCTGCCTTCAGAGACAGGAGCAGCTATGAGTGTTGAAGAGTTGGTTTCGAAGGGTGGTTTTGAACTTGGAGATGGTGGTGGCATTGGTGATGGGAGCAGGGAGAGAGTTAAACCAGGATGGGGCTCTGTAGCAGAAGGACCTCTGGCCACGGCTGGTTCTTGATCTGGGGACCATTAGAGTGGTCTTGTTGGATGACCGTGTTGCAATAGTGGGTGGGATCCAGTGGATGGATGCCGTCACCCCAGGAGGGGAGAGCCCAAGTAGGGTTTTTTTTGTGAGGAGGCAGGTTTGATATCGGAGCCGTTCATCCAGGGTAAGGAGTTTAGCCTCATCATACAGCTGACAGGTGTGTGTGAGCCTGGGGGCACCAGTAATCAATCTGCAGGCTTTATTCAGGGTTAAGTGAATTTTTTTGAGTGCAGTCGTGTCGGCAGCACCATAGACTGGGTAGACCATAGTCTACAAGGGACAACACGGAAGACATAACAGCGAAATGGAGCCGCATTTAGGGAAGGCAGGTTCTATGGTGGAAGAGGATGCCAAGCCGTGTGTTAGTGGCGGATGTTAGGCATCAATGTGGTTGTGAAATGTGAGGGCTGAGTTGAAGGTAACCCCAAGGTATTTGTAGGAGCAGACTTGTTCCAGTGGCTGTTTGGTACTAGGAAGGATATAGAGTGGGTGGTTGCTGGCTTTGTTTGGGGGTGGGAAAAGAGCATAGCTTTGTTTTTAAGATTGATGACGAGTCTGCGCTCTTAAACCAGGCTTCGGCATTATTGAAAGACTGCTGTAGGGTGTCCTGAAGGGAGACGGGATTGCGGTGGGTGGCAATAAGGACAGCGTCATCTGTATACAGGAGAATTTTGCCAGGGCATGTACTGGGCAGGGTGTTCAGATAGAGTGAGAAGAGAAGGGGGCCCAGGATGGAGCCTTGGGGGACCCCAGAGTGAATGGGACAGGTATCAGAGAGTATCCCATTGATTTTAACACACTGTGATCAAGCGGCTAGATAGCTTGTGCACCATGCTAGGGGGCCAGCAGAGAGACCAGTGTGGCAGAGTATTCGGCAGAAGAGGGTGGGAGACGGTGTCAAAAGCCTTTGAGAGGTCGATGAACACTGCACCAGCTAGGGAGCTGGTATCCAGGGAGGAGTGTAGGAAGTTGGAGAATTCAATTAGTGCAGTGCTGGTACTGTGACCAGCATGGAAGCCATGTTGCTCTGGGCATAAGATGTTATGCTTAGCCAGATAATCAGTGATTTGAATGGCCACCACTTTCTCCAGGGCTTTGGGGGGGAGGATGGAGATTGGCCGGTAGTTGTTGGCCGATGACCTGTCGCCCTCTTTATGAATTGGTGTGATTATGGCTGTTTTCCAAGCTGTGGGAAATTGTCCCAGGCAGAGTGATTGGTTAATTAGGCTGGTGAGTGGGGCAAGGACTTCATCTAGCACCAGCCTTAGGATACTGGGGTCCAGTGAGTCACTGCCAGGACTGTTGCCATTCAAAGCTTTGATTAGGATGGGTCTGGCTTCCCGGGCAGAAATCTTGCACAGGTGGAAGCTGGGGTGCTGGAGGACAGGGGGAGGTTGGTTGGGGGAGGATCAAAGAAATTACTAGGGAGGACTGAGCTAAGGTCAGTGAAAGCGGTGTTGAGCCAGTTAGCTATGGTGGCAGGCTCGGTGGCGGTAGTGCCATTGCTAGTGAGCTGGGATGGGGCAGGGGAGCATGATTTTCCATTTAGTTGTTTAATATTATCCCAGAAAGTCTGGGCCGAGTCCCAGGACGAGGTAAGGGTGGCCTGGTAATGGTCGGCCTTGGCTTTCCGGATGGCCCAAGAGCACTTATTCCGGGCTGCATTGTAAGCCTGCCTCTCAGACAGCCGACCCGTTTCAGTGGCAAGGTGCCAGAGGTTATCCCGATTTCTTAGTAATTGTAGAAGGGCAGGGCTAACCCAGGGTGCATTCTGCTTTTTGGATCGTATTTTGGTGAAGGGTGCAAAGAGATCACAAGCCATGTTGAAGGTGTGTGTGAAGAAGGCGAGGGCAGTGTCAATGTCGGTTACACCTACAAATGTCTTTATAGGTGACATTGCAGAGGGACTGGAAGGAAAAGTATGCCTCTTTGACAAAGATCTGCAACAGGATTGATACACAAGGGTGTATGGAAAGGATGAGAAAGACTTGGAAAGGTTGCGGTAATGGTCAGAAGTATGGCAGGTTGGATTCAATGCAAAGAAGTGCAAAATAATGCACTTGGGAAAAAAAAACCCAGTGGAAGATTACACATTGGGAGGGAGCTAGTAACAACAACAAAAATGGAAAGGGACCTGGGGATAATCATATCAGATTACCTTAAGATTGGCAAGCAATGTGTGAAGGCGGTAGGGAGGGCTGGGGGATACTGGGATGTATAGGGAGAGGCACCACCAGCAGAAAACAGGAAGTTGTTATCCCTCTGTACTGACAGCTGGTGAGACTCCATCTGAAGTACTGCATCCAGTTCGGGAGACCCCATCTCTGCAAGGACATAGACAGGATGGAGGCAGTTCAGAGGAGGGCAACTAAAATGGTGCGGGGTCTGCAAGAGAAACCATACGAGCAGAGACTAAAGGAGCTTAATATGTATATCCGTGAGGAAAGGAGGAGGGGGGACATGATAGAAACGTTTAAGTACCTCAGTGGAATCAACAAAGTCCAAGAGGGTAGCATCTTTCAGAAAAAGAGATGTGCAAGAACAAGGGGACACAATTTGAAGATAGAGGGGGGACGGCTCAGGGGCAATGTGAGGAAGTATTTTTTCACAGAGAGGGTGGTGGATGCATGGAACAGCCTTCCTGAGGAGGTTGTGGGGTCTAAAACTGTGGGAGAATTCAAGAATGCATGGGACAGACATAAGGCAATTTTTGTGGGGGGTAGGAAGAAATAGGCTGTTGGTTAAATAGGATCTGCAGCTTATCCTCTAGGTAGGGAAATGGGCAGACTAGGTGGGACAAGCAGTCCTTATCTGCCGTCAAAGTCTATGTTTCTATGTTGCTATATGTAAGGGAGGGGATCAAAGCAATGGAACAAAAGGGTAAACAGGGAGGACAGGAGGCACTGTGTGTCACCTTGGAGACTGGAAATGGCACCACAATCTGCACAGGAATTGTATACAGACCCCCATCACAGGGGCAGGGAATGGACAAAGTTCAAAGACCTAAGATGGCTGCCGGGCTGGGCGTGCTGTCAGCTGCTTAGTTTAGCATTTCGTGTTTCCTTATTGTATTTTTATTGTTTAATTCTGTTTTAGTTTTCTGCTGTTTCCTAAAACTCCATAGATTAAATAAACTGGCTTTTTGTGGTTTCGGGCTCCAAATCAGTGCTGGAGCGGTTACGTTGGAACAGCTACGATGGAGGAGTGCGCCGAGTTTGCAAGTGATACTGTTGGGATATCCCGAATAGTGTACTGCATCTGTCTGCCTTCCAACGGTACGACGGAAGAGTGTGCCGAATTTGCAAGCGATACCATTGGGATTTCTTGGCTATTGCGTGGTGTACTTTGGAGCTGCTGACTTTTCACTAGCTGTCGTTTGTGTGCTCGGTCTACTGGATTTGAAATCTACCACGGATTTTGCCATTTATTGACTGTGGGGTTTAGTGTTTCATTCCTTGGATTGGTGTCATGATCCGGATCTGTTGGATTTACTTTTGATCTTCGACACCTGGATAATCGTTTGCTGGTCTTCTGAGGGGAGGCATCGATTTCAGGACCTGACAAGGTTGTTAGGGATTGAAGGGCCAGGAGACTGATGGATTGAATTGCTGATATCGCTCTGAAGTGTTGTGAGTAGGGGACCCGATTCATTGATCGGTTGCCTCCTTTTTGGGATTTTACTTTTGACTATATTCTTTAATTTGGAGTGTCCAGCATTGAATTAAGGGAAGCAGGCCTTGTATGGTGTATTGGTTGAGGGAGGCCCCCCCCCTTGTGCCTGGGTGATTGTGGACTACGCTGCCCGGGACCGAGCAGGAGTTACCTCAATTTTGCCTCTGGGGAGCTAGAGTTTTTTGGGGGTACTCTTAGGGTATTCCGAGGTTGGCCTTATTAGTCTAGCCTCTGGGTATCTGTGGCTGTGGGTCTTGTGTGGTGTAGCCTGATTAGGCGGTTTGGGGGTGTGGAGGGGGGGAGTCCTCGCTCTCTGCTGGTCTGCTTGCGTATATTCCTGGCCCATCTTCAGGATCTGTCTGCTTCCTCCAATTAACTTGTACTGAGACCAGTCCTCTTAAACAGTCCCACCAAACTTCAAGACAAAGGAAATAATTCTATTTCCTTTTGTTTACATCTGAATGGCAGTGAGAGTGCCTCTTTGGTTCCCCTGGTAGTGAGAGTGCTCGGGGGTTGAATGATAAATTAAAAATAAAAAGTTCTTGGGCTCAGGAAGTGAGAGTACCTGTGCTCTATTGACCTCCCTAGGCTGTGAGAGGGCCCTTGGTGGCTGAAGAATTGTTTTTATTTTTATATTTTTCATCATAAACTTCATATTCTTGGACTTAAGATACAGTCAAAATTTTGTTTGAATTTGATTATTTATATTTTTTCTTTTGTGAGGGTAGGTGATTGGGGGGTATTTATTTGATTTTATGGTCTTGAAATAGTTGGTTATTGTATGTATGGGTTTGGATATGGGCTAAATTTGTAGTTCGGGGTTGTTTATTTATTGGAATTTGGTTAGCGTAGCAAATATGTGTTGGGATGGTATTAGGATAGTCGGGTATTATTCCCCCTCCAGGCTCAGAGACCTCTGTCCATTCTTTTGTCCTCCCCTGTCACCAGAGGTATATAGATGGTGTAGGACTCTGGGGATTACTAGGAAAAAGGGTAGGATGAGGGCTGGGCCTGGAGAGGGACCGGAAAAGAGTGGGCAGATAGGGATAGTGGGGACAAGGAGATGCCCTGTGGAGAAATGGGTCCAGGAAAGGGGTTCTCCCTGGCTGGTTCCCATACCCAAGGGTTCTGCTGGTAGCCAGCAGGTAGCACGGTCATCCTCGGATGCTCATCCTACTCGGGTGATGTTATGCAAAGCCAAGTCTATTAAAAACAAGACCGCTATTATAGTGGATTTTGTTGGAACATCAGACCTGGCGTGCATCACCGAGACATGGCTGGATGAAAATGCTGGCCCAGTTTTGGCTTCAGCAATTCCAGCCGGGTACTCGGTGATACACCGCCCTAGGATAGATCATAGGGGCGGGGGTGTTGCCATTTGTTTTAGATCAGAACTGGGCCTAGTGGAAGTACCAGTGGGAACTACCAAATCCTTTGAGTGTATCATGGGCGAGGGTGTGGGGTGCAGGATTCTTCTCGTTTACCATCCACCAGGAGATAGGAATGTTTTCCTGCAGGAAGTCGCAGACTTCATTGTTGACCTGACATTGGGATCCCCCAGATGGTTGGTTCTGGGGGATTTCAATGCCTGGGTCGACAATGAACTCTCACAGTTTGGTCAAGACTTCCACCAGTTAATGACTTCACTGGGCTTCACACAGGTTATTTCCTCCCCGACCCATATTGGTGGTCATTCGTTGGATTTGGTGTTCCTACTGGGGATGGAGATATCCGATCTGGTGGTGGAACCAGTCGGATGGTCTGACCATCATTCCATTGGGTTCAGTTTTTGGGCCACCCTTAGTAGGTCAGCCGCTATGGAGATGGTCCAGTACCGCCCTTTGAGGGGTATTTCCCCAGATGGCCTGATGGTGGTGATGGACCTATCAGGTTTACCGAGAGATTGCATGGACCCAGGTGACTTGGTACTTGCCTATAATAAGGCAGTAGCAGGGGCCCTGGATTCCATTGCTCCTGTTCGTGTTCGTCCCCTCACTCTTCACCCCAGGTATCCTTGGTTTGATGAGACTCTGAGGGAGTTGAGGAGAGCTGGACAAAGGTTAGAGAGGTGCTGGTGGAGGTCGGGCCTGGATTGTGACAAACTTAGCTTGATGGACCATTACGTGGTCTATCAATCAGCAATCTCTCGTAAGAAGGCTTAATTCCTGTCCAGAGAGATTGCTGCTGCACAGAATAGACCAGCTCAGCTTTTCCGGAATGTGGACAGATTGTGCAATCCAATCTGTCTTCAGCTCAGAAGAGCCTTTTCTCAAGAATGGTGTGAGGAACTTGCTCAATTCTTTTCAGATAAGGTTGCCACAATTAGGTCCGACGTCCGCTTGGCCCTCTCTAGTGGGAGTTGCGATGGTCGACAGGAGATGTCGGACACCCGTTTTGTGTGGTCCGACTTCAGCCTTCCCACATTCAATGACATTGCGACGGTCATCATTATTGCGACCGACCAACTGTGGTTTGGACCCGGGCCCTATGCGTCTCCTAGTGGGCTGTGTAGATAAAATCGGCCTGGTCCTGGCTGAGATAGTCTGGAGGTCTTTGGAGATGGGGATTTTTCCAAATCCTCTGAAGGAGGCTATGGTTCAGCCCTTCTTAAGAAGCCATCCTTGGATCCGGACTGTCTGGCTAACAACAGACACATCTCTAACCTGCCCTTTGTGGGAAAGGTTATTGAGAAGGTGGTCGCGTCTCAGTTGGATGATCATTTAACCAGCCACGGTGTCTATGATTCTGTCCAGTCAGGATTTAGGAAGAGACATAGTACTGAGACAGCTCTGCTCCGGGTACTAAATGATCTCCTAATAGCGAGAGATCGAAGGACCTGTTCTATCTTGGTCCTTCTTGATCTCTCTGCAGCATTTGACACCGTGGACCATGGTGTGCTGTTGGAGTGCCTGCGGTTTGTCTGTGGGCTGTCTGGTACAGTCCTCAGTTGGTTTCGATCCTTCCTCAAGGGTAGGACTCAGAGGGTGGTGTCTGGGAATTTTTCCTCAACATCATTCCCCCTAACCTGTTAGGTACAGAAGGGCTCCATTTTGGCACCCATGTTGTTTGCGGTATACATGCTGCCATTGGGAATGATCATTAGGCAGTACGGTTTGAGTTTTCACTGCTATGCAGATGATACTCAACAGTACATGTCCTTTGTACCTGGCCAAGATGCTGGCTTCTCAGTTTTTAACAACTGTCTTGCCGAAATCCAGGACTGGATGAATGTGAGTTGGCTGTGGTTGAATCTGTAAAAAACTGAGGTGTTGGTCATGGACCCAGGTCGCCGGGAGGTGGGCTTGTTGGCGGGATCTACCTTGGGCTTATGGCTCGGGGGTTTCCAGCTAACTACCTCAGACCAGGTGCGGAATCTGGACGTTGTATTTGATAACTGTTTAACACTTAAATCACAGGTGTCGGCAGTTGTCAAAGCCTCTTTTTACCACCTGAGGAACATCGCCTGGGTGAAACACCTGGTTCCTCCTGACGATCTCCCTACTCTGGTCCATACCTTCGTTACCTCCCGTCTTGACTACTGCAATTCCCTTTATCTTGGGCTACCAGGGATTGATATTCGCCACTTGCAGCTAGTGCAGAATGCGGCAGCCAGGCTATTGACTGGATCCCCTAGGTCCAGTCATATAACGCCTGTGCTCCATGGACTGCATTGGCTGCCAATATGCTGGCGTATCACCTTCAAGGTCAGTTTGCTGACCAATAAGGCCCTACATGATCAGGGACCTGGCTACCTGAAAGATCTCCTTCATCCCTACTGTCTCTCCCGCTATCTCCAATCTACTGACAAGGGATTGCTAGAGATTCCCAGGGTCCATTTGAAGACCTCTGGGGCCAGATCCTTTAGCTTTATGGCCCCGACCCTGTGGAATTCTCTACCTCGTCAGGTACTGAGACTGCCCGACTGTCCCAACTTTTAAAGGAGCACTTAAAACATATCTTTTTAAACATGCGTACAATGATTTTTAAATGTTATTAGGTTTGGAATAATTTTATTGTTTTAGTAATACTGTTTTTATGATGTGATGTACAGGCGCCTTGGTTCTAGAAAGGCGCCTTTTACAAATAAAGTTTTGATTGATCGATTGATTGACAAGGAAATGATAGAAGGCATCCTTAGGATGGCGGAGAAAGGGGAGATATTATTGATGGGGAACCTGAATATGCCAGATGTTAACTGGAGCAGCTTTGTTGCAGTTACATCCAAGAGCAGGGCCATTCTTGATGCCGTACAGGGTACATGCCTCAGACAGCTAGTGTTGGAATCCACTCAGGAGGGAGCAATCTCAGACCTGGTACTCTCAAATGGGGACAGAGAGAGGATCTCAGATCTAGAAGTGGGAACAAGTGACCACCAAATACTGTGGTTCACAATAAACTCAGCTGCAGAGTCGAGCCATACAAAAGTGAGGGTACTGGACTTCAGGACGGCTGACTTTGTCAAAATGGGAGAGTGCCTCAGAAAAGCACTAGCAAACAGGCAAGAAGGAAGGGTGGAGCAACAATGAGGAAACATCAAAACTGCTATCACAGAGGCAACAAGCCTCTGTGTGAAGCAAATAAACAAATCAAAACAAAAGAAAAAAACACTATGGTTCTCAAAAGAGATGGCGGGGAAGGTTAGGGAGAAAAAGATAGCATTTAGGAAGTGTAAGGAAACACAGAAGGAGCAGGACAGAGAACTGTACCAGTTAAAGCAGAGGGAAGCGTGGAAGGCAGTCAGAATAGCAAAGGCCCAAACTGAGGAAAAGATAGCCAACTCAGTTATGAAGGGGGATTAAACCTTTTATAGGTACATTAGGGAGCGTAGAAAGACAAAGGGAGGGATACTGAGGCTGAATGAAGGGGACGGTGCATGGGCAGAGAGGGACAATGAAAAAGCAGGGATACTGAATGAATAATTCTGCTCAGTATTCACAAAAGAAGATGAGGGACAGGTACCTAATCCAGTCAATTGAAGCACTCTGGATAGGAGGGTCGATCCCAGTCCTTTCACAGAAGAAAGGATTCTGAAAGAAATTCCAAAACTGAAGGTGGACAAAGCAATGGGGCCTAACAGGATTCACTCCAGAATTCTAAAAAAACTAAGGGGAGAACTAGTGACACCACTGATTACCCTTTTTAACAAATCATGGGAGGATGGTGTGGTACCCGAGGACTGGAGGAGGGCAGATGTGATTCTCCTTCACAAAAGTGGGAGCAAGACAGAGGCAGGAAACTACAGACCTGTCAGTTTGACCTTAGTGGTAGGGAAAGTGATGGAATCACTTGTGAAGGAAAGAACTGTTGAGTACCTAGAGGCCAGTGGGACACAGGACCCAAGGCAGCATGGATTCACAGTGGGAAGGTCATGCCAGACAAATCTGATAGATTTCTTTGACTGGGTGACCAAAATAGTAGATCAGGGAGGGGCTGTGGACATGGCCTACCTAGACTTTAGCAAGGCATTTGACACAGTCCCACACAAAGATTAATATACAAGTTAGCTAGCCTGGGAGTGGGTCCCAAGATGACAGCCTGGGTAAAAATTGGCTGGAGAATAGGACACAGAGAGTAATAGTAAATGGAGTCCACTCTGATGAAAGGGGGGTTACTAGTGGGGTACCACAGGGTTCAGTATTAGGACCGGTCCTCTTCAATGTCTTTATAAGCGACATTACAGAGGGACTAGAAGGAAAAGTATATCTCTTTGCAGATGACACAAAGATCTGCAACAGAGTTGATGCACAAGGTGGGGTGGAAAGGATGAAAAGGGACTTGGCAAGGTTAGAGGAATGGTCAAATGTATGGCAGCTTAGATTCAATGCTAAGAAGTGCAAGGTAATGCACCTGGGAAACAAAAACCCAGGGGAAGAGTACACAATGGGGGGTGAGATACTAACAACAACAAAAATGGAAAGGGACCTGGGGGTAGTCTTATCAGATGACCTAAAGGTGGGCAAGCAATGTGAGAGGGCAGCAAGGAGGGCTGGGGGGATACTGGGATGCATAGGGAGAGGCATCACCAGTAGAAAACAGGAAGTTATTATCCCTCTGTACAGACAGCTGGTCAGACCCCATCTGGAGTACTGTGTGCAGTTCTGGAGACCCAGTCTTCGCAAAGACATAGACAGGATGGAAGCTGTCCAGAGGAGGGCAACTAAAATGGTGCAGGGTCTGCACCTGAAGACATATGAAGAGAGACTTAAGGAGCTTAATATGTATAGCCTCGAGGAAAGGAGGGAGAGGGGGGACATGATAGAAACTTTCAAGTACCTCAAGGGAATCAACAAAGTCCAAGAGGGTAGCATCTTTCAAAAAAAGAGGTGTGCAAGAACAAGGGGGCACAATTTGAAGATGGGGGGAGGGCGGCTCAGAGGTAATTTAAGGAAGTATTTTTCACAGAGAGGGTTGTGGATGCATGGAACGGCCTTCCGGAGGAGGTCGTGGAGTCAAAAACAGTGGTGGAATTCAAGCATGCATGGGACAGTCATAAGGCAATTCTAGGGGGTGGGGGTAGGAAGAAGTAGGCTGCTGGTTAACTAGGATCTGCAGCTTATCCAGTAGGCAGGGAAATGGGCAGAATGGGTGGGCCAAGCGGTCATTATCTGCCATCAAATTCTATGGTTCTATGTTTCTATGTCTGAAGGAAAGGCATTGGTCCAGTGTGGTGCATGATAGTAGAATGCTCGATGACCCTGTGCAGTGCAGCATCTAGGTTAACTTAAAATTTGGCTGTGGGTGCTTCTGGTCAGCCTAGCACTTACATGGTGCGTGAGCAGATTCTGGACTCCTGGTGCCATCAGATTTAGTGTGATTTTTTTAGCCAGAAGACAGGTATGGTACTTAACTCTGCTCTTTAGCTGGAGCCACCCTGTCTGTGAAAAGAGCTCACAGGTGTGCGTGAGCCTTGCAGCACCTGTGAGGAGTCGGCAGGCCTTATTGAGGGCCAGAAAGATGTGATGGAGGACTGAGTCTGGTGCAGAACCATAAACTGCTAGGCCATATTCAACGAGGGTAACAACTGAGCTGGTGATGGCCATGTTAAGTGCTTCATATGTAAGGCTGTGCTTGTGACGGTGGAGTATCCTGTTTCTGGAACCGATGGCCTTGGTTGTGTTGTCTATATGCTGTACATAGGACAGGGTGGAGTCATGGGTGATGCCCAGTTAATTAAAGTACTGCACGAGGTCGAGCACATCACCACTGTTGTTCAGGATGGATAGTGGGAAGGTCTTGTGTTTTCTGTGGGTGCTGAAGTAGATCATATTCTTAGTTTTCTTGTAGTTAAGAATTAGTCTGTGCTCTTTAAACCATGTATCAGCAGCAGTAAATCCTAGTTGGAGGTCGTTTTGAAGTAGTTCAGGGTTGGGGTTGCAGGTGAAAATGACAGCATCATCAGCATACAATAGCATGTGACTGGTGCAAGAGCCTGGAAGTTTATTTAAGATGATACTTTCCTCGCTCCAGTCTCATATCATGGCCCTGGGTGTTCCTCCCCTCCCTTACTTTGAACAGTCCCTCCGTACCTGTCTTGTTTATTCCTTTGATGTACTTGAAGGTTTCAATCATATCCCCCCCATCCCTCCCTTCCTCCAGCGAGTACATGTTCAACTCCCTCAGCCTCCTCTTGTAGTGTAAGTCTCCCAGCCCCTGGATCATCTTTGTCACCCTGTGCTGCACCCCCTCCAGCAACTTACTGTCCCTCTTCAGATATGGGCACCAGTACTGCACACAGTACTCCAGGTGTGGTCTGACTAATGACCTATACAGTGGCAGAATCACCTCCCCCCTCCTCAAGGATATACCCCATGCAATGCAACCTACCATTTTGTTGGCCTTTGCAGCTGCCTTCCTACATTGTGCCAGGTTGTTCATTGACCCCATGATGAGTACCCCCAGAGGAAATAGGCTGTTGGTAAACTAGAAGCTGCAGCTTAACCAGTAGGTAGAGAAATGGTCAGACTGGTGGGCCAAGTGGTCCTTATCTGCCGTCAAAGTCTATGTTTCTATGTTTCCTCCTCTGTCTCAGTTAGCTGCACTCCCCAAAGCTGGTAACTCTTCCTTGGGTTTTTCCCCCCAAAATGCAGCACCTTGTGCTTTTTGTTATTGAACCCCAGTTGTCAGGTGTCCTACCAGGTCTCCAGCTTTGCCAGATCATCCTTCAACCCCTGCCATCCCCCTAGGTCATCCACCTCCGCTCCCATCTTGGTGTCATCAGCAAACAGACTGGTTTTGCTTTTGATGCCCAATGATATGTCTGCAATGAATATCCCAAGCAACACTGGTCCCAATACCAAGCCCTGCGGAACACCGCTCAACACTACCCTTGGGGATGAAGCTCCCCACCCACCACCACCCTCTGTTGCCTTCCTTGAAGCCAGTTCCCTACCCATCTCACCAGCTTTGCACCTGCCCCTGTGCCTCCTAACTTACTTCCCAGCTTCCCATTCGGCACCGAGTGAATGCCTTACTGAAGTCCAGGTACAAGAAATCCACTGCATTGCCCCCATCCAACTGCCTAGTTACCCAGTCATATAACTTAACCAGGTTGGTTTGGCAGGATCTGCCACCTACAAAGCCATGCTGTGTGCTGTCCTGTAGTCCTTTGGCCTCAAGGAGGACCACTGGCCTCTCCTTCAGAATAGTCTCCATCAGCTTATCCACGATGGGTGTGAGGCTGATCGGTCTGTAGTTCCCCCAATTCATCCTTGGGGCCACTGTTGTGGAGGGGCACCACTTGAGCCATCCTCCAATCCTGAGGTGCACACTCTGAGTTTAGTGAGGCATTGAATAGGTCTGCCAAAGGTCCCATCAGGACCTCTGCCAGCTCCTTCAGTACACTGGAGAGGATGCCATCTGAGCCTGGTGCCTTGTCCACCCTCAATACCCTCAAACCCTCCAGAACCCTGCCCTCCATAACTTCCTCATTTGTCACCCCCTCCCCTTCCATTCCTGACCTCCCTTCCACCTTGGGTTTCACCCCCCCTTTTCCTTAGTAAATATCAAGCAGAAGTAATTGTTTAACACTTCTGCCTCATCACCCCTTTCTTCCACCCACCCCCCTTCCTAATCCTTACTATATGGTCCTTTCAGACCCTTTTCTCCCTGATGTACCTGAAGAAGTCCTTCTCCCATTCTTAATGCCCTGCACCAACCTGCACTCCTTAGACACCTTGGCTGCCCTTACTGCCCTTGTCACCTCCTTTGATTCCTTCAGGTACTCCTCCCTGTCCTACCCTCTCCCTGTTTTTTGTACCTCCTAAAGGCAGCTCTTTTCCTCCTTACCTTTTCCATTACCTCCTTGCTCACCCAGCTAGGTTTCTTTGCCCTAGCCTTCTTGCTCTGGGCATTTCTGCAGGTTCTGGTGGCCTCTACTATCCCCAGCTTTATGAGCTCCCACCTCTGGCTAGTGCACATGCTAGGTTGAATTCTGGCCAGGTACCCTTTTACCACTTCCCCCAGAATCCTGAAGTCGGCCCTCCTGAAGTCCAGCACCCTTATGCCGGATTTCACTCCTTCCTTACACATATCCAATGCGAACCATACTGAGTGGTGATCACACGCCACCAATGGTTCTTTCACACTCAGTTTCCTCACAAATTCATTTGACAGCACAAGGTCAAGTTTATTCTCTAACCTGGTTGGTTCACTGACCATTTGCATCAGGAAGCTGTCCTGAAAGTCATCCAGCAGTACCTTCTCTCTTCTTTTTCTGGTTGTTTGGATACTACAATTCACTCCTGGCGTGTTGAAGTCCCCACGATCACCACACTATCCCTGTCACAGGTCCTCCTGATCTGTCCCGCTAGTTCCCTGTCTAATCCCTCTGTCTGAGAGGGCGGCCTGTACACCATTCCCATCCTGAGATTCCTGTTCTTGGAATCCTGGATTTGCATCCATAGCGACTCTGTACTACCCTCCTATCCTTCCTCCCATACATGCTTCAGTCCTTCCCTCACATATAGTGCCAGCTCCCCTCCTATCCCATTCGCTCTGTCCCTATGAAATATCCTGTACCCTGGTATCGACAGGTCCCAGTCATTGTATTGGGTGGCCCATGTTTCGATGATGGCTGTCACATCCACCTCCACCAACAGCAACTGGATCTCTCCCACTTTTCAGCGGACAGCGACTGGGGTAAAATTCCCTAACACTTTTCTATCCCGGTCAGTGTGTCAATGTATTCACTGTTCTCACAGTGTGGTTAATACCAGGCTGTTATTGCAGTGACTTATTGACCTGTCACCTGAGTCGAACATCCCCAGGAAAGCAGCCTTGCATAACAATTCTGAAAAGAATATTATGATGCATGCTTTAGCAAAGCTGCTCATTTTTTATCAATAACATTTTATTGAATTAAAATACAATACACAAAAATAATGCCATAGGTAATTAACAAATACAAGACAGCAATAATCATTCCTGCCTCACTTAAAAGATAACTAGACAAACATTACTTTAATAACTTAACAGAGACTTCTAAAGCTACACACAGTAGTCATAAAATAATTAATTATAAATTATAGATTAATTACCTTAGCAATAGAGGGAAATTAATCCATTAATCCTTGAACAACATTCCCCTGAAGAAATAAGTCAACATGAGAAATGTAGAAGAAAAAGCAGAAGGGGAAGGGGGAGGAATCAGGTCAGGAGGGGTAGGTTACTGGCTACCTATGGGCTCACTAGGTTGGTGAACAGAAACAATTATAAATCGTGCCCCACTTAGAGCAGAATATGTGAGCCTGGTGTAGCATTAAGTCAGCCAACCTCTCCAATCTCAAAACTTCCAAGTACTCTGCCTTCCATTCATTGAATGATGGTGCCTGCTCCTCCAGCCATATTCTGAGAGTTGAGCTGCCAACCAAATTTGAAATTAGAGCAATGATGCAATGCTGTTCTTTACTCCATCTTTTTGTTTAATCAAAATGACCGACAAGAACAGTCTTTTCATTTAAATTCTCCATTAGTCATGCAATGTCTTTTAAAAAATCAGCAGTCTTGCCCCACAAGGAAACCATTTTGGTACATGACCGGAACATATGGGTCAAGTTACAACTGGCATCTCTACATCACAGACAGTTGTACGTAGCTCTCAGTCCCATCTTGTTCATTTGTAGGGTGGTATAGTAAAGGTTGCAAATGGTTTTGAATCATATCAGTTTGGCATTGACTGTTTTAAATGTTTTAGTAGAGTTTAACCAAATCTTGTTCCAGCTCCAACCATTCGCATAATTTCTGAGAGCGTTAGCCCACCACCTGATACACCGTAGATCAGGACCAGTAATGCACAACTATGAGTAAGTCATAGAAACTAGATATTCTAGGTCTAGCTTGAATTGTTGCCAGGAAGTAATAGTCAAGGTGGACTCACCACTAATTCTGAATGGCTTTTTATTGAATTAGTTCAACTAAGGATAGCTCAGTTTACGTGGGATCCATAGTTTTTGCCAAACCTGTTAAACATCTTAAAAACAAAATCCTTACAGATAATAATTTATATCCTGAAGCGATGGTCTTATCTTCTTATACTAAATCTAACTATATCCAAAATACAACCCATTTTCTTAAATCCTGATGTTACAGGCCAGTGGTGCTGGAGGTTCAGGAGCTGATTGCTACACCTCATGCCACGCTGGCAACCTGGGTTCGGGAATGAGCTCGGGCCACCAGGGGTCAGCAGGGGTGAGAGAGGATCGAGCATCCAGGGGACTGCTTTCCTCTTTCGAGACAGGAAAGTTTGTCATCCTGTTCACAGACTGCCCTCTGGCAGTGGTCAGAGGGCAATAAAGGTTGGGAGGGCACAAAAGGGAAAAGGAGCTGGCAGGCTGTATGATGGTCGAACCAGTGCCCTGGCCAATCCCCCCATGTCTGGATTTTGCTCTAAGGGTGGGGGAAAGTCAACATCCTTTTACTCCAACCCTGCCATGGGGGGGACCCATGGGGGAATTAGCGGGTATCGGGTGTGGGAACCATGTGGCCGTAGACTGAGTCCCTCCAAGGGTGTGACTGGAGCTGCCTGCCAGTCTCAGGAATTTTTTTTTTTTTTTAGTTGTTTAACCAGGAGTAGCACACTAAGCTGAGAACTTTTTTACAGGTGTGACCTGGGAGCATAGGGAAGTTAAGTGACTTGCTCAGGGTCACACAGTATGCAAGTGGAAGCTGTTGGATTCAAACCCAGGTCTGGTCTGCTGGATTTCACCAGATTTGCAGCTCAGCGTCTTAAACCACTGCGCTATACTGCCTGTAAAAACATTTATGGAAAAAAAAAAATGTTACAGCAGATGGGTGTCTCTTCAAGAATGCTATTTGGGAGATGAAAGGTATAACCTGAATTAAAAAGTTAATAAAGGATAGGACCTTAGTATCTTTTGACACTTTAGTGCACACGTATGATTTGCAACCAGCAGTTTCTTTGCTTTCCTCATCAGTGGGCTCCAGTACCTTCTGTAATATTCTAGGTGTGGACCTACTAGTGACCTGTACAGAGGGATGATGAGGATATGTTTAACAGCATAGTTAATAGTGTACAAGGCCTTGCATTTGAGGATGGGTCCTACTTAGACATTAACTTCAACACTCAGAAAAGCAAAACTGTTCATAGTGTGCAGAAAGGTGATATTCAAGATGTCTGCTAAAAGAGACATGATTAGGACTGAATACTAGATATTAGATGAGAATTAGAGACAACCAGTGGCTGGGTGAATGACAAATTATGTGTCTACCATTTCACTTTCTTACATTGCACTTTCTGGCACAATGACTTGATAACCAAGAAACTGTGGTGTAGCAGATTAAATGTAAACTATAGATGACTGTTGCACTTAAATCAATTTCTATACTTATTTTTCATCCATGAGATGCAGCTCTAGCAGCTCAAGACAGAAGGAGGGGACTTGCTGAGAGCATCAGTGGAGGAAGAAGGGCAGTGAGAGTTAAAAGGAGTGTGCCACTTGTATTGCAAAGCAGGTATTGTGTAACATCTTGCAAGGGCACTACAGACTGTGTGACTATCAAGCCCTAAGTTTGTGCTGTACCACACCTCGCGCCACGCCAGTGACCCAGATTCTGGATCGAGTCTGGGAGCTGGGGGTCAGCAGGGAGGGAAGAGATCGAGCGTCCACAGGACTGCTCTCTCTTCCCTGGGGAGGGATGGGGATATGACCGCTCGAAGTGTGCTCTCTGGCGGTGGCCAGAGGGACCCCAAAGCAGTGTCATGGCATATGCCTGGGGGTGGAGACACGGCAGTATGTTGCCATGACAGCTGGGCTCCACAGGGGGAACTACAATCAAAGAAAATACCTCCCTCCTCCCACTAATAGGCGAAGGTGCCTCCGACCCCAGATCGCACTCCTAGAAGTCTGGCACGGCTGTATCGTAGGGCCGACTCCTGAAGATCCTGTCTCAATCCTATAAGAAAGAGCACCCTGGACGGGGGCAGCCCTTCCCCGGAGGGTAGACCCGGGGGATGCCCGGTGTCAAGGGGAGAGGAGACCAGTCGATGCCTCGCCAAGGAAGTGGGATCCGGTGATCGGCGGTCGGCGGAGAGAGTTCCGTGGGGCCAGGAAAGGGAAGGAAAAAATAAAGTTTGAAAAAAAAGTTTGCGCCATTGCTCCCCTGTGCTGTAATTTCTCCCTGATTGATTCCAACACTCTAGCAACTGAAGACAGAAGGAGTGGACTTGCTGAGAGCATCAGTGGAGGAGGAGGAGGGGCAGTGTGAGTTAAAAGTTAAGAGTTGGGTTAATATCCCAGTACTGAACCAGTGTCAGTGGCTCAGTAGGTAGCACACTTGCCTCTGAGGCCGGGAGATCAGAGGGCTGTGGGTTCAGTTCCCACATCTGGCACTTGGATTAATATCCCAGTACTGACACTGTAGTGCAGCATGAGAGGGTGCTGCACTTCTGAGGTGCAGTCTTTCAGATGAGACGCTAAACCGAGGTCCCATCTGCCTGGATTGGTGGTAGTTCAGGTGGATGTTAAAGATCCCATGGCACTTATCGAAAAGAGCAGGGGAATTTCCCCGGTTTCCTGGCCAAATTTCCCTCATTCACTAAAAAAAAACACCACCAACAGCTTAATCTGGTTCATGGTCAGTAGGCATTAATCTGTATCCCCCTTCCCTGGGTCGTGCCTGAAAATAGGCAGGATTTGTCCAGTGCACTTACCCGGTCAACAATAAATAAAAAGGAACGCACTGCTTACAGCATGAGCATGAGTGGCACGAGTACCACTCGGTACCGAAAAGCTGATTATTATTGCTTGGACTCTAATGTTAAATGAGAAGGTATTGAAGTATTTTAAAAGTTAGCATATTTCAGTCAGGCACTTTTAAAAGTAACAGTTTTAAAAAGCTACTAGTCTGCTTTTTGCCAGATTTACATTACAGGATATACTTGTAAAAGGTTTTAAATGATCTTTAACTCAAGTTATAAAATGGGCAAAAAAATTCAGGCATTTCTATTAGCTAAAGCCCATTTCTAGCCGTATCCTTATCAAGCCATATATTAATGACCAACACTCAATAAAAATAGCCTGTCTCACAACACAAGTGATATCCCTGACCAATGGCAGTGCCTCTTTGACAGTGGGAAACAGCTGAGCGGTCCACTGTGACAGACTTCTCGCATAGTCGCACAGCTGTCACAGTGAAGCGCCTCTCGCATAGCTACCAGTACCACACAGTATAACAGAAAGGCGCGTAAAATGTCGGACATACCTGAAGTGAATTTCTCCTTCAAATTGGCAGAAATACTCACCAAAGTAGGCGACAGCACCGATGGAAACAAACAGAAAGGAAAATCATCTAAAAAAAGAAAGCACACGTCAGGTACAACTGAAATATTTCCTCACTGCACCACAGAACAGCTAAATCAATTGGAAAAAGAAAAAGATGAGCAGAATACCCAAACAGCAACCACATGGGCTAAAACTGTGTTTTTAAACTGATGTTCTGCTCAGCAGTTATCTATAGATTTAAAATTGATAACACCAGGAGAACTATATCAAACACTATGGAAGTTCTATGCCAAGGTTCATCAGACAGACGGCTCAGCGTATAGCCTAGCAAGCCTGCTATCTCCACGTGCTGGACTAAACCGATTGATAAACAGCCCAGAAGTAAATCGCAACATAAACCTACACACAGACCCAAATTTGCATGCAGCAAATAATATTTTCACAGCGGTATGTAAGCACTGCAGGAGAAAGGGCAATGATAAATCGGAGCACCACCCGGCCATATCAAAGCCAGACCTAGCAATACTGAAAAGCTCACCCATACTATCTCCAGAAACTCCAACAGGACTGCTATATAAAGGCTGGATTTACATTCAACTATGCATGGCCTGGAGAGGTCAAGAAGACCTCTGTCAGTTGAAACCAGACAACTTTGAAATAAAAACTCAACTGATGGAACAGAAAACATAATGCTAACCTTTAACGAGTTCACCAAAAACCACAAAAAAAATATGATCCCCAGAAACAGCAGCGCCGTGGCTTCATATACACTGTTCCTGAAAATCCTCTGGGCCCGGTAGCCTCATTCAAAAAGTACCTCTCCAAATTCCCTCCAGATCCTCCCGCTTTCTACTGCCACCCACATAGAATTCCACCGACAGAATATGAACACAGAGAAACCTGATACACCAAGATCCCCTAGAGTATACATTACCTATCCAGTCTCATGCCCCAAATCAGCACAGCAGTAGGACTTTCCGCAGATACATGAACCATAGTGTCAGGGCCACCGCCATACAACTGTTATCAGAAGCCAGACTTGCAGCCCAAGAAATAACGGCGGTGACCGGCCACAAAAGTGAGTGCTACTTACGCTCATACTGGGCAGCAATAGGAGATGATCGTAAATGATGGAGCAGCATACTTTCACTGGATCAAGCACAAAACAAGAAAACTCACATGCCATGCCTCCAGTAACTCAGTTGATGACATCCAGTGCAAACCCCGACCCGCAGGTTCCGTCCACAAGTACATCCTGTGAACAAGAGTTCACAGCAGCAACAGGAAGTTGTAGCATCAAAGACAATGAGAAAACCTGACCCTCATCCAAAACCTAACTAAAGAAACGACAAATTTGCCTTTCATCTTAACCAACTGCTACATGGAGCGAGCTGAATTTATAAACTTCAGCAGATAAGTTAATTCTCAGTCACATGTTAAGCACTGTTTGTTAGTTTCTCATTTCATTAGCATTTCAGCTGATTCCAAATGAATAAAAAACTAAGGCTGTTACAAATTATTTAAAATGCATTTTAAGCAAACTGCATGAATTGTAAGTCACTCTTATAACGTCACAATGTTTAAATAATTTAAAAATGTTAGTCATTTACTGTTCATAAGAATGCATACAAAAAGGAAGTATTTAATGTCACCGTTGCAAAAAAATATATATTTTTTTAAATAAATTACTTGAATACTACCTACCTGTCTCAGTCTGAATTTTTTGCCCATTTTATAAGCGCAATAAGACACTCCGAGGTGTGGGTTATGGCCTGACAGGCATGCCCAGGTGCAATAGGCACTGCGGTGCAGCGCCTCGATGCCTCTTAATGCACCTGGGGGTGCTCGTATCCATAACCCACACCGTGTCTTTATTGTGGCTTCTTCACTAATTGATACCCAAGAAAGGTTTGTTTGGATTCAGGTTATACAATGTAGCAATTCAATGATGTATTATACAGGGGTGGTAAGTTTTGTGGTGTATGCTGTTTTGTTCTACTCCTTGGATGGTTTGGTGCAGAAGATCCATTGGGTAGAAGAAAATGGGATTTATGACAATAGGCTTCAATTGGAATCTCAGAACAAATATAATAAACAAGAGGTCTGTAAAATGGTACTTGGGCTCATGGGAAAAAAGGAAGTTGGAAAATTAGGGCATTTTTTGAATTCTAGGAAATTATATTATTGCTTGCATCTTTTAATAATAAAATGATTACAGGCATCAGGGGATATTGAAGAGAACCCAGGACCTTTAGATAATTTAGAATCAAAATGGTTGAAAGCACGAGGGGTTAAAATGGTACATTGCAGCCTTATGCCAAAAAAGCAGGAATTGGAGGCCTGGATTGTGGTACATGAACCAGACTTAATGCTGATAACTGAATCCTGGCTGAAACCTAAAATAGATAAGAATTTAATAGGAGTTTTGTGCTATAACCATATCTGAAAGGATAGGCCAGGTAAGGGGGGGGGGGGTTAGTAATCTTTTATAAAAAGTGCCTGAGGTAAAATAAATATCTACCCCAGTATTGGATTCAGGATGTGAGTGTCTCTTTGTAGAAATGATATTGGGTAAAACAAAGAAATTGAATGTGGGATGTGTTTGTAATCTCCAAATTCTAAGATTCAGGGATTGGAAGAATTAATTAAAATGTTGGAAGGGTACAGCAAAAAGGAATTAATTGTAATGGGGGATTTTAATCTAAATTGGTGGGGGACTGAGGTAAATAAATATAGGAAGTTGTTACAAGGAGTAAATCTTGAACAAATTATAACAGATGGAACAAGAGTAAACAATAAAACAAAGCAATTTAGCTTAATTGATTGGGTATTGGTAAGTAATGTAAAACATAATGGTATCTCAGAGGTATTAGCTGATGTAATTAGTGACCACCACCCAATTTACTGTGTTTGGGGGAATGGGAGACCAAAGAGTAAATGTCATATAGTGGAAAATAAGACTTTTAATGAGGAGAATCTGTTAACTATTAAACAAGATCTATTACTGGTCAGTTGGACCCAATCAAACAGTATTAAAGATGTTAACAAAGCAGCAGATCTATTTTCTGAAACTTTAAATGCAATAATTGACAAGCGTGCTCCGATAAAGAAGAAATGGGTGAGGGGGACTCGAAATAAATGGTGAAACTCAAAACTGTTTAAATTAGTTTCAAGTTCAAGTTTCAAGTTTATTGCAGGAAAGACTCCGTTGAGCAAGATCATTCACAAGGAGGTCCTGAGGCACATACACATACAGTTCGCAATTACATAGACAGGAGATATAAAATGTAGAACAACAAAGAAAAAAATATATAATACAAGAGGTTTACACAATAGAAGTCCTTATGCTATACAGTATATGCAGTACATTCCAGCTTTAACCTTGCCCTAAATTATGCAACACATTTCAGCTTAATAAGTAGAGGGCCAGTTGGTACCTAGGAAGTTGACTTGGCGTTGGGGGCCTAGTAGCACCTACATATGTATTTTAATTTAGAGATAGCTAGTGTTTTGTAGGAGTTCATTGATATGATGCTGGTTAGCTTCAGCATGGCTTGTAGTTGGTTCCGAATGTTTGGGAAGGCATATGAGACAGCTCTTTGGCCAGCTGTGGTATGTATCCTGGGAACATCTAGTAGGATAAGGTCAGATTTCCTTAGGGAGTAGACGCTATGCGAGATGTGTATGAGAGACGTTAAAAAGACAGACAGTTTGTGGAGTAGTAATTTGAGGGTCCAAATGCCAGCATGCAGGAGGCATCTGGTGGCAAGAGAGGTCCACCCAACTGCTGCATAAAGATCACAGTGGTGGGTCCTGTACGCAGAATTAGTAATGAATCGAAGAGCACGGTGCCAGAGTACATCCATTTTATATAGGCTCAAGGTTGGGGAGGAGATAAAGATAATGTCTCCGTAGTCAAGCCAGAGAAGGAATGTTGCTTGGACAAGTCTTTTGTGGGTCACGAGAGAAAAGAGGGTCCTATTTCTAAAGAAGAAACCCAAGCGTGCTTTAAGCCTCTTTGATAGATCCTCAACGTGGTCATTGAAGGAAAGCTTGTTGTCTATCCACATACCTAGATATTTAAATTTAGGTACGACTTCCAAGGGTTCACCTAGGGAGGTAACTATGAAGTTTTAAGGTGGGGTAGGTAGGGCACCAAACAAGGCAAGTCTCAAGAAAATCATTGTCTTAGTTTTTTTGGCATTTAAGAGAAGCTTGGCATTGATAAGGTTGCTTTCTAACTGGATAAAGTCAGCTTGGAGTGCTTCCTGACTTCTGTTGAGGCGAGCCTGATGCGTACAAAACCGTATAGTCCATAAAGAAATGTATGCTAGAGTTCTTTATGTGGGAGTCAAGGTTGTTGATGTACAGGAAAAAGGTTGGTCCTAGGATGGAGCCTTGAGGACTCCTCTGGCAAGTGGAAGGGGCAGATAGTAGGCCATCAGCTTTGACTTTTGTATCCTTCCTGTGAGATAACTGTTAAACCACTGTAAGGTAAGTGGAGTGGCACCTATGTAGGCAAGACAGGTGATTAGAGGTGATGGTCTACAGTGTCGAATACCTTACTGAGGTCTAGAAAGACTGCACCAGTAACCTTCTTGGTGTCCATAGCATGGATCCAGTCATTAGAGACTTTAGTCAAGGCTGAGATGGTACTGTGCTTCGACCTGAAACCAGATCGGGCCGGGTTTAGGTGTGAGTGCGCTTCGAGGTGATTTTTTAGTTAGTTGTATATAAGTTTTTCCAGCACTTTGGAGAGAACGGGCAAGATAATTAAATTAATGAAGGAGAGGGATGTAGCTAGCCAATTACACAGAAAAATAAGGTTAGAATCAGATTGAAACCACTATAGACAGTTAAGAAATAGACGTAAAAAAGAAATAAAAATATCTAAGGTTAAGTTTTACAGAAATGAACAAGTCACTACTTTCCATGATAAAAAACTGTTTTGGAGAAATGTGAATAATCTGCTGGCCCCTAAGAAAGAGAATAATATTAGTAGATTAGTTAAAGAACAACAGGTCATTACATCATTACAGGGAAAACAGGCTATGGCAGACTATTTGAATGAAAAATGTACTGATTTAGATGAGTATCTTTTAGAATTTGGGGAAAGGGTTAGATCCAGCATGCCTGAACAAAGTAATAATTCACCAAAATTTTATTTTAAGAAAATTACATGGGAAAAAGTTTACCTGGAATTATCAAAATTGGATGAAACAAAGGGATCTGGGTTTGATCAATTAGAGTCAAGAATCTTAAAAATAATGGCAAATGAGATAGCAAAACCATTGCAGATAATTTTCAATATATCACTTGAAACAAAAATTGTTCCAACTATAGGGAAAAAAGCAATAGTAATACCAATTTTCAAGGGGAGTCAGGTACATTCTGCAGCAAATTACAGACCAATTTCTCTGCTGTCTATAGTGGGAAAAATTCAGGAAAGGTTGCTGCATCTCCAAATTGTGGAACATCTAAACAAATATAGGATCCTTACGGACACACAGCATGGCTTCTGTAAGGGGTATGGTATGGCGACGGCCTTGATCAAGTTCACGAATGACTTGCAAGAAAATATGGATCAGCTGAAGTATACGGGTGCGCTGTTAGTGGACCTGAACAAGGCCTTCGATTTAGTGGACCACCAGATATTAATTTTTAAATTGAAAGTGTTGGGATTTGGGGGACCAGTGATTGAATGGTTACATTATTACTTGACTCTGAGAGTACAACAGGTTAGGATAAATGATACCGTGTCTGACTTTAGAAAAGTAAATTATGGGGTACCACAGGAATCAATATTGGGGCCTTTGCTGTTTTCCCTATATATAAATGAATTACCCTCAATATGCAAAGGTTCCTCCTTAATTTTGTATGCAGATGATGCAGTTTTATCTGTAGCTGACAAAAATATTTATATGATCAGAACAAATTTAGAAAAGATTACAATAAAATGATAGAATGGTTGAAAGTAAACAGATTAGTTCTAAATAAAAAAAGACAACGGGTTTGTTTTTTTGTACGCCTGCAAAGTTGAGGAGGATGAGGGATTATTTTAAAATAATGGATAATGAAGAATCTTATCTTGATATAGTCACTGAATTTTGTTATTTGGGTGTGACCCTAGATAGTCACCTTTCTTTCATTCCTCATTTAAATAATGTGACTAAACAGATATATAGCAGAATTGGTGCTTTATATACAGTAAGGGATTTCTTAATGAATGACACAAGGAAAACTGAAGCAGTAGCATGTCTACTGCCTATATTGGATTATGGAGGGCTGATTGGGGGGGGGGGCAGGAAAGGCAAAACAGCAAAGATACAGCCCTCTACAATTCCATATGCGGATTCGCTTTGAGGGCCAGGCATAGGGAACATCGCTGTAATTTATACAGTAGGTTGGGTTGGTTACCCCTGGGGCAAAGAGACACCATGCAGGAGTTATGTTTTGTGCATAAATCACTTTATAGTGTTGTATATAACCTTATGAATATATTTTTTTGCTCGAAGAACAAATTCTAGACAGCTTAGATTTAATTCCTTTGTTTTGTTGGAAATTCCTCTTTGTAAAACTTCAAAAAACAACAGTCCTTTAAATATTGTGCTACTGATAGCTGGAACAAATTGCCTGTTGATTTAAGAAATGTAAAAAGATTAAACTCTTTTAAAACATCTTTAACAAGACACTTGTATTCAGGGGTGGGATGTAAGTGTACTTAAGGGTATATTTACAAGTACCACATATATATACATAATCTGTTTTAGGATTATACCAAAGTAATGATATAGTGTGTATATTACACTGCTAGTTGTTTTATTGTGCCTGTCTGTTTGAAATGTAATTTTGTTTGTGTATCTGGGTCAAGCCTGTAAAAGGGCCATGTGGCCCAGTGCTTTTTACCTGGTCAACAAAGTTTAAATAAATAAAGATGCCTCTGACTGTATCACGTGTCCAGAAGATTCTTGGTCTGATGAAGCGAAGGATAAGCTGCATCCTGAAGCGTGTCGGTTCCTGTCCTTTCATGATCCCTTGGTGCAGCATTGACTGGTGTCACCATTGTCCTTTCCATCATTCCTGCTTCCATACTGTGGATTTTTATTAGGTATCGGACACACCAATAGTGAAAGCAAACAACCGTGCTCTCAGCTACTTTCTCCTGGTAGCTCTCATTCTTTGCTTCCTCTGCTCCTTAATATTTATCGAAACCATGCAGTACAAGCTGCTTACTTGACAATCTGCATTTGGTATAACATTTTCTGTTTGTATCTCATCTATTCTGGCAAAACAATCACTGTAGTCATTGCATTCAATTAACTGAGGCAGGAAGCATCCACCAGAAGTGGGTGGGATCCAAGACTCCAAGTTTTATAGGCCTTTTCTGTGCCATTCTACAGGTTTTCATATGCAGTACTTGGCTTGGGCATTCATCACCTTTCCCAGAGAGAAACATGAACTCTTACAAGGACAAAATAATAATTGAATGTAATGAAGGATCTATTACCATGTTTTTATTGCATGCTGGGATACCATAGGCTATTGCCAAGTGTGTGCTTCATAAGTTAGCTTCTTTAGACGGAAATTACCAGATAGATATAACGAGGCCAAATTCATCATTTTAGCATGCTAATCTATGTTATTGTTTGGCTGTCATTCATACCTCGTACCTGAGCACAAAAGGAAGTATGTGGTCGCTGTAGAGATATTTGCCATCTTGTCCTCAGGGTTTGGGTTACTGAGCTGTATTTTCTTTCCAAAGTGCTATGTTTTCTACTCAGACCTGATTTTCCAATTATTTTGAACCAGGAGAGACACTAAGCTGAAAGCTTGTTTATAACTGCGACCTGGGAGCACATGGAACTTAAGTGACCTGCTCAATGTTGCACAGTATGTAAGTGGGGGCTGTGGGATTCAGACCCAGGTTTCTAGATTTGCAGCTCAGAGCCATAAAACACTGTGCTGTACCGCTGACCATACTGAGCTGTATTCTCTTTCCAAAGTGCTATGTTATTCTGCTGAGACCTAATTTGAACACTAAAGAATCTGTAACATGGAAATAGAACTAAATACTCTTTGTACAAGAAATCATTTATATTTTTCACAGATGTTAAATATAAAAATATAGGATTCATGAAATGGGGTCTTAAGTACCAGTATGCTGACCCATCACTCCTAACTACCCATGACACCTGGGACCAGATATTCAAAACTTTAACTGGTGGACAAAGTCATTGCATCTCATTTGCCTAGATTTGCGCCCGAGTGCAATATTAAAAGGGGCTATGGTGCATGCTAAAAGGGTTAGTGCACATGAAAAAAAAATATATGCAGTGGGCAAAGGGTGGGGGGGGGGTAAGCATACCAGCACAGCACAGTATTCAGCGCATTTGTGCTGCACAAAAGGGTTCAAACAGGCCACTTTGTGCAATACAGATACTACTGAGAAGAAGCCTGAATTACTCTGGGCAACACTAGTGGCAGGCTAAGCCACTGCAACCAACAACCACCTTGATGGGGGCACACCTGGTCACTAGTTGCTAGATGCACCCCCAGCCTCTGAACCCTGGCCTTATTAAATCAAAGTAAGTCCCTGGTGTCCAGTGCCCCCCACCCACTGTTGCGCCTTCCCATATACTTTTCAAACTTTCCTCGGTGCCTAGTGGTCCCCCACCCTCCAGTTGCCAGCCCTGTATAGGTCATATAACTCCCTTGTCTAGTGGTCCCCACCCTCTGATTGCCAGCCCCACTGTAGGAAAAATAATTATCTGGTGCCTGGTTGTCCCACTTCCCTCTGATCATCAGCCCTATATAGTACAACAATTCTCTGGTGCCTAGTGGTCCACCCACCACCTCCATTTGCCAGCACTGGTATAATAAAAGAATTGACTACTGTTGACAGTACTCATGCTTGGTTTACACTACAGGCAATCCAAGCTCCCTTTCATCACATACAGTGTATGGCTGAGGTGGTTAGAGGAGAGCTATGCTGCAGGCACTGGTGCTTATGGTAAGGGGTTTTGCAGAGTGAGTGATCACAGCCTGTGGTATGAAGGTGCCACTAAATGCCATGGAGTGCCAACCGGTGACACTGAGGGTTGAGGCATGGGATGCCACACCTCGCACTAAACCGGCGACCTGGATTCGGGAGCAAGCTCAGGCGCGGGTGGCTGAGGAAGGGTTGAGGATGAGTCCCTCATGGTGCTCTCCTCCCTGGGAAGGAAGGGTGGGTTGCTTTGGCATACCAGCAGCCCCGGTGGAGAGTGGAGCACTGCAGCATGCCAAGCAAACACGTAACTAGCGTGGCCATCGCCAGCAGGGATGCCGTGCACCAAGGCATCGGCGTGCACCACGCCCAATGGGGGGTTGGGGTAACACACAGAAAGGAAAAACACCAGCGCCATGGACAGGCGGCGCACCTGTCCCCATGCCCTTTGCGGGCCAACCCTGACTGGCCTTTAAGTTCTTCCACCGAGCCCTGCCCTGCAGCCAGAGTCTGACTTGCAAGAGTGCCCAAGAGGAGGGGCAACCCACCCCGGGTGGATTAAACTGAGGGTACTGGCTGCCGGTGGCGGGGGGGGAGGAGGCACAGATCGGGAGGGCCTTAGGCAGGCAGGACTCAGGACTAGGATGCCTGAGAGAGGTTCCACAGGGCCACAACTGGAGGGAAATAAAGTAAAAAAAAAAAATGCCAGGGAGTTATTCATTTATACTTGGGCCAGTGATCAAAGGGTGGGGGACCACTAGGTGCTAAGGAGTTATTTTTCCTACTCCGGAGCTGGTGATTGGAGGGAGGGGGGGGACAACTAAATACCAGGAAGTTCCTTTATAACACCAGGGCTGGAGAGTGAAGCATGGGTGACAACTAGTCCCCAGGGAGTTATTAGTCCTATTCTGTACTTAGCGAGCAGTGGGTGGGGGGACTACTTGGCACAAGGGGCAGCTGCAGTATAGGGGTGCTAGCTGCACACTCGAGCAGACTTGACAGACCATAAGGCCTGTTTACTCTGACAGATTTGTATGTTCGTATTTGTACTATACCGAGCTGGTGATCAGGGGGTGGGGATGGTGATCTGATGGTGGGGGACCATTGGACACCAGGAAAAGTTTACAGGATGATGATCGGAGGGTGGAGGAACCACTGGTCACCAGTGACATTCTTTTTAATCTAACAGGAAGGCAATGAAAGGATGTAGGGTTCCATTAGACACCAGGGAATACTTGCTTTTCACTGGACCAGGCAATCAGGGTTGGGGCAGGAGACCATCGCAGGGCTGCAGATCCACTGCTGCTTCCCATGCAAATGTACCTGTAATAGTCATGCAAATAGGCCCTTAGTGACCTGCATGCCAATGGGCTCATTTACATGGTGCTGTCTGAGTACAGTGCCAGGAGCTACTGGTGCTATCGGGTCTGGTGGCGCTGCTCCTTGCATTGCCCAATGGGCTCATTTACATGGTGCTGTCTGAGTGCAGTGCCAGGAGCTAGTGGTGCTCTCCGGATTAGTGGTGCTGCTCCTGCATTGCCCAATGGGCTCATTTACATGGTGCTGTCTGAGTGCAGTGCCAGGAGCTAGTGTTGCTATCCGGACTAGTGGCGCTGCTCCTTGCATTGCCCAATGAGTTCATTTACATGGTGCTGTCTGAGTGCAGTGCCAGGGCTTGTGGTGCTATCCGGACTAGTGGCACTGCTCCTGCATTGCCAATGGGCTCATTTACATGGTGCTGTCTGAGTGCAGTGCCAGGAGCTTGTGGTGCTATCCGGACTACTGGCGCTGCTCCTTGCATTGCCCAATGGGTTCATTTACATGGTGCTGTCTGAGTACAGAGCCAGGAGCTAGTGGTGCTATCGGGTCTAGTGGTGCTGCTCCTTGCATTGCCAGGATCCATGCCGGGGCCGCACTGCTCAGCTTAGCACTGTGTTGATGTGCCTCTATATTCAGTCAGAGAGAGAGCCAGTACGCTATCCTACTGAATATAGCATCCTCAGAGCTGTGGGCATTGGGCAAGTGCCGCAGAACCTTTCCACTCTGCTTTGCCCATTTTGTACATCAGTTCTTCATAATTCTGTGAGCACTGGCTCAGATCTATGATGCCGGATCGACAACACTTTTGTTGACCGGCATTACAGCGACTGGATTTATGTTGACCACAAGTTGTGGTAGGCATAAATCCCTAATGTCTCCTGGTTCTATCTTTTTATCGGGGGGGGGGGCTTTATCCCCCAAACAGCCCATGTGGAGGCTCTGCCACCTGCACCCCACGTATTAAGGACTATCAACTGCAGTCAGAGTTGATTTGGGGAGAGGGTGCAGGACCGGGAGACAGTGTGCCCCTGTCTGAGGCATACCAACACAGTGACCTGTCGGCATAGTGTCAATTTTGTTGGGAGCAACATAGGTTGCTGTGTTAGTGTTGCTTTCGGGTGGGGCATACCTACTGGTTCTGAGGAGGGGAGGAACTTCCTGAGGGGAATCCTATGCCCAGTGGGCCTACTTGTTCCTCTTAAATATACAAGTACATTTTGTAAAGTGCAACATGCATAACTATGTAATGATACCCATATGCTCCTAATCTTCATATTTGGGGTAGTTCTGTTTATATCAATATGAACATTCCTAGATGGACATTAAAATCCTCTGTACAATGAGATGTATTCTGAGTTGTTTTTATAGAGAACGCCTAAGATCACAAATTAAAAGCAGGCAAACATGGTGCAAATAATAGAGTATAACCCCACTTCAAATAGGGGTTCCCGAAAGTCTTCCTTGGGTGTGCCTAAATGCCCACTGACAGGCTGGTGTTCTGTGTCAAAATCATTTTCCAGGGCTTGCATGTGAGTGCCTTGTTAGTCTCCGTGCCTGTCTCTTTAAGAGCTGGCTATCTTGTATTGTATAATTAATCTATGTAGGGGCGAAGTGTTTCTAGGCTTGAGTCCCACCCGTGCTGCAGAACTTTGCTTCCTTCTGCCATCACTATTTGTGCAGAGGAAGCTCTATCATGGAATGTAGTTGTTTGCTGATTATTCTGAATTAATAGTAATGATATTGTAGTTTGTCTAACCTGCCTTCCTTTGCAGTGAGGACTCTTTCTAGTTATACCACCATCTTGGTCCTGGACTGCCAGTATGCACCAATCAGTACCTTTGGGGCCCTAAAATGGAGCCTGTCCCCAGTGGTTTTGTGGGAGTAAATTTCAGTAGGAGTTGTAGTTTTCACCCTTTGGTGCCTAAATGGAACTGGAGGGGGAGCCCTAGTTATGACAAACAGATAGATCAACCAACCAAACCTTTTGGATCACTGGGAAAGTCCCGTGCTGCCTGCAGCAGAGTTCAGTCTGGAGTAGGAGTTAAGTGTGAGAGTAGCTCGAGAGACTCGAGCAGCTGCTCCTGTGTAGTGTGCAGGGGAAATCGGTGGGAAAGCCGTGTCTGGCTTGCCTGCTGCCATCTTCCCAAGTGAGGAGAATTGAAAACCTGAATTGGACTTTATCCAAACCTGCGACTTTCATCTGATTTGTGACCATTTTTGCCTAAGGAGGACCGAAGACTTGCTTTTATGTGATCAGCCTATCAGGACATTCATCACGACCGCAGAACATACAGTTTGCCCTGAAGATCCTGTGTATTGCAACCGGATTGTCATTCTATCTGTGGTATTTCCTTACTTTTACTATAGGTGTGCTGAATGCTGATAGTGGGTCACGATCTGGTTTCCCACTGCTTGAATGTGTTACGCTTGCTGGAAGCAGTATCCCGCGACTCTAACTGGACTGAATCCATTTTCTTCAACTTGTCTGGGCCTCCACCATGGTCCTGATTGCCGCTCACACTGCAGAGTTTCAATTGATGAGAGACCCGTCTAGGGATTGTCTTCCTGCTCAACACCATCTAACAGGAATGACACCATGGTGAATCGTGGTGGGCCCTGCTTCTCCTGGCAAACCAGCACTTCATCCTGCGGTCTCCACTTCATCAGTCCTGTAACCTGATTTGGGTATTGTGAGTAAATCACGGGTAGCTCCCTGCAACAAAAATCTAATCAAAGTGTGTCATCTGATTTAATTGTTTTGATTGATTGTCATGAACTGAGCCCTCCGGCTCTGGAATACAAATATTGGGTTAAAGTGCGTGTTGTGTTTCTTTTCCCTAAGGGCCCCAACAAGAGCTGCAATGCCGTCCTACCTTGTGCAATGCTTCAGGCTAGCCTGAAACTCCAACCGGGTACCCAGAGTGAGTGTAACTGTGATAGAGGGACTCTTAGAGGCATGCATGCTTAACCTGATTTAATCAGCAATAGAATCAAGCACCAGATTACGCCCCCTTCTTTGTTAATGCCCCCAAATAAATCAGAGCTGAATCTTTTTTGCATTTAAACTGGTTGTGGTGTACCTCTGTATAGAAAGCATTGTAATACTGTTGGTTGTTGTGCCAAATCTCACTTTACAGGGGGTCTTCAGGGCTGAGCCAGCTAAACCAGCCCTGGTGGTAAGTGCAACAAGTGTGGGGTTAAAGCTGAATTTAGGTGTTAATTGTAATTGTGTATTCACTGAACCATTTAGGCCACTAGAGGGAAAGAGGGGGTAACAGTGTCCCAGTGGGCTGTACCCAGGGCAGCTATGCTATCACTAACCCTGTCCTCCAGGTGGAGGCACCCATTCATAGAACTCAGGACCCTCAACTTGCACTTGGTCCAGCAGGCAGGGTAGTATCCCTGGGGTAGTGCCGCCTAAGATTTTCAAAAGTAAATATTATGTACATGCCACTCATGAATATCTGCATGTCTTGTAACATTTTAAAATCGATACAATTCAAGTTTAAAAAATACGAGCCTATTCCGTGTCTGCAAATGACAGTATTCTATAATCTCCCACTCTCCATTACAGAAAGTGTTTTTGAACAGCTAGTGGAAAGAAAACAGACAGGCAAGAAAATGATACAAATGCAATGCTAATTGTCTAGTAAATATTATGCAACAAAGCACACAGAATGCAAGCAGGATGATGGGCTATATAGGATGGACATTTTAAAGTAGGAGAAAGGGGGGTTATTGCCTCTGTTCAGGTCCCTGGTAAGGTTCCTTGACTCAAAGCACTGGGATGAGTCTTACCACTGTGTACCTCTGCACTTTGCTGACAATTATTCAGGTTTGCCTGAAATAGTTTTGCTATCAAGCTGTTATTTCATCAATTTACAGTAGGTGCAATCTCACTGTGCGTGTTGCTGCTTTCTGTATTTTGGAAGGTGCTCAGCTCTGAATCAGATGTAAATACATTGGAGGCCAGGAGGGGAAGAAGAACATGACTGAGGCATACATGTTCTTGCAAGGAATCAAAAGGGTGAATTGGAAAGACCTTTTCTGGCAACCGTCTGGAATAGCACTACCAGAATAGTGCAAGGAAAGACAGCACTAGTCTGAACAGTGATGCCACAGACAGCGAGAGGGGATTTACAGGGCTTGCAGTAAGTGCTCTCTAGGCTGCTGTCCATGGTGCTGCCAGCAGAATATCAAAGACTGGCTGAGCTGCTTCTGTGGCGTGGAGCACTAAGGCATAGAACAGCTTGATGAGAAAAGCAGTGAAAACCAGGATTCTAATCCTCGTCTCCTAGATTTTTGCAATCGAGACTTTTTTTTTTTACAAGGGACTGTGGAAACAGTATTCCATGGCCTCACAAATTTAATTTTGCCCAGTGATTCGCTGTCTCCTGATGTGAGAATCATTTAGTATGAGAATACGGTGGCAGAGCCCACCACAAAAACAAAAGTGACAGCTGGAGCTATTCTGACTTAGTGCCCTTTACTTGAGGAATGAGGCACATAGCTAGAAGTCACTGGAGAGTGGAGGGAGAGATTCAGGAGGGATCTAAGGAAGTTCTTTATGGAGTGGCTGATGGATGAATAGAAGAGACTGCCCAGTGAGGTGGTTGAAGTCAAGACTGTGATAGCATTTAAACTCAAGGTGGGGTGGGTGGGACACATATATTATAGAATAAAGGATGGGAAGTGTGTGATATGAGAGTTCAATGCACACCCAACATGTGGGATGCCACAAAAACACCAAGGGTGAAGCCTGAGGGATTTATCAGAGCATCCCATACTGAGGGTGTGCATTAAATTCTCATATTTTATTTGATATAATATGCTGCCAAGCAATGTTTTCCAGCCCTAGTGCTATGACCCAGTCTCTCTCTCAAAGACACACACACACACACACACACACACACACACACACACACTGTTTCTCCTCAGGATGAGTATTTGTTTTCTTTTCTTACTGTCTTTGGGATCCTGGTTTATTAGAGCTGTCAAACAGTGCTGTCCCTACCTGCAGTGTCGCCAAAGGCGACAAACAGCAGGATCAACTAGATAAAACATTTGTGTCTCTGTTTGTTTATTTAAAAAAATGTAAAGGCAGGATCGACCCGATAGATATTTCTACAGTTGTGGGAAGGTGTGGTGGCTACTCACTAGTACAGATTCAGAGCCACCATGATTTTGGAACAATTCAGCCCGCCCATACACAGAAGCAGAACCAATTGCAGAGTGCTCTTGTTAGAGTGACAGAGGGCGTGAACACCGTAATAACCCGTTGGTTATTATAGCAAATATCAACAGGCTGAGCACATTGAAAAAATTGCTCGCCAGTTATTGTAAGGGAATAATGGTTCCCACTGGTAAACCTGGGGAAGAGATATTTGTGGAGTGGAGTGACACTGACGATCAGCCACTAAGGTTATTGGATCTTACATTCAGCCCAGCATTAAGCCAAGCATTGAGCAAGGCAGAGAACTGGGCAGACTGGATGGACCCATGGATCGTTTCTGCAGGCACAGTCTCGCTTCTATGTTAAATATAAGAGACACGATGCAACATAACGTTGTACTGTATTGTTTTGCATTTACTCAGTTTCACTGTTGTTCTGCCTTTATGCATCTATTGGCACCAGAGCCACCATGCTGGTTGACTACGTGGGGCATGCCCCAAATACTAATCAATAAGATTTGCAGAGCTAAAGAGAAATTAAATTTATAATATATGTCAATGTTTCCATAGACTACTTTTCAGTTGTGCAGCCCCAGAAATTCTCTGGACATGATGTACATGATTGGCACTCACTGGTCAGGCAGTGAGTGTAAGTTATAGATAAGAAACATAAAATAAATGTATCCATTACACAGGGTCTGAAAATGATTTATTTCAATATTTAAGCAATATACCATGACAGAAGTGGGTATATTGGTGGATTTCCTACGCCTAGTGTGGTTTGGTCACGAGCATAGCAGACTTAACCACACCAAGTGATAAATCCACCATATCCCACTATCTCATGGTATATTGCTATTATACAATGTTCAACTTTTTTTTTTTATTTTTATAGTGATATAAAACTTTTGCAGTGGGTATACTGGAGGATTTATCACGGTCATGTGATGTGTTTTGACCAATGAGGTTACAGGATTTTCATATCCCATCGTATAAAAAATATTTTGTACCATGATAGCTTATATTAGTATGAACAAAAAATGAAGTACCTGTCTGTAGATCTTAGAAACCTCACAGTAGTATGGAAGATACCTGTATATAAAATGCTGGAACTAACTGTAAAAATAGAACCTGTGATACCACAAGTTAGCAAAATTAAACTTCATCTGTTCATACAGTCATCTTATACATTTTCTGCTTGGCACTTTAGGATATTGCAAACAGCACTTTTGCAACAGAAGATATAAAATATTTACAAAATAATCTTTCCATGTCAAATTATTTTATTGCACATTAATTAAAAGCAAGACTAAAACATGAATGCCGTGTTGCTTTGAACCATTATCCTCAAAGTTACATCAGGGTTGTGCAAGCAATAAGGCATGATGGGGTGTGCATGGAACACATTTTACAACATGGCCAGGGGTGTAATAAGGAACAAGGTCAAAGGCTGAGTGACTTTAGCCACTGGCAGTGAGGTAAAATGTGTTCAACACATCCTGGAGTGCCTACTGCACTTATAAACTGGGCTCTTTTAAAAGCGTTTTACTCCTGGGAAAAACATGTTTATATGTAGAAACAATAGATTTATGTGCATTTATGATAAAATAGTCCTTCCACCACTACAAATGATGTAATTGATGATGTTATTGTATTGTTGCCTATTTTCTTTTTCCTGTTTTTTCTCTGTTTTCCCCACATTCAAGATATAGAATGTTTGTCACTGAATTTTACCATGGAATACATGGATTCAGAATTCTGCTCAGTTCCACTGGTAGTATATTACTCTCTAACATACTATACACACACACACACACACACACACACACACACACACACACACACACACACACAAACAAAGGCCTCTGTTACAGCCAGAGACTCAACTATCTAACTGCCAGGGCAAGGAGAAAAGATTTCCCTGATGAACAGGTAAAGATAGAAGGGGGGGTTTTCATTGTCAGCAAAGAAACAGTTGTAATGAAAACTATAAACAGTACTTAATGTTTATAAATTGTTTATGTGTAAGGAGAATGTGATGATCAGGGAAACAACATTTAATTAATCTGTTTTGTTTGTATTTAAGGTAGGTTTATTTTAGGGCCCAGTGCAAGTAAATGTGATACTTACAGTTACAGGGCAAAAACAATGGCTGCCAACTGAATTTTTACATTCTATTAGTGTAATGATCCCAGTGGTGATCAGTGCACACTTAGGCGCTCACTTTTATGTTCCATGCATAGAACTGAATTGCTACATGAACAACCACTCAGATTTCAGGATCTTCCCTTACCATTTTATAATTAACAATTATTAGAGTTTTAGTGCAATTTTGATACAGAGACTTGGAAAATATTATAATTTGACCTGCATTTTGTAAGATATTTAAAACACAAATTCATCAAAACAAATTCTAAATGATGCCATATCTAAAATTGTTGTGTGTTTTGTTCTTTGTTAGGTAATACACTGTTTAAAAAGTAGTCCTATTAAGATAGCCTTAGCAATTTCACAAGTCTCTCAGTATTATGTATGTATTAAACATGACAGGGTGGACAGTATTGAGAACACTCATGCCCAGGGGAGTAGTGAGGAATGATGCCAGAGGCTGAGAGCCTTACAACCATTGGAAGTGTGGGTATCCATTAACACTACCCACCCTGGAGTGTCTTAATACATTTAGAAAATGGGTTATACCATTATTGTATGACAACATACATAAAAAAATGAAAGGTTGTAAAGCTAGCTGAACTTTTTGTTAAACAGTTCCTCCCCTTCTGCCTGTTAGTAGTAGGAGGTGCAGGAAAAGCTTCAGGGAGTTTTTGTGAGTGCATTAACTGGTACGTCTTTAAAACAATAATTGCTAGTAAGTTTATTTTCAGTTCATGTTTTGTTTTTTCTTGGTGTATAGCAGCATTAGGGGCTGAGGATCAACAAATTACCAGAGTGAGGGGATAAGAAAGTAAGAGAATGAGTGGGAGTGGCGCAGGATGGGGCAAGTTCAGTGGCCAAAGATAAAGACAGAATGAGTGTAATCAGGATAAGGAAATGAGGGAGCCAGAGCAAAAGCAGCAATTAGCTAAGTGCAGTTTAAAATGAATGCTTCGGCAGGGTAGCAGAATTCTATGAGTGAAGCAATACATTTTACTGTGGGAGATTTTGAGCAAGTAGCTGGGTGGATGAGTGAATGAGTGACTCTGTAGGACCTTAACAAGGATCAAATTTATATAAGAAAGAGAGAGCAATTGCTGAAGAACAATATAAAACAAAGAAACAAAAGAAGAAATAATATTGAAAGAACATCTGTGCTGCACTGTAACAGGTGTGAAAGAGAACAAATGGAGACTAGCTGAATAATAAAGATTGTAATAGCTGAACATAGATTTTGGTAGTAAAGGGCAAGGCGATACTGGGGGTTGGATTTTCAAAATCCTTCACTTTCGGCGCACATGTGGAAAAACCTCGCAGACCCATAGGTTATTTCTGCATGTGCTGTATTTTCCATCATGGAGCACTTTTGGGACCGGCTTTGTGATTTATGACACCTTGCAGGCCTTTTCAGATGCAGCTGCACCAAACTGCTACACCTGGTAGCAACAGGTGCTGCATCCCCTGCAGGATGAGTGCGCATTCCATGGGTAGCACCAGGTGTAACATCCCCTGTTGGATGAGTGTGCATTCCATGGGTAGCACCAGGTGTAGCATCCCCTGCAGGATGAGTGTGCATTCCATGGGTAGCACCAGGTGCAGCATCCCCTGTAGGATGAGTGTGCATTCCATGGGTAGCACCAGGTGTAGCATCCCCTGCAGGATGAGTGTGCATTCCATGGCTAGCGCCAGGTGTAGCATCCCCTGCAGGATGAGTATGCATTCCATGGGTGGCACCAGGTGTAGCATTCCCTGCAGGATGAGTGTGCATTCCATGGGTAGCACCAGGTGTAGCATCCCCTGCAGGATGAGTGTGCGTTCTGCAGGTGCTTCTGACCCCCACAGTTGGACCAGTCATCAATGAGGTAGGACTCCCTGCACATCCTACATAGACAACTCATGTGTGTTTCACACAGAGAGCCATTGGGATACAAGGATGACCCAACTTGGGCTAGCAGGAGTCCCTGCAGCTGCATCAGCTGCCCATGTGGAACATTGAAATTGTCACCAGTGCAGAAATTAATTTCCACACTGGCAGTTCTTACATGGGACTTAAGGTAGTCTGAAAATCAGGCCTTTAGTCTTTTTTAGGAGGGCAGTTTTGACACAAATATAGGGCACTAAAATGGCATCAGTCAATCAGGTTAAAGTAGTTTCCTAACTCATTTTCCAACATATCTTATTAGACCATTCGAAGCCAACAATTCTGTTTTGGTCCCTTCTTTTTAATAAGATGCGTTCCATGGTAAAAGAAAATAATGCATGGCTTTAAGAAACTCAGCTGAAGTCAAAAGACATAACTGTCCTGGAACAAAAGTGAAACATCGCGATCCCGCTGTGAAATGATACTTTACATGATCTTAAAAATATGTTTCTCAGTAAAACATTGTGCTCAGTCAAACTAAAACATTTTTTTAGTTTGAGTGCAAGACAATCCTGTACCCTTCACATAGCAGAAATGAAAGTTTTGATAAGTTACATGAAATAATCTTTTGTTCTTGAAATGGACTTCAGCAATAATTACTGATAGGTACTATGGTCACTGTTTTACCTATGGGTAATTTTTCTTCAGTGTTGTAAGACATAGTTATCAGTTAGTCACAGTGAAATTCATACAGTACATTAGTGTTCGAATTCCTCAGTTAGACTTCATGACAAATATTTCCTAATCATACCCTTTCAAAATAACTGCGGAGTGTGCTCTAGCACATGGACTGTAATCGTAAAAGACCCCTAATGGCAAACAAATGCCCTTCAACTAAAGTATGGTGAAGTGGACTGTAAACTGTAAATGTTTCCAACAATGAAAATCTTCTTTTTATTATTCAGTAACTTTTCCATGGGATGATTTCTATTTTAAATCATTTATTAACTTTATTCTACCTTGTAAACCTTGGTTTTGTACATGAAATAGACCTAGTCAGTTTTTTTTACACACACAGAAGAATCAGCTCAATATCACATAGTGTGCTTTTTATGTGTTTTATTTATCCAATAAATACAAATACATAGTTTCCTATGTTGGAATAGTGGTGTATCCTTGAGCACTGGGCGGATTCTTCTGTGTGTGTGCTGCTAAGCTTCACTTAAGGCTCCGTCCGGCAGGTCCTGAGCCGCCCTCTGAATTATGTTCTTGGCAGTTTTTTTTTCTCAATTTACAACAGATGTAAGCCGCATAATTTCCTTTGTAACATAGGGAAGACAAAGGGTTGCACCTGACTAGAAATACTGCATCAGGTGGCCATGGATCAATTCTCAGTTAATCCATGGTACAGTACGCACCAGGGGCAGGATTCACAAAAAGGATGCACCCAGAGTATTCCAGATGCACTGGTGCATCCCTGACTTGTGCACTGGCACAATTCTGGAAGGGGACTTATGCACCGGTGCACTGTCAATGCACCGATGCATCGGAGATGTGCCACACACCACCCATAATGATATGTGTTGCATCTGGAGGGATTGTGCAGGGGGTGTGCCCATGCTTATGGTGCGCAGACCTATTCACAACCCAATTTGGAGGTGCATCCCGGAGCAAGTCTGAGATGTGCCTCCAAAGATAAGTCTACAACAAGTAGACTTAAGTGGGTTGCCACCCACATGCAGGCTGCCATACTGCAGACAGCAGCCCAGCAGCCTGCCCACCCTGGCAGTCCAGTATTCCCACCTTTCCATCCCACATCCCTGAGTCCATGGCACACACATTAGATGCCCTGGTGGGATAGCGGTACCCCCTTCCTGCCTGCATCTACATTTGAATGCCATTCACTGCGGCAGTAGAGAGGTAATAACAGAACCCCCCTCCCCACCCTGACCCGATCGCAATGTCTTTGGCACTTCTTAATTCCCCCCACCTCTCACTCACTCAGGCACCGTCTCCCCACCCCATCCCCCATTCCAGCAGGTTCTGAAGTTTGGTAGGCAGCACAACCCACTCGCATACCACCACAGCTGCCTGCCAACACAGCTGTCTGTGAATGACAGCTACTGTACACCCTGAAGCCCATTGGAGACCTCAAGATGCCCTCCATTTGTTCTTTTATTGGATGCCCAGTATTCGCATATACCTTTGACCTTTTTTGTTAAATTAATAATCTAATTTTGTTGCTTTTGCAACTACCCTGAATCCCTCTCTGCTCAGCAGTTGCTGTTGTCTCTTTTCATGCTGCCTGAACATTCTATGACATCACAAACTCCTTTCCAGGCCATTCAGATCAATGGCATGGAATGGGAGTCTGTGATGTCACAGAATGTCTTAGAGATATGAAAATCAAGTGCAGTAGCTGGTGAGCAGAGTGGAACTCAGTGTAGATCTGAAGGCACCCCTAAGCTAGATAGTTTATTTATCAGAAAATCATCAAAGCATGCCAGAATACTTAACTAGCATGGGAAGGAAAATGGAAGGGCAGTTAAATATGCAGAAATCATTTCCTGTCTCCTTTAAGTGAAATTCTAGACCAGACCACCTTGTTCATCTCTTGTCATGACTAATTTAAAGTAGACAGGAATTGATTAGTTATGTGCAGCTGTTGGAAATGTCTTTATTTTCATAAATTATATTTATACTTTTAAAGGATCCCTATATACAGTAACTGTACCTGAATACAAGCTGGAGCTGCCAATTGCATTTTGTATTGTTTTCTTTGTATGGACAACATTCTGTGCAGTTCCTTTCATGGAACCAAGACTTTGGAGTTTTGACAATGTCACTTCATAGTTTCAGAACTGTGGGCACAGTACTGATAAGTTCATGCTAACATTTCTGAAACTGTGAAGCCACAGTTGCCATATTGGTCCTTGTAACACATGATCCACATAAATGGATGATTTGATACCTTTTATTGGACCAACAGAGTTGTTACAAAAGAACACAGGTGCTTTTAGCTTTCAGATTACAAGAGTCCTTAGTTAGAAAACACTGGCAGTTGTCTTAGAAGAATGTACTTTCTCAAACCCAGATCATACAAAACACAGATGAAAAGTTGTTAAGGACCCCATTGATTAAAACTGCATTCAAAAAACAACATAACTATATAAAGACAGTAAATGTTCCATCAAAAGAAAGCTATCAGAGGTCAAATGTCACTGACTTGAAAGTTCACTCCTGAGAAAAGCTATAAACCAACTGAAGCACCATTTTAAAACCATCTGTGTGCGTGTCTGTGCTAGCATTAGTAAATGACAATGATTAAAAACCACAAGGAAAATAAGCTTCAGCAATACATAGTAAATAATGTTAAAAGTCTTATAAATATGAAAATATTTTTGTGTTAAGTAAAAAATAGGTTATAATACAACCTGCCCTAGTCTAAATTAAGCATTCATCAGCTGTTTCACATGGTGGTGTCAATCAAATTTTACACAGTGTAAGTACTGTTCAGATACATTTTTCTTAAACTCTGTGTACAATAAGTCCATATTACTCATGAATAGTCAAACTTATACTGTCTTAAACATGATATATCTGCAATTCTGTAACAAGAGACTAGTGTATGTGTACATTCAAAACCCAAACCTAACACAGACCCCCTTGTAATTGAGGTACTGTCATCCATATATGTCCGTGTATCAACATTTGTCCATATGTACCTAATCTGCTATTGTATTAAATAACAGTTCTATAAATCTAAAACCAAAACAAAACACAACTGTCAGCTTCAGCTTTTATTCAGGCACAGTTAAATACAGATCCTTTAGAGGTATGAAAATAACTTATAAAAACAGAGACATTTCAAACAGCTGCACATAAGTAACCAATTCCTGTCACCTTTAACTCATTCAGACCCACTGTGTGTTTAGAACATTAGAGACAGAATTCCAAACTGCTTTTCCTTGAGAATCTTCCCAAGGCAATGCAGAATTCTTAACAAATGTGCACATTCGAACTAATCTAAATTTCTTTGGAACTATTCCAGGTACACAAAACAACCAGATTGAATGTTGTTTGGGAAAAAAGACCTTTCAATTGAGGGCAGTCACTCATCTGAATTCCTCATGTTTTGTAAAATATGGTCATCTCATTACCTGTATTTCCGGTTTTTTTTTTACAAAATTGACATTTCTAATGGCTGTTTAAAATAAACTATAAAGAATTTAGATTAGTGACTACCGTCATTTGAAATGCCTTTTTGTCCTGAATACAAAAATGTAAAATAATGTACTTTGGGCACAGAAATCCAGGGGCAGAGTACAAAATGGGTGGAGTGGTATTGAAAACATTTAAGAAAGAACGCATTAAATAAAAGCTTTTACATACAGTTGATTACTGTTTAACATTGTTATGCATCTATGGCTGCCAGTGTACATATGATGCAAACCCATAGTGCTGTTGTTCCTCACTTGAAGTGAAAAGTGTGTGTGTGTGTGGGGTTGAGGCCATAAGTGACTCCTTGTTTTGTGTTACATGGGTCAGTTTTTACAGCAAAACAAGGAAAGGGGTCATTTCTAAAATGTGTAGATGAGCATGGGACCACTTTTTTCAGAGCATGCCTCCACTAGTAGCTACCATTTCAAGACTGCTACTACCGCCCTAATACAATCAGGGAAAACCAGAAGTAGTCTACCAGCACTGAGATTAATATGGTTAAGGCACATTTACCAGAAATTACTACTTAGAAACAAATGAGAAAGTGACTGTGATGATGAGCAAGTCCCATACTAGATCTTTAGTTTGTTAACAGTCTCCTCCTGAGTCTGATTTTACTGCTGCATGGGCCATGCTCCATGTATGTTATACCATCATCAGATTTGTATAAGAGCAACATGGAAGCATGTAATTGAACCACTGTCTGATGTTCTGCCACAGTGCTCTGGCATAGTTTTCAGTGATTCTGTTTATGCAGCCCTTCCCTTTATGGATCGTATAAACATACCCACTTCCTGGTGCACTATTGTTCCTTTCTGCAACTGGTGAAGTGACAGCCACTATGTGCAACATGGTGGTGCTGACTTAAACTGCACTTGTACAGTATCATGCATATGTATGTAACTCCCATGCCTCCTTTGGCTAGATGGCTCCTCCCATAAAGAACTACTCCAACTGCATGGCATACAGTTTACTTTTGGCAGAACTACACATGGTACCACCCTAACATTGGCATGTATACCAGGCTCATAATCTAGAGATCGGGGGTTGGGGGTACATACTAAAATGAACCCTTTTATTTACAACCAAGTTCAGGAGAGAGGATGCTAGGTGTATGCTAGGCCTAACTGCTGAGGGGCCCCAATAATGTTCACACTAGACACAATAAGTGGAATGTCTAAAGCATTAACTGGGATTTTGCAGTATGGCTTTATTTACAGATGTTACTTAAAGCAAGTGTGGTTCCCCCAGATGTTTGTTATTGCAATACAGGCATAATCTCATTTGCAGGACATTTCGCTAGGCAACACTGTTTTCCACAAAAACATCTTTATATCTCTTTGAAAGTGTATATCTGTGGGATATGCCACACACTTTGAAAATGGAAATATGTGGAAAATGTTTAAAGTGTATAACTGTGGGATGTGCCATACACTTTAAAATCCTCCTAGTGCATGGTCTTTGCCCAGGGAACACTGGTACCCATCCATGAACCAGTTAGCCCTACCTGAAATTCCAGATGACATTCCTCCCACCCTTTGCCCCAAGCAGCCTCTGTCATTCCATCAGGGTTACACCAAATGAGTTTCCAATCACCAATGAATACTGAAGAATCCCAACTTTAACTTTAAATTCAGCACAGTTGTGGTCAAAGGGGGTCCTGACTGATGTGATCTAGCCTTACCTAGGACACACACACCTCAGACAACTCCCTCAGAGAACAGTCTCAAATTCTGTACTAACAGATTAGTTGTCCCTTCCTCCCAGCCATAGAAAGAAGAAAAGGCACATTTCTTTCTCTGGTAGCTGTCATACTCTACTCATTATTCTTCCTTAAGGCAGCTGTGAACTTCAGGACCTTCAGAGGATTGCCCCTTGGATTCATAAGAATTGCAGTCCCTGTCTCTCCTCCTGAAGTGAAACTAAAGAGTCCTGCAGGTAAATGGTTTCCACCACTTCACAGGTAAACCAAAGAGTTTGCCAAACTAGGGTGAGAATACCAGGCTCCCTTTGAAAGAGCCCTAATGGCAGACCTCCAGCCAATCTGACTGCCACACGTGAGGTGTAATGATAAACATTCTAAGCTCCACAAGAGCAGCTGACTCTAAAATGGTTATGCTGCTGTGAGAGTTCTAAATGACATAATCATCCTTCTCTCAGACTAGCTGAGTAAACAATGATGTAATTATGTAGAATGCCACTAATGAGCTCCCAACTAGCTGCCTTTTTCTAACTGCCTAAGACTAGTACTAATGGGATTCTAACACTAGGGGACTGAGTTGTTACCGCAAGCAATAACACACAACAAGGTGTGGGTTATCTCCTGATAAGAGCATGCCTAGGTGTGTTATAAGGCATGAGTCACTTGCACCAGGTGCCTTATGCAGCTGGGTGTGCTCTTATCAGGAGATAACCCACACCTCAGAGTGTGTTATTGTGCTTATAAAATTGTCCTCCTAGTAACTATTTAAGAATTAAAAAAAGAAGAAACAATATAGTAAAAAATGTAAAAAAGAGGCTTGATAAAGAAATAGTAAAAAATAGTCCCCATATTTTTATTTATTTATTTTATTTATTTAGAAAGTCGGATTTACAACCTTTGAGTCATGGACTCATTTACAAAGGCACCTCGTCGCAGGGAGGGTAGACAGGGTTACAGTGTGAGGTACAACAGTGATAACATTGCAGGTGCAGTACAATAAACATATAGAATACATACACAAAAGTGGTTTACAGAATAGTTTGCTTACAAAATGTTACAATCAAGTAAAATATCACAGTTATATACTGGTACAGCCCTGAATGTACCAGAGAAATACTAGAATGAAGAGGTCAGGAAGGGGAGGGTGGGAAGGACAGGGGATGGCAGTCCAGAGGACATTGCCAAAACTGTGGGCCAGGCAGGAGGGACCCACCATTGTATTAATTAGGTGCAATTACAGCTGCGAGCATCTAAGAGGTGGCTCTGGAGAAAGACTTTGAAGGGACCAATTTTGGTATTATCTGTGATGTAGGGTGGGAGGGAGTTGAACCATGTGGGGGATTAGTAATGGAAGGACCCTTGGGCTAAGGAGGTCTTGGTTCTTGGCACCTAAAAGGCAGCCTTAACTGAGCTACAGGTGGCAACAGATGGGGACTCAAGCCAAAGGGATGTGACCCCTGGGGGAGAGCCTAGAAGTGATTTTGGCAGAAGTAAGCAGGTTTGGTAGTGCAGGTGTTCCTCAAAGCCAGGCAGGTTGGCAGTGGAGTAGAGCAGGCAAGTGTATGCAGCTCAATGCGCCTGTTAGGAGCCTGCAGGCCTTGTTGATCGAGGTCTGGATTTTGGTCAGGGCAGTGTTGTCTGCCGCGATGTAGATGGGTAGGCCGTAGTCCACTAATGACAGAACGGAGGAGGTGATGGCCAGCTGGGGGCAACTTGGGGGAGGCAATCTCTATGTCAATAAAGGAGGCATACCCAAGAGTTTATAGCTGAGGTCAGGGTATTGATGTGGGTGTGGAAGGTGAGAGCCAAGTCAAAGGTGACACCCAGGTATTCTAGGAGAGGCAAGAATGGTGAAAAGAACATGATGTGCTCTTGCTGCACTGGAGTTGGCCGTAATACTGCTCAGCGATGTATTCTGTGATGCATCCTGAGTGGCTGAAGAGGTGCCAGTTGTTGACGGCCAGTACAGGTGCTTCCCCTCCCCCCACCACTACCACCACACCACACAGATAATGGGCAGGTTGTTGTTCCATTTGCCCTCACACTGTATTTCCAACTGGCACATATCTGTTTATTTAATTAAGCATGTATCTGCTACCGAGGAGAGTTGGCGTTTCTTTCAGAGTGAGCGTCCATTTTTTTCAGACCAAGTGTGTCCCTTGCCAGGTGCCTACTTACCGCTTCTAAAATAGTGAGTTGTAACATTGGGATATCACTTTGCTTTAATAATGGAAATGTAGAAGTTTTAAAATAAATGATTTAGTTAAAAAAACATAATATGACAGTGAACGGAGGAGCAACTTTGAACTTTTACTTGGAATATGGGTGGTAGCTGCACTTGGTGTCATTTGCTTTTGTTTAAGCTGCGTTTCTTTTTTATCAGAGAATGACAGGTCAGAATTTTTGTGGAGTGTTTTTTCACTTTTTAGAATGTAATACACTGTATTTATGTGTGTGGGGAAGGGGCACTCTTGAGGTGGGGTAGAGAGTATTCAGCAGCTTGACTATGAAGTTTCAGCAGATGAGGCAGGGTATTGACTACACCAAGGGCAGAAAGGTTCAGCTGGCAGACTTGGCTCAGCAATTTATTCAGTGTTGCATTCTGAGTGGCTGAAGAGGTGCCAGTTGGCACAATATACAATGATAAGGACATGACAACTGGCAGCTCTTAGCCAATCAGGACCCAGAAATATCCCGACCCAGTTTATTAACATAATTATGTCAGCACCACTATGTTGCGCAAGGATAGATCTGGGGCAACCTGCACATGTGCGAGTATCACGCATGCTCAGTACTGTAATTGTTGCAGTATTATGGCCAACTCCAGTGCAGCAAGAGCACAGCATACTCTTTTCACCACTCCTACCTCTCCTAAAAGCTCTCCACAGCCATATTGGCTCTGACCAGATTTTGTTTTACTGTTGCTACTGAGTCTACTTTTTTTCTTCCTTCCGGTTTCTGCCCAGTGGATTTCTTTATCCACTGGTGTTTTCAACCAGGCCATTTATGTAGCATGAACCGGCATCATTCTGCTCAGGACTGGGAGATTTTTGCCTTTGGTTTTTCTCCCAGTCCCCCCTTGCCCCTCAGGATGCTGATGCGAAGGACTGAAGTCCAGGCAGACGGCGTGCTGATGCACACCATTGTCAAGTGCCCAGAGCACCCAGAGCATTCTCACTCCCTGGCTAATAGAGAGCTGCTGTTGCCCCTGGGAACCAGTGCTTCCACCAGCCCCTAGGAATGTCAGGTGCACAGGACTCCCCCAGTTACCCACCCTTGGTGGAGGAGAGCATCTGTTGGGATGCTTGAGCCTCCACCCCCCCACTGGCCCCCGACAACCCTGAGTCCATCCCCGAACCCTTCTAAGATATCAGTTCCACCATTTCCTGCTGTTTACTGAAGAAGGAGAAACTGTGGAACTGTCATCACTGAATATCCAGCAAGCCAAAATAAACAGTACTGAAAAGTAAAGATGGTGGCTGTAAAAAAAAAAACACAAGTTACAGTATGCCACTAAGTTCCACACACCATTGAAATACACTGAACCATATATCTGTTTCTTCAGTTCAGAGTCTGGCTTAGAAGCTTAAAGACGTGTCTGCGGTCCATAGAGGATGGCAGCATTGGACCCCACCATGAGTAAGTGAGGGTTTGTGGGGTGCAGGGTGGTGGGTGCTGAGTGGGAAGGTCAGGTGGGGGAGTCTATAATGGCTGGAAAATACATCAATGGACGGTTTTCCTTCTAAAAGTTTAAAAATAAATACAGTATATATAAAAACAGACCAAGGATTCCTATACTGGGGGATTGGGAAACCCCTCAGTGTCACTGTAACATTTCTGAGGGAGCCAGTGGTGTGGTGGGTGCTAAGAGGAGGTCAGGTGGGTGATTTAAAAAAGACATGCTGGTCCACACTGACCCCTTCCAGTCAGGATGAGGGGATGATGCTAAACAATGTCCCAGTCAGATCCTCCTAGATCTTTATGGTCTGAATGGTGCTGTCTGCAGCATGAAAAGGAGAGTGAACGCTGCTTTACCCATCACTCAGGATGTGGGGTAGTTCAGTACTCAAGACTGATAAAATATACAGTATTTCAAATACTTCAGAAGAAGGGAGAAACCGACATTCATACTGCAGTGTAGCAGCCTTGAACTTTAAGAGTCTGATGTGGGTTATGTCAGTCCTGTCTGGTGCAGCTGGGTCTATGAAAGCTGACTGTAATTCCTTATTCTAAAACCTTTTACATTGCATCACACTGTGTCCATTAGTATTCTATCAAAACTGGGTGACTCCCATGGAGTGTGGCCCTAGAGCTACCATTTACTTGAGGAGTAACAAGTCTGTTCATTGAAAACTGGGTCATGTGGTCATTTATTGCTGTATTTTAGATACAGCTAGCTCAGTTCAATTTAATTGGCAGTTCCTTTATTCTGGTAGAATGGGGTGTGAGATTTGTTGCAGTAACAGGCTACTCAATGATCTCTGCAATGATGATTCTGGAATCGTTGGAGCGTTTATCTTATACTGGCCATATCTTCACTGTCACTGAGGCATTTATGACTTGTTCTAATTTACTTAATATTATTTTATATTGTTTGCTGCATCTCGTATTGACAGTTTGTGAGTGATTGTGTGTGCACTGCCTGGAGGATATTGGGTTTGGTCATTGATTCATTTGTGTATGTCCTGGTTGCCTAATAACAGCAAACAGCCTTGACAAATAGTGCGGTGGGACTCCTAATGGAGAGAGAGTGAGTGGACTGCTTCACAGACGCAGAGGTAGCTGTGTTGCAACACCACGTGATTATTGGGTCGGAAATGTATCCCTTTTTTGATCACAGGAGCTCTGCAGGACTCCACCCACTGCAGCTCTAAAAATGGGAAATACATTTTTGCACCCATTAACAACAGTGACCTTTTAAAAAGAAATAGAATTAAAAAGACAGTTAGAACAAGCCTTACCCAAATTGGGTCCTGGTGGGGAGGAATAAACGTGTGGGCAGCAGAACTTGTCAAACATTCTGTCTGGCACTCCTTAGTGTAAGCAAACTAAAACTAACACTACCAGACCACACACTTGAGATTAAGAACTAACCTCTACACTTAGAGAAGAACTAATTATTGGTGGAAGTAAAAAACAATGTTACTAGTCTGTCACACCCAAGAGGTATTGACTGGCTACCTTGATTCAGGCGAAGTGGAGGTCCCGTCCTTTGTACTGCAGGCTGTGTTTTAAGCATGTTCTAATTGCCTGGACATTCCTCCTCCCTCCATCCAATCACATATTTTAAATTAGCAAAACCAATATCTGTGCAGTCAAGATGTAACTACCTGCATGCGTTAATATTCTAAGCTACTTGCATGATAATCCATCGTGCAACCCCTGAAATATGTAAGAAAATTTCTGCAACTCTGAATAGTACTAGAAACAGCCATTCATAAGCTAAAAATCAGAATGTGAAGATGAGCATGAATGATAACAATTCATGTCAACAAGGAAATGGTAGTGTACAGTTTTCTCCAGGTCCGGTGACTGTACAAGAAATAGTACCAAGCACCATGGTACAAAGCACAAAAGGTACATGTTTAGTGTGGAATTTATTTTATATTGACCATGCAGACAGCTCTCGAGCTGTGACAAGTCTGTGCAAAAAGAGTGTCATTCAGGGTGGCAAAGTGGGACATTTTGAAACATCAGTAATCATATGACATACAAAGCAAAACACCCAGCTGAGTGGGGCAGAGCAAGGGACAGTGTGACTGGCGGTAGTGCAGGTGGTGTTGTCAGTGACCATAGTGACAATGAACTGGAAGTGGGAACTGACAACTAAATCACTTGATGTGTCCCTGCAGTCTTCCCAGACAAACATAGATTGTTGTTCTGACACCAAGTACTGTAAAATCCCAAAGTACTGTTGTACTCCACTTGTAAAAGACGTGAAAAATACAATTCCCCCAAAATGTAAAATATCTTGTGATTCTCGTCAACTAACATTAAAAGAAATCGTTACGATGACATCAAAATTTACCTGCAAGCATCCAACATGCCAATTGTTAAACAGAGCCATTGCAGATCTGCTGGCCTATTGTCAACTCCCTTTGCTTTTGTTGCCCAAAAGTTTTCCTGAAGTTCATAAACCAGACTAAACCATGGTACAATGTTCCCTGTCAAACATATTTCTCAAAAGGCTGTTTCTACAGTTGTATGTCTTGGTCTGTACTGCAGTCATTAAGCAGTTGAAACTCTCTGAGATGAAGCAGATTCACATAACCACATATATACAGTATGGACCAGCAACCAAACAATTGACTACATGACTGTTACAGTTCATTGGGCAAGTTTTCAGTCAAAAAGTAATAATCTCCCCTCTACTGTAAGCAGTAGGAAGCAGGCTATATAATGTGTCACTACTTTTGAGGAACACCACACTGCTGTGAATATTTCACAGAAGCTGTAAAATCATTTCCAGAAATGGCTTACTCCATATTCTTTGTCTCCAGCGTTCATAGTGTCAGATAATGGTGCCAACATAGTCAACGCTGTTAGAGATAGCAACTACCAACCTGTACCTTGTTTAGCACATTGTTTAAATCTTCTCATCTATAGTTTCTTAAACGTAAACATAAATGTTGAACACCTATTAGGTCTTGCCAGGAAAATGTGCCTATCCAGTGAATATGTCGCCGGATTACATCACAGGAAAATTTGCACTGTAAAATAGCAACTTAGAACACAGCTACAGGGATAGAAGTTACAAGTAATGTTAGTCCCTGTAATTGTTGTTGGCCATCGGGAAAGGATAAAGGCTTGGCTGGGTGGTGCTGTTGATCAGCTGCCATGGTGCAGAGAAGAGTAAGGTCACTGGAAGTGGAAGGCAGTGGAATGTCAGTGGACCAGGGTTTGACTACAGGTCCTGGGACATTTGGTTCTTTCTCTTTTATTTCTCTCCCCTCTGACTAACATTTTTTAATGTGTGTCCCCACCATGCACTTTTGCCCCCCCATGATTGTCCTGCTCAGTTCCCCATCTCCTACTCAGTGATTCCCCACAGTTTCCTCCCCATCCCGGTTGCATCATCCCTCTGGAGGTGATTATTAATAGTTAAGGTGGTGTGGGGGCAAAGACCTTGTAAAGAGGTGTGTGGGAGCAGACCCCCAACAAACACAATATAGCTTTTTGGCTTTTTTTCTCTATTGTAGCTCTTGGTGTTTTACTGAGTGCTACCACTGATTTCACCATTTTTGGGGGGCAGTTTTTGACAGCACTGAAGATGTTTTCAGCTTCTTCACCTAGTGACAAAAATTTGTGGGCATTTCAGCCATCTTGTGAAAGCACAAAAAAATCCTGAAGGGGCTGCAGAAGTTAAACAACTTACCATTGCATATATTAAAGCTGAAAGTTCCAAACTGCTGGAATTCAACATTTTACATCTTGGAAAGGCTTCTTGAAGGCAAAAAAGCTGCACATGACTACACCATGCAGAATTAAATAGGAAAACTGACAACATGCTTAGTTCCAGCAGCTGGACTCTACTTGCATCTTTGATAACCTTACTGGAGCCATTTGAGGCTGCTACATGGGATGCCAGTGCGGACAATCACACTTTAAATCAAATTCTGCCTCAAATAAGATTTCTTCATATTTTCCTTGCTGACATAAAGAAAGATTTTCAGTCAAAAGAAGCCACCTCCACTGTTATGCTGGCAGATGACTTGAGTCTCAGACTGTTGACTGATGAGAGACTAAATGCCGTGTTTAATATTGACACCTATGTGTTTGCTACAGTGTTAGATATCCTCTTTAAGTGGAACATTGAAGCTGTCCTTCCTGCATGGGAATACATTGAGTACTGGAGAGATCTTCTGCTAACCAAATGTGACATTGTCCCATCAACATCCATTAAATGATGAAGAGTTGTCTTACCCTGACAAAACCATACCAGGTCACAATGTCGTACGCTTAATAGCATACCGCATTATGGTGCACCCCGGACCTGTTGCTGTCCATGTTGGACCCCAGAGCTAGAATCCTTAGTGGGAGGTTCTGGGGCACAGACCCCATACGTGGGGTGTGGTGGCAGAGCCCCCCACAGAACAAAAGATTAAATGTAATCGCACAACACGATTAAGACGCACAGCATTCTGCCATGCGACATTATGACCCTGTGCCTATGAAACATCAGAATTTGCCTGTGGAAGAGACAATAGCATGCCTATCAATTCTTCGCATCAGTGAGGGAAAGGCCATCTACAGCTACTTCCTGGGCATCCTATGTACAGGATCAGAAAAGCAAATCACTTCTTAGTCACCTGTAACAACATGGACTAGTATCCTGTAAAGAAAGTGCAGCTGGTTAATCTGTCAGACTGTTAACCATCTCTTGCAGCACAATGATCCTGGAGCATTTTGCAGGCCATACCATGGATGATCTTGAGGAAGATGTGCTAGGAGTCAGGTGATCCTGGCAGGACTGCAGAGTGGGTTCCTGACTCAGGGTATCACAGAAACAACAAGAGCTCAGACAATTCTTGATCTTGTGCTCAGAAATGGGGTGCATGTGCAAGAAATAATGGTCTGGGAGCCACTGGGAGGAAGTGATCATTGCATAGTGTGGTTCCAGTTGGATATGGACAGGGAAAGCATCCCAACTAAGACCAAAATCATGGCTTTCAGGAGGTTGGACTTCAGGAAAATGGGTGAAGTGCTAAGAAGTTCCCTGGTGGGAAGACTACGTGATGCAGGGTGCTGGATAACAGCTCCTCCACGTCGATCCAGCCACCTGATTCCTTATTTTCTCATTTTATACTTGGAATAACCCCTTTAAATCTTCACAGACTACTCTAACAGACTGTTTCAATATTCAGAGTACCTGATTTGCATACCGTTGCTCCGATGGATGTTTATATGAAAAAAGCGCCACAGAAACACACTCCTCTGGTTACCCCTGAAAGGCCCCAAATAAACCATGGGCCTCAGGTGTTGCAGAACAGCCAGTGCATACAACTGTCACTATGGACCAGGAACCGCTAACTCTAAGTAGGTTCCTGGAAGAATTAAACCTTTCTGTGAAGAAATGTGAGACATCTTTCTGAGCTCAAATCACTTACACAAAAGATAAAAGATGTTTTACGGACAGTCTCTGATAACACTACCCATATTTGTTCCTTGAGAAGTGTATGGATAAAATTGATCCTGGGCTGGCATCTATGTGGCAGAAAATATTCCGACTAGAATTAAAGTTGGAGGATCTCTAGGGGCCGCAGCCCACAGGAATAATGTTGTCATCATTGGCCTCCATAGGAAGAAGAAGGCCAGAATACTATTGTCTTTACACAAAGCTGATTGAAAAGATCACCGCCCCTCTCCTTTGGATCCAAGTATATTATCGAGAGGTCACATAGGTCACTTCACTCAAAACCTCCACCTGGATCCATGCCTCAACCTATTATCTACCATTTCTTGAATTTCCTAGAATGACAGCACTTTCTAGCAAAAATAAAAGAACTGCATGAAGTAAGATAGGAAGATAAGATGATAAAATTAGAGTAGCACAGGATCTCCCGTCTTAGTAAGGCAGAGACAAACATCATTTCACCCGATGGTTTCAAAGATTATTGCTGTGGGGATAAAGTTTAAGATGGTATACCCAGCCAGATTACAAGTACAAGTGGCTGGTAATTGGCTTTCATACGAGGATCCACAGGCTGCACTCACTGGGCTTAAGACAGCCCTTCCTGACTTATTCTGGGATCCATGACTCGCACTCAGAGAGCAGAAGATATCTGCTCAGAAAAGTCACTGCAGATCTGTGAAGGGAAGAAGGGAAATAAGTTATTTCCTGTTTAGGATCTAGTGAGCCTGGTAATGTAGTTCTATGGAACAACATGCTACTGCTTTAAATCTGTTGGCTCTGAGTGTCTACTTAACCACTTTATCAAGTGGATAGCAACAACATAAAGACATCTCTATTTTGTTTCTTAGCTTGAGCCACAGAATCAAGAAATAAGCATTTTGACTAAGGATTTTCCTTTTAGGTACTTTTGCCCTTTGTTCTTTATATATGTCAATTTCATTTTTGCGATGGTGTGCACACACGAGAGCTGACTTTATTTAAAGCGTCTTGCAAAGTTTAACAATCTTGCGTCACTAGGGGAGCTCCTGTACATTTTTCCCAATCCAGTTCTGCTTTATGTGTTCAAAGTTTCATTTAATGCTGGATACCCCGAGATCGCCTCACAGTACTTTCATTTATTTTGAAGGGGAAACCCACCCAAGCTGCTATTATTGCTTTATGATGTCGAGTTTTACTCCTACCTGCCTGCAATAAGCATGATTCTAATGACTAATTTACATTTTTTATTTCTGACTATTCACAAGGAGTAAAGCAGCTACTTATTTTTTCTAGCGCTCCTTTTCAGTTAGCTCTAAAAAACTGAGTACTGTACTCTGATAATTCTAGGTTAGATATTTTGTGATATGTTTGTTACAGAGATAAGTCAATTGTTTTGCTGGTTCAATGGCCTCTTGTTTACAGAATGTAATAGGAATTTGCTCTGTTGTAGCTTTTTGGGGTAATATTGGGTGTCTGGGGGAGGGGAAGAGATGCGGTAGTATGCAGATTGTAGTTTGCTGCAGTAAGGGTGGTAGGGTGGGATGGGTGCTATTGAGGCATAGAGGATCCTATTTACTCATACAATGGCAAATGGGGTGTTATAAGGAGTTGGGGGATAGCAGGGGATTGAGGAAAGGGGGAGGAATCTTGCATGGTTAAATTCATTTATATGTTTTTCAGTTTTTCTTCTTTAGTAGGAATCTGTTCTCTTTCATTCAGGGAGATTTACCACAATTTATCTGGGATGATGGCTGGAGATTTAATATTTGCTACGTGAACATCAAGGATGCCCGCAGCAAGCTGAAACAATATAAATTATTGAAACATCTATGTTTATTGCATATAGACATTACATTTATACAGGAATCTCAGAAGCCCCAAAATTAAGAAGGCAACATGTGGGTCAAGTTTTTGCTGCAGAAGAGAATTCTCAAAGCCATGGGGTTCTGAGTTTAATATCTCACTCCATCCCATTCAAACCCATTAAAGTTATCAGTGACCCTAATGGTAGATTTTTATTTGTCCAGGGAAAAATACATACTAATAATATTTTATTAGGCAGTATTTATGGTCCAAACATTGATTCCCCCAAATTTTTTGTACAATTGATCAAGATTATGACTCCTTGTTTATGCATTCCCATGGTTCTAGGAAGGGACCTAAACTTAACTTTTGACCCGAGTGTAGATCGTAGGGGGGAGTAAATTTAGAGGCCTCTACCCAGCCCAAAGGGCGCTGAGGCAACTGGTAGATCAAACAGGTTTGCACGATGTGTGGCGTATTCATCACCCCTCAGAAAGGAGTTACACATTTACCTCTCCGGTTCATGGGACTTCTTCAAGGCTTGATTACATTTTGATTTCCCAGGATTTACTTCCTAGGGTAATAGAATCTTCCATTCTTCCCAGCCCCCTGTCCGATCATTCATTGGTCACATGTCAAATCTCATTTTTTTTCCCTTCCCAAATTAGGGGAAAGATGGAAAATCAATAACCAGCTTCTAAAAGATCCGGGTACAGTACAGGATATTGCAGACCATATTACACAATTTATAAATATCAACCACAATACTACTGGTAAGCCAGATGTGGAATGGTGCACTTAAAAGCATATCTAAGAGGTGTATTGATTGGCTTGGCTTCCAGGTGGAAGAAGAGCAGTGAGAATCAACTTTTGAATCTCATTTTCCAACTTAGAACCCTTGAAAATAACATGGCCCCGTCCACCCCAGAACAAATTAAGCAAGAACTTATTATGCTGAAGGATGCTTACTTCTACCTTCTGAGAGAGAAAGCCGAATTCTTGATTATTAAAGCAAATGCTTCCTATACTGACCAAGGAGAAAAAGCTGGATGTCTCCTGGCATTAAGAATCAAACAACAAGAATCATTTAGATTTATTTTTACCATTCTATTGTCTGTAGACGGTACCTTGAAATTTACCCCATCTGAGATCACTGTTGAATTTCACTCTCACTACTAACAAATATACAGTCCCATGCAAAATCCACCTTCCCTAGATGAACTAGATAAGTATATCATTCACTCTCATCTGCCTTCACTTTCCCAAGCTCAACAACTTGCATTATGTGCCCCTATTAATCAAGAAAACCTTTTTAGAATCATCAGGGCTCTCCCTTCAGAGAAACGCCAGGACCTGATGGTTTTTCATCTAATTTTTATAAAGTCTATGCATTGCAACTGGTTCCCTTGCTTGTTCCTTTATACCAATATATTCTCTCTGAGTCCAGCATAGATAACACCCTATTTGAAGCCTTTATTGTTCTCCTACCTAAACCTGGTAAACCCCCTGAGCTGACATCCAGCTATAGACCAATCTCTCTTCTTAACCATGACATTAAAATCCTGTCTAAACTGTTAGCGGACCACATCAATACCATTATCTCTGATCTAAAGGACCAGAACAGGCAGGATTCATGAAAGGTAGATCCTCTGTTGATCACTTATGTACCCTGGTCCATGTCTTCTTGACATCCAGGGATGCTCAATACTCCACTGCCTTGGTTTCCCTGGAAGCTGAGAAGGCATTTGATAGAGTCAATTGGAACTTCCTATTCCATACCTTACAAGACTTCGGTTTCCCCCCGACATTTCTAAAATGGGTCCGTACACTGTATAAACTACCCTCGGCTAGAGTAACATGTAATGGAGTGATCTCTAACCTCTTCCCATTGTGTTCAGGCTTGAGACAGGGATGTCCCTTGTCTCCTACTCTTTTCAATCTATATCTGGAACCTTTAATACGGCGGTTGGTTAATTGCCCTAAAGTTCAAGGCATCTCTGTGCTAAACCATGAAATTAAGGTCTCTGCTTATGCTGATGATCTAATACTTCAACTTTCCCATCCTACCTTATCAATCTCCCCCTATGCTAGAGATTATAAGAGAATATAGAGCCTTTTCAATTTATAAATTAAATGTAGACAAAACAGTTGTCTTTCCCCTTAATTATAAACTAACGAAACAAGAAATCCAAACCTTAGGTTTGTCTTGCAAAGCACAATCTTTGAAATATCTAGGTATCGTGCTCTCAAGAAATCCAACTCTTTTCCAAAATAAAAATCTGGATTCTTTATTAATTACAATTACTCAGGACTTTAAAAGGCGGTCCCTTCTCCCTCTTTCACTATGGGGCAGAATCAACATTGTCAAAATGAATGTTTTTTCTCTTCTCCTTTATCAGCTCAATCTTTTAAATGTATGGCTTCCTCTCACATGGTTCTAAAAAAGTACACAGTATCATTGTGGATTTCATTTGGGATAATAAAAAAACCCTTCCATAAACTGGCAGCGCCTAAAGCAAAGGGTGGCCTCCGTCTTCCACATTTAGGGTTCTATTACTGGGCAAGTCGCGCCAGCAAATATCTTAGATGGCTTGGGACGGGAACTCCATCCCCTTATACCCTACTCTGGCTTAAAATTGAATCTGATCTAATTAGATTGTTTGGCTTTTCTCCTTCCGCGCTTTTATTTACCAAGGTCAAACATCTTTCTATGCCACTTCATTCTACCCCGATTCCCCTTTCTGTCAAAGTGCATTCCCAAGTGTGTGTCTTTTTGAAGTATGACCACTGTACAGATCTGACACAACCTTAAAATCACTGGTAACATTCTTTACACCCATTGGCTGTGACACCTCTCTAATTCTGCTCTCTCCTGCTTTTTAGATGGAAGAACAGGGTCCTGGTTAACTGCACCTGAGATCTTAGCTAAGTTTAACATCCCAAATTCCTATATCTTTAAAATGTATCAACTACATCACCTGTTGATAAAAACCATGGGAGTAACCCTCTCCCTCCATAAATCCACCTTTTATCACAGGAATGGTCCCTCTCATTGGCCTTCCACATGCAGTGTCCAAACTGTTCAATATCCTCTTTGACTAGATTTATCCAGACCATCTCAGTCCTTTGAACTACTGGGCACCTCTTCTCCCTGAGATACCTATAAACTGGCATGTTTTATAGCATGGATACCATTAGTTCATCACGCAGGACAGGCTCCGTCTCATACAATTCCGCATATTGCACAACCTATATTATTCACCACAAAAGTTGGCTAGATATGGTATAATCTCTTCTCCACTTGCACTAGATGTGCACAGGATGAAGGTAACTTACTTAATATTTTTTGGACCTGTCCCAAAATATCCCTCCTTCTGGGAGCTTATCAAACAGAGAGCTGACCCCCTTTTAGGCCTCAATGAGTTATTTTCCCCTAGGATTTGTCTCCTGTGCAATTTCTCTGGGATTCCAGTTCTCGCTCGGAAGTTCCACATAGCCTTAATATCCATGTCAGTTAAAAAACTAGTACTATAGCATTGGAAGGATAGTGAACATATCTCCTATACCGAATGACTGAGAGAATTACTAGCTAATCTTAGAACAGAGAGTCTGTAGCTAGTCTCCAGAATACTACAACTAAATTTAATAAAATATGGGGCCCTCTGCAAACTCTTTACTCCCTATAATCTGTCTAATTTTGTACTCCGACTATTAATTCTGGTGATATATGCTTGTTCTTTCCATGCACGATTTAGGGAGGGTGATCTTTGGGGAAGGGGTGGGAGGATGCACAAATCTATTTGTTATGCTTTGTTGATACTTTCATTATCCATGGTGTATTGTCCTTGGTATGTATAAAGAGTTAATAAATTTTGAACTGTAAAAAAAAAAAAGCCCTGGTGGTCATCAGAGCAGATATGAGGGGTGTACAAAGGTGGTCCATCATTAAGGAAGGAATACTGGTTGCCACAGATGAGTGTGTTAGGCTCAGGAGGAAGAACACAAGGGCCAAAGCACCCAGCTGGTTCAGTTCTTGAGTTGCCCAGGCAGTAAGGGAAAGAGATTGGTCTATAGAAAATTCATGAAGACCAGAGAGAGGTGGATAGGGAAAATTACCTTAGGTTGGCTAGTGAGGCCAGTAAGGAAGTCCAGTGAGCAAAGGCACAGAAGGGCTGCAGATAGCTAAAGGAATTAAGAAGGGGAGAAAGGCTTTTGCTATATAAGTGAAAAAGGGACAAGAAGGAAGGGATTGTTAGGTTTAAGAAAGGGAGAGTGGATGGGGATAATGGGAAAAGCAGAGATACTAAATGAATACTTCTGTTCTGTCTTGACCAAGGAGAAGGACGAACCAGTGCCTTCAGAAGGGAAAAGAGGAGAGGGGGAGGGGAACACAGATGTAATGATAGAGTAGGATAGAGTGAGGGAGGGGCTGCTGGCATTAAAGGTGGACAAATCACAAGGCCTGGACAGAGTAGATCCAAGAGTACTAAAGGAACTGTCTGAGGAGCTGGCAGAGCCACTGGCAGACCTATTTAAGAGTTCAATAGAGTCAGATGTGGTACTGCAGGACTGGAGAACAGCACATGTAGTGCCCCTCTACAAAAGCAGTCCTAAGGATGACCCAGGGAATTGCAGACCAGTCAGTGTGACCTCTATTGTAGGCAAGCTCATGGAGACCATACTGAAGGAAAGGCTGGTAGAATATCTACAGGAACATGGTCTTCTGGATGCAAGGCAGCATGGGTTCATTAGGGGGAGATCATGTCAAACGAATCTGATTAACTTCTTGGGCTGTGTCACTAAGACAGTAGACAGGGGTCAAGCAGTAGACATCCTCTGTCTTGATGTCAGGAAGGTCTTTCACTCTGTGCCCCATAAAAGGTTGATCAGGAAGTTGGTGGATCTCAGGGTTGGGGAAAAGATGACAATATGAGTGGAAAACTGGCTGAGGGACAGAACCCAGAGGGTGGTTTGGGGGGAGAGTTATTTGTCACCAGAGAGGTAACCAGTAGGGTCCTGCAGGGCTCAGTGCTGGGGCCTGTGTTGTTCAGTGTGTTTTCATCAGTGACATTGGGGATGGCATTAAGGGCAAAATGTGCCTATTGACAGGTGACACCAAGCTATGTGGAAGAGTGGACACAGCTGAAGGAATACAGGACCTGCAGGATGATCTGGAAAAGCTGAGGAGATGATCCTGGATCTAGAAGCTTGGCTTCAATGCCAAGTAATGCAAAGTTATGAATATTGGAGCCACAGAATCCCAGGACAGTTTTATTTTATGTACCCTTTATGCCCACCATGGGTATAATTTCTGGAAACAGCAGTACCCTCACTCAGAGCAGCTGCACCTCTTGTACCTACCTCATCAATGGCCACCATGGGTATAATTTTTTGAAACAGCATCTGGATCAGTCAGAGCAGCTGAACATCTCATACCCACCTCAGCAATGCCCGCTATGGGTATAATTTTTTTAAACAGCAGAAGGCCCACTCACTGTAGCTTCACCTCTCTTACCTACCTCAGCAATTCCCGCCATGGGTGTAATTTTTTGAAACAGCTACAGGCTCAATTAGAGCAGCTGCACCTCTCATACCTACCTCAGCAATGCCCACCTTGGGTGTAATTTTTTGAAAAAGCAGCAGGCTCATGCACAGCAGCTGCACATCTCATACCCACCTCAGCTATGCCTACCATGGATTTCATTTTTGGAAATGGCAGCAGGCTCGCTAAGGGCTGCTGTGCCTCTTATACCTGCTCAGCAATGTCCCCAATGGGTATAATGCCTTGGGGCATATATCAAACAATGTAATATCCCCCCAAAAAATGGTATTTCACATGATTTTTGTTATGGTCATGGTCAGGTAATCGGGTAATAGAACCGGTCAGGTAGTAACTACCCAATTTGATCCAACTACTCGGTTTTCATCTGGTATTTTTATGGTACTTTAGAGGTACCTGCAGGTAGTCTTGTGGGTTGGGTATTTTACTACCCACCTATCTCTAATAGAGATTTGCTAGTACCTCACAGGGGTGAACAGGGTACAGGAGTGAGGTCTCTTTCAAATGAGATACTGCACCAGGGCCAGAGGGTATGCGATGAAGCTCAGGGGCAGGGTAAAGCAGTTTATGGGAATGTGAGGAAATAATACTACACTGAAAGAGTGGGAACATATTCAACAGTCTGCCACCAGAAGTGGTGGAAGCAAAAACAACAGAGAGCTTCAAGCATGCATGGAATAGACCTAGGAAATATTAGTAAATGGGCAGGGAGCAGTAGGGCCACTGAGATCAATTAGGTCTGTGGAGACAGACTAGGCTGATATGAGTTAAGCAGACTATGGGCCAAGTGGTCCTTTTCTGCTGATAACTGCTGTTTCTTTGTCTCAGTCATATAGCAGAGCTACTGCAAATGGCAACTGACATAGGCTGAAGTGACAAAATCCATCATACTTAGGTTCATACTGAGGCAGGTATGGAGCTGGTAGGCAAAAGCCCATATTTGCTCCAGGCAATCATTCAAAGTATTTGAGATCAACTCCACTTAATATATATTTATCCAGTCTAAATTTCAATTAATTTTTATTCCTACTTATTACTATGTCCTCTTGAAGCGAGTTCCATGGATTTATGATCCTAGATGTGTTAAAGTATTTCCTTGTATTAGTTTTGAATCTTTCTCTCTGTATTTGTAGTGGGTATCTTCTCCTGCATTTTTTATCTTGCTTAAATGTAATACCAAGGTCACATACAGTAGCAAGACAGGTTCTTGCATTATATCATACATGAAGAAGTGATCAGACCTTAATCTTCTCATTTCTATAGACGTCAGATTTACTGCTCTATGTAAAGGAAGGGATAAAAGCAACTGAACAAAAGAGTAAACAGGGAGGAGAGAAGGCACTGTGGGTCACCTTGGAGACTGGAAAGGGCACCACAATCCACACAGGAGTTGTGTACAGACCCCCATGTCAGGGGGAGGGAATGGACAAGGATATGATAGAAGGCATTCTTAGAATGGCAGAGAAAGGGGAGATACTGTTGATGGGAGACCTGAATATGCCAGATGTTAACTGAAGCACATTTGCTGCAGCCACATCCAAGAGCAGGGCCATTCTTGATGCCCTACAGGTGGCAGGCCTCAGACAGCTAGTTTCAGAACCCACTCATGATGGAGCAATCTTAGACCTCATACTCTCAAATGGGGACAGTGAGAGGATCTCAGATCTAGAAGTGGGTTGCCATCTGGGAACAAGTGACCATCAAACAGTGTGGTTCATGTTAAACTCAGCTACAGAGTCAAGCCATACAAAAGTGAGGGTACTGGACTTCAGGAGAGCTGACTTTGGCAAGATGGGAGAGTGCCTCAGAAAAGCACTAGCAAACAGGTTACAAGGAGGTGTGGAGCAACAATGGGGAATCATCAGAACTGTCATCACAGAGGCAACAAGCCTTTGTGTGAAGCAAATAAACAAATCAAAATGAAAGAAAAAGCCACTATGGTTCTCAAAAGAGGTGGCTGTGAAAGTCAGGAAGAAAAAGATAGCATTCAGAAAGTATAAGGAAACACAGAAGGAGCAGGACAGAGAGCTGTACCAGTTAAGGCAGAAGGAAGCAGGAGGGAAGTCAGAATAGCAAACGCCCAAACTGAGGAAAAGATAGCCAACTCAGTTAAGAAGGGGATAAAACCTTTATAGGTGTATTAGCGAGTGTAGAAAGACAAAGGGAGGGATAGTGAGGCTGAAAGAATGAACGGTGGGTGGGCAGAGGGGACAGTGAAAAGTAAGGATACTGAATGAATATTTCTGCTCAGTATTCACAAAAGAGGAGGGGGAAGTGGCTAATCCAATTAACAGAAGCACTGCTTGATGGGGGGGGTCGATCCTAGCCCTTTCACAGAAGAAAGGGTTCTGCAAGAACTCCTGAACTGAAGGTGGACAAAGCAATGGGGCCTGATAGAATTCACCCCAGAATTCTAAAAGAATTAAGGGGGGAACTAGTGAAATGACTGGCTACTCTTTTTAATAAATCATGGGAGGATGGTGTGGTACCCGAGGACTGGAGGAAGGTGGATGTGATTCCCCTTCACAAAAGTGGGACCAAGACTGAGGCAGAAAACTACAGACCTGTCAGTTTGACCTCTGTGGTAGGGAAAGTGATGGAGTCACTTCTGAAGGAAAGAATAGTTGAGTACCTAGAGGCCAGTGGGGCACAGGACCCAAGGCAGCATGGATTCACAGCAGGAAGGTCATGTCAGATGAATCTAATAGATTTCTTTGACTGGGTGACCAAAGTAGTAGACCAGGGAGGGGCTGTGGACATGGCTTACCTAGACTTTAGCAAAGCATTTGACACAGTCCCATACAAAAGATTAATAGTCAAATCAACCAGGCTGGGAGTGGATCCCAGGGTGGTAGCCAGGATAAAACATTGGCTGGACAACAGGACACAGAAGGTAATTGTAAATGGAGTCCACTCTGAAGAAAGAGGGGTTACTAGTGGGGTACCGCAGGGTTCAGTATTGGGTCCAGTCCTTTTTAATGTCATCATAAGTGACATTGCAGAGGGACTTGAAGGAAATGTATACCTCTTTGCAGATGACACAAAGATCTGCAACAGGGTTGATACACAAGGAGGTGTGGAAAGGATGAGAAGGGACTTGGCAAGGTTGGAGGAATGGTCAGAAATATGGCAGCTAGGATTCAATGCAAAGAAGTGCAAAATAATGCAACTGGGAAACAAGAACCCAGGGGAAGAATACACAATGGGTGGAGGTAGTAACAACAACAAAAGGAAAGGGACCTGGGGGTAATCATATCAGATGACCCTAAGGTTAGCAAGCAATGTGAGAAGGCAGTAGGGAGGGCTGGGGGTATACTGTGATGCATAGGGAGAGGCATCAGCAGCAGAAAACAGGAAGTTGTTATCCCTCTGTACAGACGGTTGGTGAGACCCCATCTGGAGTACTGCATCCAGTTCTGGAGACCCCATCTCCGCAAGGACATAGACAGGATAGAGGCAGTCCAGAGGAGAGCAACTAAATGCTGCAGGGTCTGCAAGAGAAGCGATGAGGAGAGACTAAAGGAGCTTAATATGTATACCCTTAAGGAAAGAAGGAGGGGGGACATGATAGAAACTTTTAAGTACCTCAGTGAATTCAACAAAGTCCAAGAGAGTGGCATCTTTCAGAAAAAGAGATGTGCAAGAACAAGGGGACACAATTTAAAGAATGAGGGGGGGGCAGTTCAGGTGCAATGTGAGGAAGTATTATTTCACAGAGAGGGTAGTGGATGCATGGAACAGCCTTCCTGAGGAGGTTGTGGGGTCAGTGTAGTTGGTAAGGGCGGTAGTGGAGGTGACCATAGTGACAATGAACTGGAAGTGGGAACTGACATTGAATCACTTGGTGTGTCCATGCAGTCTTCCCAGACATAGATTTTTGTTCTGAAACCATCAAGTACTGAAAATCCCAAAGTACAGTAGTATTCCACATGATAAAGGTGTGAAAAGCGCAATCCCTCAAGGTTAAAAATATCTTGTCACTCTTGTCAACTAACATTAAAAGAAAGTGTTACGACATAAAAAATTTACCTGCAAGCATCCAACATGTCAGCTGTTAAACAGAGCCAATGCAGATCTGTTGGCTTGTTGTCAACTCCCATTTGCTTTTGTTGCCCAAAAAGATTTCTCAAGTTCATAAACCAGACTGAACCATGGTACACTGCAATTTTGTTGAACATATTTCTCAAAAAAGGTTGTTTCACAGTTATATGGCTTGGTCTGTACTGCAGTCATTAAGCAGTTGAAACTCTCTGAGGTGAAGCAGATTCACATAACCACATATACATGGACCAGCAACCAAACAATTGACCACATGACTGTTACGCACATTGGGTAAGTTTTCAGTCAGAAAGTAATAACCCCAGCTCTACTGTAAGCTGTAGGAAACAGGCTGTATTATGTGTCACCTCTTTTAAGAAACAACACACTGCTGTGAAAATTTTGCAGAAGCTGCAAAATCAGCTCCCGAATTGGCTTCCTCCATATTCTTTATCTCCAGGGTTCATAGTGTCAGATAATGGTGCCAAGATAGTCAACACTGTTACAGATGGCAACTACCAACACATACCTTGTTTTGCACATTGTTTAAGTCTTCTCATCCATAGTTTCTTAAAAGGAAACAGAAATGTTGAAAACCTGTTAGGTCTTGCTAGAAAATATGCCTACCTGGTGAATATGTCACCAGAATGATGCGGCACAGGAAAATTTGTTCTGTAAAAATAGCTGACTAGTAATACAGCCACAGGGATAGTATAGCAAGTAACATTAGTGCTATCCCTGTAATTGTTCGCCATTGTGGGGTAAAGGATAAACGCTTGATTGTGGTGTGTGTGTTGCTAAGGAGCTGCCATGGCACAGAGAAGAGCAAAGCAACAGGAAGTGTAGGGCAGCAGAATGCCGTGGACCAGGGTTCAACTCCTGGTCCCGGACATTTGGTTCTTTTCTTTTTTCTCTCCCTCCTGACTTACATTTTAATGTGTCTGCTCCCACCATGCAATTTTGGCCCACACCCATGGTTGTCCTGCTTAGTTCCCCCTCTCCTCCTCAGTGATCCCTCCCAGATTCCTCCCTGTCCCGGAATTGCATCATCCCTCTGGAGGTGATTATTAATAGTTAAGGTGGTGTGGGGGCAAAGACCTTGTAAAGAGGTGTGTGGGAGCAGACCCCAACAAACACAATATAGCTTTTTGTTGTTTGTTTTTCTATGGTAGTGCTTGTTTTTATTGAGCTCTACCACTGATTTCACCATTTTCGAGCACAGTTTTTAACCATGCTGAAATTGTTTTTGGTTACTTCACCTAGTGCTGAAAATATGTGGGCATTTCAGCCATTTTATGAAAGCACAACAAATCCTGAAGGGGCTGCAGAGGTCAAACAACTTACCATTGCATATATTAAAGCAGAAAGTTCCAAACTGCTGGAATTCAACATTTTACATGTTGGAAAGGCTTGTTGATGAGAAAAAAGCTGCCAATGACTACACCATGCAGAATGAAATAGGTAAACTGGACAACATGCTCAGTTCCAGCAGCTGGACTCTACTGGAATCTTTGATCTTCTTACTGGAGCCATTTGAGGCTGCCACATGGGATGCCAGTGCGGACAATCCAACTTTGAATCAAATTTTACCTCAAATAAGATTTCATATTTTCCTTGATGACATAAAGAAAGACTTTCAGTCAAAAGAAGACACACCACTGTTATGCTGGCAGATGACTTAAGTCTCAGACTGTTGACTGATCAGAGAATAAATAGCATGTGTAAGAATGACACCTATGTGTTTGCTATGTTGCTAGATCCCTGCTTCAAGTGAAACACTGAAGCTATACATCTTGCATGGGAAGACATTGAGTACTGGTGAGATCTTCTGCTAACCAAATGTGACATTGTCCCACCAACATCCATTAACTGCTGTACAGCTGTCAAACCCTGCCAAAACATCAGAGTTCATCTGTGGTGCAGACAACAGCATGCCTATTAATTCTTCACAGTCACCAGTGTCATCAGTGAGGGAAAGGACATCTACAGCTACTTCTTGGGCATCCTATATTCAGGATCAGAAAGGCAAATCATATCTGAGTCACCTGCAGCAACATGGACTAGTATCTTGTAAGAAAGTGCAGCTGGTTCATGCACCAGACTGGTAACCGCCTCCCACAGCACAATGATCCTGGAGTATTTTGCAGACCATACTGTGACTCGATCTCAGGAAAGATGTCATAGGAGTCAGGTGATCCTGAAGGACAGCAGAGTGGGTTCCTGACTCAGGGTGTCACAGAACCAGCAAGATCTGAGCCAATTTTTGATCTGGCACTTACAAATGGGGAGCATGTGCAGGGAATAATGGTCAGGGAGCGACTGGGTGGACATGACTATTGCACAGTGTGGTTTCAGTTGGATAATTGGGCAGGAAAAGCAGCCCGACTAAGACCAAAATCTTGGATTTCAGGAGGGCGGACTTCAGAAAAATGGACAAAGTGCTAAGAAGCTACCTGGCGGGCATCAGAACATATATGGGGTGGACCAATTAGGAAGGAATACTGATTACCACAGATGAGTGCATTAGGCTCAGGAGGAAGAACACAAGGGCCAACATGCCCAGTTTGTTCAGTTCTGGGGTTGCCTAGGCAGTAAGGGAAAGAGGTTGGCCTACATAAAATTCAGGAAGACTAAGAGAGAGGTGGATTGGGACAATTACCTAAAGTTAGCTAGTGAGGCAAATAAGGAAGTCCAGTGAGCAAAGGCACAGAAGGAGCTGCAGATAGCTGAAGGTATTAAGAAGGGAAAGAAGGTTTTCTTTCACTATGTAAGTGAGAAAAGGGACAAGAAGGAAGGGATTGTCAGGCTTAAGAAAGTAGAGGAGTGGGTGGAGGATAACGGGGGAAAATCAGAGCTACTAAATGAATACTTGTTCTGTATTCACCATTGAGAAGGACAAACCAGTAGCTTCAGAAGGAAAAGAGGGTGGGGGAGGGGAACAGATGTAGTGATAGAGGATAGAGTGAGGGAGAGGCTGCTGGCATTGAAGGTGGACAAACCACCAGGCCCAGACAGAGTACATCCAAGGGTACTAAGGAACTGGCTGAGGAGTTGGCAGAGCTACTGGCAGACCTATTTAACAGTTCAATAGAGTCAGGCATGGTACCTCAGGACTGAAGAACAGCACATGTAGTGCCTCCACAAAAGCAATACCAAGGATGACCCATGGAATTACAGACCAGTCAGTCTGACTTCCATTGTAAGCAAGCTCCTGGAGACCATACTAAAAGAAAGGTTGGTAGAATATCTACAGAAGCATGGTCTCCAGGATATGAGGCAGCATGGTTTCATTGGGGGATCATGTCAAATGAATCTGATTGACTTATTTGACTGTGTCACTAAGACAGTAGGCAGGGGCCAAGTGGGAGACATCCTGTATCTTGATTTCAGCAAGGTCTTTGACTCTGTGCCCCATAAATGGTTGATTAGGAAGTTGGCGGGTCTCAGGGTTGGGAAAGATGGCCAGATGGGTGGAAAACTGGCTAAGAGAGAGAAACCAGAGGGTGGGTGTGGGGGAAGAGTTATCTGGCACCAGAGAGGTATCCAGTAGGGTCCCGCAGGGCTCTGTGCTGGGGCCGGTGTTGTTCAGTGTCTTCATCAATTACATTGGGGTTGGCATTTAGGGACAAATGTGCCTATTTAGAGATAACACCAAGCTCTGTGGGAGAGTGGACACAGCTGAAGGGATATAGGACCTACAGGATGATCTGGAAAAGCTGGGGAGGTGATCCAGGATCTGGCAGCTTGGCTTCAAAGCCAAGAAATGCAAAGTTATGCATATTGGAGCCATAGGATACCAGGACAGTTTTATATTATGTAACTTTTATACCCACTACTGGTATAATTTTTGGAAACAGCAGCACCCTCATTCAGAGCAGCTGCACCTCTTGTACCTACCTCATCAATGTCCACCATGGGTATAATTTTTGGAAACAGCAGCAGGCTCAGTTAGAGCAGCTGCACACAGCAGCCCCGTTAAGAGCAGCTGTGCCTCATATGCCTGCTCAGCAATGTCCCACATAGGTAAAATGCATCAGGGCACCTAACAAACAATGTAATAGCCCCCCCCAAAAAAAACAGTCTTTCACATGATTTTGTTATGGTCAGGGTCGGATAATCAGCTTGTAAAACTGGTCAGTTCACTGAAAGGGTGGTGGAGCCCTAGAATGCACTTCTGGCAGAACTGATGGCTGTGGATACTGTAGAGGGGTTTAAGAGGGGCTGAGACAGATACAGGGGAAGGGTGCATCTTAATGGGGTCAGCATTGGGGGGGCAGCCCAGTCAGAGGAACGGGTGGGGACCATAGAGAGAAGGGGGGCAGATAATGGTGCTCTAAATGGGCACTTATCCCCAAGCAGACTTGATAGACCATGGGGCCTACTCTGTTGACTTCTTAGTATGTTAGTATGTGAGTATAATCTCAGTCATCAATCCAATGCTTTATGCTGCTATTAAATACATTTATAGTTAACAGTAAGAAAAAAACACTCTTTATAGTTCAGTATTAGGTAACATTATAAGACAGAGGTATAAAGTATTCCAAATAGTCTTCTAAAGGCACAAAGAATAAAATGTATCACCCCTGGCAACAGTTAGTCATTAGCTATTATCTTGAGAAATCCCAGGGTATGAAACAAGATTCACTGCGGGTTCAGCTCTGGTTATCTACACCCCACACGTAGAGCAGGTACAGTAATCTCTGGGAAGGCAAAGGCACTTAAAAGTGTATAAAATTGGGAATGTCACCAATGTCAAGTTTACTTTACTTTGAAATCAGAAAATTTGTCAGCTTTGATAGTACAGTTAGGATGGGAAGGAAGTCACTAAAACTGGCAGGGAAGATTAAGAAAGGATGTCCAGACAGTAAGTACTTCTTCACAGAAAAGTGTGGTGGACAAGTGGAATAAGAGGCCAGTGGAAATTGTACCAGTCAAATCAATCAGCAGCTTCCAGCAGGATGGGACAGCATGTGGGTTTATTAAGAAGGAAATTACATAAGGCAATTCTAGTGGGGGTAGGAGGAAGTAGGCTGTCAGTTAACTAGGATCTAGAGCTTATCCAGTAGGTAGGAAAATGGTCAGGCTATGTGGTCCAAGCGGTCCTTATCTACCATCAAATTCTGTGATTCTATGTTTCTAAAACAGGGGTCAGTAACAAAAATGATGATTACCGCTGGGGCAAGACATAATAGGTAGATTGGCACACTGGGTCAGCCACAAGCCTTGTACTGCAATCAGTATCTATGTATCTACACAGTACAGAGTATTTATTTGACTGAACTGTATCCTATAGTGAATATGAGGTGATGAGTTTATGAGTAGACCATCCCAAGGAAAGCTGCCTTGCGTAACCATTCTGTAAGGAATATTATAATGCATGCTTTAGCAAAGCTGTTCATAATGTGCGGAAAGGAGCTATCATTCAAGACATCAGCTAAAAGAGACCCTTTTAAGGGAGAACACAAGATATTAGATGAGAACTAGAGACAACCAGCATCTGGGTGAATAACAAATTGTGTGTCTACCATTTCATTCTCACATTGCACTTTCTGTCACAAGAACTTAGTAACCAAGAAACCGTGGAGTAGCAGATTAAATGTGAACTATAGATGATGTTGCTCTTAAATCAATTTCTTTGTTGTTCTTCTGTCAGATGCACCTGACTGTATCAAGTGTCCAGAAGATTCTTGGTCTGATGAGCGAAGGATAAGCTGTATCCTGAAGCGTGTCGAGTACCTGTCCTTTGATGATCCGATGGGTGCAACATTGACTGGTGTCACTGTTTTTCTTTCCATCATTCCTGCTTCCATTCTGTGGATTTTTATTAGACATCGGGACACACCAATAGTGAAAGCAAACAACCGTGATCTCAGCTACTTTCTCCTGGTAGCTCTCATTCTTTGCTTCCTCTGCTCCTTAATATTTATCGGGAAACCACGTAGGACAAGCTGCTTATTTCGGCAATCTGCATTTGGTATAACATTTTCTGTTTGTATCTCATCTATTCTGGCAAAAACAATCACTGTAGTCATTGCATTTAGTGCAACAAGACCGGGAAGCATCCACCAGAAGTGGATGGGGTCCAAGACTCCAAGTTTCATAGGCCTTTTCTGTTCCATTCTACAGGTCTTCATATGCACTATTTGGCTTGGACAGTCATCACCTTTCCCAGAGGAAAACATGAACTCTTACAAGGACAAAATAATAATTGAATGTAATGAAGGATCTATGACCATGTTTTATTGTATGCTGGGATACCTTGGACTATTAGGCGAGTGTGTGCTTCATAGTTGCTTTTTAGTAAGGAAATTACCAGATAGATATAACGAGGCCAAATTCATCACATTTAGCATGCTAATCTTTGTAAGTGTTTGGCTGTCATTCATACCAGCGTACCTGAGCACAAAAGGGAAGTATGTGGTCGCTGTGGAGATATTTGCCATCTTGTCCTCAGGGTCTGGGTTACTGAGCTGTATTTTCTTTCCAAAGTGCTATGTTATTCTACTCAGACCTGATTTGAACACTAAAGAATCTGTAACACAGAAATCACACTAAACACACTTTGTACAAGAAGCCATTTCTATGTTACAAGGCTATTAAATATAAAAATATAGGATTCATGCAACAGAATAAGTACCAGTATGTTGACTCCACCAATTCTAACTACCCATGACACCTGGGGCCAGATATTCAAAACTTTGCCAGGTGGGCAAATTTATTGCACTCTGTTTGTCGAGGGTTTTCACCTAAGTACATTATTCACAGGGGGCTGTGGCACATGCTCCAAGGGTTAGTGTGGTCACAAAAAAAATAATGTATGTGGTGGGCAAAGGGAGTGGCAGGGACAGGAATACTGGCACAGTGCAATATTCTACAAATTTGTGCAGCACAAAAGGGTTAGCGAAGGTCACATTATGCAGCGCAAATACCAGTGAGAGGAAGCCCAACTTACTTTGGGCAGTCCTAGTAGGTGGTGGAATTGCAGCCAACAACCACATTGGTGGTGGGAGCATACCTGCTCCCAGGTGGCTATTGGCATCTCCCACCCTCCAATCCTGGCCCTGATAAAACAAAGTAAGTTCCTGGTGTCCAGGGGTTCTCCCAAACCTCCCATTGCTCTCCCATATAGTTTTTCAAACTTTCACTGGTACCTAGTGCTCCCCCTGCCCTCCTCTTTACTGCCCCAGTACAAGACAAAAAACTCCAAGGTGTCTAGTGCTCCCCCTGCCCTCCTCTTTACTGCCCCAGTACAAGACAAAAAACTCCAAGGTGTCTAGTGGTCCCCCTTGCCCTCCAAGCCCCAGCCCCTGTATACTATAAATAATTCCTGTGTTCCTATCAGTCACCCCCTGCCAAACAGTCACCAGCCTTGGCATAATCAAAGAACTGTCTACTGTAGACAGTCCGCACACTCCATTTACAGTACAGGAGATGCATGCTCCTTGTTATTGCATATGGTAGCTGGCTGAGATGTTGAGAGGAGAACTGTACCAATTGCTGCATGGGCTCAAGCAGCACTGGCGCTTATGGTTAGGAGGGTTGGCATGGTAGGTAGTCAGTGCCCATGTAATGGGGGTTTGCCACTAGATGCCATGGAGTTTTATATCAGAGCTGGTGATCAGAGGGTTGGGGACCACTAGGCATTAGGGAGTTATTTTTCCTATACCAGAACTGGTGAGCAGAGGGTGGGAAGGATCGCTAGGCACCAGAAAATTATTTGTCCTATACTGGGGCTAGTGACTAGAGGGAGGGGACCACTAGGCACCAGGGAATATTTAAAAAACTATACAGGATGGCAATCAGAGGGGGGCCCCTGGACACCATGAAATGTTTGAGAAACTATAACGGATGATGATCAGAGGGTGGAGGGGGTCCACTGGACACCAGGAACATTCTTTTAATCTACCTGGATGGTGATCAGAGGCAGGGAGTTCCACTAGACAAAGGGTACTTACTTTTTATGAGACCAGGCAATCAGGGTTTGAGAGGAGCCAGTCCCAGGGGAACAAACCTGCCACTGCTTCAATAAATTGGCATACATGGTCTCTTACCGCCTTGCATGCCAAATGGGCTTGTTTGCATGGTACTGTCTGAATATTGCATCAAAACTACCAAGCTATTGGGTCTGGTGGCCTGTTTCCTACACTGTCAGGATCCATGTTGGGGCAGTGCTACTCAGCGTAGTGCTGTGCCAACATGCTGATATTCAATCGGATGGTGCCACTGCACTATCCGATTGAATAAAGCATCCTCAGGTCATGGGCAATAGGCAAGTGCAGTGCAAACCTCTGTGCTCCGCTTTGCTCATTTTTGAATATCTGGCCCCTACTACCAACTTCAGTTTATGTCATTCAGTTCATAATAGTACTCTGCTGTGGGTACTGGCTCTGAGGGGAGGACATCCTGAGGAATTCTAATCCGGAAAGCCTACCTGTCCCTGTTAAATACATAATTTCATTTTCTAAAGCGTACCTTGCCTGACTACATAATTGTACCCATGTGATCCTGATCTTCATATTTGAGAGTCGCTCTGGTAATATCAATATAAACCTGCCTAGATGGGCTTTAAAATCCTCTATGCAATGAGATTTATTCTGAGTTTTATTTTCATAGAGAAAGCCTAAGATCACAAAGTGAATGCAGACAGACATGGAGCAAATTGTATGATAAAAATGATGTATATGCTACTCCTGAACATCTGGACATCTGGTACTATTTAAAAATAAATGATATTCAAGTTTTAAAAAATACAAGTGTCTATTCCTCTTGCATGTACCGTGTCTGCAGCCTATTCCATAATCTCACCACTCCTGAGTACAGAAAGTGTTTTTCCCCTATCTCCTCCTTCACCGTAGTTTGAGATTATGCCCCTATTCTTACTGTATTTTAGTAACTGTTTAGAAACATAGAAACATAGACTTTGACAGCAGATAAGGACCGCTTGGCCCATCTAGTCTGCCCATTTCCCTACCTACAGGATAGGCCACAGATCCTAGTTAACCAACAGCCTATTTCTTCCTACCCCCCCACAAGAATTGCCTTATGTCTGTTCCATGCATTCTTGAATTCTCCCACAGTTTTAGACCCCACAACCTCCTCAGGAAGGCTGTTCCATGCATCCACTAATGTTATTAGCACCCTATATGTTCTTGAATACTATGATCTCCCTCCTATTTATATCAAGTTTAAAGATCCTTGGATGCCTAAACCATTCTTCATAAATCGGCTGCACATGTTGTCACGCTACTAGTGAACCCATGTACAATTTATTACAACAGCTGGTGGAACCAAAACAGACAGACAGGAAAATGATTTTAAAAAGTAGTCAGTTGTAACTTTTTATTTCTGAAGTATTTTCCTTTGCTCATTAGAAAATTATCCATGTAATAATATTGTGCTGGATGTGGAGCTCAGGGCCAGGAACTCTAGCCAGTCAGGAACCGGGCCATGAGGTGCAGGGACTGAAAGTCCAGGTGCAGCCCCCCATTTTCTGGTCAACAAGTCCAGGTAAGGAGGTAGCCACCATGGAGACTTGCTGCTGATTCAGGGGAGATCCAGATACCAGAATTTTCTGGGCCAGTCTACTAAAGTTATCAGAATCATCTGTGCCTTGTCCTTCCTGGCCTTTACCACCACCTTGTGGATCCATGGAAAGGGAAGAAATGCATACACGAGGCCTGGGGCTCAGGGCTTTCTGAAGGCATCCCAAAGCAGTGTTCTAGACTGGGGGTGAGGGGCACATAACAGCCTAAGCTTCCTGTTCTCCTAGGAGCCAGACACACCAGAGAGGCATCCCACTGGGAGAGCAGGTGGCGTACCACCTATTTATGCAGGGACTGGCATAGAGCTGAGCAAAGAGCTGTGGTCCACAGAAGGAGCAGTAGTTATGAGAGGCTTACTCGTTCTTGTGAAAAGGTATACCACCGTTACCTGAACTGAGAATGGAGGCTGTGTCCAAAGAGACCAGCTTATTTCTCTGAGTTCTTTCTAGACTTTCCTGTGTTGCAGGGTTTTGCTGAAATTGTTCCCTTGTTCCTACTTTCCTTCTCTGGAATCTGGAATTGGTGCTGTGGTGAAGCCCATTCTGGAGTAGGGAGTGAGGGTTGCTACGGAGGCAGGTCTCTTTGGAAATTTCAGGGCTTTAAAGTTTAGAAGCACAGATGCTGTATAATAAGCTGCTTCTATTTATTGTCAGACCTTTCATTAGTTTTATGTGTAACCTCAAATCTTAAATGTTCTCAGCAAATCTTTTAACCAGCTGTTTTACCTGTTTTATACAGTATGTTTGAGAAAACCCGTGTTGCATTGTGCTGCTCTATGTATAGGTATGCTTAATTGTAAACCTATACATTTGTTGTTAATTAACCACAGTGAAAGGAAATGCATGACATGTTTGATGCACATTTGATACACATTCATTATATTTTATACACTTTGTATTTGACATGCACTTTTGTGAGGACTGAGAGGATTGTTCATTTTCTGGAACCTTAATTTTATGCAGTAGTGAGCAAGGTTCAAAAGATATAGGGGCCAATTCCAATACAGCTGGCGTAACTTGCATGCAGTTGCAAGTTACACCAGTTGCCTCTATGCCAGGGACCCTATGCCACATTCCAGAAGTGGCTGGGTCCCGGCACTTGTGACATGTGAGATACACCATGCATGTGGTTGTAGCCCATGCATTGTGTATCTCATCTGCATTTCACATCTCACGACCAGCGACAGGTGGCTCCCCCAGAGCCCCCCCACCTTGGACCACTGCAGCACACATCAGGGGGCATGTGGAGGCCAGGACAGATGGCACAGTAGTCAGGGAGGAACTACTGACGTGGAACCCTGGGGGGTCCCTCACATTCAGGGGTTTGGGGGTAGGGAGGGTGCTATTGGGGGACAGCATGGTGCTGTTGCAGTGGTGCTGCAAGGCTGCATCCAACAGTGCCAGTAGTTGGATGCCACTTAAGACAACTCTTAGCTATCGGAAGTCAACTATGCCACTGCAGATCCTGGAATTGTGGGTCGCGTCAGCAGCCCTTTGGGAATTGGGCTAAGTTGCTGTCGTAATCCACAGTTGTGCCAGGCATTGTGGGCTGCGGCATCAGTATGGTCATATCTTGTGCTTGTCACAGCCCACAGATGCCATGGTGTAAGTGGTCTCCTGGAATAGCACTGGGCTTATTGCATGGTGTAAGTCACAGGATACACCATGGGGATTGGTGTATCCCACCTTAGGCCAGCGTAGCCTGTCTTGGAATTGGACCCATGGTTTTTTATGGGGGATTCTTGATTTCAGTGCTCAGAAGTGTTGAGCGATTGAGCCATTGAGTTTGAGGCAGGTATACATGTTAGCAAATAAGTAAATTATTTGGTCAAACATGAGTGACCAGTTTTTTTTTTAATTATGTACTGTAAATTGAAGAGCTATAGTAAGCATTATGGTATAAATTCGTTCAAACCCCCTTCTTCTTCCTGAAATAGAGACTAAGCTCTTGAAGTTATTAGTTTGATTAATCTAACTGAAATACTCATATTGGGAGTAAAACGAATTAAGTAGGTCAGATTAATTAGGTTACTGGGCGACTTCCATCTGTGAGGTCTGACTGGCCTGACGGAAAATCAAATTTCACATAATTAGTATACTTAATTTAAACAAGGGTACTTAACTTAAGCACAGGGGAGCCTGGGTAGTGCACTTTGTTCTTCTGGCCAGTACAAATGGACACACTTGCTTGTCTACCTCTACTGTCCCTGCTGCAGCTGCTAGTTATTTTAAAAACAGTTTAACTCTGTTTAGCTCCATTTTAACTTTGGGTTTGAAAGTTCAGCAAGTTCAGCAATGATAGCACAGCATTTCCAATCTCCTCAAATAGCAAACGTACTAGAGCTGGTTGAAGTTGTACCCTTTCATAAGCAAAAGGGGCATTTAGAAACACTGAACACTGATCACTGAACAGTTTTGCGTGATAAATAGGGAGTGACAGCTATTTTAAATACCATTCCACAAATCCAACTTCACAAGTTTATAACTTGGTTAGTTCGGTCTGGCAGCCGTGTGCTGTCGAAGTTACCCTGGAGTATGTATCAGGGTTGTGGAACTTCAGGAGATTTTTAAATTGTCAGAAAATGAAGGTATTTATAATATTTTATTATATGTAAATTTTTGATACATAGCCCATACAAGTAAATATTTTATATAATAGTGTGCTTTGTTTGAAGGTGTGCTCTTGTCAAAGGTGTGCTTTATGTATTGCTTAGGATAGTACAATTTTAATGATCTTGTTCTGTTAGAAAGTGTGTACTCTGCTAGTGTGTTCCTCGCTGATATAGCCTGAAACATTAGTAGTAATGTAGTTCAAGTTAAAGTTAAAGTTAAAACTCTGACATTACTAACATCGGAAAAGTTGAAAAAGTGGGTAATTATACACTTCTCTGTTAAAAATGATAATTACAGACTGAAGGCTGAGGGTTGGGAGGGAGGGACACTTTTGCCATTTCAGTTTTACTTTCACCTCCGCTCTCCCTTATAACTTACAGCTTGCTCAGATCTTTTGGGAGAAGTGAGAGAAGTGAGAGCTTTTGAAAGAGTTTTGATCAGCTTGTGTCATCAAAGAATGGATGGAAAAAACAAAAACATTATCCATCTGACTCCTGCTTGGTAACTGCTCCAGAGACTGAACTTCAGCGAACTTGGTACAGCCTGTTTCGACTGGCTCTATCACTGTACAAGAAACATCCAGTGATGAAGAAAAGAACAAAAGAAGACATAGTTCCCCACTGAGAAGAACAAAGAAGGATACAGAGTGACTGGTGTTTGGTGATTTTTTTATGTGTGAAATTTGTGAAATTTATATTATATGTTTTGCTGTTATTGGGAATAGAGATGCAGTGAAATAAAATTCCACAGGCGAAATTGCCACAAAATTGGTAATTCCCCCCCCACGCACATTGCGCTGCACCACCACCATTTGTTTCATTAAAAAAAATTCACCCTCATCCACTCCCTGGTGCCTAGTGGTCCCCCCCCAGCCGTCACTGGCTGTAAACATTAAATAAGCACCCCCCCAAGTTACCCTACCGCCTCCATTGTTTGTCAAAAAATATATATATACCCTTCACTCCCTGGTGTCTAGTGGACCCCCACACCATCAGTACATAGCAGTACTCACCCAGTTCCCTCCCAGTACCCTGATTGGGCCACCAGTGCAGCCCTCCACTCATCTCCATGGCCAGCAGCCCAACTGAGCACCACTGAGCACTTGAATGAATGAATGACTGAATGAATGAATGAATGAATGAGCGTGGTACGTGTTCATGCATTCAAGCACTCAGTGTTGCTCAGTCAGGCTGCAGGCCATGGAGGTGAGTGGAGGGCTGTGCCGGTGACCCAATCAGGGTACTGGGGAGCTGGGTGGGTGCTGCTATGTACTGATGGGATGGAGGTGGGAGGTCCACTAGACACCAGGCAGTGAAGGGTATATATATATATATATATATATATATGTATTTTAAAACAAACAACAGAGGCAGCAGGATAACTTTGGGGGGGGGTGCTTATTTAATGTTTTCAGCTAGTGATGACCGGGGAACCACTTACACACCAGGGAGTGATGGGTGTGTGTATATATATATATATATATATATATATAGTTTTTAAACAAACAATGGAGGTAGGGTAACTTTGGGGGCGAGTGCTTATTTAATGTTTATGGCCAGTGACAACCAGGGTGGGATCACTAAACACCAGGGAGAAGTTGGAGAACTCACAATTTCACCACAGGAGGTGAAATTACTCCCCAGGTGGCAAAATTTCACTGCTGGTGGAGAAATTTCACACTGAGTGAATTTGCTCATAACAAAATTCTTTTAGTTTGGGGTGAAATTTTGTGCCACCCATGGGTGAAATTTTTGCATTTGCCCAGTGAAATATTTCACGAAATGTGTTAATTATGCAAAATATTTTGCTAGGTGAAATTTTCCAATTTCGCACATCTCTAATTGGGAAAAAGGTTAGTCCCAGGAACCATAGTCCCACTCAGCAGTAGTCTACTTTGGTATACTGTATTTAGAAAACCAGGATGGACACCAGAAGTGGTGAAATGATAGCTATCCCACAGAAAGAAGGAAAGTTTAAGAAGGGATGTGTGTGTTCAAGGAAATTTATAGATTGCAACTTCATGCCAATAGAAAAAAAACAATTAACTTATGAAATAGAAACTTAAACAAAAAGCACAAATAAGAAGAGGTCTTTAGGAAAATAATGATAAACCAGGAGTTGTAGAATACAAGCAAAGAATGAAGTAATAAACCAGAAGTCTAGTAGGAAGGATAGTAAGGATGTAGGAACATTTTGTAGTCTGCATACCATACAGGAAATTCAAAGTAAAAGTATTAAAGAGGCAGGAACCTCTAACATCTTAGGGAATGACGATAGTAATAAAAAGGAAGAAAATAGAACATGTCAGCAAGCTGTCCTATTCACAAAACTTTTCAAAAGTAATGTCAGACTTTTCTGTAAGAAAGACATTATTAAGATAAAAATACAAAGCAAAAACATTAATAAATACAGAAAAAATAGAAAAAGTAGAACAAGTAGACAAAAGTGATGTTAGCCAAATGAAACTTGGGCAGGATGAAGGCAACCAAGAAAACTTAAAGAAGTTACTGGAATAGATCTATTTAGCCCATTAGACTTATCAGGAATTCCATTATCTTAGTTATATCTGGAAATTCTTCTTAGAATGTCTCTATACTGGCGGGTCTCCAAATACTATATTTTATAACTTGGACAATGAAGTTGAGCAAATATATTTGGAACCTGAATTTCTAACACAAAGCCAGACACGCTTTCAAAATATACAATAAAGGATCTAGTGCACTCAGTAATGGTGAATATTGTTCTGCTCGAGGCACTGAATGATATTAGAGGTAAATTTCATAGGATTTACCAATTTAATACTGATCACTTGGAAAACTAGAGAGCAAAATTGGTGATCTAGAGCATCAACTAGGTAGACAGAGAGTATCTCTTTCCTCAGTGCTTATTCCAAACACACCTAAAGAAAGTTTAAGTTCACAAAAAAGAAAAAAATCACAGGGGAATACAAAGAATAAAAAAAAATAATAACAAGAGGAAGAAAAAAGATGAAAACAAAATATGTCCTCAAAAAAGGAGAACTGAAACAAGAAACTGCACTTATCCTAATACCTCCTCCCTTAGAACGTCAAATTGTGCTATAAAAGAAAAAAATAATAAACCCCTATGAAAGCAAACACGATGTTATTGAAACTAACCAGACAAGAAAATAAAATCAAGAATGTGCAAAACCCTATGGAAAAGAGCAATGGAAAATCCATTGGAACTTTGTCCCATAGTAATACACAGTCTAAATGGAAATGATCTGGGAAAGAAGTAACAATAAGGATTAAGGGACTCTGTCAGAAAAGTTATGCAACAGGAAACTCTAAAAAGAGCTGATGGGGCATCTCTTTAATGCAGAACTAGGGTCAAAACAAATGCAGATTATATAATTCTAGTATATAGAGATATCCAAGATGTGGAATCTCCAGTATATGTTTAGTAATGAACATCGAATTGGCAAAAGAAAGTGTTGTCTAAACAACAAAGATTGTACATTTTTGGTCTTGATATACAACCCCTGTAACATGACAAACAGTACAAGTTAAAACTATAACAGAGGGACAAATAACTGGAGCGATCTATAATGACATTTTGCTAGAAACTAACATAGATTTTTCCTTTTCTTTTATACTTGTAAACATGATGTTCATGACTGTCCATTTAATATGTGACAAGTTTACAAAATACCAAAATATAAACATTTACATACATATTACAACACAACATAAATAACAATTAAACAAATGCAACAGCATCATAAAAGACAAAGGATAATCTTATTCCTGAAAACAGTTGCACTTGTCATTATTCAAAAGCCAATTCTGTAACAACTTTTAAAACTATTAACAGATGTGTGGTTTGTTATGTGGGGAGGATTGAAATGAATAGGGCAGTGTACAAAGCAATCTCTGACCCAAATTTTTTTTAAAGAGGAGTTACACATTTAATTTATTTTGGGACCGAGTCCCATAAAATTAAACAGTCTATGAAAAAGGTTATGGAGGAAGGTGTTAGATTCAAAACTTGCTTATATAAAACTAAAGTTAATGAGAGACAAACAGCTTTCCTGTATAAATCACATGAATATGTATTGAAAGGTGATCCTGTGAGGAACCCTAAATTGGCATTATAAGTAACTCACAGTTTGTTAAGTAGAGTATTTGAGGTAGCCATATAGATATTAATCCCATAACCCATCACACTGAATAATAAACTATAAGTAAGTAACTTTCTAGAATCCTTAGTCAGAAACAATTGTATGCTATATAACATCCCTAACGCTGATGTAAAATTTTGCCTAGATAATCTATGTGAAATTCAGAAGATAAATGCAAATCAAATAAACACCAGGTATTTAAATATACTAATCCCTCAACTTTATCACCATTAAGATCTGATACTGATGACAAGAGTGGGGTCGAAAGGGGGTCCATTCTGTGCCCTGTGAAAACCATTAACTTTGTCTGTCTTGAATTCAAAACCATACGCCTGGATAATAACCAATACTGAAAGGAATTGAAATCTTCTTGAACATGTTTCAAAGCATCAGTTTGATTAGAAATATAGAAACATAGACCTTGATGGCAGATAAGGACCGCTTGGCCCACCTAGTATGCCCATTTCCCTACCTACAGGATAAGCCGCAGATCCTAGTTAACTAACAGCCTGTTTCTTCCTACCCCAACAAGAATTGCCTTATGTCTGCCCCATTTGTTTTTGAATTCTGCCACAGTTTTAGACCCCACAACCTCCTCAGGAAGGCTGCTCCATGCATCCTACCCTCTCTGTGAAAAATACTTCCTCACATTGCCCCGAACCACCCACTCCATCTTTAAATTGTATCCCTTATTCTTGCACGCTCTTTTTCTGAAAGATGCTACCCTCTTGGACTTTGCTGATTCCACTGAAGTACTTAAAAGTTTCTATCATGTCTCCCCTCTCCCTCCTTTCCTCAAGGGTATACATATTAAGCTCCTTTAGTCTCTCCTCATATGGCTTCTCTTGCAGACCCTGCACCATTTTAGTTGCCTTCCTCCGGACTGCCTCTATCCTGTCTATGTCCTTGTGGAGATGGGGTCTCCAGAACGGGATGCAGTACTCCAGATGGGGTCTCACAAACTGTCTGTACAGAGGGATAACAACTTCCTGTTTTCTGCTGGTGATGCCTCTCCCTATGCATCCCAGTATACCCCCAGCCCTCCCTACTGCCTTCTCACATTGCTTGTTAACCTTAAGGTCATCTGATATGATTACCCCCAAGTCCCTTTCCTTTTTTGTTGTTGTTACTACCTCCCTGCCATTGTGTAACCTTCCCCTGGGTTTTTGTTTCCCAGGTGCATTATTTTGCACTTCTTTGCACTGAATCCTAGCTGCCATACTTCCGACCATTCCTCCAACCTTGCCAAGTCCCTTTTCATCCTTTCCACGCCTCCTTGTGTATCAACCCTGTTGCAGATGTTTGTGTCATCTGCAAAGAGGCATACTTTTCCTTCCAGTCCCTCTGCAGTGTCACTTATAAAGACATTAAAAAGGACTGGATTATTAGAAATACTATATAAAACTGTGTCATCAGCATACAGAGACATAAATGAACTCCTACAATCTAAAGGGAAGAATTCATAAAGAGAAAAATCAACAGGCACAGGATGGAACCCTTGGGGACCCCACAATGAGTATCAGAAAAACTAAAGGAAATGCCATTAATAACAGTACAATGACTCCTTGACTGTGAAAAATTTGAAAACCAAGAGATTATGAAAAAGAAAAGTTAAATTCTTTCAAAACTAAAGAAAGTATATTGAAATTAACCAAATTGAAAGCCTTGGTGAAGTCCACAAATACAGCCGCAACAAAGTGGCCATTAACAAGGGCACTCTGTATGTGGCTTGTGAACCCCACCAAGGCTGTCTCCATATTGTATTTTTTATTAAAACTGTGTTGTACCTCTGAAAGTAAACCATGTTTTTCTAGAAATTCAGTTGTCTGATCAAAAATAATTTTTTCTAAAGCTTTTGAAAGGAGGAAGGAGTGAAATATGTCTGTAATTAGAAACGACTGATGGATTTCTACCCTTTGGAATAGGCCTTATAAAGCCTTTTTCCACATTGATGGAAACAACCAGTGTGAATGGATAAATTAAACAAAGTTGTCAAAGGGCTGAAATCAATTCCAGCATTAATGAGGTGATAATCGATGTTATCAGAAACTAAATTTGGTCTGGGATTCAATTTTAATATATAATCCTTAACCCAGTCAGAAGTCACTTTACTAAATTGAAACATGGAGGAAGATTCAGCTCTAGGAACCGAATCATGCTGAGAAACAAATTGAAAGAATTTAGAATTATGAGGGTCCAAGGCAGCAGACAGCAAGAAGGGGAATACCTATAACTATCCAGATATCCAAATATTTAATTAAATGCATGAGTCACCTGTTGGGATTCATTCACTATTTTTCCTCAAATTCAAGATGAAGGAGTGTCCCTGGAACTCTTCCCCAAGAGATCCTTAAGGACACTCAAGTGTCTTGAGTTATTGAGACATTTACTCTGGAGGAGACAAAATATTGTCTTTTGTTCTCCTTGTTAATGTCTTACATTGGTTACATAAAGTTTTATATTTCTGGAATAAAGTAGTATCCCCAAAACTTTAGACTTCTTCTAGACCTTATCCCTCACTCTAAAGGCCTCCAATAATTCTGGGGTTATCCATTTTGCCTATTAGCTTTAATCCTTAACCACTGAATGGGAGCTACCTTTCACAAACAGAAGCTAATAAGTTACCAAAACTTATAAAATAAGTTTACATCCATAATGGAATTTAGCCCAGACCAGTCTTCTAATTGACAAGCCTGAATCACATTATTAGGAACAAGCTTACTAAAGTTTCTGTATTCCAGTATGGAAGGCAAAACTTGTTTTAACCTGCAGACCATTCACCAAAAAATAGAGTTATGGTCACTGATTGCATCAGGCAGAACCCTAGAAGAAACAGTCCTAGCATTATGGAAAACTAACAACCAATCCAGGACTGTTCCCCGGCTTCTTGAAGGGTTCTGCCTGGTGACATCAGATATTAACTGAGAAGACCTACTTCCAATGAAAGTTCCTGTGCCTCTATCCTAAATTTAGAACCCCCAATCTTGATTAAAATTTCCCAAAACTATCCATTCACGATTTGGAGGCAAACATTTCTTAACTTGTATGATCATCACAAACAGAAGCTAATAAGTTACCAAAAACTTCTAAAAATAAGTTTACATCCATAATGGAATTCAGCCCAGACCAGTCTTCTAATTGACAAGCCTGAACCACATTATTAGGAACAAGCTTACTAAAGTTCATGTATTCCAATATGGAAGGCAAACCTTGTTTTAACCGTGCAGACCATTCAAAAAAAAAACAGGGTTATGGTCACTGATTGCATCAGGCAGAACCCTAGAAGAAACAATCCTATCACTATGGAAAACTAACAACCAATCCAGGACTGTTCCCCGACTTGTTTAAGGGTTCTGCCTGGTGACATCAGATATTAACTGAGAAGACCTACTTCAATAAAAGTTTCTGTGCCTCTAGCCTAAATTTAGAACCCCATCTTGATTAAAATTGCCCAAAACTATCCATTCACGATTAGGAGGAAGCGTTTCTTAACTTGTATGATCGATTTCCATCCATGTTCAAAATAACCTGGTGGAACATAAATTGTGCTCAAACACAAATGCCTATGTTGACTGAGATCTAGATTTAGTAGTTGTCAGATTGGTCCAGAAGAATAGATTCAGAAGTGATAGACAATAGCAAGAAGTTGATTGGACCAGTCCTTCTGAAGTGTTGAGCCTGAAGAAGGACTGGTTGGTCCGAAAGCTAGAGCACTTTGTTCTTGTTGTTACATCTATGTTGGTCCATTAAAAGGTATCAAATCATTTGCTTCTGGATCTATGTTGACTGAGATCAGGATCAACATTTAACATAACACAGTTAGAGTAAAATAATCCAAATCCAGCAATGTGATACTAAGATGGGCTTTAAAATAAATAAGCACCCGCTCCCTGTTCTGGAACCAATTCAATCTTTTCTAAGCAGCCTATATTCTGGCAAAGAAATCTCAGTAGAAGGTATGTTAGTATGGAACCATATTTCAATAGAGTTATTATATCAAATTTACATTGATCCACCCACATTAAATATATCCCATTGTGCAGTGAGACTCGGCACATTACGATGAACTAGTTTAAGAGCATTAGTTGCTGAAGGTCTTACCCCATTAAAATTACTGGGGACATCAGGACCAGGGTAGGGGTAAACAAAACCCAATATTAGTAAAAGTAACAATAAAAGTCTTCTGGTGATCAGTTTATTTAATAACGTCCTCTCATCTGTAGTGAGAATCCTGGCCGTACTACTTTGTAAACGGAACGTCAGAGTGCAGCCAATTAAACTATGGTGTACACCCTGACAGTCTCCAAGAAAATCTCCACAAAAAGAATTTCACTCAGAATATAACAGGAGGGCTAGGAAAAGTAAATAAGGCCTATATTACATCACTTTTTGGAATTAATAAATTGTATGGAGAAAACAATGTTATGTTAAGTTGTTTGTCATGGAACTTGAAACTGAGGAACACTGTATACAGAATGTTGAGAGGACATTCTTTAAAGGGATGAGATCTCAAATTAATATAACCTGCACCTCTGACCAATTAGCAAAAAGATTACTGCAAGGGGCAGAACAATTGGATAGGGCAGGTTTTCCACTAATAGATACGAATGATTTGAAAAATGATGAAACATCAATGAGGCAAGATAAACATAATGAAAGATGAGAAAGAAGAAAAAATTACTCACCTTAGTAATGTTGTTTCTTCTAATGGAGTCTTGCTATATTATGACATATGCAGTGAGTCCCAACCTTCGAACTGCTCCGGTGGTAAAAGAGTTAACTTTCCATGCCAGGCATGGGCACGCTGAAACTCGAGCTCGGTTGAAAACTCTGTCTATTGTTCTTCAAACTCAAACTGTCAGATCTTTACAGGCTAAACTCACTAAGGTCCTGTGTGGAAGCTGTAAACCTACACTAGCCAACTGGCTACTAAATATAAGAACACATTTTTGGACCCAAAACAAAGACTCAAGTCAGGACACCCAAAAAATGAAAAACACAACACCCAAACACCCCAAAAAAGGGAGGGGTGAAAAAACAAGTTGGGCATATACTAAGTGCAAACACTGCACTGCCCACCCACATCCCAAAAACAGAGGTTCTGAGAGGGGCAGGCGGTGGGGGGGGGGTCATAATATAGCAAGACTCCATTAGAAGAAACAACATTACTAAGGTGAGTAATTTTTTCTTCAAACAACATGACGTCTTGCTATATTATGACATATGCAGACTACACAGTAGTACCTCCATGGAGGAGGGACAGAACCTACTTAGGAAATAGGCTCTGAAGCACAGCTGTGCCAAACTGAGCATCACTCCTAGCCTGGGTGTCTAGAGAGTAATGCTTGGTAAAAGTGTGAACTGTTTTCCAGGTAGCTGCTTGACAAATCTCTAGAATGGGGATGTCCCTGGCAGCAGCCAGGGAAGCAGCTGTACCTCTGGTAGAGTGAGCCCTCAGGCCTGAGGGAGGAACCTTACCCAGCTTTTCATAACAGAATTGGATACAAGAGACAATCCACCTGGCAATGGATCTTTTAGTGGCAGGTTTTCCTTTACCAACCTCACCATAAGTGAGGAACAGTTGGAGGGAGTCAAACCTGTGACCCTTGAAACGCTCAATGTAGTAACTAAGGCTCTCTTCACATCTAAGCTGTGCAGCCTCCGCTTCGCCAGAGGAGGAATGGTCAGTGAAGTACACTGGAAGAGAAATAGATTAATTAAGGTGGAAATCTGACACCACCTTGAGCAGAACTTCCTGTTAGTCCTGAGGACCACCTTATCTCTATGAAAGGAGATAAAATCAGGCTCCACTGACAAAGCTTGTAATTCACTTATGCGTCTGGTAGAAGTGATGGCTGCCAAACACAGTCTTCAAGTCAAATACTTAGCTCTGCTGAAGACAAGGCTCAAAGAGAGGTTGCATAAGCTGAGCAATGCAGACATTAAGATCCCAGGCAGGGCAGGGTCCCTGAATGGAGGGTTGTGTGAAGCAATCCTTAAAAACTTAGAAATACAGGATGAGCTGAAAGAAGAGGTTTACCTGCTGAAATGAAAGCAGACACGCTGCCAAATGCACTTTTAGGGTAGCTGGTCTAGGCCGAAAGTGTTTAAATGGACCATATAATCCAGGACTGTGGGTAAATCAGCAGATTCTGGAAATATGCTTCCTAGAGCACAATATGGAAAACCTCTTCCTTTTGGAATTGTAAGTAGCCCTGGTGGAAGGCTTCCTAGAAGCCTTCAATATATCCATTACACCTTGGGAGAGGTGTAGATCAGCAAACTCTAACTCTTCAAGCCAGGCCTTGAGATTGAGAGATTTGAGGTTCGGTACCAAACCCTTCCCTGAGCACAAGTTAACAGATTGTGATTCCTGGGAAGACACAGGGAAGATGGACTGCTAAGGACAGTAGGAGTGGATACCAGGGTTGTCTGGCCCAATCTGGAGCAATCAGGATCACTTTGCAAGATTGAGATCTGATTTTGACTAACACTTTGAACAGCAGAGGAAGGGAAGCATAGAAAACTTCCCTTCCCAATTGAAAGCTAAGGCATCCAGAGGGACTGAGCCCAACACTGGGGGCGGCAGCAAAAAGGGGAAGTTGGTGATTGTCTGGGGCTGCAAAAGATCTATCTGCAGGGTGCCCCATCTGGCAAATATTACCTCCAGGACCAGGGATCCAGTGACCATTCGTGATGGCCTGGAAATCCTGCTGAGAGATCTGACAGGACATTGTCCTTGCCTGGGAGGTGAACTGCTGTAAGGGAGGTGTTCAGGGAGTAAGCCAGAGACCACAACTTTATTGCTTCGGTGCACAAGGCCGTAGACTGAGTGCCTCCTTGCTTGTTGATGTACCACATTGTAGTGGTGTTGTCTGTTCTGACGTGTACAACTTTGTTCTGAACAGATTTGGAAAAAGCTTGAAATGCTAGAAAACTGCTCTGAGCTCCAACAGGTTGATGTGGAGCAGAGATTCCTGAGAGACCACAGTCCCTGGGTAATGAGGTTGCCCATGTGGCTCCCCACCCCAAGAGGATGCATCTGTAGTAAGGATTAAAGAGTGATACTGAGTGACAAAGGGACCCCTTGTCTCAGATTGCTCTGATCCTGCCCACTGTAGGGCTTGGATCAGGGTTGAGTCACTGGGATCAACTTGGTTAGAGGTCCTTTCTTTGAGACAAAAGGCTCTCAAATGGAACTGGATGTCCTCATCTGAAATCTTGCTCCTTGCACTACTGCTGTAGGAAGCAGCCATGTGCCCCAGGAGCTGTAGAAAATGCCTTGCTGGTCGAGAGACCTGCAGGGTGAATGAGGAGGCCAGAGAGACCAGGGTCCTTGCCCTGTCCAAAGGAAGGAAAGATCTGGCTTCCTCTGTGTTCAGTTCTGCACCTATGAAGGTGAGGAGCTGGACAGGCTCTAGAACTGACTTTGGAAGATTCAGAAGGAAACCTAGGAGGTAGCAGTTGCTGAGTTATCTGAAGATGTAACTTGACTTGGTCTGGAGATTGGCCTACTATGAGCCAGTCATCCAGATAAGGAAGATGGCAATTTTTGCCTTCTTAGGTGAGCAACTGCTACTGCCAGGCATTTGTGAATACTCTTGGAGCAGAGGTGAGGCCAAAGGCATTGCTCTGAACTGGTAATGGCCTGAGGGCAGCTCAAACCTGAGGTACTTTCGATGGGAGCTTCTGATGAGAATATGGAAGTAGCATCCTTGGATCCAGGGAGCTAGCCAGTCCCATGGCCTTAGATAAGTAGAATAATTCCCAGAGTCACCATTTTGAATTTTGGTTTAAAAGGTGCTTGTTTAAGTATCTGAGATCCAGGATGGGCCGCCATTCTCCTGTCTTTTGGGGTAAGAAAGTACCTGGAGTACAATCCTTTGCCCTGGTGTGAGGTGGAACCTTTCACGGCTCTGAGAGCCAGGAGGGAGAGACTTCTGCCTCTAGGGCAAGTGCCTCTGATGGATTTGTAGGTGGAAAGGATCTGGTTCTCATCTTTGGAAATTTTTTGAAGCTGAGAACTAGTCCCTGGCTTACTACTTCCAGGACCCACTTGTCTAATGTCAGAGACTTCCAGTCCTGGACAAAGTAAGCAAGCCTGCCCCTACAGGTAGTTGAGAATCGCCCTGGCCACCCCATCAGGGTGCCTGCTTGGCAGGAGCTTTTAGGCTGAGGGTGGAAGCAGGCCTGCTTGTACCCCATCTGCCTCTCCCTCTAAAGAACCCCCTCTGGGCGTAAGCTGAAGAGGAGGCCTGGGCTTGGTAAAGCCTATGAAAAGGCCTGCCCCTGGAAAGCTGCCTTTGAGGAGTGGCCTGCCTTTCCTTGGCCTGTGCACTCCTATAGGTGGTCCTATACTCATCCATTTTCTTCATGTAATTCTCTGTCTGCTCCCCAAACAGAGAATTACCCACAACAGGAAAATCCATGGCCTTAGTCTGGGTATCCTGTGACAGGCTAGTACATCTGAGCCAAGACATCCTGCGAAGAGCCACAGATGTAGCCATGACTCTTGATGACACATCATTAGAGTCCACTGCAGCATAATTGACCTTAGATGCCTCAATACCACCAGCAGCCACCTGCTCCAGCTCCTTGGCAAGCTGGCCCGAGACCTGTTTTGCTAGAGCCATAACAGTATCCCATCTGGATTTCTGGCATCTAGCAACATAAGCCATATAATTTGCCTCTCTGAGTCCCAAGGATGCTGCCATGTACTGTTTCTTTGCCATGGCATCAATCCTCCTGGAGTCCTTGTCAGGGGTGTGAAACCAAGGAATATTTGCTTTGTCACAGGCTGCAGCCTGCACTACTAACATGGCTGCATTGTTGTGTAAGGAACTCCGTATCAGAGCCTGACAATGTGTACCTCTTGTCCATTCTCTTATCAACAGGAGGTATAGTGTGAGAGTTTTAGAATTTTACTGTCTGTTTCCCAAAAGATTTATGCAAAGGAATAGACAGTCTCCTAGACTCTGGGATATCCATCATTTCCACATAGTCAGGCTCCTCTTGATCATCCACAGCTTCCTCCAAAGGGAGCTGGAGGGTTTCAGCCACTTTTTTATATAACATAAAATGAGAAGGGGACTCAGAAAGCCTAGGACGAGACACACCTGAAGGTCTGTCTGGGGAGATGTCCAGTTCAATGGGCACATCCAGACTTTCAAATCCACATTCACTCTCCTCATACTCCTCTTCCCCCTCCTCCGGTTCATAAAATTCCTCTAAATCATACTCTTGAACCGGTGGAACCTGCCGAACCGGACGCTTACCTGATGGTGCCAGCTCGGTCGGAACCGGGGAAAGCGACTGGACAATTTTAATCGCTTTGGCTATTTCTTCAGCGGTTGGAGAGGAAAGTTTTGGCTCCACACCAGCTGATTTCCTAGTCCTTTTTGCTGGAGCCGACTCCTCCAAGTTGGCTCTCCTTTTGCCCGAGGAAGTCTCGCCCTGGTCAGAGGGCACTCCCTCCGGTTCGGTTGGAACCGAACCGGGCTGGCCATCTGGGTCAGCGGACTTCTTGGCATCCCTTTCCCTGAGCCTACCAACTCTCTTATCCAGGGTAGCTGCAGGAAAATTTTTACAAATCTGGCAGTCTACATTGAGGTGGTCAAACCCCAGACAATAAACACAGGTGGTGTGGGGGTCAGCCTTGGCAAAGGCTTCCCCACACACTGCAGTGTTGAAACCAGTGGGCCGGTTTTCTTTTGGGTTTCTCAGACATAGTGCCAGTCCTAAAAACTTGCCCGTTTATGGTAATCCACAAGACCCTCTTATTGGTTCCCAACCATGTCATGGGTCGTGGAAAAACGTAATAAAATCCATTTTTTAGGACCGATAAGAACCTAACCACACTCTAAAAGATTAATGTATTTTAAAACAACTTGATCGGTTCAAACCGAACCGATAACCGTTACAAGTTCCACACAGAAGAAATAAATGTAAAACCTATCTAGTACTTACAATATCACAGACAGAGCTTGAACCGACCGGTTGCGGTTTAAATTCGGTCAAAAAACTGAGAAAATAATACTTTAACCGACAAAATGAACCGAGCAGAAGGAGAAAATCTCCGGAGTGACTGTTCAGTGAGGCGGAGTAAAGAATCTGACAGTTTGAGTTTGAAGAACAACAGAGAGTTTTCAACCGAGCTAGAGCTCAGCGTTCCATGCCTGGCATGGAAAGTTAACTCTTTCACCTCTGGAGCAGTTCGAAGGTTGGGACTCACTGCATATGTTATAATATAGCAAGACTTCATGTTGTTTGAAGTTCCATCCAAATTCCAAGTGCAATTGATAACAGCAAAATACTTTATGTTGATGAAATTTCGTTAATGGAATATGCTGGTATATTTGGAACAATGGCTGATAATGAATGGGTGTAGTTCTTAAGTAAATGTCATGTTATTTTATTCCAAGAGACCTGGAATAAAGAACCAGTGAATATAAATGATTTCGGGCATTCCATGTGCCTGCAGTTAAAATTAAAAAAATTGGTAGACCCGTGGGTAGCTTAACTATTTACATTAAAGTTGAAAAAAACATTGTAGTTAAGGAAATCTTCAAAATAGACCCAAACTATATAATTATGTTTTTGGAATTGGGTAAAATCTATATAACATAATTAATGTTTATATTCCCCCATCTAAATTAAAATGTGATGTTGGAAAAAGATTTGGACAAACCTTTCCAAATATATTGATGCTTCTTTCAAAAAGTATCCTCACAGTATCATTATTGTTGCTGGAGACTTTAATGCCTGGATAGCCAATTATGATAATTTGAACATTCTGGAAACTCAAATGAACTTAAGTGAATGTACACCAAGCAATAGTCTGGATAGGTGCAAACATAATAGAGGTTTTGAACTACAGAAACTGATTGAGGAGAACAAATTATTAATTCTCAATGGTAGATTACCTGGAGATTTATCTGGAAATACAACTTATTTTTCTCACAATGGGCAAAGTTTAATAGATTACATTGTGTGCATTCCAGACAATTCCAATAAAAAAAAAAAAAATAATTATTGCAACCAGAGCTGAAAGTGACTATGCCTCTTTGGAACTTCCTGTAGATATTGAAGGTGAGGCCAATAGCCCTGATGACGTAGATAACCCACTAACAAACTTGGCCATATCTGGCAAGAAGTGCATTTTTTATTCAAAAATAAAAACTACCGAAACTGGTACTGTTTTTAACCACTGGGAAGAAAAACTAAATGAGGAAATTAGTATCAACTTAATGCATCCCAACTTGTTAGAACAAAGACTGTGCCAATTATATGCAAATACAATTTGCATGATTTACACAGAACAGAATATAAAGAATTCAATAAAAAATAATTCTTGGTTTAACAATTCTTGTTGTGAAGCTAAGAGAGAACTTAACAGACTAATAAGATGGACAAAAAAACGTCCAGTTTGAACAAACTTTTCTAACCTTAAAAAAGCCAGAAAGACATATACTAATCGTTTGCAAATAAAAAGAATAGGTGCTCAAAATAATCAATGGAATGAGATGTTTAAGGTAACCCAGGAAAATGATAACACCAGATTCTGGAAACTGGTAGCAAATGGCTGTAACTCTTATCAGCCTTCATTTACAGTGCATGTTCCAAAGGATGATTGGGTTAGACACTTTAGGGATAATTTTAATAGTAAGGAATCACTGGGAATACTATAGTTATTCTTACTATTAAAAACATTGGACCAGATATTCAAACCATTGCGCCTAGCGCAAAACCATAGTGTTGGAATAGTGCTGGATTTGCATGAGGCTGCAATAATCAGAAGCCCTATTAGCGCCGGCACTGTATGGTAGCGCCGACGCTAATAGATAATAGCATGCAGGGGTGAGGTAAGGAGAGCACCCATGAGTGCCAGCAGCACGGCATATTCAGAGTGCTAGTGCCACACTACATACATTAGCATGACCTGTGACGCGGCACTAGATACCGCCAAAAGAAAGCTGGCGGTAATGTGGTGTAGGTGCCTCACCTCGTGGACCCGCAATATAGCAGGAAGAGACTGGTAGTCTAGTGGTCCCCCAGCATGAATCTAGGCCCCGTGAAATTAAAACACTGTTCCTGGTATCTAGTGGCCCCAGCACGAATCCTGACCCCTGTGAAATTAAAACACTGTTCCTAGTAGCTGGTGGTCCCCTCCATGAATCCCGACCTCCGTGAAATAAAAAGAAGCACTGTTCCTCGTAGTCTAGTGGCCCCCCCAGCATGAATCTCGCCTCCGTGAAATTAAAACACTGTTCCTGTAGTCTAGTGGCCCCCAGCACGAATCCTGACCCCTGTGAAATTAAAACACTGTTCCCTGGTAGTCTGGTGGTCCCCCTCCATGAATCCCGACCTCCATGAAATAAAAGAAACACTGTTCCCTCGTAGTCTAGTGTGAATTCTACAGAATCCGCCTCCCGTGAAATTAAAACACTGTTCCTGGTAGTCTAGTGGTCCCCCAGCATGAAATCTCACCCCCATGAAACAAAAGAAACACTGTTCCCTGGTAGTCTAGTGGCTCCCCCCCAGCATGAATCCCGACCCCTGTGAAATAAGACATGCACATTACCCTGGTAGTCTAGTGGTCCAAATTCCATACAAACAAGATGCTGCACTCAAAAGCTATGAGGGGGTCACTTACACAGTGTGACAAACCCTTAATGTAAACACAGCTCCAAAATTGTAAGCTTCATTGCCGGAGGTGGGTGTTGGGGGGGGGGACCACTAGACTAAAATTGTAAGCACTCTTTATTAGAAAAATCAATCAAGGCAAAGTTTCCTCAGCAAATAGTTGGTTTGTTGAAGCACCACTGTGGAAGCTTCCACAGTGGTGCTTCACTATTAATTGGACTTTTCCTGTGATGTTCCCTAATAAGCTGCCTAGTATTGTAGTGGTCCCCTCCACACCCACCTGGCAGTGAAGCCTCGCTCATCCCACCGACGTCTTGGAAGTGAGCCAGCAACCGGCTCTGCCTCCTCTCACCACCACGGCCAGCTGCCGCCTGCGGTATGCATGAGTGCTACGGAAATGAATGAGCCTGCCGATTCATTTCCATAGCACTCATGTGGGTGGGGGGGGCCCCACTAGACTACCAGGGAAATGTGTATTGCTTGTTTCACAGGGGTCAGGATTCATGCTGGGGGGACCACTAGACTACCAGGGAAAGTGTAGTACTTAATTCACAGGGGTCGGGATAGGTGCTGGGGTGGGGACCACTGGACTACCAGAGAAACATATTATTTATTATTTATAAAGGGGTTGGGATACATGCTGGGGGGGGACCACTGGACTACCAGGGAGTGGAACCAACACAGGTGGGAACAGGGACCATGACGGCTGAGAACGGCTGCCTGGCCCAGCCTGTCTGCCCAGGTCCCTATTTACTGGATGGCTGCGCTACACAGTCCAGTGACCCTACAGCTGACATCCCCCAACCCCAGCAGGTTTGCCTTATGCCTGCCCCATACATACTTATGTACCACCCACACCTGCTGTGGGCTTCCCATGTTGGTGTGGGATGTGGCATCATCCAGGGCACATGTGGCCACTGGTAGTGTGTGTGTGTGTATATATATAGCTTAATCTGGTTCAAGGTCAGTTGGCATTCATCTGTATCCCCCTTCCCCAGGTCGTGCCTGAAAATAGGCAGGATTTGTCTAGTGCACTTACCCAGTCACTAAAACTAAATAAAACTACGTAAATATATATATATATTCATGTGTCGCTGTATCTATCTATAGGTATAGATCGCTACAGATCTACATATATATCTATCCATATATATATATATATATATATATATATATATATATAGATCATTTTGTACTGCTTGCAGTGCTGCATAGGTGTGTTGTATGCACTGCTTGTACCTGCCAGCACACAGTTCCTGCTGCTTCCAGCCTGTGCTTTCATTCCGACCAACAGGGGATGCTGTGGGCATGCCTTGGCCTGCAGCGTCCAGCCTGTACTTCCATTCCGACCAAAAGGGGGAGCTTTGTGCACCATGCAGTAGCACCGGGCAAACTGCGTGGTAATGTATGCTAAGCAGCACTTAATGAGATGCAAATGGACCTGTTTGCCCACGGATTACCTAAGTAGGCTAATTTGCATGGGAGCTTTGAATATAGCTCCCGTTTGCCCCGAGCTAACCAGTTTGCACCTGGCTAATGTGTTAGCACTGTGCAATCAGGTTAGCCCTGGGCAGACCTCACTTCAGCATAGCACACTAAGCATAGTTCTGCAGTGTGTGGCTTACATTGTTGTTTGCAGTCATACTTCTCAGATGTCCCTGATTTCCAGACGTCACTGGATTTACCCCAATGTTTTTCTCTGTCCCTCCTAAAACTTGTGTTTCCATGACCAAACAGTGGGGGTTGTACGCATGAAATAATATCAGACATTAATGTTACAGTCATGTTCTTCCTTAGAAAATGCATTTTACAATCACACCACTTCCACCCTTCCTACATTCCTTCTCCCCCACCACCACCCTCTTCCCTCTCCTATGACTCTGGCACTTTTTTTTTTTTTATTAAACCAGTTTTATTGTTTTCACCATAATCAAAACAAACAAAACAAAGCCAGTCAAGTTACAGGTATCTGTTGTAGTACCAATTAACAGCTAAATTCTAACTCACAAATTAAACCCTTCTTCCCCTCCCACCAAGGCTACACAAGTAAGCCGATCCTAAGTCACCATTCCTGAGGCAGTCTGATCATCAGGTTTCCAAGCTATTAGGAGCGCCTCTAATGAGCTCCAAGATGATGCATAGGTCTTAGCCCTGCCTTGCATGTAGGCAATATGCCTTTCTAGCTGTAATGCCAGAATGCACTCTCTGTACCATTCCATCAAGGAGGGAGATTTGTCACTAGCCCAATGCCTCAAAATTATCAGTTTAGCTACCACAGAGATAAGTGACATTTGAGCTTTCTTAATCTTAGCGGTACCTGCTGGGAAAAGATTCATCAAACATACCTCAGGGGTGAACAAAGTTTCTAAGCCAAGGATATGGTCTAAGATATTATTAATGGACTGCCAAAGAGCCTGCATACAGGGGCATAACCAGACCGTATGGTACAAGGTACCATCGTCTCCTTTGCATTTGCAACAAAGGGGCGTATCCCTTGCCCCATACTTACATAACTGAGTCGGCGTTAGGTACATATTATGCATTATATTGAAATGTACCATTCTCAGCCTATCTTGCTTTATGAATTTATACATTGAGAGCCAGAGCTTCTTCCAAAGGTTAGGTACCTCGGGGATTCCCAACTCCCTCATCCAGTAAAAACAAACCCCTGACGGTAGCCTGAAGTCCCATTCCTGAAGCGTTTTATACACATTGGAGACTGAGCGTGGTTGAGAAGCTATACGTAGAAGTGTGTTGAGATCTCTTTCACCGGGATCAAAGGGTGCGACCCGGGAGAAAAAGGAGGTTAGGGCCTTGCTGACTTGCAACAGTTTAAATAATCCCTTATGTTTAACTCCTAAAGACCTCTTCAGCTGATCAAAGGGAAGACGCCTCCCATATACCCAAAGGTCCAAGACCCTAAGATGATTTATCTGAGGCCAAAAAACAGGGGACAATGGTACGTCCCCGACCTTAATATGCAGATTACCGATAATGGGTTGGTCAACCGAGTGGTACCATCTTATTGCAAGGTATTTTTGTATCTGATGAGAGGCTTTTAATGACCATCCCATAGGGTTGCTTTTAAGGGACTTAGGGATAGCCGACGGGGAGATATATAGAAGAGCCCGCAGTGAGCATTTCACCCTCTCTGCCAGATGCTGCTCTATATCTAACCACAAAGATAAGTAATTCAGGTGTCCGTTCCCTCCACTCCAGTGGACCAACTTACTTATGTGCTGTGCAACATAATATAGAAAAAGGGAGGGAGCGGCTAGACCTCCTTTTAATTTCAGAGCTGTCAATTTAAGGTAAGATCTACGGACCCTTTTCCTGTTCCATATAAAAAAACTGAATGCCCTTTGTAAATTAGAAAACCATCCTTTCGAAAGGTATGCACCCATCATACCCAGAGGATATAATAACCTTGGCAGTATATTCATTTTAATTATGCTTAGCCTGCCCCAGAATGAAAAAGGAAGCAGCCGCCACCTCTCCATGTCCCCCATTATTGTTTTAACTAAATTGCCCAGGTTATCTTTAGTCGTGGAGTTCAATTCTTTACAAATTTTGATTCCAAGGTATAGAAGTGACTTTGTTTCCCAACAAAGGCCAAACGGCAGCAATTCAAACTTATTAACTTTATTATTTAAGGGAAGGATCTTTGTCTTCACCTGATTTAACTTATAATAGGATATTTTAGAGAAGGAATCAATCTCCACCAGAATAGCTGGTATTGAAACATCAGGGTCTTCAATATGCAGCAATATATCATCTGCAAACACCGAATAGGCGTACCTGGCATCCCCCACTTGTATACCTTTAATGAGAACATTCCCTGTCAATCTATGCAAAAACGACTCTAAATATAAATTAAAAAGTAAAGGGGACAAGGGGCATCCTTGCCTTGTACCCTGCTCCAACTTAATTACCGGGGACAATATCCCATTGCACTTGACCCTGGCAGAAGGAATGAAATACAGAATTTGTACCCATCTCTGGAAATCATTAGGCAGACCGAAGGCGGACAGGGTAGCAAATAGGTAGTCCCAAGATACCCTATCAAATGCCTTCTCGGCGTCCAATGATACCAGCACCATTGGCGTATCGGAGTCCCTGGCAATTGTGATGAGGTGTAGTAATTTCCTCATGTGGTCTTGAGGTGATCTCCCCATCATAAATCCCACTTGTTCATGACTGATAAGGTTACCTATGATTTTGGATAGCCTATTTGCAAGGACTTTGGCCAGAATTTTAACATCTGTATTTAATAAAGAAATATGGTGGCAACTATCCATATTAAAAGGATCTTTCCCTTGTTTTAGGATTAAGGAAATCGTCACTTCTTGGAAGCTAGTGTCCGATAATCCATTGTCATACCAATACTGAAAGACCTCCTTTAAGACAGGGGTTATTATCGAATGACAAGCTTTGTAAAAGTTACTGGGGAACCCGTCTGGACCGGGAGATTTGTCTAGGGGCATTTGTTGAACGGCCTGCTGAATTTCCCAAACTGTTATTGGAGCACTCAAGTAGGCCGCTTCTATATCTGTAATTTTAGGCAAATCCACCAATCTAAAAAAGGAGTTGATGTCATCCGCAGTGGGTTTTGTCTTTGGATCTACTGCATATAACGCTTGAAAATAGGATCCAAAGGCCTTCGCCATTTCCCCTGGATCCATACAAACTTGCCTGCCCTGACCCTTGTAAATTCCAGTAATAAATTGCGATGAGTCTAAATGACGAATACGCATGGCGAGCAGCTTACTCGCTCTTTCCCCTGTATCTAAGTATTTGATCCTGGTCCTCAAGAGGGCCAATTCTGCTTTCTGTGATACCAGGCCTGAATATTGGGCCTGCAACTGGTAGAGTCTGGCCCAACTTTCTGCCGAAGAGGTACGAGATAGATTATGTTCTATACTCTTAATGGAATCAAGCAACGATTCTAATTGGGCCCTTTGTACCCGCATCCTTTTGGAGGCCATCTTTATCAGTTCTCCCCTTAAGGAGCATTTTAAGGTAGCCCAGATTAGGTCCTTTTTGGCCACTGAGCACTGATTGCTATTAAGGAATTCAGTGATAAAATCTATTATGTGCCTCAGTGAGGATTCATCTTTCAGTATCTGGCAATTTAGTCTCCATTGTGGGGACCGCTTACACCCCGGCCCTAACCAGAGTTCCAGACTAACCAGGGCATGGTCGGACAGAACTCTGGCTGATATATCTGCCTGCATTACCCCTGACATTGCAAATAAACTTATTAAAACATAGTCGATTCGTGAGTGTGTCTTATGTGCTGCAGAAGAAAAGGTATATTGTCGTGCAGTTGGATTTATGGCTCGCCAAGCATCAACCAGAGCAGCCTCGCTAATAAGGTCTTTTACTGCTCTTTGTGCTGGAGATAATCCTCGCCTCTCCCAGCCAGATCTATCCAGGTCATTCTGGAGTACTAAGTTCCAGTCCCCACCTGATACTGTTAGCTTCATGGGATTAGATACAACCATATTTAATAATCTCACAAAGAAGGCTGGGGAGTCGCAGTTGGGGCCGTATATTGAACCAAGTAAAATTGGGTGCGATTCTAGTAGAAGAAGAAGAAGAAGAATCAGCATTTATATAGCGCTTTTCATACATCCAAAGAGCTTTACAAGCAATGCTAGACTGGTAGTGAGGTGACTGAATGTGTGGTGGCGGCCATATAGCACATCATCACCCACACACAGCCTGGATAATTGCATGAACCGGTTTATGGGAAGGGGAATGTTGGCCAGGACACCGGGAATGTTCCCTGCTCTTTACGAAGAGTGCCTTGGGTTCTTTTACTTCCACCTGGACACCCACCAGGACAACACCAGGATGGGCAGAAGGGACCTCGGTTTAACGTCTCATCCGAAGGACGGCACACCCCAGCAGTACAGCACCCCCCAATACTGCACTCGGATGCCAGCGATTTTTAGGTGCAAGTCTAATCCCGGTGTGGGATGAGAACCCACGACCTTCTGGTCCAGAGGCGGATGTGCTACCAACTGAGCCAACTGACACCTAGTAAACCATGTACTATGATGTATCGGCCTCCGGATCCCAAATTTCCTGAGCCAACTTAAAGGGGACATTCCTTGCTATGAGAATGACTACCTCTCCCTATTCGTGGATATCCCTGCCCGAAAACTTGTCCTACCCATGACCTTCTAAAGAAAAGGATATCGCCTCCTTAGGTGTGTCTCTTTGCAGGAAGGCAAATTGCACCCTCAGTTGTGCGAGATGCCTTAATATAATTTGTCTCTTGACCCTGTCCTTGGCTCCTTTAACATTCCAGCTAATAAAGTTATATTGATTGCTCATGTACTACAACAATTAACCTTAAACAAAAGTGCATAAAGGACTCATCGGGTGTATTATACTGAATTTTATTGTAGAAGCAGCACATATCCTGGCTTGAAAAATCCCTAAAAAGCCCTGACAATGTGTAGCCTTGGTCCCCCCACACCAATATTCTAACCCCTCCAATTCAACAAAATTATGACCCCCTGCCCTAATATAACAAAACTATAACTCCCCTGCCCCAGTGCAACAGACATACCCCAGTTCAAATAAACTGCACTCCTATCCATTTTATTCCACGTGATTAACATCTAAACAGCCCAAACTTAACAGTCCTCCTCCCCGGAGCCCCATCTCCCTCACTATTAGACTAAGCCTAATCTATACGTTAACAACAAAGAACTATATTAGCGGACCTTATCTCTAGTATTTAAATAGCCACTCGCTCCCATAAGCTTTATTAACCGACTTCAGGAGGCTTCACATCTGGAAAATTTAAATTAATAAAAATAAGCGACAGCCAGTCCATCTCCCTTGAAGTGTCCTAATTCAATCAATAAATCATTTTAATGTTCATGTGCTGAGGCCAGCGGCCCCATTATCCACACCAAACTTTGGATATTATAACAAAAAAAAAAAAAAAAAAAAAAGGGAAATATCCTCCGTATCCTCTGCTTGTACTCTAGTCAGCTACACCTTACAAATCTCAGGCCATGATTTCTAGTCGACCTTCCAGGGTAGTTCTCCGAAAACCCTTATTTGTTGTCCATTATCTTGACTATTCACACTCCTGTTGCCGTTACCCTCATGACTTTCCACTGTTCAGATACCCGTTTTCTGCATAAAGTCAATGCTCATATGTCCCAGTACTTTGTTTCTTTTATAATCATTCTTCCATTATAGACAAAGAGAAGAAGAAGATATGCATTATCTCATCGCCAGGAATGAGTTATTCTTCCAGAAAACACAAGTCCATGCCGCCAGCTAATGTGAATCCTGCTTGCTTTGTGCTCACAGTTGCTTGTAATTATTTATATTTATGTTAGTTACTTTGCCTTATCTTATTCTGCCTGGATTTCATAGTTATAGGAAGTTTGTTTGTTTTATATTGGCAGACTACTTGTGTAGGGGATTGTTGGAGTAAATATTGCTATCTAGTGGAGTTACTTATACTCCGTATATTTTTCCTGGAAGTTTGTGTATGTGCAATATATATTACCAGTTGGATCATGATTCATACTACAGTTCCACAACATATAGTGTCATGATTAGAAGTCGTTTCTTCTACAATTCACTTATAAAGTTCTGGAAAGATACTTTTAAGCTCCTGTAAAGCTTCATGAGAAACTCAAATGACAGCCATCTGTCCTCATGTTTCACCATCAGGACAGCGGGTACCTGACCTTGAACAGCTTAGAAGCCGCTACCAGTTTAGAAACTATATGGTGAAATTCTTGTCTCCGTACCCTCACCAAGTGTGTCAAATCCTGGGTGATATGGATCTTCTTGCCCTCCCAGGTCAATTCGCTAACATCTCTAGCCTTCGATAGAACATGTTGCTTATCCAAGTAATTCAATAGCTTGAAAATTATTGGTCTGGGTGGCTGACTCTGGGCTGGCGGCAGGCGCAGCGCTCGGTGGGATCTCTCAATTACATACTCTCCTCTCCCTGGAGGAGAGCCAGCTATTTTACTGCAGAATCTCTGTAAAAAAGTTATTATTGCACTCCCCTCTTCCTTCTCTGGTAGTCCGATTATTAATAAATTGTTCCACCTACTGCAACCTTCCAAATCCTCTAACTTGTCTTCTAACTTCTTCATTCTACATTTCGCATTTATTAACTCTGTCTCGTACCTCTCTTGCTTTCTCTCCAGTGATACGATCTTGGATTCAGAGTCCCCGACCCTCCTGGTTAACGAGTCCACTGACCCCTTAATTTCCTGCAAATCCTCTGAGATTGAGGTGATGGCGGTCTGGAGAGGTTGCATAATCTCCAAAAATTTCCCTTCAGAAAGGGCAACTTCTATTGTGGGCATCTTGGGTGCACCAGTGACCTGTTGCTTAGGCCGTTTAGCGGCCTTGTCTTTCTCTGGCGTTTGTGGAGGAGAGTGCCTCAGGGGTGCCTTCTTCATATATACCTCCATTAATCGATCAGATTTGCGCGTTGGAGGTAAGCCAGCAGTGATTCGCACTTGTTGCAGAAGGCTTTATCGATAATTGCAGCTAAATAAAATGTAAATTTGAAAATTGAACGTGGAGCTCCGGGAAGTCACTGTCGTCGCTCAGGCTGCCATCACGTGATCATCGACTCTGGCACTTCTTATCTGTTGTCTATTTTCTCTGACAAATGCCGCTGGCTTCCTTGTTACAATGCTACCCTTGAACTGTATTAATCTGTACTCTGTTTGCAATGTCCACATTGTTGTAATGCCTGTCTTGATGTTCCCCATAATTTGTATTTCTCTGATGTGAACCTTTGTAAAAGAGCTGGCTCAAAGGTATTTGTAATCCTAGACTTGATAAATAAATAAATAAACCACTTATCCTACCAGCTTCCTGAATGGATATCACCAATGTTTAGGATGTGTCCTGATTTTAAACCTTTGTCCCTGATGTTTTTAAGCCTTGTCCCTGATTGATGAGACAGGGGGTTGAGAGGTGTGTTTGCAGTAGATGTGAGACATCTCTGTGCAAACACACACAATGTTCTCCACCTGCAACACTGGCTTACTACAGAGTCTAATGAGCTGCAGTTGCAGTTTGCACTCCCCTGTTGCTATATTCAGTGCTGTCTTATTCCCAGGCTATTTTTGCCCTGCACTCCCGGACCGGTTTGCCCGGCCTCCTTAGACTGCTATATTCAGCAGGATTAGCACTGGGCTATTTCCTTTTGAATATAGCTTGCTTTGTGCTCAGGCTAAGTTTGCCCACTGGGCAGTGCTAATTTAGCCCCGGGGCAAGGTTTTGAATATCTGGCCCATCATGGATGGTATATATGTTCCACTGGTTTTATCTGTCAATATATTGAAATAGCTATTGTTAAATAAAAAAAATAATAAACCCCCTAGTCATTATTTCATTCCCCTGAAATCTATAAAATCATAGTGATTTCTAGATCCCTATACTCATGTGCTTTTTAACTTATGTTTGACTCATAAATACATTCCTAGAGATTAGGCTAACAATACAATAGTGCCCATCTATAAAAAGGGTTCAGTATATGACCCAAACCATTTTAGACTTATCAGTTTGCTAGATATTTTCTCAAAAACGTTTTCAAGAATTATATTAAACAACTTACCAGTGGATAAAAACGAGCTCGATTTTATCACCCTTTCAAGCAGTGTTTAGAGAGATGTTTCAATTGATAATATTTTTGCCTGGCTCATTTGATTGAAAAGTATATACGTATACAGAAGACAAAGCTATGTATTATGTACAGTATGTGGATTTCGCTAATGCTTTTGTTTCTATCAATCAAAATATTCTCTGGGAGATTTTTTAGAAAAAGGATACCCCCCCACACACACACACACACTTCTGCTCCCTATCTATTTATTGTACTCTAAGGCCCTGTCCACACTACGCCTCTGTAACGTTACAGAGTGCCCAAACCATTACCGCAATGGTTTGCGTTTATACCTAGTAAACGTTATAGTTTTGCATTCATTGTTGAAACCACATATGCGGTGGTTTCAGCAATGGTTATGAACTGGTCATGCCTCGCAACGCTACTGCCCGGTAGGTGGATGGGCAGTAACGGGTCTCTGCAGGTCTCTACGCAGCGAGCTGCATTGTGGGGATTGGGCACCACAGTAACGGCCGCCCAGTTCCTGAGGTGTGGACTGGCGGTACCGGTCTCGTGCCAGTCACCGCTGCAGTGTGGACACACTGTACCGCTCCCCGGCTATAACGGTTTCTGTCTGTTACGGGGTCTGAGCGGTGTAGTGTGGATGGGGCCTTACATGCATACATCAGTTAGGTACAATAATAACAGGGATTTAACTGAATTCTTCCCCTCTAGCTGAAGGGTTAAACAGGGTTGCCTATTGGCCCTATCTTTATATAATATTTATATTAACTCCCTGCTAGAATATGAGGAGGTGGACACATTGGATGCTCCATGTATAAATAAACAAGCAATTCACTCACTGGCCTATGCCGATGATAGTATTCTTTTTTCCTTATCCAGAACAGGTTCACAAAGGAAAAGTGAAATTTTTAGTCAAAATGAAGATAACTGGAACTGAAAATAAACTTAAATAACACTAAAGTAATGGTGATGGGTGGTATCCCCACTAGTAAGTACAAAGTTAAAATTTACGTATCTAATCAATTAGTGGAAGTCGTAAATGAATGTATATATATATATAATTTAGAAATAAAAATTACATCAAATGCTAAATGTGCTAAACATCGGAAAGAACAAAACACTAAGGCCCAGATATTCAGACTGCTCCCGGCAGTGGCGCAAGCCTGGGCCAGGACCAGGCGCTATTCAATGGCAATGCTCCATGGCACAGCACCATTGAATATGGCAAGGCCAGTGCACAAACTGCATGGCACAGTGGCACTGTGCCGGCACAAGCCACAGAGATGGAGCATGAGGATGCGCCAGCGCAAGTACAGTTGCGCTAGGTGCAGCACCCATGATATTCAGCTGGGGGCATATAAATGAGGCCATAAGATATGCAAGGCACAAATGGGGCCATTTGCATGTCATTATGGTCCCATTTGCATGCCTTGTGCAGGGCAGCCTGGCAACTTGCGCCTGGCACCCTGCAAAGCATGACGTGTGCAGTGGAGATCCCGGGGCATTCCCCGCCCAAAGCTGCGATAGCTGCAAAGTACCAAAACCAAGCCCTGGTAGTCTAGTGGCCCCCTTCCTGAGTCCCCAACTCCCCAAAAATGTAATGCCAGCCCATCCCTGGTGGTCATGTGGTTCCCCTCCCACCCGAGTCCCCGAGTAACGTAATACGACCGTCCCTGGTGGATTAGTGGACCCCCCCGCCCCTAGCCGTGATCATGGTAAACCACCATATGGATAAGCCCTGGTGATACAGTGGCACCCCCACCCCTCTCACCACACACCACACCCTTTCCCACATCCCCCTGTCCAGTGGCGTGAGGCTGCAACCCACCGCATACCGCCTGACCGCCCACCAACTGACAGACCAGTATGGGCTATAAGCCCATAGGTCCCCAGTGTGGACCAATAGGTTTGCAGGGCATACTGTACCAGACAGCCCTAAATATGTGAATGGAATCATTACCTGGGGCAAAGCAGGCAGTCCTCCAGGCAGCATCAGGCAGGGCATGCTGGGAGCATGCTGGCTGACTGGGACATTGCTAGGACATCCTGACATCAGCATAGGAAGCAGGATCAGCCAGATTTATTGAAAAGAGTGTGGGGGGGCTGCAATTCGGTGGCTTCTGATAGGAAAACCCCAGGCAGACTTAAAAAGTGTGAGGTAGGGTAGCTGGGGAATCATCAGCCCTATCTAACCACTTTATATTTTTCCAATCCCACCTCAAAAAGAGGGTATTCAAGGCATTTAAAATGGGGCAAAGACAACAGTTGGGAGGAGCAGCTCAAGACATCTCGCCTCTAGAGGAGCTCGAGCTCTCTTCTAATTGGCTGCCGGAAGCATAGGCAGTAAAATCAACCAATCAGGTGCCACGTAGGGAAGGCAAAAAGACTGGGAGGAGTAGTTTTGATGTGGATCCTCTTTCTCCTCCTCGAGAAGCTGACAGGAGTGCTGTGGGAGGGCTCAGCCACAGGCAACTCCTTGGAAGAGAAAAAAAGCAGAAATATAGGGAAAGGGGTGTGGAGTGGGGAACAGGGTCATAATGTCACAAGACATTATGCTGCATGGCTAAATTGCGCTGCCAGTATAGCGTGATTTATGCCATGCAGCATAACTTTTTTTACTGTGGGGGGCTCCACCCACCAGCCCCCCATTGCGGGGGGCTGTGCCCCCCATGGACTCCCCCATTAAAGATTCTTAACTCCAGGGGGGTCCAACTCGGGGAGCGCACAAAGTCTTAAAAAAATTACATTTATGGGACAGGGAATCAAAAACGGTCCCAGACGCAGTGCCTGGGTTCCTGCTGCTGTGGCGCTGTCCAGTGAGCCACGGCGGCTACTCAGTGGAACCCACTCCCAGCAGAGGTCTTATCCTCTGCCTAGGAGTGTGTGAATGGTGCAATACCACGTACAGCAATATACGAGGTATTGTACCATTCGCTGTCCGAGACAGTGCTATTTCGGGTTAGCTATAATGTCGTACACTATTAACTCATTGACTCCTCAGGAGCTCTCTGAAGTTGTAGCACTTGTCTCCTGTATACTGTTAACAGTGAACCATGGGCCTTCTAAGCAAAATCAAGCCATAATCAGCATGCCGCAAACGAATGCTAATAGCACATAAACCGTAAGTGTTGGACACAAAGTATGAGTGGCAAACTTATTCAGCATAAAATTACCTTTCCAATGGTGGTATGCAAGTAATAGTAGGTAAATTAGCTTTTTTTCTATGCCGGTCGAAACAGAAAAAAAACATTTTTTTTCCACTAAAAAATGCACCATAAGCCTTTTTTTGTTGGGAAATATGTAGCATAGCAACACCAAATTAAACATCCAGACATTAGATGTAGTTTTAATCATTTGTTTGTAAAAAAAAATCCTGCTATTTCTGTAGTATTAAACATAATCTTTCCCCATTTTAGTCAAGGTGCGTTGGTGAGGTTTAAGGGATGGATCTGAACCGTATACACTATACCATAAACAAATGCATATAACTTCTATTTGCATTTGTATCAAAGTAAGAATTGTTCCACCAAAATTGCCTTTCCAATGGTGCTATGCAGTCAACTGTGCTCAATTCGGTATTTGTTTTGTACTTGCCGAGATACCCAGAATGTGTGTTTTCTTTAAAGTGCTTAGGTGGTTCTTGACGGACAAAATGTCTGCCATACACACCAAGTCATAATCAAATGTGAATAACTCCTAAAGTGAACATGATACACTCAAAGTGTCAGTGGCAAAATTGTTCAACACAACACTACCTTTCTAATGGTGCTATGCAGTCAATTTTAATTAATTCTGGCTGGCAAGTAATATTAAAACATGTGAGTGACGTCTCCAGATATTACTAGGGCACACAGGAAGTCTGTAGCTGACTTCTGTAGTCATTCTGGGACACACTGCAGTACATTTGCTGCCGCCTACAGGCACATTCTAGGAGGCAATGAGTTAAGCGTACAACATTATGACCTGGTACGGTGGAGTAGCCCCGTATGTCAAGGCAAATATCAACGCTACAGAAATTCTAGAATACACATAAGGAGCCAGAAGAACTGTGGGTCACCCTGGAGACAGGAAATGGGACACCCATGCGAACTGGGGTTGTCTACAGGCCTCCAGACCAGTGGGAGGACATAGTCACATTACAATTAGAAGATATACAAAACATGATAGCTAAAGGAAGGCTCTGATAATGGGAAACTTCAACATGCCAGATACAGACTGGTCAATACCAGCAGGAACATCTTCCAGAACTAGACACATGGTGGATTCCGTGCAGGAGGAGCCTCAAACAACTGGTACAACAACCCACAAGAGACAGAGCTATCCTAGACCTAGTACTGACTAATAGGAAAGGATCACAGATCTCTAGGTAGAAGGCCACCTTGGGGCCAGTGACCATCACATGGAATGGTTCAATTTGGCCACTAGAACTAAATCATCCCAATACAAGGCAAAAATATGGGACTTCAGAGGAGCTGACTTTGATAAGGTGGCCAACAGAGTTAAGCTAGCCCTGGCAATAAGAAATACAGGTGTAACCCCCCTGCAAATGGGGGTTCCCAAAAGACTTCCAGGAGCTTGCTTGAATGCTCCAAGCCTGAATGGTGTTTGGCATTTAAGCCATTTATCAGTGAGTGTTTTTAGAACCTCTGGTACTGTCTCTTTAAGAGCTGTCTGCTTGCAGACATAATTAGTTGTATGGGGACTGTGTGTTTCTTTGATTTGAGTACCACTCAAGCTGCTGCCAATTCACTTCATTTTTGCAGTCACTAGGAGTGCAAAGGGAACCTATGTGAAAGATGTAACTGTTTGCCAGAAATTATTTAGAGTAATAATGAAATTACAGTTTGTCTAACCTGCTTTCTTTGCAGTCAGAACTGTGTCTGCTAGTTCCCCATTCTAGTTTTGAACTGCTGAACTGGACCAATCAGTGTGGGGTAAGCTAGCTCTAAAATGGTGCCTTGGACGAATCAGAACTTGGACTCATAATCTGAGCCAGCCACAAGAGGATTGTATGGGCAGTGACTCTGGGAGATGTAGTTTAGACTTCAGTGCCTTTTGGACCAACAGCAGCAGTCTATTGTGAGTGACAGCCAATCCAGTCAAGAACTGGGAGGAACTCAAAGGAAGTGCCCGGTTTTGTCGGTTGGAGTTTCAGTTGAGCTTTGGCAGTGAAGAAGGAAGGAGCCCTGTGCTTTTCAGTGTGCAGTTTTAGTCCAAAACGTGTGTAAGGCCCAGAGTTCCGGTCTGCAGCTTGTTAGGACTGAACCGTCCTGTGAAAAGAATCAAAGGATCTCTGAAGAGTAGAAACCAGGCTCACCCTGTAGAAGACTGGAGGAATTGCTGAAAATTGCACTCGGTCTGTCAGAACTGAATCTGCTGTGTGTTCTCCCGGTATTGTGCAGTAATTGCGATCGGGATACAGATGCAGCCTGCCTGGTATAGTGCTTTCTTTTATATGGATGTGTGAAGAGGTTTGTGTACCTCAAGTGAGCCCTGCTGACATTGAAGGACCCTATCTTATTTGGAGGTCGTGAGTACTAATTCAGGTCGCTCCCTGTTGAATTGCCACATTAAATCCAAATGGAATTACTGTACTGCTGACTGTTTAATTCTCCTTTCTCTGTTTGAAAGGGCCCCTACCAGCTGCCACGGTTTGGACTAGCCACTAGGGCTTGGGTACCCAGGGACAGTAACTGATAGGGATAGGCCTGTACACAGAGCCATAGGTAGATTATTAGAGTGATAAGCTAATTAACCTGATTTCCTGTCCTTGTTATATCCCCTAAATAAATCAGAGCTGCTTGTTTCAGCAAAGTTATACTGCCTGAGGTATTTGTCTATGTTAAAGTACTGTACTGTGATTGTTGCACTGTATCTCATTTCACAGGAGGTCCCAGTGCCGGAACCAGACCTGGGGGTAAGTGTATACTGTGAAGGTAATTCTGATATATTGTGTGGCCACTAGTGGGAAGAAAGGGGTTTCAGTGTCCCAGAGGGCTGTGACCAAGTTAGTTTAACTATTGCAAACCCTGACCTCTGGTTGGAGGCACCCGCCATTGGATCCAGGCCCCTCAACCTGTTAGTGGCAAATCAGGCAGGGGTAGTAGCCCCTGGGATAGCGCCATCTAGGGGTTACACATGTGAGGGGGTGTGACACTTAGACAGCTGGTTCTGATTAACCTGTACTTTTTGTAATATAAAAATGTGTTATGGACTGTCTCTCATGAGAGATGCTGAGACAGCATGAGAGTTCACATACACACACACACACACACACAGGTTTTAGATACAAGGTGTTACCTGGAAGGCCAGAAGCTAATTACAGGCTAGAAGATACCTAACTGCCAAGATAGATCATAAACTTTTATAACGGTTAGAGGAAGAAGAGCAGGTTATGACGTTTTAGTGCAAAGTCATAAAAGATGCTTTGATGTCCTGGAAAGGAGAAGCTGCTCCTAAGATCAAAGAAACTCATTTTGAAGAAAACGAGTTGTGCTAAGGATTACAGAATTTAATACTTTGAAAAGACATCCTGTTTTTGTATAGCTATATGTTTTTATATATTCTGACAGAAGAGGAGCTAGGTGACCTCACACAAAGGGGTTTACAAATACAGTTTTTTTTAAAGAATATTCTGTTTTCCTTCAGAGACACTTTATCACGCTCTGACAAAGAAACATCTTTGAGCACTTTAAGCAGGTATTTAGAGAGAGAGACAAAATCTAAGTACTGTAGTAGGAATTGCACTGTTAAACCTTGTTCTTTTAAAGATTGTATGGTTCTTGTGATATAATAGTTCTGTATTTTATGTTTTACATATTTTCTTATCTATTTTAGTAAAACTCTATTTTTAGAGCCTACTTGGTCTGTCATTGAAATTTCTTTCCTTTACAAGTGAAGTATATATGGTTAAAGCAGACACTGAGCATAAGCTTGAATGGTGATACCAAACTGGAATAAGGTAAGGGTATAATCTGAGGTCTTTATCAGAGTTTTTAAGGGATCATTTCTGTACACCTGGTTAGGTGCCTGTAGGCAAAGATATCTGGCCCATCAAAGACAGAATTATCTGAGCTTGTGCATTGGGTACGATAGCAAGAGGTTCACAGTTTGAATCCCTCCAAGACTTGAGACCAAAGGTTGATTCAACCCACAAAAACAGACAGGAGGTTTACCCTGTTTCTGTTTCCTGTTCATAAGACTTTGCTCAGAGTTTGACACTTTGGGAGTAGAGGGCTGACCTGTTGAGTGGGTTTGTGACAGATTGGTTGGCAGTGGTGGCAACATTTTGGTATTGCAAGCTTTTATTGTTCAGCGTGTCAGCTTGAGACCATCAGCTCACTTGCAAAGAAAGAAAAAGGCAGAGTTTTATTTTAAAAGGAAACAGAACTATATCACTTGGCGTACAGTCAAGTTTCTACCCATTTTATTTTTTTTCCCTAAAGTGCAAGTCAGAGTAGCAGTAGTTAGGGAAGATGACTTCCAACTACAGCAGGCACACTGTAGACTACTTAAGGTAGTTGTGCGGGGACAGAGGAGTCCCATTCAAGGTGAAAGCCAGCAAGCAGAACCTCATGGATGCCCTGATGGTAGCAGATACCCAGAGCAGTGAGTTACAGACCGTGACTGAAAAGGACCAGACCTAGAGTGTGGCAGGACTAGTGGCCAGTGCAGTGTCCAGATCCAGTGAGGATGACAGCGGGGCCACTGTCAGCAAAGGGCCACAGCAGCAGGGGAAGGTCACCAGTATCCTGGATCCAGAAGTACTCAGGCTACAAACTGAGTTGCGCAGAATGGAGCTGGAGTTCCAGAGAGAGAGGGACTGTGAGCAACGGGAGGCAGACCATGAGGAGCGTGAGCACCAGTGAGCTGCAGAGGAGAAGAGAGCATGAGAACACCATGAGGCAGAGTGAGAAAGCCAAGAGGCAGAATGAGAACAGAGAGACGATGATAGTGAGGAGCAGGAGCACCAGAGGCAACACAAACTGGAGAAGCTATGACTCGAACCAGTGGCATCAGAGCAGGTAAGTGGCTTGGGTTTAACTGGGACTGCAGGACTGGCTTACAAATTGAATTCCAAATTAATAGCCAAATGTAAAGAGGGGGAGGATATGGATGCCTATTTAAATTCTTTTGAAAAAGTTTGTATTCAGGCTAAAATTCCTAGAGAGTCCTGGAGCTTCCAGCTATCCCTGCTACTTACGAGGAAAGCTCGGGATGCATTGGGTCAAATGGACAATGAGGACAGTGATGATTACAGCAAACTTAAAGCTGCACTGTTAAAGAAATTTGAATTAACTGCTGAATCATACAGAGCTAAATTCCGTAAGCTCAGGAGAAGCCCTGACATGAGCTATGAGAAGCTAGCCATGAAACAATGTCAGTTTTTAAAACATTGTGGGAAGGAAATGAGGCAAACTCTGTTGATAAAATTGAAAATGTGATTCTGTTAGAACAGTTTTTCTGGGCATGCCCAGCAGAACTGAAAACCTGGGTGGAGGACCGAGATCCCAAAACAGTGCAAGAGGCTGCTGAACTCTCGGACCACTATGCCAAGAGCAGACCTGTTCTGAGAGCGAATGGGGTGGGTGTGGCAGCGCACAAAGGGAAAAGCACGCCTTCCAGGCAGCTAAAACCCTCACTGCCTCCACTGAAACCAGTTAGCCCCAGATTTCAGAGATAAGATTTCTCTGAGAGAAGAAATGAATGTTGGTTGTGTAAAGAAACTGGGCATATTGCCAGACAGTGTCCAAAAAAAGGTGAGCAGTAATACTCAACTGGGTGCTAGAAAAGAAGTGGGTTGTTAGTGTGTCCCTGGAAGCATGCCAGTGAACATGAGGGAACACATGCACCCAGTCATGGTGAATGGTGTACAGGCGAGGGTTAAGGGACACAGGGCATCCTGACCTTGGTAAAGGGGATCTGGTACAGCCTGGTCAGCTTATACCCAATAAATACATCACTGTACAGGACTTTATAGGTGGGAGAAAACATTGCTCCTCGCTAGTGTTCTCTTAGACTGGGGTGAAACAGGGGAAACTGTGCAACAGGTGGCTGTAGCCAAAACATTAGCAGTGGATGTGATCCTGGGCAACAATCTCCAACAGGGGATGGTATGTGCAGTTACCCATAGCCAAGCGGCAAGGGAAAATTGTAATTCTCTGAACCCCACAGAATCCATTGTGGAAACCACTGAGAGGCTGGTTCCCCAGCCTGTATCTCCAGAGGGGGAGACTGATAAAAAGGGGGTAGACATTTCCCCAGTAGAAAGTAACCACACAGCTACAGAGGGTTACTCTGAAAAGGAAGGGGTGACCCATTGTCAGAGAGATGGGATTGACAGTGATCCTGAGTGCCCTGATGCTAGTGCTACGGACCTTAGTTTAGTGACTGAAGGGGACCTGTCCCATGCCTTGGGAATATGTGAGGGGTTCACAGCTGCTCAGAGAAGTGACCCTAGTTTAGAGAAGCTGAGGGCTTGGGCAGACTCGGATGGTGCACAGAAAGGTGACTGCAGACATAAGGTTTATTGGGAAAATGGACTTATGTACACTCAGGCAGCATAGACAGAGGGAGGGGTGCTAGGCAAACAGCTTGTCATTCCCTAGGGGTATCATGAGCAGTTGCTCAAGATTGCACAAGATATTCCCTTGTCTGGTCATCTGGGAATCACGCGCATGATGCAGCAGTTGGCCCAGAATTTCTACTGGCCTAACTTCAACCAGCAGGTGAAGGAGTTTTTCAGGTCTTGTCACTGGTGCCAAGAAATAGGGAAGGTGGGCCAGAAAACCCAAGCAACCCTGATTCCATTGCCCATAGTGAAGGAGAAATTCCAGCAGTTGGAATGGATATTGTGGGGCCTTTAAAACCCCCAGCTCCTCATGGAAGGATTCATCCTGACTGTGGTCGATTATGCCACCTGGTAGCCAGAGGCAGTTGCTCTATCTCACTGAGGACAGACAAAGTGGCACATGCCTTACTTGGGATTTTCTCCATGTTGGGTTTCCACAGGAGGTTATCACCAATTGAGGGGGTTCCTTCATGTCGGACCTGATGAAATGTTTATGGGAGAAGTGTGGGGTGGTGCAGAGATGCATGACACCGTATCACCCACAAGCCAATGGGCTTGTGGAAAGATTCAATAGTACCCTAAAGTCAATGCTCCGGGTGTTTACTGAACAACATGGGAGGGACTGGGATAAATACCTTCCCACCTGTTGTTTACATACAGGGAGATGCCCCAAGAGTCAACAGGATTTTCTCCCTTCAAACTCTTATATGGACGCCAGGTATGTGGGCCCCTAGACTTGATCCGGGAGGACTGGGAAGGAAAGCACACCACCCAGGGAACTCCCATTGTGGATTACGTCCTTAGGATTAGGGAAAGGCTGAAGGAGCTTAAGGGGACAGTGCAGAGCAACCTGGCAGCTTCCCAACAGAAACAAAAAGTGTGGTATGACTGCAGAGCCAGAGCTCGCTTGTACATGGTGGGTTAGAAAGTCATGATCCTTATTCCATCCAGAAAGACAAGCTGCAGGCTGAGTGGGCAGGACTGTACAAAGTGGTTAGGAAGGTAAATGACGTGAATTACATTGTGGAGTTATCTAACCGAAGACAGACAGAAAAGGATGTACCATGTCACTATGATGTAGCCATATGCAAATAGGGCTGACATGGTTTTTGCAGTGTGTAGTCCTGGGGAAGGGATGGATGAAGGAGACCCCCTTCTGGACTTGCTGGAGGAAAGTAAGTGGGAGTCCTCTGTGGAGGCAGTAAAATTATCTCCACAACTGGCCGCAGACCAGATACAGAAAGTAAGGCAGGTTTTTAACAGACTTTGCCCTATTGTTTGGCGTCAAGCCTAGACTAACCCCCTTAGTGACGCACGATGTGGAGACAGGGACACAGACGCCCATAGAGCAGACAGCATATCGAGTGTCAGAGGCTGTCCAAAAGGACATTAGGAGGGAAGTGGAGGAGATGCTGGATTTAGGGGTAATCCAGAGATCCCACAGCCCCTGGGCTTCACCTGTAGTCTTTATGCCTAAGGCAGATGGCTCTATTCATTTCTGTGTGGACTATCGTGGACTGAATGCAGTCACAAAGTCTGACGCCCATGCCCGTTGGGAGGGGCAATGCCCTGGACAAGTTGGGAGGGGCAACGTACCATACGACGATTGACCTGACCAAGGGGTATTGGCAGGTAGAGTTGACAGACAGAGCTAGGGAGAGGTCGGCCTTCATCACTCCGATAGGCTTATTTGAGTTTAAAGTAATGCCTTTCAGAATGAAGAATGCCCCGGCCACTTTCCAAAGGTTGGTGAACCAGGTGTTAAATGGTGCTGAAGAGTATGCCATGGCGTACCTGGATGACATTGCCATCATTAGTACCAGCTGGGAGGAACACCTATCCCACCTTAGGGAAATGCTGGGCAGGATACAGAGGGCCAGGCCCACTGTCAAAGCTGAGAAGTGCCAGGTGGCCATGGGAGAAGTGGAATACCTCGGGCATGTGGTAGGCCAGGGACAGCTCTGTCCTAACCAAATAAAGATAGAGGTAATCCAGGTGTGGCCCAGACCAGAAACAGAAGCAGGTCAGGAGTTTTCTAGGACAGCAGGGTACTACAGAAAATGTATACCCAATTACAGTGCCCTGGCTGCCCCATCTGACCTGACAAAGAAAAAGATGCCCAAGAAAATTACCTGGGGCCCAGCCTGTGAGGAATCATTTTCCAAACTAAAGGAGGCACTGTGTAGTGCTACTGTTTTTACAAGTCCTAACTATAGCAAAAGCTTTATAGTTCAGACTGATGCCTCAGATGTGGGTATTGGGGCAGCACTGAGTCAGACATCCAGCCAAGGGAGGGAACACCCAATAGCCTACCTGAGTAAAAAGTTACTTCCCAGGGAGCAGGCATACTCCACAGTAGAAAAGGAGTGTCTTGCAATAGTGTGGGCCCTAAAGAAATTAGAGCCATACTTGTATGGGCAGCATTTTGTGGTACAGACTGACCACAACCCCCTGATTTGGCTGACGCAGATGGGAAAGAAAAATAGTAGATTGCTAAGTTGGAGTTTTACTTTGCAAGGGTATGATCTGACAATCGTACATAGAGCTGGAGCCAAAAATCAGAACTCTGATGGGCTGTCTAGGGTCTATGAGGAATGAACTGATTTGGGAAGCTCATCCCATGCAGGGGATAGAGCCTCTAAATTCAGTCTAGGTGGGGAGGAATTGTGACACTCAGACAGCTGGTTCTGATTAAACTATGCATTTTGTAATATAAAAATGTGTTGTAGACTGTCTCTCATGAGAGATGCTAAGACAGCATGAGAGATCATATACACACACACAAAGGTTTTATATACAAGGTGTTACCTGGAAGGCCAGAAGCTAATTACAGGCTAGAAGATACCTAACTGCCAAGATAGATCATAAACTTTTATAACGGTTAGAGGAAGAAGAGCAGGTTATGACGTTTTAGTGCGAAGTCATAAAAGATGCTTTAATGTCTTGGAAAGGGGAAGCTGCTCCTAAGATCAAAGAAACTCATTTTGAAGAAAATGAGTTGTGCTGAGGATTACAGAATTTAATACTTTGAAAAGACATCCTGTTTTTGTATAGCTATATTTTTATATATAGTCTGACAGAGGAGGAGCTAGGTGACCTCACACAAAGGGATTGGCAAATACAGTTTTTTTAAAGAATATTCTGTTTTCTTTCAGAGACACTTTTATCTACACTCTGACAAAGAAACATCTTTGAGCACTTTAAGCAGGTATTTAGAGAGAGAGGCAAAATCTAAGTACTGTAGTAGGAATTGCACTGTTAAAACCTTGTTCTTTTAAAAGATTGTATGATTCTTGTGATATAATAGTTCTGTATTTTATGTTTTACATATTTTTCTTATCTATTTTAGTAAAACTCTATTTTTAGAGCCTACTTGGTCTGTCTTTGAAATTTCTTTCCTTTACAAGTGAAGTATATATGGTTAAAGCAGACAGTGCATAAGCTTGAATGGTGATACCAAACTGGAAAAATGTAAGAATAATCTGAGGTCTTTATTAAAGTTTTTAGGGTTCATTTTGTACACCTGGTTAGGTGCCTGTAGGCAAAGATATCTGGCCCCCCGAAGACAGAATTATCTGAGCCTGTGCATTGGGTACACTAGCAAGAGGTTCACAGTTTGAATCACTCCAAGACTTGAGACCAAAGATTGATTCAAACCCACAAAAACTGACAGGAGAGTTACCCTGTTTCTGTTTCCTGTTCACAAGACTGCACTCGGAGGTTGGCACTTTGGGAGTAGAGGGCTGACCTGCTGAGTGGGTTTGTGACAGGAGCACAGGCAAAGTGGGCAAGCATTAAGGATGCAATACTTGAAGCAACATCCCATTGTGTTAGAGAGAAAATAGAGTGCAAAAGAAGAAGAAAACCACTTTGGTTCTCAAAAACTGTAGCAGAAAAGGTCAGAGCCAAAAGGCTGGCCTTCAGGAAATATAAGGGAATGCAGTAGGAGGAAGATATGGAGGCATACCAAACTTCCCTAGGGTAAGCCAGGAAGGTAGTAAGACAGGCAAAGGCCCAAACTGAGGAAACACTAGCACAAACAGTAAAAGAAGGTGACAAGACTTTCTATGGATACATTAGTGAAAGGAGAAAGTCCAAAGGGGGTATTGCCAAGATCAAAGGGGATAAGGGGGCATGTGAGGCAGAGGACCATGTAAAAGCATCTATCCTAAATAGATGCTTCTGCTCAGTATTTACTGAAGAGAAGGTAGGGCAGGGCCCACAGCTCAGCACCATGGACACAGGGTGGAGGGAGGTGTACACTAGTCCCATCATAAAGGGTCACACAGAAAGGGTCCTACAAGAGCCTCGATAAGCTCAGGGTGGACAAGGCAATGGGAGCCGATGGCATACATCCCAGGGTACTAAAGGAGCTAAGGGTGGAACTAGCAGAGCCATGATCAGAACTGTTTAGTGAGTCTCTGAGCACAGGAGGGTCCCAAAAGACTGGAGAAGGGCTCATGTGATCCAGCTCAACAAGAGTGGTAGCAGGGAGGATGCAGGGAAGTACAGACCAGTCAGTCTTACCTCAGTAGTGGACAAGATTATGGAGGCACTCCTTAAGGAAAGGATAGTGCAACTCCAGGAATCCATAGGAGCACAGGATCCAAGACAGCATGGGTTTTCAAAGAAAGGTCCTGTCAAACTAATCTCATAGATTTCTTTGACTGGGTAATCAGAGTGGTGGACCAAGTGGGAGCAGTTGATGCCACCTACTTTGACTTCAGCAAAGCTTTCGATACTGTTCCACATAGAAGATTGATTAATAAGCTGGGTAGGCTCAGGGTGGGTCAGAAGTTGGTCAAATGGGTGGCAAACTTGTTGACGGGCAGAAAACATAGAGTGGTTGTAAACAGTATACAGTCAGAAGAGATGCAAGTCACAAATGGGGAACCTCAAGGATCAGTCCTGGGGCCAACCTCTTCGATATCTTCATCAGTGACATTGCAGATGGACTGGAGGATAAAGTTTGTCTGTTTGCAGATGACACAAGATCTGCCACAGTGTAGATGATCCAGATGGGGTGGGCAGAATGAGGCGAGATCTGGATAAACTAGCAAAATGGTCAAAGGTGGCAACTGGGGTTTAATGCAAAAAGTGCAAGATCATGCACATAGAGAAGAAACCCGAAGCCACATATAGGCTGGGAGGAGTTGCTGGCAGTCACAAAGGAAGAAAGAGACTTGGGCATCATCATCACCGATTACCTGAAATCATCCAAGAAGACCACACTAAAGCAGTAGGTAGACTAGAGGATGTTGGGGTGTATTAGTAGGGGTATCACAAGTCGGATGAGGGAGGTAATAATCCTTCTTTACAAGACACTGGTTAGGCCCCATATGGAGTACTGCATGCAGTACTGGAGGCCACACCTTCACAAGGACATTAACCAAAGTGAGGCAGTCCAGAAAAGGGCAACCAAAATGGTGCAATGACTGCATCAGAAAACATATGAGGACAGATTAATGGAGCTCAATATGTATACCTACAGCAAAGGAGGGAGAGAGGTGATATGATCGAGACATTCAAACACCTTAAGGGCATTAACAAGGTGAAAAAGTCTAACATGTTTCAATATAAGAAAAATAGCAGGACAAGAGGACACAGCATGATATTAGAGGGAGGCCAATTAAGGGGTAATGTGAGGAAGTTCTTTTTCACAGAAGGGGTGGTGGAGTCATGGAACGGCCTACCTCAGGAAGTGGTGGATACGATTACAGTGCAGGGCTTCAAACAGGCATGGGATAGGCATATGGGAACAATACAGATGAGTATGACTAGATAGGCCATTGACAGAGCAAAGGCCGATGGCACATTCATAAGGTAGAACAAGAAATGGGCAGACTGGATGGGCCTTGCAGTCCTTATCTGCCGTCAACTTCTATGTTTCTATGTTTAAAGTGACAGGGTAGACAGTTAGGGGGCTACCACATCCTAGTTAGAAACAAGTTTTAGTCAGGAAAAGCAAGTTAGTAAATTAGTTACAGAAGTGGCAAATAATCCAAAGGAGTGAGAAGAAATCCCAGTAGTTTTTCCAGAAAATCAACACACTTGCATAACGTTTTTATTTTATAGTTTAAAGTCTGGGAGGTTTCACCTTTGACCAAGGACCGAAGAAGATAAAGACTGCAGCAGAACTCCAGAAGGACAACACCTCATCCATCCCTGGCCAGGGCAGCATCGCAGAAGGAACTGCATCAGTCTCCCGAACATTGCCTTTTTTGGGTTTGAGGTACCATGAACTGTGGGGAAGAAAAAAATAGACTGAACTGTGTCCAGGAATTTCACTGATCACCTCTGGGGTGGGGATGAAAACTGTTGTGATACAAAAGGTGTTCGCTGATATGTCAGGGAACAAATTTATGTTTTTATGTGCAAATGTGTTCACTGTTTAGGCTGCACAGCCATGTTTCTAACCATTTATTGTGTCATTGAGAGAGCCATGAATGAAACAAAGGAAAATAGTATTTTATACCCTGATCAATAAAATGGCTCTCATGTTTGAAAGAGAATTCTGCCTCGTAGTATTTCTTCACCACTGTTTTTATTGTTGAATAGTTTTCAGCCCCAAAATGATATCTGTCAACCTTGGACTAGCCTTCTTGCAGCTAGCCAGACTCCACCACCCATGTAGATGAAAGCAGAGTACGGGCAGGTGTTATAGCACAGTCAGGAGGACAGTGATTTTTTTCCTAACACAGGTGTGCAGACGTGGACACAATAATCACTCAGGTTAAATTGCAGTCAGGAGGACAGTGATTTTTTGTCATGAAGAGGTTTGCCGACAAGGACACAAAAATCACTCAAGTGAAATCGCAGTCAGGAGGACAGTAATTTTTTTCATAAGACAAACATGTCAACAGGGACTGACAATCACTATGCTTAAATGGCAGTTAGGACAGTGATTTGTTTCCTAAGAAAAGAGGATACTAGGCCAGTGATTTTTTACTGAAGACATGTTTGCCTTCTGTTCTAAATTGCTCCTACCCTCTCTCACACAAGCCATCAAACCACTACTTCTCTGTTAAAACAAAACTAAATACTTCAGGTAAAGAATACAGGAGAAAATCAACACAAAAATGTACTGTGTGTGCACAGGGCACTCAAAAACACAGTTTTTAAGCAATTATGCCACCAAAATACTCTTTTGTATATTACGTTATATTTAGAGTTTGACCCTAAAAGCTCAAGCTCTACTCTCTAAGTCTCTCTCCAACACCCTACACAGAGAGAATGACCAGTCTATCTTCTCATTGGCTGTTCAGCAACATGTGACCTCCTATCCCATGGTACATTGCAAACTTCGCATCTTATGCTGAACTTCGACTGTGAAGTCTCAATTTTATGAATCTGGGATACTTCCATTATAAAATTAACATGAGTCAAAGTTTCTGACTTTGAAACTTTTCAAATCTGCCAATAGTCTGTGAAGTGCAACTTTGAACTGTGGAAATCTTTGCAGAGCCAAAGAACTCTGAGAAGTTTTACCCACAAATTTTTGTAACTTTGCACACGTCTATACAAGACCAAATGCAGCATGGATTTATTGGAGAGGTCATGAAAGATGAATTTGATTGAGTTCTTCCACTGGGCAACAAAGAAAATAGATCAGGGAGGACAGGGACAAGGAAATGACATTAGCAAGGCCTTCAACACCATGTCACACAAAAGACTGATTAATATAAGCAGCCTAGGGTTGGTATACAAAGTGGTGAACTGGATTAGAAACTAGTTAATGGATATGCAACAGACAATGGGGGTTAATGACACTCACTCTAATGATGGGAGAGTGATCAGCAGGGTGCCCCAGGGCTCAGTGCATGGACCAGTCCTCTTTAAAGTCTTCATAAATGACATTGCAGATGAACTGGAAGGGAAGATATTCTGTTTTGCAGATTATACCAAAGTCCGTAATTTGCTGGATGATCAGGAAGGGATGGAAAGAATGCAAAGCGGTCTTCAGAAACTTGAGGAGTTACCAAGAGCTTGGCAGCAGTGTTCAATGTCAGAAAGTGCAAAATCGTGCACTTAGGGCATAGGAAGCCCAAAACTGAGTATGGAATGAAAGGGTACTGTCACTATGCAGGAAAGGGACCTTGTAGTTATTTTGTTTAGTTTTTTTTATTTATGACTTTGGTAACTGGGTAAGTGAATTGATCCAGAGGACCGTTTATAGCCACGACCCGAGACACAACATGCAAACTATTCAACAATGCAGGTACAGGCAAAATACAAGTAGAGAGGCCTCAAAATAAGAAGTGACATAAATTACAGTGCACTGTGTTACAGTAAGTGTGAGTGCATTAGCTACAAAGGGGTGGTAGGAGACACACAACAGTTTACATTACATTGACACAATCTTGTGACATTTAGACCATAGCAAGTGACAGGAACAGAGAGGGGAGAACGAATTGTTGTGAGATGCAATACTTATGGTGCAAAAACCTTCAGATGCATAATTTGTTGGAGAGGCGTAAGAACAGAAAAGATCAGATGGAGTTGAAGTGACACTTTTTTGAGGGTATGCAGAGGGGCAATGGGGGAAGGGACAAGAGGTGTTGTAGTGATCAGAGCTAAAGTAGGAGGTGGTGCAGGGAAAGGCACCAGGGACTCACCCTACAGGTATGAGGGTGCCATGGTAACCAGGTGATTCAACCAGGTGGATGGAGTGGTACCCCTATTACCCAGGGAGCAGTGGTATGAGGCTTCAGACATTAGCCAGGCTTTAAAATTGTTCTTAAATGAGCGAAGGGAAGTGGATGACCATAGCAATGATGATAGTCTATTCCATAGTGAGGGGGAAGAGATGGAAAGGGCTTTACTGACCATGGTAGTGGATACACATGGGATGACTAGAGGGAGAACAGTGGACTTGCAGAGATTCCAGGCAGTCACTCTGCTTGTGAGGAGAGGGGAGTAGGGGGACAGGACACAAGGTTGCTTCTTTTTTTCCCCCCAGGAGTAGCACACTAAGCTGAAAGCTTGTTTACAGGTACGACCTGGGAGCACAGGAAAGTTAAGTGACTTGCTCAGGGTCACATAGTATGCAAGTAGGGCCTGTGGGATTCAAACCCAGGTCTCCAGATTTGCAGCTCAGAGCCTTAAACCGCTGCACTATACTGCCTTCCCTAAGGTTCTTAAGGTTTTGTCTACCAGGCAGCCAAGGGTTAAATCAATACACCTTTGCAGTGGGAGCCATCCTAGCGATCGGTATAGCACACAATGATGGGTTGAGTAGGGAGCTTGAAAGACAAAGTAGCATGTACTGTTGCAGACCATGGTCAGTCTAGGCAAGGCAAGGCAATTTTATTTATAAGGTGCCCAATCCCAGAGGCTCTGGGCACCGAACATAAGTAGAATATACAGCAATAAATTAAAACATATAATGAAACCTCATTAAACCCATAATGAAATTAATATTCTGCAGCAATAAAAAGTTAACAGAAGTCATACTTCAAGGGACTGGCCAAAACTAAAGATGTCATCAACAGTCAAAGGCCAGACTGAAGAGGTGGGCCTTTAGCCTCCCCTTAAACACCTCTATTGAGGGAGCCTCCCAGACTGCAGGTAGAAGCGACTTCCACAGGGTCGGCCCAGAGACACTAAAAGCACGATCTCCCAAGGTCTTGAGATGAATCCTGAGAATGTCCAGGAGGCCCCTCAAGGAGGAGCAGAGGGAGAGAGCAGAGGACACTGGTTTCAGGAGCTCAGAAAGGTAACCAGGACCCAGCCTGTATAGGGCCTTAAAAGGAAGAAGTCCCACCTTGAAAAGGACTCTCCACCTGAACAGCAGCCAGTGCAGAGCATGCAGGACCAGAGTCACATGACTGGACCTCGAATGGCCCATCAGCAACCTGGCCGCTGCATTCTGCACTAGCTGCAGTCTGCGGAGGGTCTCTCATTTGACCCTGAAGTACAGAGCATTGCAGTAGTTGAACCTGGAAGTCACAAAGGTATGCACTAGTGACAGCAGGTCCTCAGGCGGAATGAGGGGTTTAATCCGGGCAATGTTCCGCAAGTGATAAAAAACACTGCTGACTATAGATGACACCTGATCTTCAAAAGTCAATCTACAGTCAAGGATCACACCCAGAGTTTGCACCCTTGGAGAAACCACCAGTGGCACAGACTGCAGAACAAGTCCAGAGTCCACCCCTGGTACAACCCATCACAATCATGACCAGGCTTGATCACCAGCACCTCAGTCTTAGCTGGGTTGAGTATCAGACAGCTGGAAGCCATCCAGTCATTGATTTTAGCCAGACAGCTGTTAAGGACATCAATAGCTCCCAATGTGCCAGGTGCAAAGGACAAATACAGTTGGGTGTCATCTGCATAGCAATGAAACTCCACTCTGTATTGTCGAATGATCTCGCCTAGGGACAGCATATACACTGCGAACAACACTGGTGACAAGATCGAATCCTGTGGCACTCCACAGGACAGAGGCATTGGGGAGGAGGAGGAAATTCACCATTACCACCTGCTGCATCCTGCCCAAGAATTCGGACTCAAACCATTTGATGACAGTACTGGCGAGTCCATAAAACTCACAGAGTCAATCAAGAAACAAGTGATCCACAGTGTCAAAAGCTGAGGAGAGATCAAGGAGCACAAGAACTGACCTGTCTCCTCTGTCTCTAGCACTGAGCAGATCATTATACACTCTCACTAGAACAGTTTCAGTGCTATGTCTGGCCCGAAAACCCGACTGGAAAGACTCATAGATATCCGAGGACATGAGGCAGTCCTCGAGCTGTTGTGCCACCAATTTCTCAACAACCGTGCTCAGAAAAGGCAGGTTGGAGATCGGACGGTAACTCGCCAGGACATCTGGGTCAAGGGAAGATTTATTTAGGGGAGGCTTCACCAGAGATTCTTTTAAAGCAACTGGGAAGATTCCCTCAGCCATCGAGCACCTAGCAATCCTGGTGAACACCGGGCTAACTGCATCGACACATCCCATTAAGAAATGCTTTGGGGCTGGGCCCAGTTCACAAAAGGTGTGCTTCAGCTCCAAGATCACCTTAGTCACTTCAGACACCTCCACTGGTCTAAACTCCTCCCAGACAGACCGAGTGCCTCTGAAACCCCCGACTTGATCACTGCAAGGCAAAAGCCTCCCTGGCAGAATTCCCGACTGGATGGCCAACACTCTTTTGGAGAAAAACAGAGTAAACTCTTCCCATAAAGTGGTTGAAAAAGCTTTTTTCATCCGAAGACAGGCAGGATGTAGAAGCCTGCTCATGGTTCGAAACAGCTGAGATAGTCTGTTTCTTGCTGCAGCAATTTCCCTGGACAGAAATTCTGCCTTCTTACAGGAAATCACTCCCTGGTAGTCAACATAGTGAGCACATAGGGCCAGCCTGTCTGCCTCCAGCCGGGTCTTCCACCAGCACTGCTCCAACTCCCGACCCCTGATCTTTGTTACCTTGAGATCCCCATCAAATCAAAAGGATCTCAAGTGAAAGGATCTAGGTCATATATGGACCACTGCGATGGCATCTAGAGCTTCAGTAACCACCCTATTATAGGTGGTCACTGCCTCTCCAGTGCCAGTCACACATGCTGTGTCAACCCTAGATAGGTCAGCTAACGTCAACAGTCCCACAGAGTCAACACCCCTTAAAGGGTGATAGCTGACCATCTCCACATGGGGGGGACTATCGGGGGGGCCCAAAGTTGAAATCCATGGTGCAGTGATCAGACCAAATGACCTGATCAGTCTTGAGGTTATTAATCTCAAAACCCAGTTGGAACACCAGACTGAGTATGTGGCCATGCTGGTGGGTGGCAGCAGTAACTGCTTGTGACAGGCCTAGTGATTGCATCAACTGGAGGAGGTCATAACCAAAATGCAAGGATTCATCGTCAAACAATGCATTGAAATCCCCCAGGATTAAACACCTGGGGGACTCCAACACCTGGTTGATGATGAAGTCTGCTGCCTCATGCAGGAATCCCCCCCCACCCTGGGAGGCAGTAAATTAGGAGAATCCTGCAACCTGCACCTGTACCCCCATGCACAGAGATACACTGAAAGGATCGGGTGCCACCAACTGGGTGCACCGAGAGGCTTAAACTGGATTGAAAAATGATGGCCACTCCCCCAACCCTGCGATCCTTCCTCGGACAGTGCACCATGGTATATCCAGTGGGGATAGCGGCCTCAAAAAATGGGCCTGCATTGTCACCCAGCCAGGTCTCCATGATGCAAGTCAGGTCAACAGAAGAAATCAAGTCCGCAAAAAGTGCAGTCTTGTTCCTCATTGACCTGTCATTGCAAAGCACTGCTTGAAGAGGATTAGAGGATGCAGCTGGTCCTCTAGCTGACTGCCCACTCGGTCTGGTGGGAACCCTGGGTACAGAGACCAAACATGTCGGGCCTCTGCCTAGGCTCCATTTACACTCCAGGCATCTCCTGCACCGGACAACCTAAATGCTGCTTTCCACCCCCCCAGCTGCCCTCGGCACTCAATGAACCAAATGTCTCCTAGTAATACTGACCTCCCTGCAGCACCTCGCTGCAGTATCAGGAACTGGGAGGTTGGTAAAGGGGTGAAGGTCGTGGAGCCAAGAGGCAGCATAGGTGATACGGGGAAGGCCACGGCACCAGCACATCTCCTGCCTGGCAGGACCAGTCCCAAGAAAGCACTAAATGTTAAAACAAGAGTACAATGACAAGAAAAAAACACTTGCATCAGCAGTCACACTTACACCACCACATACACACACAACAAACACAAATAGCACAAAATACTAATCCAGACAAACTGGTTATCGTGAACATTTGATAAAACTTCTATAAAACTCAATCACACTCCACGTGCAACCTAACTAATACAAACTTAAACTAACAATCACTTCACTCAGCACACATACATTCACCCCCCCAAACCCCTTAAAACCACTTAACCTCCTCCCCCCAATAATATTAATAAAGCCCGGCAGTGATTTTCTGTTTCCCAAGAGAAAGACTCGAGTGCTAATAAATAAGATTTATAATGCTTTTATTCAGAGCTTTGTCCAGAAAGTTACTAAAGCAGTAACATCTGGCTTAGTACTATTAAATCCTAATGATGAATACTCCTTCAGATCCACAATCCAGCAGCACGCTCTCACCGACACTGCCAGACAAGAATTAACCAAAGCCAAAACATAGGAGGTCTCATGGAGGGCTTGAATGTTGATTATTACAGTACTTAGCACGCTCTCACCAATGCTAGGCCAAATTTAACAACAAAGTTCCAGTTCAGGATATGATACAAAGGCAGTCAATATGCTCAACAGACCAATGTCCCAGTTCCTAGAGCAGAGCTTCTTTCACTAGCTCCACAAACATATCCGAGCTGTGTTTTCATGCACCAACGGTCAGGCAGCGCCAACAGCAGGAGTTCAGAACTGTGTACGTAAGTAAGTAAAAATGTATTTATACAAGGCGCCCTTCCAAAGCTCAAGGCGCCTTTACAAAAATTCACATAAAAATTTAAAATCCATAACAATTTAAAACACAGGTTACACTTCTAAAAATGCTTGCTTAAATAAAAAGGTTGCAAGAACTTTTTTTAAATCCTTCTACAGTCAGGCTATTGCGTATCTGGCAAGGTAGAGAATTCTATAGGGTAGGTGCCATAAAGGCAAAAGCTCTTCCACCAGATGTTTTCGTGGTTACCCTGGGAATCTCTAGCAATCCTTTGCCAGAGGATCGGAGGGAGCGGGAAGGGCAGTAAGGAACCAGGAGCTCTTTCAGGTAGTGGGATCCCACACCATGTAGGGCCTTATAGGTCATCAATACAACCTTAAAAGTGATCCGCCACTGTACAGGCAGCCAGTGCAATTTGCACAGCACAGGTGTTATTTGGCTGGATCTCGGGCTTCCAGTCAACAACCTAGCTGCTGCATTTTGAACCAGCTGCAAGCGGCGGATGTCCACTCCTGGCGGCCCTAGATAAAGGGCATTGCAGTAATCAAGATGGCTGGCAACTAAGGCGTGGACCAGGGTAGGAAGATCCTCTGATGGAACCAAGCGTTTCACCCATGTTATGTTCCTTAGATGGAAAAAGGAAGATTTGACTACAGCCGACACCTGTGCCCTCAAGGTCAGGTCCTCATCAAACACAACACCAAGGTTACGCACCTGGCAGGATGCTATAAGCGGGGTCTCCCCCAGACATAAACCTGAGGGTTTTCCCGCTCATGAGCTTGACAAACCTTACCCCCAGCTCCATGACCAATACCTCTGTTCTTCCTGGGTTCAACCTCAGCCAATTAGTACTCATCCAGTTCTGTATCTCCTGGAGGCAGTTGTTAAACTCTGCACTTGAATTGGACTCTTGCACGGGCACAAAAGACATGCAGAGTTGTGAGTCATCAGCATAGCAATGAAAACTCAACCCATACTGCCTTATAATGTCCTCCAATGGGAGCATATACACCACAAATAACATGGGGGACAACACCGAACCCTGTGGCACCCCACAGGGCAAGCAGTGAGAGGACAAGGAATAAATCCCCGACACTACTCTCTGAGTCCTACCCTGCAGGAAAGATTGGAACCAACTGTGGACCACTCCCCTTAGTCCACAGAGAAACCACAGGTGCTCGAGTAGTATCCCATGATCTACGGTGTCAAATGCTGCTGAGAGATCAAGGAGAACCAAGATGGAATGGGCTCTCCGATCTCTCGCCATCAGGAGATCATTCATTACCTGTACATGTGCTATGCCACTTCCTGAAGCCAGACTGGAGAGGGTCATAGATATTATGGCTGGTTAAATGATCCTCCAGGCGCAAAGCGACCACCTTCTCAATAACCTTCCCCAAAAAGGGAAGGTTTGAGACTGGTCTGTAGTTTTCTGGGCAATCGGGATCAAGGGAGGGCATTTTCAAAAGGGGGCACACCACTGCCTCCTTTAAGGGATCTGGAAAGATCCCTCTCTCCAATGATGCCACCACTATCCCAGTAAGGATTGGGCCAATAACCTCTACACAACCCACCAGTAGGTGAGTAGAACCTGGATCCAGACTACAGTAGGTTGGATGCAGAGTCTGGGTGATCCTCACAATATCCATGACTGCTGGCTGACTAAAGGTGAACCAAGTTAATTGGGTATTAGTGCTACTCAGTTGATCAGTGCAAGACCCAATGGGGAGGCGTTGGCTGATCTCATCCCTGATGGTGGACACCTTATCAGCGAAGAACATTGCAAACTCTTCACACTGTAACTGTGACAAAGCTCGACAGGCTGGACTGCATAGCCTGTCCACAGTCCGAAAGAGCTGGTCCGGTCTATTCCTCGCTGTAGCAATTTCTCTGGACAGGAACTCTGCCTTCTTATGGGAAATTGCTAACTGATAGATCTTATAATGATCCATCAGTCCAAGCCTGTCCATCTCCAGGTGAGTTTTCTGCCAGGGCCTCTCCAATCTTTGACCCTGTCTCTTCAACCCACGGATCTCCCAATAAACCATGGAGCCCCTGGATGAAGGGTACAGGGACGAACACAGGATGGAGCAATAACATCCAGGACCCCCTCAATTGCCCTATTATAGGCTAGCACTAGGGGCCCTGGGTCAGTGCTATTCATTGGCAATCCCGAGAAGTCCAGCTCCATCATTAGGCCTTCTGAGGTAACTCCTCTTAAAGGACGGAACTGTACTATCTCTTTTGGGGCAGGCCTCTTTCGGGGGGGCCGCAAAACTAAACCTTAGGGCATGATGGTCAGACCAACTGATAAGCTCCACCTCCACATCGGAGACTTCCAGCCCCAGGTGGAATATCAAGTCCAATGAGTGTCCCCCCTCATGAGTTGCAGAGGTAATAACCTGTGTCAGACCCAATGAATCCATCAATTGGAAGAGGTTTTGTCCAAAGTGCATGAGTTCATCATTGACCCAGGCATTGAAGTCCCCCAGAATTAACCATCAGGGGGACTCCAATACCCTCTCGGTGTTGAAGTCTGCAACCTCCCTCAGGAATTTCCTCCCATCACCTGGTGGACGATAAATGAGAAAGATTCTGAAACCTGCACCTGCACCCACAATACACTCAAAGGAAATAGTACATCCAACTGGCACCTCCCTAAGGTCAAGTTCCTGTCTAAAACAGACTACAACTCCCCTGCCCCTACGGTCCACTCTCGGGCGGTGAATCACCGAGAACCCAGCCGGAATCGCCGACCCCAAAATAGGGTCCATATTTTCATCTAGCCAGGTCTTGATGATACAAGCCAGGTTCACAGATGCAACAAGATCTGCCACCACTGCGGTCTTGTTTCTAATGGACCTAGCATTGCTTAACACCGCCCGAAAGGGACGAGATTCCAAGGATAACTCCACCTCCTGCCTGACCAAGTCAGTGCCCTTGGGTATGGGTACAAGGCAAGGCGAACCTTGCTCCTGTATCCATTTCGCCCCGAGGCGTCTCTAGCTCTGACTGTCCCTATCCGCCCACTCCTTTCCCATCCCCCACAAGAGTTCCAGGATCGCCTATTCCTCGCACTCCTTCGTCTTACAATGCCGAAAACTCGGCATTTTTTTATAAACTTCCAAAGGAAGTGCAGGACATTCAAAAGGACAGAGATCCTTCAGTCTTGACTGGGAGTACCGCCTGACTGAGCTCTTACCACCCCAGCACATATTTCAAGCTCTAAAATACTACTGTGTCAATTTAAAACCCACAAAGCCAACACTTCATTCACCCCCTAATACACCCACCCTCCCAATAAATCCCCCACTCTCACTACACTCAGATTATACAAGGGATTGTCTCTTCTTAGATGTCCAAAAACAATTAATCAGTCCCCAAACTCTCTTATTGTAAGAGAAACTCAAACAGTACGGCACTCTCACTGCCTTCTCAAAGTATGTAAACAAATATGTCCAAAAGCGGCTAATCAGCCCCCAAACCCTTTCACTGTAAGGGAGACTGAATCAGCACGGCAGTCTCACTGCCTTCACGGAAATTATAGGCAAATGGAAAAAATAGAGGAAATTCAAAGACGAAATGTCACTTCCACTGCAGTGCTCAAAATCTATGAGGCACTTTCCAGATGTTCAAAGCCTTCAGTAATCAGTAAAACATCCCAAATAATCCAAGTAAGAGAAATAAATCCTCCGGGGGGGGGCACGTCTCACTCAGGCCTAAGATCTGCAACGCCAGCTCTTTGTGAGCAGTCGGAGACAAACAGGGTTCTTCCAGGAGGCAACAGAGCTCCCACCTTCTGCCTCACCAGTTACCCCCGCCCTTCAACCACTGCCCAACAGCGCAGATCCCCTATGCCCTCCTGAGGCAACCACCAACAATGATAAGCAGTTCCATCAATACCAAGATTAAATCCACAAGATTGACAGAAGTCCAAGTAAAGTTATTAATAATAAAGATACAAAATCAATCCACATCCAGTATGCACATGCCACATTGCTGGCTTTGTCTGATAGTCTGAAGATTCCTAATTCAGTAGAGGGCTAGAATTATACAAAACAGGAACCTAGGGGGCCCCCCTCCAGGTGTAATCGCCCACAGGCCCTGCCAGACGACCTCCAATGACCCCCAACTACAACCTCCCAGGGGACAGGCCATGTAACCCAACCCACAGGAGGCCTAGGAAAACCCGACCAACTCTCCGGCCCCCCAGAGAATTGTCAGGCAATTCCCACTTGGTCATAGGGGAAAACTAGCCAAATTAGCCCCAACACAGTAGAGGAGCCCCCCCTACCTGGCACAATTCCAGACCCTCCGCTGCACCAGACTTGGACATAGGGGAATCCAGGAAATATCTGTCACACTACAGCCAACACTTCAGAGGCAGATGAATTATAGTTTAGACAGTAACTTCCCTGCTCATTCAGCCTGTGTTCTTACAGTAAACTCAGCACAGCAGGTAATGAAAACAGCTCCAGAGTCAGCAGAAGTACGGTCCCGATCTTGCAATTTACTCCCATAGTCCAATTTTCCCCCGCTCATCACACCTGCACTCTCACTGCAGAATCCACATGGCAGGTAGTAAACTGCCTCTGGAAGTTGGTAAATTCAAACCGGAGCCCTTCAGTTCGCTCCCATAATCCGCACCGCAGACACCAGACCAAGCCAGAACAAAAACCACAATGTAGTGAACTTAGACAGCTATTGCTCCCAAAAAAGAACAAGGGGCATAGCTATCCTAAAAAAGCTAAACGAGCAAAAGCAGCTGCTCTAAAAACTAAAAAATATGATTCACTAAACAAAGTGAATCCTCAAAATGTCCTAACTATAAGCCCGAAAAAGCGTTATAGAATCTAGATAACTCACTCAAGGGCTCTTTCTAACTAAAAAATAAAATAATTAAACTAAACAGTAATAGAAACATAAAACAACGCAGAACACAAAGCTTCAAACAGCACAGTCCACAGGCAGTTCATACACCGGCGCCATCTTGATGTAAGTCAGTTAGGAGTCAGTTAGGAAAGAGGAAAAGAGGGTCTTTATCGTTATACTGACAAGGTCCACTGGAAAGGTACCCATGGCTGAAGAAGGAAATGCAACCGGGACCGTGTCCATGTCGCAACACACTGTCACCTCTTCCGGCCACAAATGCCAGGAGTTCTTTCCTACAATGGAGTTCAGAAAAGTACCCCAAGCGACCAGGACTGAGCCCACATCTCAACTCACACCTCCCGGCTTTTTGTGGACTGCAAACCCTGGCCGTCCCTCCAACCAGCTGAAAACCCAGGAGGGATCATTGAGCACTCCTCCACTCGGCACCAGACCTCTCTGAAGACCATTGGTGCCCGACAACCACTGCTGACTTTACTCCTCAGCAGATCTTCCTGGCTGCCTGCTCACTCCTCAGTTCTTCACTCCCCTTAGACAGCTCCTCTGTCACAGTAAATAGCACTCGAGAACAGACTGACTGAAAACAAAAAACCTAACTCCTGGAGCTAACTCACGGTCCCAACCCCATCTAATACTTTGCCCTACACCTGACTCTAACTAAAACTTTGAACTTAAAATCAATAATTTTAAACCCCCCAAACTGAAAATTGGCTCAGAGTCAAAAGACTTTGCTCTCATAAAAATGGGAAACAGGATAAAGAACCGGAGGATATTTCCTAGCTCAGACTAGAGATCATGCAAGTAGCAGCCCAGTGTGGCTGCCATCTTGCCATCCAAAAGAGCTGCAGTTCTAGCTTGCAGTGTCAATGACACTAGAGCATATATGGGACAGCAGTATTCAAGAATGGGCAGTGGGTTACCTGGAGCAATAGCTAGGTGCACTTCTTTTGTCAGGTATTGCTTCAGGTGGTAGAGAGCTCCCAGTTTCTGATTTTCTCACTGCACAGAAGTGCTGACATGCTCAGTAAAAGTAAGGGAGGGGGCCAGGGTAACACCTAAGTACTTGAAATATGGGACATTTTCAAGGGAGGAGCTACAGGTGTAAGAACGAGGAGGGAGGTGTTTGACTTGGCAACTTTGGAGAGGAGAGGTTTAGATCCAAATAACATAGATTTGGTATTTTTCTCATTTACCAGCAGCTTATTTGAGAGAAATCAGTCGTGTGCAGCTCCATTGTTGAGTATCAGAGCGGAGGAGATGGTCTCAGTTGATTTCACTCTGGTATTAGACAAGATCTTCCACATAGAGGATTGCCTCACAGGAGAGACACTCGTGGAGAGCACTGACGAAAATTTAAAATAGTAGATAGAGCCTTGGGGGACCCCTGTGGACACTGTTGGGGCAAAGGAGAAGGCTGTACCAATTGTAACAGACTGTAATCTGCAGAAAAGGTAGCTACTGAACCAGATTGTTGTCTCAGTTGAGCAGCCAAGGCACAGCAGAGTGGAGAGGGGGAGGGCGTGGTCAACAAGGTTGAAGACCTTAGTCAGATCCATAGCCACAGCACCCGTGGCCTTGCCCGCATCCATATTTCTCAGGATGTGGTTAATGAAATGGGCCAGTACTGTGGTGTGCCCTAAAACCATGTTACCCTGGGCACAGTAGATTGTACTTATTGAGGTGGTCTAAGAGCTGGAAATGCACAATCTTTTTGAGAAGCTTGTTTACGTGAGGGAGGAGAGAGATTGGCCAATAGTTATCAGGTGAGAGGAGATCACCTGCTTTAAAAATAGGCACAACATTAGTGTGTCTCCAAGATACTGGCACTGTAGATGTGGAGAGGGCTAAGTTTAATATGAAAGTGAGTGGTTTAAGGATCCCCGGGGAGACAAGCTTCAGGAATGAGGGGAAGAGGACATCACTGCCTGGCTACCCTTGGCAGGGAGGGACCTCAGGAGCTTGCTGGTAACACCCAGGCTGATGGCCCTAAAGCAGAAAGGGGGGGGCAGGGAGATGCTGGAGTCAGAGGAGGGGTGATGTGCCTGGCTATCAGGGCTGAGTACAGCCTGGGAGGGGAGTTTTTCCAGATAGGTAGAGAGGTCAGATAATTTCTTATTAAAAATCTGTGCAATCTCAGCAGAATCTGATAGGGTACCCAAAGAGGAGAAGAGTTGAGAAACCTAGCTATGAGTCTTTGGACTCAGCAGTGATCTTATGGAGGCCCAGAAATGATGGGGATCGCCCATGTTGCTCTTTTGTTTGTCTTGGTAGTAGATGCGCTTGAAAGATTTGGTAGTACACATGCAGGAGTTTGTCAGGTACCTATATGCATTCCAAAGTTGTGGGGAAGGGGCCACTTTATAGGTTTTCCATTGACTATCCCTTTCTTTCATCTGGGACAGCAATTCCTTAGTTACCCAGGAGTTGCAGCCCCCTCTCACTCTGTGGGTAGTGAGGGGAAATGGCGGTCCTGCAGCTGGAGGAGGGCATTAGTGAAGAAACTAACTGCAGCATTAACATTGTTACAGTGATAGAGGGTGGACCAGTTCACCATGTTAACATCCTTAATGATATTACTGGTATCTGGGCAACTGAATTTCTGAATGACAGATACTGGGGGGCATTTGATTTTGGATTATATTCTGACATAGGTAGGAGAGTAGTCACTTATAGCATCTGATATTGTTCCAGCCTGGAGGACTAAATAAATCACTCAGTCAATCAATTAATCAATCAAAATCTTTATTTTGCCAGGCAGAACATCATTGAGACAAGCTCATTTACAAGATGGACCTAGGGCAAAACAATTGCCAATGGGGTTAGGACATAACAGGTTGAGTGAACGTACATAACAATTACATAGTAATAATAACAACAACATAATAACATATAACCATCGCATGTGACAAGATACTTGCACCAGAACATAGCAATAGGTTCAACAGGAGGTAGATCCATTTAAATACAATTGCATGGATACAGATATGTGGACGTAAGGTAATGAGCTAAAGTTTATACAGTAAACATCATTGGAGGAGTCATAGTGAGCAGGAGTGGTAGTTCCTCTAGTGTCAAAGTGCGAAGATTGAGATGTAAGAGTCATTTGATAAGTACTGTTGGCATGGCCTGGCAAGTGGAGTGGGAAGAGGAGGGGGGTATAGGGAGTGGGGAGGGAAGGTTAGCCGAGATAGGAGAAGGTTGGACATGATGGCCTAGGGAGGAAGGACTGTTTGAAGGGACAACATGACAGATGCCACAGGCAATTGTTGGGGTTTAAGTCCAATATTTGAAGCAAAGACAGATCATGATGTTGGGCCCTTGATTTGGACAATGAAAGAAGGGAGTCTATCCTATTTGTGGCTACCCAGTTGAGAAGGGAGTGGTTAAGTGTCTGGGAGTTGTGTCTGTTAGGGGAGGAGATGATTTGATCCAGACTGTACATTTTAGGAGGTTAGCATTGTCTGACTCATTGTCACAAAACCAACTGAGGTTGAGGTCCCCAAGCAGTACAGTGTCCCTGATCGAAGATATTAACCCAAGGCCATCAAGAAGGTTGGACAGACCAGGGATACCACCAGTTGGGAGATTGTAGCAATAACCCAGATAGACTTTTTTAGAGGAACACGGTTAATTCAGCTAGTAGCCATTCGCTAAGAGAGGGGGAAATTGAGTAACTGATAACAGAGGCAGACATATGATCCTGCACATACAGTGCTATTCCTCCACCTGTCTTTTTCCCTGGCTTATCACAACAACAGAGTGAGGAGCCAGGGAATTGGAATATGGGGTCAGGATGAGAGGGTTTCAGCCAGGCCTTAGAGAGCCCTAGCATGTGGGGTTTATATAGGAATACCTAGGCCTCAAGGTCAGAAAACTTTGATGGGAGGCTGCAGATGTTTAAGAGGGCAACCCTAAGACCAGTTGGTTTTGCCAGGCTGGGTTAGCATGCTCAATGTAGGTAGGTATGTATTGGACCAAGGTTGCATTCAGTATCACCGGCAAGCAGTAGTAGTGAGAGGAGAGGACAGTTAGGAGAGGGCCAGATGGAGAGAGGGAGGGTGAGAGAGTACAGGAAATAACCAAGGATTCTACAGTGTGTTCTAGGGAGGAGAGAAGAGGAAGGAAGTGATGGTCAAGGGTAGTTAACTCATCGCTACCCTTATTGGGGGAGGCACCATGGGCTTGTGATAGTGAGTGAAGGAGGATAAACGTTGCTCCACAATGGCAAGCACTGAGGCACAACAATCAGTTATAAATAGCAGGCCAACCATAGTGGTTACCCAAAGGGGGAGAAGAAGCAGCTTCATTTGGAGGTGTATTATAACACAAAACAACCAGAGATTTGCTGTGGGGCACTGTTGGCCAAATGGTGAGGGTTGCACATTACAGAAGAGATGGAGGGATGCAGGGCTGGTTCATTTCTCACAACCCCAAGCTGGGGATGGTATTGTGTAAGTGGGGTATTGGATGAGCCAAATATGTGTAGAAAGGAGCTGAAGGGAGGGGGAGAGGGGAAAAGGAAGTGTGGAGAGGCGGGAGTTAGGACTGAGGATTGTTTGGGGACAGTACAGGTGGAGAGTGTGGCTTCAGTGTTGCTGCCAGGACTGGGTGGGCTAAACTAAGAGGGAGGGAGTGCAGGGAGCAAAAGTGGACTGATAGGTTCTAGAAGCTATAAAAAGACAACCACCCCTGGTTGGGTGGGTACAGCTACACCTGTGCTGTGTGAGAGTGGTGGGATCTGAGGAGGAACTGAGTGCAGCACTGCTGGCTGCTGCCAGCAGGAACTTTCCTCTGGTGGTGTTGGGCTGGGGCTCAGGAGAGTGTTGCGATCCGTGGAGGGACTGAGTGCAGCATTACTGGCTGCTCCCAGCAGGAACTTTCCTCCGGTGGTGTTGGGCTGAAGTGGTAGGGCAGTGTAACAAAGCAATGGGCAGAGCCAGTGATGTGTTGGGATATATAGGGAGAGATATCTCCAGCATGAGTAGGAAGATGGTGATGGTGATGGCACTATATATATATATATATATTTTAACTATTTTTCCCTCTATGTCACGGTCCTCGGGGCCTCTCTTGGGCATCCTGCCTCTTCCTGCCCCACCTGAAGTCCTCCTACCTGAGCCTCCTCTCTCCTCCCTCTCATCCCACAGTCAGCACCCCCAGCTTAACCCTTCTGGGGTGGGGCCGCCCCTCCTCTTGGGTGCACTTTTACAGACAGACTCCGACATGTGGGTAAAAGCCCAGGTGGAGGAATCTGGAAGGCCAGGCAAACCCGGTTATGGACATGGGGGCAATTGCTAATGCCTACTCCATGGACTGGGTTTTTCCATGTTCTGGTGCTCACCACCACCATGTGTGGTGCACACCCTGATGCAACAGCCTACGGCAACCCTGTCTTGTGTCAGCCATGCTGATTTCATGTTGCCCTACATGCTGCAGTGCCCCCTGTCTCCACCGGGAGCCACTTGCATGGCAAGCAATCCCAAACCCTCTCCCCAGGGAGGAGAGCACCCCACAGGGCACTCAATCCTTGACTTGACCCTGCCGACCCCTGGCGCCTGAGCTCACTCCCGAGCTCGGGTCACTGGCATAGAGCGAGGTGTGGCATCCAGCACTTCAACCCTCAGTGCCACTGGGCCAGCCAGGCACTATATTTCTTACTGGTCATACCCTAATGGAAGTATTATGTCCAGTTCTGGAGGCTGCACCTCAGAAAGGACATAGAGTAGAGGCAGTCCATAAGAGGGTGACTAAAATAATGCAGGGGATGCACCAAAAGCCCTATGAGAAGAGATTGAGGGATCTCAACATGTACTCTGTGGAAGTCAGAAAAGCGAGAGGGGACATAATAAAGACCTGCAAGGACTTTTAAGTGGGTTAACAGAGTACAGAAGTAGAGTCTCCTTCATATGAGGAATAGCACCAGAACCAGGGGGCATGCAGTAGAGCAGGAGTGTAGGAGTGTAGGAAGGATGTGAGAAAACACTATTTCACTAAATGGGTGGTGGATACCTGGAACCGACTGCCAGCGGATGTGAAGGAGGCGAAGACAGTAAGGGACTTCATGCCTGCATAGGATAGACATAGGAGAATATCAGTAAACAGGCAGGGAGGAGGAAGGGTCGTTAGGGACAAGTTACGGTCTGCAGAGATATACTAGGCAAAAATCATCTGAGCAGACTGGGTGGGCTGAGTCGTTCTCTTCTGAAAGTTTCAGAACAAAATTCTGTATCATCTAGACTGTAGGTGAAGTAACAAACAAATGCCTAAAAAGGCCAGAAGTGATGCTTTTTGTGTATTTGAGATGTCTCGAGAACCTTTCACCTGGACCCTGGACCATACATGCCAAATTTGGTATAATTTCATTGAACACTGCCAGAGTTATTAAGGTGCAATGATTGGAGTTTAACACTGAGACCTCCACTCATCACTAACTATACATGTTCTTCTAATACAGATAGAGAGAAAGCTAGAGATAGGTAGGTATGTAGAGAGAAAGAGAGAGAGAGAGAGAGAGAGAGAGAGAGCAATAAAGATAGGATAGATACTGTAGATAGATAGACACAGACAGACAGACAGACATACAGTAGACAGGTAGATAGATGGATGGATAGATTTAAGCTTCTTTATTATTCTAATTATATCAGATGACCTAAAAGTGGACAAGCAATGTGAGAAGGCAGTAAGGAGGGCTGGGGGGTGCTGGGATGCATAAGGAGAGGCATCAACAGTAGAAAACAGGAAGTTGTTATCCCTCTGTACAGACAGTCGGTGAGACCCCATCTGGAGTACTGTGTGCAGTTCTGGAGACCCCATCTCCGCAAAGACATAGACAGAGTGGAGACTGTCCAGAAAAGGGCAACCAAAATGGTGCAGGGTCTGCACCAGAAGACATATGAAAAGAGACTAAAGGAGCTTAATATGAATACCCTCAAGGAAAGGAGGGAGAGGAGGGACATGATAGAAACTTTCAAGTACCTCAAGGGAATCAACAAAGTCCAAGAGGGTAGCATCTTTCAGAAAAAGAGATGTGCAAAACAAGGGGCACAATTTGAAGATAGAAGGGGACGGCTCAGAGGTAATGTGAGGAAGTATTTTTTATGGAGAGGTTGAGGATGCATGGAACAGCCTTCCTGAGGAGGTCAGGAGTCAAGAACAGTGGGGAATTCAAGAATGTATGGGACAGACATAAGGCAATCCTAGTGGGGGGTAGGAGGAAGTAAGCTGTTGGTTAACTAGGATCTGCAGCTTTTCTGTTAGGTAGAAAAATGGGCAGACTAGGTGGGCCAAGCAGTCCTTATCTGCCGTCAAATTCTATGTTTCTGTGTTTCTTCTGTACCTTAGTTTGGTGTTTATTTTGAATGCTTTTATGTTAGCTTGCAAAGCATGCAAATAGTGGACATCAATCTGAACAGTAAGGGGATTTTGGTGGTATCCCCCACCTCCATCTTTTACAGTTTCAGAATACTGAATCATCTCCTTACTGCCTCCTGTTCTTTGCCTCTCTCCTCCTTTTCCATCTGAAGTCTGTGTAAAATCATAATGCTGGAAAATGCAAGGTGGAAGCGGGTTTTAATGTGCAACTCCTAATTCCTGCTTAAAATCTTTCCCTTGCTTTTCATTTATTATACTGTATGTTCTACTATTTACTATGTTCATATGTTCTACTGTTTACACAGATTCACAAAAATGTGACGGCAGAGAAAGGCCCCATGGCCCATCTAGTCTGCCCAATACCCAACCTCCCCCCTTCTGTTATGCTTCCACCCTCTTTTCCCAAGCCCTTCAATCTATTCCGAGCCCTCTTGAACCCCTCCACCATTTCCGCTGCCACTACCTCCTCCGGCTGCTTGTTCCAGGTCTCCACCACCCTCTCTGTGAAAAATTGCACCCTGACATTACCTCTGTATTGCCCACCTTCCAGTTTGTGGCTATATCCCCTCATGTTCACTCCCTTCTTCAATTCGAACAAGCTATCACACTCCACCTTATTTATTCTCTTCAGATACATATAGATCTATCCACTGTGACAGCACTGTCCGGGTTCACGGATGCTGTACTGGTGGCAGCAGAGGAAGGAAGGACCACCAGTGCAGTCTTCGTGGACCTGGCCAGTGCCTTTTATATGGTGGATCATAATATCCTGTTTAATGAATTAAGTAAACTAGATCCAGAAACAAATGATTTGATACCTTTTATTGGACCAACATGGATGTTACAGAAAAAAAACAAAGTGCTTTAGCTTTCGAACCAACCAGGTCCTTCTTCAGAAGCTTTGTGGCAGTTTTTTCAAATATCCCATACTATTAACACCAGATTATATAGAAAAAGCAGAAATAATTCTCATTGGTTTAACATATACATTTAAAACATAATAGAAGATTACGTCAGAGAAGCTAATTAACACCAGTATGCCTTTAACTGAGGAGCCTCAGAAGGGCAAAGGTTATCAAGAATTCTCTACAGCCAGAGAGTTCTTGTCACATAAATTTTTTAAATGTCTCAGTATGCCAAGAAAGCATTCTAGTGATAAAAAAAAACAAAAAAAAACCTTGGAGTAGCATTCTCTCTAATACATGTAAGATGAGCTCACAACTTACATTCCAATTGTCCTGGTATATTAAAGGACAGATAATGAAAGACAAAATCCTGAAATTAGGTATAACTGCAAGTTGAAAGCAAGCTCAAATTAACCTACACATATAAACATGATGCATAAAAGTATCATTTGTAAGTGTAAGTGCAAAATAAATAAATAAATAAATAATACTTGTCAAGGACCCCAAGAAAACGAGAGACCATGAGCCTGATAAATGCAGATTTCAACACAGAGTCTGTATATAACAAAATGCAGAGAATCAGTCTAAGCAATCTAAGTGAAACCCAAAGGAATTACACCTTTAATGAACCCCCAAGTAAATGAGATATGCATCTTAATATGAGCAGTTAAAATGTGACAGTGTGAAATCCACCCACTGACAACTAATAGAAGGAAATAAATGCACACTATATGTGAAAACTAGTGTTCTAGCCACATAACAACTGCCCCATGCCACGCTCCACCCACATATGTGTGTACATACACCACACCACACTCCACACACACACACACACACACCTGCACACCCCACACAACCACAACACACAACAAATATAGCAAACACATTCCACACACACACCACACCACGTACAACAAACAAAACACACATACACACCATACCCACAACACACAAAAACACAACACACACAAAACACACACATACATACATACATACATCAGTATACACACACACACACTCAAACGCACTCACCACAGTGTTAAGGTGAAAAGTCAACAATGTAGATAACCATAAACTTACAAAATCAAAGGCCCGCTGAAGAACTAAACTGTTTATGTCCATCTTTTAAAGTAAAGGTCTGTGTAAGTTTAAGTGGAATAATGTGTCATGTACCCAACATCAATATTCAATCCATCCGCCACCATATTGAGAAGTAAAATAAGTCTAATTTCAGAAGCCGTCTCTGTTGTGTACTATTGAAATGTCCTTTTAAGACCATCACAGACATATCTGAGGTTGAGTGGTCATCCTGGGAGAAGTGCTGGGCTACTGGTTTCTCAATCATCTTGTGATTAATAGAATGTCTGTGTGAATTCATTCTAGTGCGGAGTTGTTGGCTTGTCTCCCCACATAACCTGTGCGAGGACATTTCTTGCATTGGATAAAATAGACCACATTACTTGATGTACATGTATAATTCCCTGTATCCTGAATAGTCTGTTTTGTGATGTAACCACACAGTCTGAAGTGGAAATGAGGTTACATGTCTTACATGTGCGTTGATGACAGGGTCGGTGTACCATATGATGTCATGGTATTCTGTTCGGTTCAAGTTGACTCCTAATAATCAGGTTGGCTAAATTAGGTGGTTGTTTAAAGATAGTAGTGGTAGTTCTTGAAAAATACTGTTAAGGGTTTCATCCTCACTAATTATTGGATGGAGATCCTTAGTAATCTTAACGTAGGAGTTCAAGGTCAGGATGGTATGTGACTACTAAGGGTATTCTGTTGGTAGTCATCCGTTCTTATATTGCAGCAGCTGTTCTCTTGGGACCTGTGTTGCACGTTCCACTGCTCTGTCAATTTCCTGGATGAGTGTCCCTGCTCAATAAAGGTGTTTTCAACATCCCAGATGTGTGTCTCTGTCTTCCTCATTTGAACAGAGGCGGTGATACCAAGTGCTTGACTATATATAACAGATTTCTTTGTGTGGCTCGGGTGATTACTTTTCTTGTGTAAGTATCTCTGTCTGTCTGTTGGTTTCCTGTAAAGACAGGTATGTAGGTACCATCCTTAATAGTGACAGTGGTATCCAGAAAATGTACACCTGTGGCAGAATATTCTAGGAAAGCTTTATAGTTGGGTGGAGGTTATTAAGTTCTTGGTGAAAATCTTTAAGGTGCCAGTGCCCTCTGTCCAAATTATAAACAAATCATCAATGTAACGGAAATAAGCTAATGGTTTATGTGTACAGTGCTTAGAAAATCCTCCTCCAAATTCGCCATAAAAGATTAGCATACTGAGGAGCCATCCTGGTTCCCATTATGTTCCATAGTTTGAACATAATGTTTACCATTACAGCTGAAGTTGTTATGTGTCAGAATGAATTCAGTGAGTTTACCCACAACTCCAGGGTCAATGTTGGGGTCCAATTCTTTGTCATGCAGGTATTTGAGGCAGGCTGAAATGCCATCTGTGTGTGGAATATTAGTGTAGAGGGAGGTTACATCCATCGTGGCTAAAAGGGTATCAGGTGGTAAGTCCTTAAACCAGAAAGTTTCTGTAGGAAGTGAGTAGTGTCCTTGATGTAACTATCCCTTTGTATAACCAGCGGTTTGAAAATAGCTTCTACAAACCCTGATATCCCCTCTGTCAGGGTGCCATTACCAGAGACTATGGGTCTACCAGGATTACCAGGCTTATGTATTTTAGGAAGCATGTAGAATGTCCCTGGCTTAGGTTCACTGGGGACGAGGTCCTTTAGTTTGTCTTGGACATGCTCTGGAAATGTTTTAATTAACTTCTGTAGTTCTCTTTTATATTCTGTAGTTGGGTCACTTCCCAGTACTTTGTAGTAGGTAAGGTCACTTAGCTGCCGGTTGGCTTCCGTAATGTAATCTTCCCGATTCAATATCACCACTGCCGAGCCTTTATCAGCTTTTTTTATGACAATGTTATGGTTTGATTTTAGTGTTTGTATAGCCCTCTGTTCCAATGGGAGAGAGGTTGTAGCGGCCTGTTTCTGCCTATTAAGAATCTCACCAGTAACTCTCTGCTGAAGCAATTAATGGTTTTGTCCAGTTTCTTGTTACGGCACTTGATGGGGTAAACTCATATGGTTTCTTTTTCTTATCCATGGTAGTTTTACTGTTTGTGATTTCTTCCTGTCTGTGATGTCTTCTGCCATGAAAAATTCCTGAGTCTCAATCTCTGGAAGTATTCCTCCATTTCACCACAAACTGTATTCTGTCCAGTGGTTTAGTTGGGCAGAAATTGAGGCCCTAGAAAGTACATTTAATTCCCCAGTAGGCAGTGTGTGGGTGGACAAATTAACAACTGAAAGGTGCCCATCTGTGTGGCTTAGTTGTTCAGTCACTCTGTTCTGTTCTTCATGGTTGTTAGGAAGTATGGTAAGTTGAAGGCATCTAACTTCCTGTTTTTAATGAGCATGGCTTTTCTCAAGGTTCTTTGGTAGTTCATGTCTATCTCATGCAAGATGTTTGGAATAGGCTCACCAGACATCCTCTCCAGTGTGGTAGCTATTTCATTAAACTGTTTCTTCAAAAATGCTTTTGGCATATGAGCTGTGGATTCTGTGATTTCTCAATTTCTCAGAGGTCCCACGACAAAGTTGTTCAGCATATGTAGAATTATCTGTGTTTCTCAGTGGATTCCAAATAGTTAGACCTTTAGGGATAATGTTATTCCTTTGCATTGGGATAAAAGTAGATGTCACTGTCTAGCTGTGCTAGTTTCTTTTGATGTTATGCAACTGCCATGTTCTACGGCTAATTTCGTATCTTCCATGATGCAAAAAAATGTTGAAGGTGCCGATTGGTCCTTTTAAAACAGATCCAGAAACAAATGATTTGATACCTTTTATTGGACCAACATGGATGTTACAGAAAAACAAAGTGCTTTAGCTTAACCAACCAGGTCCTTCTTCAGAAGCTTTGTGGCAGTTTTTCAAATATCCCATACTATTAACACCAGATTATATAGAAAAGCAGAAATAATTCTCATTGGTTTAACATATACATTTAAAACATAATAGAAGATTACGTCAGAGAAGCTAATTAACACCAGTATGCCTTTAACTGAGGAGCCTCAGAAGGGCAAAGGTTATCAAGAATTCTCTACAGCCAGAGAGTTCTTGTCACATAAATTTTTAAATGTCTCAGTATGCCAAGAAAGCATTCTAGAGATAAAAAAAAAAAAAAAAAAACCTTGGAGTAGCATTGTCTCTAATACATGTAAGATGAGCTCACAACTTACATTCCAATTGTCCTGGTATATTAAAGGACAGATAATGAAAGACAAAATCCTGAAATTAGGTATAACTGCAAGTTGAAAGCAAGCCTCAAATTAACCTACACATATAAACATGATGCATGAAAGTATCATTTGTAAGTGTAAGTGCAAAATAAATAAATAAATAAATAATACTTGTCAAGGACCCCAAGAAAACGAGACCATGAGCCTGATAAATGCAGATTTCAACACAGAGTCTGTATATACAAAAATGCAGAGAATCAGTCTAAGCAATCTAAGTGAAAATCCAAAGGAATTACACCTTTAATGAACCCCAAGTAAATGAGATATGCATCTTAATATGAGCAGTTAAAATGTGACAGTGTGAAATCCACCCACTGACAACTAATAGAAGGAAATAAATGCACACTATATGTGAAAACTAAGTGTTCTAGCCACATAACAACTGCCCCATGCCACGCCTCCACCCACACATATGTGTGTACATACACCACACCACACTCCCACACACACACACACACACCTGCACACCCCACACAACCACAACACACAACAAATATAGCAAACACATTCCACACACACCACACCACACCACGTACAACAAACAAAACACACATACACACCATACCCACAACACACAAAAACACAACACACACAAAACACACACATACATACATACATACATCAGTATACACACACACACTCAAACGCACTCACCACAGTGTTAAGGTGAAAAGTCAACAATGTAGATAACCATAAACTTACAAAATCAAAGGTCCGCTGAAGAACTAAACTGTTTATGTCCATCTTTTAAAGTAAAGGTCTGTGTAAGTTGAAGTGGAATAATGTGTCACGTACCCAACATCAATATTCAATCCATCCGCCACCATATTGAGAAGTAAAATAAGTCTAATTTCAGAAGCCCGTCTCTGTTGTGTACTATTGAAATGTCCTTTTAAGACCATCACAGACATATCTGAGGTTGAGTGGTCATCCTGGGAGAAGTGCTGGGCTACTGGTTTCTCAAATATCTTGTGATTAATAGAATGTCTGTGTGAATTCATTCTAGTGCAGAGTTGTTGGCTTGTCTCCCCCACATAACCTGTGCGAGGACATTTCTTGCATTGGATAAAATAGACCACATTACTTGATGTACATGTATAATTCCCCTGTATCCTGAATAGTCTGTTTTGTGATGTAACCACACAGTCTGAAGTGGAAATGAGGTTACATGTCTTACATGTCGTTGATGACAGGGTCGTGTACCATATGATGTCATGGTATTCTGTTCGGTTCAAGTTGACTCCTAATAATCAGGTTGGCTAAATTAGGTGGTTGTTTAAAAGATAGTAGTGGTAGTTCTTGAAAAATACTGTTAGGGTTTCATCCTCTCTAATTATTGGATGGAGATCCTTAGTAATCTTACGTGGGAGTTCAAGGTCAGGATGGTATGTGACTACTAAGGGTATTCTGTTGGTAGTCATCCGTTCCTTATATTGCAGCAGCTGTTCTCTTGGGACCTGTGTTGCACGTTCCACTGCTCTGTCAATTTCCCTGGATGAGTGTCCCTGCTCAATAAGGTGTTTTCAACATCGCCAGATGTGTGTCTCTGTCTTCCTCATTTGAACAGAGGCGTGATACCAGTGCTTGACTATATATAACAGATTTCTTTGTGTGGCTCGGTGATTACTTTTTTGTGTAAGTATCTCTGTCTGTCTGTTGGTTTCCTGTAAAGACAGGTATGTAGGGTACCATCCTTAATAGTCACAGTGGTATCCAGAAAATGTACACTTGTGGCAGAATATTCTAGGAAAGCTTTATAGTTGGGTGGAGGTTATTAAGTTCTTGGTGAAAATCTTTAAGTGTGTCAGTGCCCTCTGTCCAAATTATAAACAAATCATCAATGTAACGGAAATAAGCGAATGGTTTATGTGTACAGTGCCTTAGAAAATCCTCCTCCAAATTCGCCATAAAAAGATTAGCATACTGAGGAGCCATCCTGGTTCCCATTGCAGTTCCCATAATTTGAACATAATGTTTACCATTAAAGCTGAAGTTGTTATGTGTCAGAATGAATTCAGTGAGTTTACCCACAACTCCAGGGTCAATGTTGGGGTCCAATTCTTTGTCATGCAGGTATTTGAGGCAGGCTGAAATGCCATCTGTGTGTGGAATATTAGTGTAGAGGAGGTTACATCCATCGTGGCTAAAAGGGTATCAGGTGGTAAGTCCTTAAACCAGAAAGTTTCTGTAGGAAGTGAGTAGTGTCCTTGATGTAACTATCCCTTTGTATAACCAGCGGTTTGAAAATAGCTTCTACAAACCCTGATATCCCTCTGTCAGGGTGCCATTACCAGAGACTATGGGTCTACCAGGATTACCAGGCTTATGTATTTTAGGAAGCATGTAGAATGTCCCTGGCTTAGGTTCACTGGGGACGAGGTCCTTTAGTTTGTCTTGGACATGCTCTGGAAATGTTTTAATTAACTTCTGTAGTTCTCTTTATATTCTGTAGTTGGGTCACTTCCCAGTACTTTGTAGTAGGTACGGTCACTTAGCTGCCGTTGGCTTCCGTAATGTAATCTTCCGATTCAATATCACCACTGCCGAGCCTTTATCAGCTTTTTTATGACAATGTTATGGTTTGATTTTAGTGTTTGTATAGCCTCCGTTCCAATGGAGAGAGGTTGTGCGGCCTGTTTCTGCCTATTAAGAACTCACCAGTAACTCTCTGGCGAAAACAATTAATGTATTGTCCAGTTTCTTGTTACGCCACTTGATGGGGTAAACTCATGGTTTCTTTTTCTTATCCATGGTAGTTTTACTGTTTGTGATTTCTTCCCTGTCTGTGATGTCTTCTCTGCCATGAAAAAATTCCCTGAGTCTCAATCTCAGAAGTATTCCTCCATTTCACCACAAAACTGTATTCTGTCCAGTGGTTTAGTTGGGCAGAAATTGAACCTTAGAAAGTACATTTAATTCCCCAGTAGGCAGTGTGTGGGTGGACAAATTAACAACTGAAAGGTGCCCATCTGTGTGGCTTAGTTGTTCAGTCACTCTGTTCTGTTCTTCATGGTTGTTAGGAAGTATGGTAAGTTGAAGGGCATCTAACTTCCTGTTTTTAATGAGCATGGCTTTTCTCAAGGTTCTTTGGTAGTTCATGTCTATCTCATGCAAGATGTTTGGAATAGGCTCACCAGACATCCTCTCCAGTGTGGTAGCTATTTCATTAAACTGTTTCTTCAAAAATGCTTTTTTGGCATATGAGCTGTGGATTCTGTGATTTCTCAATTTCTCAGAGGTCCTACGACAAAGTTGTTCAGCATATGTAGAATTATCTGTGTTTCTCAGTGGATTCCAAATAGTTAGACCTTTAGGGATAATGTTATTCCTTTGCATTGGGATAAAAGTAGATGTCACTGTCTAGCTGTGCTAGTTTCTTTTGATGTTATGCAACTGCCATGTTCTGCGGTAATTTCGTATCTTCCATGATGCAAAAAAATGTTGAAGGTGCCGTATTGGTCCTTTTAAAACAGATCCAGAAACAAATGATTTGATACCTTTATTGGACCAACATGGATGTTACAGAAAAAAACAAAGTGCTTTAGCTTTCGAACCAACCAGGACCTTCTTCAGAAGCTTTGTGGCAGTTTTTCAAATATCCCATACTATTAACACCAGATTATATAGAAAAAGCAGAAATAATTCTCATTGGTTTAACATATACATTTAAAACATAATAGAAGATTACGTCAGAGAAGCTAATTAACACCAGTATGCCTTTAACTGAGGAGCCTCAGAAGGGCAAAGGTTATCAAGAATTCTCTACAGCCAGAGAGTTCTTGTCACATAAATTTTAAATGTCTCAGTATGCCAAGAAAGCATTCTAGTGATAAAAAAAAAAAAAAAAACCTTGGAGTAGCATTCTCTCTAATACATGTAAGATGAGCTCACAACTTACATTCCAATTGTCCTGGTATATTAAAGGACAGATAATGAAAGACAAAATCCTGAAATTAGGTATAACTGCAAGTTGAAAGCAAGCCTCAAATTAACCTACACATATAAACATGATGCATGAAAGTATCATTTGTAAGTGTAAGTGCAAAATAAATAAATAAATAAATAATACTTGTCAAGGACCCCCAAGAAAACGAGACCATGAGCCTGATAAATGCAGATTTCAACACAGAGTCTGTATATAACAAAAATGCAGAGAATCAGTCTAAGCAATCTAAGTGAAAACCCAAAGGAATTACACCTTTAATGAACCCCCAAGTAAATGAGATATGCATCTTAATATGAGCAGTTAAAAATGTGACAGTGTGAAATCCACCCACTGACAACTAATAGAAGGAAATAAATGCACACTATATGTGAAAACTAAGTGTTCTAGCCACATAACAACTGCCCCATGCCACGCTCCACCCACACATGTGTGTACATACACCACACCACACTCCCACACACACACACACCTGCACACCCCACACAACCACAACACACAACAAATATAGCAAACACATTCCACACACACCACACCACACCACGTACAACAAACAAAACACACATACACACCATACCCACAACACACAAAAACACACACACAAAACACACACATACATACATACATACATCAGTATACACACACACACTCAAACGCACTCACCACAGTGTTAAGGTGAAAAGTCAACAATGTAGATAACCATAAACTTACAAAATCAAAGGCCGCTGAAGAACTAACCTGTTTATGTCCATCTTTTAAAGTAAAGGTCTGTGTAAGTTTATGGAATAATGTGTCATGTACCCAACATCAATATTCAATCCATCCGCCACCATATTGAGAAGTAAAATAAGTCTAATTTCAGAAGCCCGTCTCTGTTGTGTACTATTGAAATGTCCTTTTAAGACCATCACAGACATATCTGAGGTTGAGTGGTCATCCTGGGAGAAGTGCTGGGCTACTGGTTTCTCAATCATCTTGTGATTAATAGAATGTCTGTGTGAATTCATTCTAGTGCAGAGTTGTTGGCTTGTCTCCCCCACATAACCTGTGCGAGGACATTTCTTGCATTGGATAAAATAGACCACATTACTTGATGTACATGTATAATTCCCCTGTATCCTGAATAGTCTGTTTTGTGATGTAACCCACAGTCTGAAGTGGAAATGAGGTTATATGTCTTATATGTGCGTTGATGACAGGGTCGTACCATATGATGTCATGGTATTCTGTTCCGGTTCAAGTTGACTCTAATAATCAGGTTGGCTAAATTAGGTGGTTGTTTAAAAGATAGTAGTGGTAGTTCTTGAAAAATACTGTTAAGGGTTTCATCCTCACTAATTATTGGATGGAGATCCTTAGTAATCTTACATAGGAGTTCAAGGTCAGGATGGTATGTGACTACTAAGGGTATTCTGTTGGTAGTCATCCGTTCCTTATATTGCAGCAGCTGTTCTCTTGGGACCTGTGTTGCACGTTCCACTGCTCTGTCAATTTCTCTGGATGAGTGTCCCTGCTCAATAAAGGTGTTTTTCAACATCGCCAGGATGTGTGTCTCTGTCTTCCTCATTTGAACAGAGGCGGTGATACCAAGTGCTTGACTATATATAACAGATTTCTTTGTGTGGCTCGGTGATTACTTTTCTGTGTAAGTATCTCTGTCTGTCTGTTGGTTTCCTGTAAAGACAGGTATGTAGGGTACCATCCTTATAGTGACAGTGGTATCCAGAAAATGTACACCTGTGGCAGAATATTCTAGGGAAAGCTTTATAGTTGGGTGGAGGTTATTAAGTTCTTGGTGAAAATCTTTAAGTGTGTCAGTGCCCTCTGTCCAAATTATAAACAAATCATCAATGTAACGGAAATAAGCGAATGGTTTATGTGTACAGTGCCTTAGAAAATCCTCCTCAAATTCGCCATAAAAAGATTAGCATACTGAGGAGCCATCCTGGTTCCATTATGTGTTCCATAGTTTGAACATAATGTTTACCATTACAGCTGAAGTTGTTATGTGTCAGAATGAATTAGTGAGTTTACCCACAACTCCAGGGTCAATGTTGGGGTCCAATTCTTTGTCATGCAGGTATTTGAGGCAGGCTGAAATGCCATCTGTGTGTGGAATATTAGTGTAGAGGAGGTTACATCCATCGTGGCTAAAAAGGGTATCAGGTGGTAAGTCCTTAAAACCAGAAAGTTTCTGTAGGAAGTGAGTAGTGTCCTTGATGTAACTATCCCTTTGTATAACCAGCGGTTTGAAAATAGCTTCTACAAACCCTGATATCCCTCTGTCAGGGTGCCATTACCAGAGACTATGGGTCTACCAGGATTACCAGGCTTATGTATTTTAGGAAGCATGTAGAATGTCCCTGGCTTAGGTTCACTGGGGACGAGGTCCTTTAGTTTGTCTTGGACATGCTCTGGAAATGTTTTAATTAACTTCTGTAGTTCTCTTTTATATTCTGTAGTTGGGTCACTTCCCAGTACTTTGTAGTAGGTAAGGTCACTTAGCTGCCGGTTGGCTTCCGTAATGTAATCTTCCCGATTCAATATCACCACTGCCGAGCCTTTATCAGCTTTTTTTATGACAATGTTATGGTTTGATTTTAGTGTTTGTATAGCCCTCCGTTCCAATGGAGAGAGGTTGTAGCGGGCCTGTTTCTGCCTATTAAGAATCTCACCAGTAACTCTCTGGCGAAAGCAATTAATGTATTTGTCCAGTTTCTTGTTACAGCCACTTGATGGGGTAAACTCATATGGTTTCTTTTTCTTATCCATGGTAGTTTTACTGTTTGTGATTTCTTCCCTGTCTGTGATGTCTTCTCTGCCATGAAAAAATTCCCTGAGTCTCAATTCATGAAGTATTCCTCCATTTCACCACAAAACTGTATTCTGTCCAGTGGTTTAGTTGGCAGAAATTGAGGCCCTTAGAAAGTACATTTAATTCCCCAGTAGGCAGTGTGTGGGGACAAATTAACAACTGAAAGGTGCCCATCTGTGTGGCTTAGTTGTTCAGTCACTCTGTTCTGTTCTTCATGGTTGTTAGGAAGTATGGTAAGTTGAAGGGCATCTAACTTCCTGTTTTTAATGAGCATGGCTTTTCTCAAGGTTCTTTGGTAGTTCATGTCTATCTCATGCAAGATGTCTGAATAGGCTCACCAGACATCCTCTCAGTGTGGTAGCTATTTCATTAAACTGTTTCTTCAAAAATGCTTTTTGGCATATGAGCTGTAGATTCTGTGATTTCTCAATTTCTCAGAGGTCCTACGACAAAGTTGTTCAGCATGTAGAATTATCTGTGGTTCTCAGTGGATTCCAAATAGTTAGACCTTTAGGGATAATGTTATTCATTTGCATTAGGATAAAAAGTAGATGTCACTGTCTAGCTGTGCTAGTTTCTTTTGATGTTATGCAACTGCCATGTTCTTCGGCGAATTTGGTATCTTCCATGATGCAAAAAAATGTTGTAGGTGCCGTATTGGTCCTTTTAAAACAGATCCAGAAACAAATGATTTGATACCTTTATTGGACCAACATGGATGTTACAGAAAAAACAAAGTGCTTTAGCTTTCGAACCAACCAGGTCCTTCTTCAGAAGCTTTGTGGCAGTTTTTCAAATATCCCATACTATTAACACCAGATTATATAGAAAAGCAGAAATAATTCTCATTGGTTTAACATATACATTTAAAACATAATAGAAGATTATGTCAGAGAAGCTAATTAACACCAGTATGCCTTTAACTGAGGAGCCTCAGAAGGCAAGGTTATCAAGAATTCTCTACAGCCAGAGAGTTCTTGTCACATAAATTTTAAATGTCTCAGTATGCCAAGAAAGCATTCAAGAGATAAAAAAAAAACCTTGGAGTAGCATTCTCTCTAATACATGTAAGATGAGCTCACAACTTACATTCCAATTGTCCTGGTATATTAAAGGACAGATAATGAAAGACAAAATCCTGAAATTAGGTATAACTGCAAGTTGAAAGCAAGCCTCAAATTAACCTACACATATAAACATGATGCATGAAAGTATCATTTGTAAGTGTAAGTGAAATAAATAAATAAATAAATAATACTTGTCAAGGACCCCAAGAAAACGAGACCATGAGCCTGATAAATGCAGAGATTTCAACACAGAGTCTGTATATAACAAAAATGCAGAGAATCAGTCTAAGCAATCTAAGTGAAAACCCAAAGGAATTACACCTTTAATGAACCCCAAGTAAATGAGATATGCATCTTAATATGAGCAGTTAAAAATGTGACAGTGTGAAATCCACCCACTGACAACTAATAGAAGGAAATAAATGCACACTATATGTGAAAACTAAGTGTTCTAGCCACATAACAACTGCCCATGCCCGCTCCACCCACATATGTGTGTACATACACCACACACACTCCCACACACACACACACACCTGCACACCCCCACAACCACAACACACAACAAATATAGCAAACACATTCCACACACACCACACCACACCACGTACAACAAACAAAACACACATACACACCATACCCACAACACACAAAAACACAACACACACAAAACACACACATACATACATACATACATCAGTATACACACACACACACTCAAACGCACTCACCACAGTGTTAAGGTGAAAAGTCAACAATGTAGATAACCATAAACTTACAAAATCAAAGGCCCGCTGAAGAACTAACCTGTTTATGTCCATCTTTTAAAGTAAAGGTCTGTGTAAGTTTAATGGAATAATGTGTCATGTACCCAACATCAATATTCAATCCATCCGCCACCATATTGAGAAGTAAAATAAGTCTAATTTCAAGCCGTCTCTGTTGTGTACTATTGAAATGTCCTTTTAAGACCATCACAGACATATCTGAGGTTGAGTGGTCATCCTGGGAGAAGTGCTGGGCTACTGGTTTCTCAATCATCTTGTGATTAATATGTCTGTGTGAATTCATTCTAGTGCAGAGTTGTTGGCTTGTCTCCCCACATAACCTGTGCGAGGACATTTCTTGCATTGGATAAAATAGACCACATTACTTGATGGACATGTATAATTCCCTGTATCCTGAATAGTCTGTTTTGTGATGTAACCACAGTCTGAAGTGGAAATGAGGTTACATGTCTTACATGTGCGTTGATGACAGGGTGTGTACCATATGATGTCATGTATTCTGTTCGGTTCAAGTTGACTCTAATAATCAGGTTGGCTAAATTAGGTGGTTGTTTAAAAGATAGTAGTGGTAGTTCTTGAAAAATACTGTTAAGGGTTTCATCCTCACTAATTATTGGATGGAGATCCTTAGTAATCTTACATAGGAGTTCAAGGTCAGGATGGTATGTGACTACTAAGGGTATTCTGTTGGTAGTCATCGTTCCTTATATTGCAGCAGCTGTTCTCTTGGGACCTGTGTTGCACGTTCCTGCTCTGTCAATTTCTCTGGATGAGTGTCCCTGCTCAATAAAGGTGTTTTCAACATCGCCAGATGTGTGTCTCTGTCTTCCTCATTTGAACAGAGGCGGTGATACCGAAGTGCTTGACTATATATAACAGATTTCTTTGTGTGGCTCGGTGATTACTTTTCTTGTAAGTATCTCTGTCTGTCTGTTGGTTTCCTGTAAAGACAGGTATGTAGGGTACCATCCTTAATAGTGACAGTGGTATCCAGAAAATGTACACCTGTGGCAGAATATTCTAGGGAAAGCTTTATAGTTGGGTGGAGGTTATTAAGTTCTTGGTGAAAATCTTTAAGTGTGTCAGTGCCCTCTGTCCAAATTATAAACAAATCATCAATGTAACGGAAATAAGCAAATGGTTTATGTGTACAGTGCCTTAGAAAATCCTCCTCCAAATTCGCCATAAAAAGATTAGCATACTGAGGAGCCATCCTGGTTCCCATTGCGGTTCCCATAGTTTGAACATAATGTTTACCATTACAGCTGAAGTTGTTATGTGTCAGAATGAATTCAGTGAGTTTATCCACAACTCCAGGGTCAATGTTGGGGTCCAATTCTTTGTCATGCAGGTATTTGAGGCAGGCTGAAATGCCATCTGTGTGTGGAATATTAGTGTAGAGGGAGGTTACATCCATCGTGGCTAAAAGGGTATCAGGTGGTAAGTCCTTAAAACCAGAAAGTTTCTGTAGGAAGTGAGTAGTGTCCTTGATGTAACTATCCTTTGTATAACCAGCGGTTTGAAAATAGCTTCTACAAACCCTGATATCCCCTCTGTCAGGTGCCATTACCAGAGACTATGGGTCTACCAGGATTACCAGGCTTATGTATTTTAGGAAGCATGTAGAATGTCCCTGGCTTAGGTTCACTGGGGACGAGGTCCTTTAGTTTGTCTTGGACATGCTCTGGAAATGTTTTAATTAACTTCTGTAGTTCTCTTTTATATTCTGTAGTTGGGTCACTTCCCAGTACTTTGTAGTAGGTAAGGTCACTTAGCTGCCGGTTGGCTTCCGTAATGTAATCTTCCCGATTCAATATCACCACTGCCGAGCCTTTATCAGCTTTTTTTATGACAATGTTATGGTTTGATTTTAGTGTTTGTATAGCCCTCCGTTCCAATGGAGAGAGGTTGTAGCGGGCCTGTTTCTGCTTATTAAGAATCTCACCAGTAACTCTCTGGCGAAAGCAATTAATGTATTTGTCCAGTTTCTTGTTACGGCCACTTGATGGGGTAAACTCATATGGTTTCTTTTTCTTATCCATGGTAGTTTTACTGTTTGTGATTTCTTCCCTGTCTGTGATGTCTTCTCTGCCATGAAAAAATTCCTGAGTCTCAATCTGCGGAGTATTCCTCCATTTCACCACAAAACTGTATTCTGTCCAGTGGTTTAGTTGGGCGAAATTGAGGCCCTTAAAGTATATTTAATTCCCAGTAGGCAGTGTGTGGGTGGACAAATTAACAACTGAAAGGTGCCCATCTGTGTGGCTTAGTTGTTCAGTCACTCTGTTCTGTTCTTCATGGTTGTTAGGAAGTATGGTAAGTTGAAGGGCATCTAACTTCCTGTTTTAATGAGCATGGCTTTTCTCAAGGTTCTTTGGTAGTTCATGTCTATCTCATGCAAGATGTTCGGAATAGGCTCACCAGACATCCTCTCCAGTGTGGTAGCTATTTCATTAAACTGTTTCTTCAAAAATGCTTTTTGGCATATGAGCTGTGGATTCTGTGATTTCTCAATTTCTCAGAGGTCCTACGACAAAGTTGTTCAGCATATTAGAATTATCTGTGTTTCTCAGTGGATTCCAAATAGTTAGACCTTTAGGGATAATGTTATTCCTTTGCATTGGGATAAAAGTAGATGTCACTGTCTAGCTGTGCTAGTTTCTTTTTGATGTTATGCAACTGCCATGTTCTGCGTCGAATTTCGGTATCTTCCATGATGCAAAAAAAAATGTTGTAGGTGCCGTATTGGTCCTTTTAAAAACAGATCCAGAAACAAATGATTTGATACCTTTTATTGGACCAACATGGATGTTACAGAAAAACAAAGTGCTTTAGCTTCGAACCAACCAGGTCCTTTCAGAAGCTTTGTGCAGTTTTTTCAAATATCCCATACTATTAACACCAGATTATATAGAAAAGCAGAAATAATTCTCATTGGTTTAATATATACATTTAAAACATAATAGAAGATTATGTCAGAAGCTAATTAACACCAGTATGCCTTTAACTGAGGAGCCTCAGAAGGGCAAGGTTATCAAGAATCTCTACAGCCAGAGAGTTCTTGTCACATAAATTTTTAATGTCTCAGTATGCCAAGAAAGCATTCAAGAGATAAAAAAAAAAAAACCTTGAGTAGCATTCTCTCTAATACATGTAAGATGAGCTCACAACTTACATTCCAATTGTCCTGGTATATTAAAGGACAGATAATGAGAGACAAAATCCTGAAATTAGGTATAACTGCAAGTTGAAAGCAAAGCCTCAAATTAACCTACACATATAAACATGATGCATGAAAGTATCATTTGTAAGTGTAAGTGCAAAATAAATAAATAAATAAATAATACTTGTCAAGGACCCCAAGAAAACGAGACCATGAGCCTGATAAATGCAGATTTCAACACAGAGTCTGTATATAACAAAAATGCAGAGAATCAGTCTAAGCAATCTAAGTGAAAACCCAAAGGAATTACACCTTTAATGAACCCCCAAGTAAATGAGATATGCATCTTAATATGAGCAGTTAAAAATGTGACAGTGTGAAATCCACCCACTGACAACTAATAGAAGGAAATAAATGCACACTATATGTGAAAACTAAGTGTTCTAGACACATAACAACTGCCCCATGCCACGCTCCACCCACACATATGTGTGTACATACCACACCACACTCCCACACACACACACACACCTGCACACCCACACAACCACAACACACAACAAATATAGCAAACACATTCACACACACCACACCACACCACGTGCAGCAAACAAACACACATACACACACATACCCACAACACACAAAAACACAACACACACAAACACACACATACATACATATACATATCAGCATACACACACACACACTCAAACGCACTCACCACAGTGTTAAGGTGAAAAGTCAACAATGTAGATAACCATAAACTTACAAAATCAAAGGCCCGCTGAAGAACTAAACTGTTTATGTCCATCTTTTAAGGTCTGTGTAAGTTTAAGTGGAATAATGTGTCATGTACCCAACATCAATATTCAATCCATCCGCCACCATATTGAGAAGTAAAATAAGTCTAATTTCAGAAGCCGTCTCTGTTGTGTACTATTGAAATGTCCTTTTAAGACCATCACAGACATATCTGAGGTTGAGTGGTCATCCTGGGAGAAGTGCTGGCTACTGGTTTCTCAATCATCTTGTGATTAATAGAATGTCTGTGTGAATTCATTCTAGTGCGGAGTTGTTGGCTTGTCTCCCCACATAACCTGTGCGAGGACATTTCTTGCATTGGATAAAATAGACCACATTCTTGATGTACATGTATAATTCCCTGTATCCTGAATAGTCTGTTTTGTGATGTAACCACACAGTCTGAAGTGGAAATGAGGTTACATGTCTTACATGTGCGTTGATGACAGGGTCGTGTACCATATGATGTCATGGTATTCTGTTCGGTTCAAGTTGACTCTAATAATCAGGTTGGCTAAATTAGGTGGTTGTTTAAAAGATAGTAGTGGTAGTTCTTGAAAATACTGTTAAGGGTTTCATCCTCACTAATTATTGGATGGAGATCCTTAGTAATCTTACGTAGGAGTTCAAGGTCAGGATGGTATGTGACTACTAAGGGTATTCTGTTGGTAGTCATCCGTTCCTTATATTGCAGCAGCTGTTCCTTGGGACCTGTGTTGCACGTTCCACTGCTCTGTCAATTTCCTGGATGAGTGTCCTGCTCAATAAAGGTGTTTTCAACATCGCCAGATGTGTGTCTCTGTCTTCCTCATTTGAACAGAGGCGGTGATACCAAGTGCTTGACTATATATAACAGATTTCTTTGTGTGGCTCGGTGATTACTTTTTCTTGTGTAAGTATCTCTGTCTGTCTGTTGGTTTCTGAAAGACAGGTATGTAGGGTACCATCCTTAATAGTGACAGTGGTATCCAGAAAATGTACACTTGTGGCAGAATATTCTAGGGAAAGCTTTATAGTTGGGTGGAGGTTATTAAGTTCTTGGTGAAAATCTTTAAGTGTGTCAGTACCCTCTGTCCAAATTATAAACAAATCATCATGTAATGGAAATAAGCGAATGGTTTGTGTACAGTGCCTTAGAAAATCCTCCTCCAAATTCGCATAAAAAGATTAGCATACTGAGGAGCCATCCTGGTTCCCATTGCGTTCCTATAATTTGAACATAATGTTTACCATTAAAGCTGAAGTTGTTATGTGTCAGAATGAATTCAGTGAGTTTACCCACAACTCCAGGGTCAATGTTGAGTCCAATTCTTTGTCATGCAGGTATTTGAGGCAGGCTGAAATGCCATCTGTGTGTGGAATATTAGTGTGAGAGGAGGTTACATCCATCGTGGCTAAAAGGGTATCAGGTGGTAAGTCCTTAAAACCAGAAAGTTTATGTAGGAAGTGAGTAGTGTCCTTGATGTAACTATCCGTTGTATAACCAGCGGTTTGAAAAAGCTTCTACAAACCCTGATATCCCTCTGTCAGGGTGCCATTACCAGAGACTATGGGTCTACCAGGATTACCAGGCTTATGTATTTTAGGAAGCATGTAGAATGTCCCTGGCTTAGGTTCACTGGGGACGAGGTCCTTTAGTTTGTCTTGACATGCTCTGGAAATGTTTTAATTAACTTCTGTAGTTCTCTTTATATTCTTTAGTTGGGTCACTTCCCAGTACTTTGTAGTAGGTAAGGTCACTTAGCTGCGGTTGGCTTCGTAATGTAATCTTCCGATTCAATATCACCACTGCCGAGCTTTATCAGCTTTTTTATGACAATGTTATGGTTTGATTTTAGTGTTTGTATAGCCCTCCATTCCAATGGAGAGAGGTTGTATGCAGCCTGTTTCTGCCTATTAAGAATCTCACCAGTAACTCTCTGGCGAAAGCAATTAATGTATTTGTCCAGTTTCTTATTCGGCCATGATGGGGTAAACTCATATGGTTTTCTTTCTTATCCATGGTAGTTTTACTGTTTGTGACTTCTTCCTGTCTGTGATGTCTTTCTGCCATGAAATAATTCCCTGAGTCTCAATCTGTGGAAGTATTCCTCCATTTCACCACAAAACTGTATTCTGTCCAGTGGTTTAGTTGGGCAGAAATTGAGGCCCTTAGAAAGTACATTTAATTCCCCAGTAGGCAGTGTGTGGGTGGACAAATTAACAACTGAAAGGTGCCCATCTGTGTGGCTTAGTTGTTCAGTCACTCTGTTCTGTTCTTCATGGTTGTTAGGAAGTATGGTAAGTTGAAGGGCATCTAACTTCCTGTTTTTAATGAGCATGGCTTTTCTCAAGGTTCTTTGGTAGTTCATGTCTATCTATGCAAGATGTTCGGAATAGGCTCACCAGACATCCTCTCCAGTGTGGTAGCTATTTCATTAAACTGTTTCTTCAAAATGCTTTTTTGGCATATGAGCTGTGGATTCTGTGATTTCTCAATTTCTCAGAGGTCCCTACGACAATGTTGTTCAGTATATGTAGAATTATCTGTGTTTCTCAGTGGATTCCAAATAGTTAGACCTTTAGGGATAATGTTATTCCTTTGCATTGGGATAAAACGTAGATGTCACTGTCTAGCTGTGCTAGTTTCTTTTGATGTTATGCAACTGCCATGTTCTGCGTAATTTCGTATCTTCCATGATGCAAAAAAATGTTGTAGGTGCCGATTGGTCCTTTTCAAAACAGATCCAGAAACAAATGATTTGATACCTTTTATTGGGCCAACATGGATGTTACAGAAAAACAAAGTGCTTTAGCTTCGAACCAACCAGGTCCTTCTTCAGAAGCTGTGTGGCAGTTTTTTCAAATATCCCATACTATTAACACCAGATTATATAGAAAAAGCAGAAATAATTCTCATTGGTTTAACATATACATTTAAAACATAATAGAAGATTATGTCAGAGAAGCTAATTAACACCAGTATGCCTTTAACTGAGGAGCCTCAGAAGGGCAAAGGTTATCAAGAATTCTCTACAGCCATAGAGTTCTTGTCACACAAATTTTTAAATGTCTCAGTATGCCAAGAAAGCATTCTAGAGATAAAAAAAAAAAAAAAACCTTGGAGTAGCATTCTCTCAATACATGTAAGATGAGCTCACAACTTACATTCCAATTGTCCTGTATATTAAAGGACAGATAATGAAAGACAAAATCCTGAAATTAGGTATAACTGCAAGTTGAAAGCAAGCCTCAAATTAACCTACACATATAAACATGATGCATGAAAGTATCATTTGTAAGTGTAAGTGCAAAATAAATAAATAAATAAATAATACTTGTCAAGGACCCCAAGAAAAGCGAGACCATGAGCCTGATAAATGCAGATTTCAACACAGAGTCTGTATATAACAAAATGCAGAGAATCAGTCTAAGCAATCTAAGTGAAAACCAAAGGAATTACACCTTTAATGAACCCCAAGTAAATGAGATATGCATCTTAATATGAGCAGTTAAAATGTGACAGTGTGAAATCCACCACTGACAACTAATAGAAGGAAATAAATGCACACTATATGTGAAAACTAAGTGTTCTAGACACATAACAACTGCCCCATGCCGCCTCCACCCACACATATGTGTGTACATACACCACACCACACTCCCACACACACACACACACCTGCACACCCCACAACCACAACACACAACAAATATAGCAAACACATTCCACACACACCACACCACACCACGTACAGCAAACAAAACACACATACACACCATACCCACAACACACAAAAACACAACACACACAAAACACACACATACATACATACATACATCAGCATACACACACACACACTCAAACGCACTCACCACAGTGTTAAGGTGAAAAGTCAACAATGTAGATAACCATAAACTTACAAAATCAAAGGCCCGCTGAAGAACTAAACTGTTTATGTCCATCTTTTAAAGGTCTGTGTAAGTTTAAGTGGAATAATGTGTCATGTACCCAACATCAATATTCAATCCATCCGCCACCATATTGAGAAGTAAAATAAGTCTAATTTCAGAAGCCCGTCTCTGTTGTGTACTATTGAAATGTCCTTTTAAGACCATCACAGACATATCTGAGGTTGAGTGGTCATCCTGGGAGAAGTGCTGGGCTACTGGTTTCTCAATCATCTTGTGATTAATAGAATGTCTGTGTGAATTCATTCTAGTGCGGAGTTGTTGGCTTGTCTCCCCACAACCTGTGCGAGGACATTTCTTGCATTGGATAAAATAGACCACATTACTTGATGTACATGTATAATTCCCTGTATCCTGAATAGTCTGTTTTGTGATGTAACCACACAGTCTGAAGTGGAAATGAGGTTACATGTCTTACATGTGCGTTGATGACAGGGTCGTGTACCATATGATGTCATGGTATTCTGTTACGGTTCAAGTTGACTCCTAATAATCAGGTTGGCTAAATTAGGTGGTTGTTAAAAAGATAGTAGTGGTAGTTCTTGAAAAATACTGTTAAGGGTTTCATCCTCACTAATTATTGGATGGAGATCCTTAGTAATCTTACGTGGGAGTTCAAGGTCAGGATGGTATGTGACTACTAAGGGTTATTCTGTTGGTAGTCATCCGTTCCTTATATTGCAGCAGCTGTTCTCTTGGGACCTGTGTTGCACGTTCCACTGCTCTGTCAATTTCCCTGGATGAGTGTCCCTGCTCAATAAAGGTGTTTTTCAACATCGCCAGATGTGTGTCTCTGTCTTCCTCATTTGAACAGAGGCGGTGATACCGAAGTGCTTGACTATATATAACAGATTTCTTTGTGTGGCTCGGGTGATTACTTTTCTTGTGTAAGTATCTCTGTCTGTCTGTTGGTTTCCTGTAAAGACAGGTATGTAGGGTACCATCCTTAATAGTGACAGTGGTATCCAGAAAATGTACACTTGTGGCAGAATATTCTAGGGAAAGCTTTATAGTTGGGTGGAGGTTATTAAGTTCTTGGTGAAAATCTTTAAGTGTGTCAGTGCCCTCTGTCCAAATTATAAACAAATCATCAATGTAATGGAAATAAGCGAATGGTTTGTGTACAGTGCCTTAGAAAATCCTCCTCCAAATTCGCCATAAAAAGATTAGCATACTGAGGAGCCATCCTGGTTCCCATTGCGGTTCCCATAATTTGAACATAATGTTTACCATTAAAGCTGAAGTTGTTATGTGTCAGAATGAATTCAGTGAGTTTACCCACAACTCCAGGGTCAATGTTGGGGTCCAATTCTTTGTCATGCAGGTATTTGAGGCAGGCTGAAATGCCATCTGTGTGTGGAATATTAGTGTAGAGGAGGTTACATCCATCGTGGCTAAAAGGGTATCAGGTGGTAAGTCCTTAAAACCAGAAAGTTTCTGTAGGAAGTGGTAGGTGTCCTGATGTAACTATCCTTTGTATAACCAGCGGTTTGAAAATAGCTTCTACAAACCCTGATATCCTCTGTCAGGGTGCCATTACCAGAGACTATGGGTCTACCAGGATTACCAGGCTTATGTATTTTAGGAAGCATGTAGAATGTCCCTGGCTTAGGTTCACTGGGGACGAGGTCCTTTAGTTTGTCTTGGACATGCTCTGGAAATGTTTTAATTAACTTCTGTAGTTCTCTTTTATATTCTTTAGTTGGGTCACTTCCAGTACTTTGTAGTAGGTAAGGTCACTTAGCTGCCGGTTGGCTTCGTAATGTAATCTTCCGATTCAATATCACCACTGCCGAGCCTTTATCAGCTTTTTTATGACAATGTTATGGTTTGATTTTAGTGTTTGTATAGCCCTCCATTCCAATGGAGAGAGGTTGTAGCGGCCTGTTTCTGCCTATTAAGAATCTCACCAGTAACTCTCTGTGGAAAGCAATTAATGTATTTGTCCAGTTTCTTGTTACGGCCACTTGATGGGGTAAACTCATATGGTTTCTTTTTCTTATCCATGGTAGTTTTACTGTTTGTGATTTCTTCCTGTCTGTGATGTCTTCTCTGCCATGAAATAATTCCCTGAGTCTCAATCTCATGGAAGTATTCCTCCATTTCACCACAAAACTGTATTCTGTCCAGTGGTTTAGTTGGGCGAAATTGAGGCCCTTAGAAAGTACATTTAATTCCCCAGTAGGCAGTGTGTGGGTGGACAAATTAACAACTGAAAGGTGCCCATCTGTGTGGCTTAGTTGTTCAGTCACTCTGTTCTGTTCTTCATGGTTGTTAGGGAAGATGGTGTTGAAGGCATCTAACTTCCTGTTTTTAATGAGCATGGCTTTTCTCAAGGTTCTTTGGTAGTTCATGTCTATCTCATGCAAGATGTTCGGAATAGGCTCACCAGACATCCTCCAGTGTGGTAGCTATTTCATTAAACTGTTTCTTCAAAAATGCTTTTTGGCATATGAGCTGTGGATTCTGTGATTTCTCAATTTCTCAGAGGTCCCATGACAAAGTTGTTCAGTATATGTAGAATTATCTGTGTTTCTCAGTGGATTCCAAATAGTTAGACCTTTAGGGATAATGTTATTCCTTTGCATTGGGATAAACGAGATGTCACTGTCTAGCTGTGCTAGTTTCTTTTGATGTTATGCAACTGCCATGTTCTACGTCTAATTTCGTATCTTCCATGATGCAAAAAATGTTGTAGGTGCCGTATTGGTCCTTTTCAAAACAGATCCAGAAACAAATGATTTGATACCTTTTATTGGGCCAACATGGATGTTACAGAAAAAACAAAGTGCTTTAGCTTTGAACCAACCAGGTCCTTCTTCAGAAGCTGTGTGGCAGTTTTTCAAATATCCCATACTATTAACACCAGATTATATAGAAAAGCAGAAATAATTCTCATTGGTTTAACATATACATTTAAAACATAATAGAAGATTATGTCAGAGAAGCTAATTAACACCAGTATGCCTTTAACTGAGGAGCCTCAGAAGGGCAAAGGTTATCAAGAATTCTCCAGCCATAGAGGTTCTTGTCACATAAATTTTTAAATGTCTCAGTATGCCAAGAAAGCATTCTAGAGATAAAAAAAAAAAAAAAAACCTTGGAGTAGCATTCTCTAATACATGTAAGATGAGCTCACAACTTACATTCCAATTGTCCTGGTATATTAAAGGACAGATAATGAAAGACAAAATCCTGAAATTAGGTATAACTGCAAGTTGAAAGCAAGCCTCAAATTAACCTACACATATAAACATGATGCATGAAAGTATCATTTGTAAGTGTAAGTGCAAAATAAATAAATAAATAAATAATACTTGTCAAGGACCCCCAAGAAAACGAGACCATGAGCCTGATAAATGCAGATTTCAACACAGAGTCTGTATATAACAAAAATGCAGAGAATCAGTCTAAGCAATCTAAGTGAAAACCCAAAGGAATTACACCTTTAATGAACCCCCAAGTAAATGAGATATGCATCTTAATATGAGCAGTTAAAAATGTGACAGTGTGAAATCCACCCACTGACAACTAATAGAAGGAAATAAATGCACACTATATGTGAAAACTAAGTGTTCTAGACACATAACAACTGCCCCATGCCACGCTCCACCCACACATATGTGTGTACATACACCACACCACACTCCCACACACACACACACCTGCACACCCCACAACCACACACACAACAAATATAGCAAACACATTCCACACACACCACACCACACCACAGCAAACAAAACACACATACACACCATACCCACAACACACAAAAACACAACACACACAAAACACACACATACATACATACATACATCAGCATACACACACACACTCAAACGCACTCACCACAGTGTTAAGGTGAAAAGTCAACAATGTAGATAACCATAAACTTACAAAATCAAAGGCCCGCTGAAGAACTAAACTGTTTATGTCCATCTTTTAAAGGTCTGTGTAAGTTTAAGTGGAATAATGTGTCATGTACCCAACATCAATATTCAATCCATCCGCCACCATATTGAGAAGTAAAATAAGTCTAATTTCAAGTCTGCCTCTGTTGTGTACTATTGAAATGTCCTTTAAGACCATCACAGACATATCTGAGGTTGAGTGGTCATCCTGGGAGAAGTGCTGGGCTACTGGTTTCTCAATCATCTTGTGATTAATAGAATGTCTGTGTGAATTCATTCTAGTGGAGTTGTTGGCTTGTCTCCCACATAACCTGTGCGAGGACATTTCTTGCATTGGATAAAATAGACCACATTACTTGATGTACATGTATAATTCCCCTGTATCCTGAATAGTCTGTTTTGTGATGTAACCACACAGTCTGAAGTGGAAATGAGGTTACATGTCTTACATGTGCGTTGATGACAGGGTCGTGTACCATATGATGTCATGGTATTCTGTTCCGGTTCAAGTTGACTCCTAATAATCAGGTTGGCTAAATTAGGTGGTTGTTTAAAGATAGTAGTGGTAGTTCTTGAAAATACTGTTAAGGGTTTCATCCTCACTAATTATTGGATGGAGATCCTTAGTAATCTTACGTAGGAGTTCAAGGTCAGGATGGTATGTGACTACTAAGGGTATTCTGTTGGTAGTCATCCGTTCCTTATATTGCAGCAGCTGTTCTCTTGGGACCTGTGTTGCACGTTCCACTGCTCTGTCAATTTCCTGGATGAGTGTCCCTGCTCAATAAAGGTGTTTTCAACATCGCCAGATGTGTGTCTCTGTCTTCCTCATTTGAACAGAGGCGGTGATACCGAAGTGCTTGACTATATATAACAGATTTCTTTGTGTGGCTCGGTGATTACTTTTCTTGTGTAAGTATCTCTGTCTGTCTGTTGGTTTCCTGTAAAGACAGGTATGTGGGTACCATCCTTAATAGTGACAGTGGTATCCAGAAAATGTACACTTGTGGCAGAATATTCTAGGGAAAGCTTTATAGTTGGGTGGAGGTTATTAAGTTCTTGGTGAAAATCTTTAAGTGTGTCAGTGCCCTCTGTCCAAATTATAAACAAATCATCAATGTAATGGAAATAAGCGAATGGTTTGTGTACAGTGCCTTAGAAAATCCTCCTCCAAATTCGCCATAAAAAGATTAGCATACTGAGGAGCCATCCTGGTTCCCATTGCGGTTCCCATAATTTGAACATAATGTTTACCATTAAAGCTGAAGTTGTTATGTGTCAGAATGAATTCAGTGAGTTTACCCACAACTCCAGGGTCAATGTTGGGGTCCAATTCTTTGTCATGCAGGTATTTGAGGCAGGCTGAAATGCCATCTGTGTGTGGAATATTAGTGTAGAGGGAGGTTACATCCATCGTGGCTAAAAGGGTATCAGGTGGTAAGTCCTTAAAACCAGAAAGTTTCTGTAGGAAGTGAGTAGTGTCCTTGATGTAACTATCCCTTTGTATAACCAGCGGTTTGAAAATAGCTTCTACAAACCCTGATATCCCTCTGTCAGGGTGCCATTACCAGAGACTATGGGTCTACCAGGATTACCAGGCTTATGTATTTTAGGAAGCATGTAGAATGTCCTGGCTTAGGTTCACTGGGGACGAGGTCCTTTAGTTTGTCTTGGACATGCTCTGGAAATGTTTTAATTAACTTCTGTAGTTCTCTTTTATATTCTTTAGTTGGGTCACTTCCCAGTACTTTGTAGTAGGTAAGGTCACTTAGCTGCCGGTTGGCTTCCGTAATGTAATCTTCCCGATTCAATATCACCACTGCCGAGCCTTTATCAGCTTTTTTTATGACAATGTTATGGTTTGATTTTAGTGTTTGTATAGCCCTCCATTCCAATGGAGAGAGGTTGTAGCGGGCCTGTTTCTGCCTATTAAGAATCTCACCAGTAACTCTCTGGCGAAAGCAATTAATGTATTTGTCCAGTTTCTTGTTACGGCCACTTGATGGGGTAAACTCATATGGTTTCTTTTTCTTATCCATGGTAGTTTTACTGTTTGTGATTTCTTCCCTGTCTGTGATGTCTTCTCTGCCATGAAATAATTCCCTGAGTCTCAATCTGCGGAAGTATTCCTCCATTTCACCACAAAACTGTATTCTGTCCAGTGGTTTAGTTGGGCAGAAATTGAGGCCCTTAGAAAGTACATTTAATTCCCCAGTAGGCAGTGTGTGGGTGGACAAATTAACAACTGAAAGGTGCCCATCTGTGTGGCTTAGTTGTTCAGTCACTCTGTTCTGTTCTTCATGGTTGTTAGGAAGTATGGTAAGTTGAAGGGCATCTAACTTCCTGTTTTTAATGAGCATGGCTTTTCTCAAGGTTCTTTGGTAGTTCATGTCTATCTCATGCAAGATGTTCGGAATAGGCTCACCAGACATCCTCTCCAGTGTGGTAGCTATTTCATTAAACTGTTTCTTCAAAAATGCTTTTTTGGCATATGAGCTGTGGATTCTGTGATTTCTCAATTTCTCAGAGGTCCTACGACAAAGTTGTTCAGTATATGTAGAATTATCTGTGTTTCTCAGTGGATTCCAAATAGTTAGACCTTTAGGGATAATGTTATTCCTTTTGCATTGGGATAAAACGTAGATGTCACTGTCTAGCTGTGCTAGTTTCTTTTTGATGTTATGCAACTGCCATGTTCTGCGGCGAATTTCGGTATCTTCCATGATGCAAAAAAAATGTTGTAGGTGCCGTATTGGTCCTTTTCAAAACAGATCCAGAAACAAATGATTTGATACCTTTTATTGGGCCAACATGGATGTTACAGAAAAAAACAAAGTGCTTTAGCTTTCGAACCAACCAGGTCCTTCTTCAGAAGCTGTGTGGCAGTTTTTTCAAATATCCCATACTATTAACACCAGATTATATAGAAAAGCAGAAATAATTCTCATTGGTTTAACATATACATTTAAAACATAATAGAAGATTATGTCAGAGAAGCTAATTAACACCAGTATGCCTTTAACTGAGGAGCCTCAGAAGGGCAAAGGTTATCAAGAATTCTCTACAGCCATAGAGTTCTTGTCACATAAATTTTAAATGTCTCAGTATGCCAAGAAAGCATTCTAGAGAAAAAAAAACAAAAAAAAAAAACCTTGAGTAGCATTCTCTAATACATGTAAGATGAGCTCACACTTACATTCCAATTGTCCTGGTATATTAAAGGACAGATAATGAAAGACAAAATCCTGAAATTAGGTATAACTGCAAGTTGAAAGCAAGCCTCAAATTAACCTACATATATAAACATGATGCATGAAAGTATCATTTGTAAGTGTAAGTGCAAAATAAATAAATAAATAAATAATACTTGTCAAGCACCCCAAGAAAACGAGACCATGAGCCTGATAAATGCAGATTTCAACACAGAGTCTGTATATAACAAAATGCAGAGAATCAGTCTAAGCAATCTAAGTGAAAACCAAAGGAATTACACCTTTAATGAACCCAAGTAAATGAGATATGCATCTTAATATGAGAAGAAATGTGACAGTGTGAAATCCACCCACTGACAACTAATAGAAGGAAATAAATGCACACTATATGTGAAAACTAAGTGTTCTAGCCACATAACAACTGCCCCATGCCACGCTCCACCCACACATATGTGTGTACATACACCACACCACACTCCCACACACACACACACACTGCACACCCCACACAACCACAACACACAACAAATATAGCAAACACATTCCACACACACACACACCACACCACGTACAACAAACAAAACACACATACACACCATACCCACAACACACAAAAACACAACACACACAAAACACACACATACATACATACATACATCAGCATACACACACACACACTCAAACGCACTCACCACAGTGTTAAGGTGAAAAGTCAACAATGTAGATAACCATAAACTTACAAAATCAAAGGCCCGCTGAAGAACTAAACTGTTTATGTCCATCTTTTAAAGGTCTGTGTAAGTTTAAGTGGAATAATGTGTCATGTACCCAACATCAATATTCAATCCATCCGCCACCATATTGAGAAGTAAAATAAGTCTAATTTCAGAAGCCCGTCTCTGTTGTGTACTATTGAAATGTCCTTTTAAGACCATCACAGACATATCTGAGGTTGAGTGGTCATCCTGGGAGAAGTGCTGGGCTACTGGTTTCTCAATCATCTTGTGATTAATAGAATGTCTGTGTGAATTCATTCTAGTGCGGAGTTGTTGGCTTGTCTCCCCCACATAACCTGTGCGAGGACATTTCTTGCATTGGATAAAATAGACCACATTACTTGATGTACATGTATAATTCCCCTGTATCCTGAATAGTCTGTTTTGTGATGTAACCACACAGTCTGAAGTGGAAATGAGGTTACATGTCTTACATGTGCGTTGATGACAGGGTCGTGTACCATATGATGTCATGGTATTCTGTTCCGGTTCAAGTTGACTCCTAATAATCAGGTTGGCTAAATTAGGTGGTTGTTTAAAAGATAGTAGTGGTAGTTCTTGAAAAATACTGTTAAGGGTTTCATCCTCACTAATTATTGGATGGAGATCCTTAGTAATCTTACGTAGGAGTTCAAGGTCAGGATGGTATGTGACTACTAAGGGTATTCTGTTGGTAGTCATCCGTTCCTTATATTGCAGCAGCTGTTCTCTTGGGACCTGTGTTGCACGTTCCACTGCTCTGTCAATTTCCCTGGATGAGTGTCCCTGCTCAATAAAGGTGTTTTTCAACATCGCCAGATGTGTGTCTCTGTCTTCCTCATTTGAACAGAGGCGGTGATACCGAAGTGCTTGACTATATATAACAGATTTCTTTGTGTGGCTCGGGTGATTACTTTTCTTGTGTAAGTATCTCTGTCTGTCTGTTGGTTTCCTGTAAAGACAGGTATGTAGGGTACCATCCTTAATAGTGACAGTGGTATCCAGAAAATGTACACTTGTGGCAGAATATTCTAGGAAAGCTTTATAGTTGGGTGGAGGTTATTAAGTTCTTGGTGAAAATCTTTAAGGTGTCAGTGCCTCTGTCCAAATTATAAACAAATCATCAATGTAACGGAAATAAGCGAATGGTTTGTGTACAGTGCCTTAGAAAATCCTCCTCCAAATTCGCCATAAAAGATTAGCATACTGAGGAGCCATCCTGGTTCCCATTAAGCGGTTCCATAATTTGAACATAATGTTTACCATTAAAGCTGAAGTTGTTATGTGTCAGAATGAATTCAGTGAGTTTACCCACAACTCCAGGGTCAATGTTGAGGTCCAATTCTTTGTCATGCAGGTATTTGAGGCAGGCTGAAATGCCATCTGTGTGTGGAATATTAGTGTAGAGGGAGGTTACATCCATCGTGGCTAAAAGGGTATCAGGTGGTAAGTCCTTAAAACCAGAAAGTTTCTGTAGGAAGTGAGTAGTGTCCTTGATGTAACTATCCCTTTGTATAACCAGCGGTTTGAAAATAGCTTCTACAAACCCTGATATCCCCTCTGTCAGGGTGCCATTACCAGAGACTATGGGTCTACCAGGATTACCAGGCTTATGTATTTTAGGAAGCATGTAGAATGTCCTGGCTTAGGTTCACTGGGGACGAGGTCCTTTAGTTTGTCTTGGACATGCTCTGGAAATGTTTTAATTAACTTCTGTAGTTCTCTTTATATTCTGTAGTTGGGTCACTTCCAGTACTTTGTAGTAGGTAAGGTCACTTAGCTGCCGGTTGGCTTCCGTAATGTAATCTTCCCAATTCAATATCACCACTGCCGAGCCTTTATCAGCTTTTTTTATGACAATGTTATGGTTTGATTTTAGTGTTTGTATAGCCCTCCATTCCAATGGAGAGAGGTTGTAGCGGGCCTGTTTCTGTCTATTAAGAATCTCACCAGTAACTCTCTGGCGAAAGCAATTAATGTATTTGTCCAGTTTCTTGTTACGGCCACTTGATGGGGTAAACTCATATGGTTTCTTTTTCTTATCCATGGTAGTTTTACTGTTTGTGACTTCTTCCCTGTCTGTGATGTCTTTCTGCCATGAAATAATTCCCTGAGTCTCAATCTATGGAAGTATTCCTCCATTTCACCACAAAACTGTATTCTGTCCAGTGGTTTAGTTGGGCAGAAATTGAGGCCCTTAGAAAGTACATTTAATTCCTAGGCAGGTGTGGGTGGACAAATTAACAACTGAAAGGTGCCCATCTGTGTGGCTTAGTTGTTCAGTCACTCTGTTCTGTTCTTCATGGTTGTTAGGAAGTATGGTAAGTTGAAGGGCATCTAACTTCCTGTTTTTAATGAGCATGGCTTTTCTCAAGGTTCTTTGGTAGTTCATGTCTAACTCATGCAAGATGTTCGGAATAGGCTCACCAGACATCCTCTCCAGTGTGGTAGCTATTTCATTAAACTGTTTCTTCAAAAATGCTTTTTTGGCATATGAGCTGTGGATTCTGTGATTTCTCAATTTCTCAGAGGTCCTACGACAAAGTTGTTCAGCATATGTAGAATTATCTGTGTTTCTCAGTGGATTCCAAATAGTTAGACCTTTAGGGATAATGTTATTCCTTTTGCATTGGGATAAAAAGTAGATGTCACTGTCTAGCTGTGCTAGTTTCTTTTTGATGTTATGCAACTGCCATGTTCTGCGGCTAATTTCGGTATCTTCCATGATGCAAAAAAAATGTTGTAGGTGCCGTATTGGTCCTTTTCAAAACAGATCCAGAAACAAATGATTTGATACCTTTTATTGGGCCAACATGGATGTTACAGAAAAAAACAAAGTGCTTTAGCTTTCGAACCAACCAGGTCCTTCTTCAGAAGCTGTGTGGCAGTTTTTTCAAATATCCCATACTATTAACACCAGATTATATAGAAAAAGCAGAAATAATTCTCATTGGTTTAACATATACATTTAAAACATAATAGAAGATTATGTCAGAGAAGCTAATTAACACCAGTATGCCTTTAACTGAGGAGCCTCAGAAGGGCAAAGGTTATCCAGAATTCTCTACAGCCAGAGAGTTCTTGTCACATAAATTTTTAAATGTCTCAGTATGCCAAGAAAGCATTCTAGTGATAAAAAAACAAACAAACAAAAAAAACCTTGGAGTAGCATTCTCTCTAATACATGTAAGATGAGCTCACAACTTACATTCCAATTGTCCTGGTATATTAAAGGACAGATAATGAAAGACAAAAAAAAATAAGTAAACTAGGAATTAGGGATGTCCAATAAAAGTGGTTTTCAAGTTATTTGTTAAAGTGTAGCCAAAGAATTAAAGTTAATAATCAAATGTCTCAATCTAGAGAAATAATGACAGGTATTCCTCAATGATCAGTATTAGGTCCTTTTTTATTTTCAGTTTTTAATAGTGATTTACCTTTATCTTTTGTTAGTAATAATAGTTTATTGTATGCAGATGATACTGTGTTTTGGGTATCAGGGACAAACAGTTGTGAAATTCAGGATTCCCTTCAAAAGCAATATGAGGTTTTTGCTAATTGGATTTGGTTAAATAAATTAGTTATTAATGAAACTAAAACAAATGCTATGGTATTCAGTTCTCCAAAAAGACTTCAGAAATGTGACCCCATTCATATAGTAGGATTTATTGGTGATTCTCTCCCTTTGGTCACTATGGTTAAATATCTAGGTTTATACCTAGACTCAAACCTTAGTATGGTTCCTCATTTAGAGAAGTTGGGAGTAAAAATCCATCAGAAACTTGGTTTTCTTTATAGAAATATTACATTTCTGACTGAAAAGGCTCGTAATACTACAGCTAAACAGGTTCTTTTTCCAACATTAGAGTACGGAGGTATTACTTGTGCTCATTGTTATCAGTTGTTTGAGACAAAATTTAATGTTTTGTATAATGATATTTGTAGATTTGTCTTGCATATTCCATTCAGAACTCATCACTATCACCTTTATTAGGATCTTGGTGTACTTTCCCTATTTAATTGTTTGAAATGTATGATAGTAAATTTTGTTTTTCAGGTAAAATGTTTAGGACATCCTCTGTCTTTATCTAAATTAATTGTAGCAAAGGCTCATGGTAGGAGTACAAGACAAATTTGTTTAAATCAATATGATATTCCTGGTTACAGGTTACAAATGAGTAGAACAGCATTTTCCTGGTATGTACCTTCATTTTTAAATGAATTTGGAGAACTGATTCAAAATGCACACTCAGAATCTCATTTTAAACATTTATTGTTAAAGAGATTGCATTGTGATACTGTTTACAATTGTGACAAATTTTTGTATTTTTGTATAATTGTAATATTGTATTGTGATGTTGTACTGTATGTTGTATGTCAGGTGTGGCAGAAAAAAGGCTGTGCCCAGTCTAGGGCTGAGCGAACCTCTAAAAGTTCTACCTTGCCAACTTTCTGAGTAGAACCCAAAAAAGTTCTACCTGGTTCTACCAGGTAGAACCCAGTAGAATCGGATTCTACCAGGTAGAACTGGGTTCTACCATTTATAATCAAGTTCTACCAAGTAAAACCAGGTTCTACCAAATAAAACTAGTTCTACTATGTAAAAAACAAGTTCTACTAAGTAAAACCAGGTTCTACATGGTATAATAAAGTTCTATAATATATAACGCAAAAAAAAAGTATACATGGTTCTACTTAATTAAGAAATCCACAGAAGTATTGTTTTTTGTTTGGGAAAGCACATGCAGTACTAAGAATGGTATAAATACAATTAAAGAGCTAGTGTACTGCCTGGAAACTGCCTGCAATTAATTGTAACTTTAAGATGTAGGCAGCTATCATGTCTTATATCTCAAGTATTTTTTTCCTTTTTGTTTGCTAATTAAAAGATTTTCCACCTGGCAGCACTGGGGTGATGTGTGGAGCAGCACTCTGGAGGAATAAAAAAAGTCAGTTCTGTTCCTCCCACTACATCAACACTGAGACCACACTGACTATGGCATCACTAGTAACCAATGAGAACCATTTCTCACTGCCAGGTTTCAGTTTCACATGAAGAAGCAGGGACTGGCTCTCCCTGGTTACTAGTGATGTCACAATTTCCTGCATTTTGATTGGTAGTTTGTGAAAGTCACTGCTCATGCCGCAAGGACTGTGGTGCCTTACGGTGTTTGGTCTAATTTCTGATGATGCAGTGGGAGGAACAGAACTGACTTTTTTTCCCCCTCCAGAGTGGTGCTCCACACATCACCCCAGTACTGCCAGGTGTAAAATCTTCTAATTACCATTAGAAAAGAAAAAAATACTTGAGATTTAAGCAGTGATGGCTGACTGCATCTGAAAATTACTATTAATCCCAAGCAGTACACTAGCTCTTTAAGAATTGCAAAGCTTTGGTGCATAGGATTCTGTCTCGGTGCTCGAAAGCTTTGTAAAACTTACCATTCTTAAAGTTAGAATCTTAGTATTACATGTATATTCCCAAATATGCAAAATACAATATGTGGATTTTTTTATAGTTAAGTAGAACCAGGTGGAATGTGTTCACTGCTTATATTTTATAGAACCACCTGGTTACCCAGCAGATGCTTAAAAATACTAGTGTTGAAACAGATTTAGCAAGCAGTAAAGGTCAAGGATGATATACAACTCATATATTATCCCTGACAACTTTAGCTTTCTAAATCTGGTTACAGGCAGCCCAAAGGGTTAACTCCCTGAGTTACACCCTGTTACAATAATTTTAAATCTTCTTCCACTGTTAGACTCAGGTACTAATAAAGCCCAGTTCAAAATAACTGGCACCCAAAGTACCTATAGCTTCAGCTGCTTTAGTACCAAATAAGTACATGGACAGAAGTTTACAGTACAAAATGTATTTAATCCACACAATGTGGTAAAGCAAAATGCCACACTGCCCCAGCGCTTCTGTACCTTACCTTTCTCAGTGCCCCCTTCAGGAAGGCATGGTGCCGACACGCTGGGGTAGTGTGTCATTTTGCTTTACCACATTGTGTGGATTAAATTATGTTTCTACTTTAAACTTTGTCTGTGTAGTTATTAGTTTGGGGCTTTCTGTTATTCTGAGTAACTGTCAATGTTAGTAATACATTACCCACCATCGTTTTCTCCTTTCCCTCTCATACACTCTCGTGCTCTGATCCCTATACCTCCCATAGGTAACTATGTCAATATTACTTCATTTGTCCCTCCCTCCCAAACATCTGCCCCGTCCTCATCTTTACTCAGAATAATTGAAAAACCCATAACAGTATACCATCTGCAAATTGTGTTTATGATGCCAGGTCATGTGCATGGTTTGGTGTCTAACTATGGAGGGTAAATTGTATTTGTAAGAGGGAGTGTCCCAGGGGGTTTGGAGGGCTTGGAGTTTCGGACAGAGGCTAGGGTAAGATCAGTGATTTTTTTTTTATTGTCATGATAGTCAGTTAGTGCAGTATGTGGGAACAGCATTTTGTAAAATCTATTTTTTTTTTATTTTCATTTTACAGGTTATGATGAAAACAGTTTCTATCTGGTGAATAGTTCCGTCAGATCAAAACATTGGATGTCATTGAGTTCAACACTGAAAATAGGAATGTATTGTAAAGTTGACATTTTACAGCAAAAAAAAAACATTTTGTAAATTAAATTCCCATCAGGAATTGAACCAGAAGAACTGTTATTTATTATTTATTTATTCTATTAATGTTTTTGTTTGTTAACAGCCAGTAATAAGTATTCATTAAGTGTGTATCTTGTAATCAAAATCCAATAAAACAAATGAAGAGCTGTGTGACAATGAGTAGTCATTTCTGGTTATTTTAGCTGAACTGCCATATGTAGTGGTCCTTCAGTTTCTGGTGCTAGTCAGATTGGGCCTTAGTGGCACATGAGAACCAGCAGTGGATGTTTGTTTCAGAAATTAATGGAACTCGAGGATGAGGAGGAGACAGGGGGACCCACCAGTGGAGGAAAGACAGCTGGAAAGGCTAGTGGCTACTAGTGGCAACAGAATTCTTTACCATCATCATCGTCATCGTCATCAGTGTGTCATGATGCCATCTGTGTGCTGTCAACCTGCACAAATTTGGGACAGTATATGTTTTTGAATTAATGCAGGTTCATTTTTAAAAAGGTGAGCCTCTCTACATTCTTCGTGGAAAGACATGTTCTTTTGTCATTCACTATTGCCCCTGCAGCACTAAAAATTCTCTCTAAATATGTGCTGGCAGGTGGGCAACTGAGGTATTCAATTGCGATCTCAGTTAAAGAAGGCCAGATCAATTTTTTCTGTTGCCAATAAAGCAATGGTTCATCACTTGCAGTGAGATGTACAGTCTCCTCCATATAATCCTTAATCAATGGTTCATCACCTGCAGTGAGATGTACAATCTCCTCCATAGAATCCTTGATCAATGGTTCATCACCTGCGGTGAGATGTACAGTCTCCTCCATATAATCCTTGATCAATGGTTCATCACCTGCGGTGAGATGTACAGTCTCCTCCATATAATCCTTGATCAATGGTTCATCACCTGCAGTGAGATGTACAGTCTCCTCCACATAATCCTTAATCAATGGTTCATCACCTGCAGTGAGATGTACATTCTCCTCCATAGAATCCTTAACCATTTTTGCAGCAGGGACTTCTTGTACCACTATTGCCGGCTGAGCCTTCCCAGCTGTCTTTATTAGACCAAAGTCTGACAGCAAGTCCCACAGTGGTTTGTTCTCTTGTGGTGTAGCAGCATTTCTGGTTTGTGTTTGATGAGCCAAAACATCAGTGGTGGTGGCAGCAGCAGCAGCAACAGCAGATTGTGCTCCCTCCCTCTCCACCAGATTTTGTTCAGAATTTGAATGTTGCCAAAAGGGCACTGATGATGTTCTACTTTTCTCAACTATACGTGCTGACACTTTCTCAATTAACAGTTCATGATAGCATTCCAGGTCTTTAAAGTCATGTGGTTTGAAGAATGTCTCAACTGTATCCTTAAACCAGGGGTCCAGAAGTGTGGCCAAAATGTAATGTTCTGCTTTGCACATATTCACAATGCACTCATCAGCCAGGAAGGTTTGTATAATTTTTCCAACAAGTGATGCAGCATTGATGTCATCATTGTCAAAGAACTGTGACTCGAGATGCTGCAGTTTCATCCTGATGAGTGAAATTAAGGGTAGGATCTGACTTAGTCTGGCAACATCAGAGCTCACCACTCAGGTAGCCTCCTCAAAGGGTTTAAGGATACAACAAAGATTCTCCATCAGACGCCATTGATTGCGGCTGATATTCACATCTCCTTTCTCAATGCCATGTTGCTCTGCATACTGATGAATGGCTTTTTGTTGTTCAAGCATTCTCTTCATCATATAGTAAGTGGAATTCCACCAGGTTGGAACTTCCTGTATCATTTGGTGGAGAGGGAGGCTGTTTTCAATCTGAATCTGCCGCAACAACTTTTGGGCTTTCACAGAATGGCTAAAGTGGGTGCACACAGTGTGGGCAGCTGCAGTCAAGTTCTTCACATTTCAGTCCTCACCGATAAAGTCTTTTACCACCAAGTTAATAGTGTGTGCGAAGCATGGTACGTGTGTAAACTTACAAAGTCTAACTGCTTTCACAATATTTGAAGCATTGTCAGACACTATAAACCCTGGTTGCAAGGACTTTGGAGTCAGCCACTCAGCAAACTTTTCTTCAAGGCCCACCAGAAGATGTTCTGCCTTGTGGTCTTTTTCAAAACCATAAATGCATAAAGCTGCCTGCCTTCGAACTGTGAAAGTCCCTTGTTTCTTGCTGCTGCCGCCGCCAGTGCCACTACATGATGATGATAATGATGATGAGGAGGAGGAGGAGGAGGAGGGAGAAAAGTTTACCCAATGACCAGTCACAGCTATATAGTCAGTCGTCTGACCACTGGTCCACATATCTGTTGTGACATGAACCTTTTTACCCACTGAACCTTTCAGAGCATCAGACTCACTTTTCCGAACAGCATCATACAAGTCTGGAATGGCAACACTGGAGAAATATGTCCGGCTGGGGATCTGATACTTTGGCACAGCGATTTCCATGAGTGCTTTAAAACCTGGATTAGCCACAAATGAGAATGGGAGCAAGTCAGTGGCTGTCATCTCCCCAATTGCCTTTGTCAATCACCTTGCCTCAGGCTAGTTGGGCTTATATTTCTGTGACCGCTCAAAGCAGTCTTTCAAAGAAAGTTGATGCCCGCTATGCTTGCTGCTATCACCTGATTTTCTGGGCTGCTTCCCTTGACCTTTACCACCATGAGAGGTGGATGCTGAGGCCATGGATGGTATATGACTCCGGCTGGCCTGTGGTGGTGGACTCAGAGGGGTAAAGAAATGAGAAATTGAGGATGCTGTACTTTGACTAGAAGGAAGACTTTCATCATCCTCCACCTCCGCATCAATTACTTCATCGCCTTGGTAAACATCCATTACCTCATCCTCCTCAGCTGAGTGCAGAAGTGCAATGACGTTTGTGTGCTCCTATTGTGCTTTTTGATACTGATAAATGTGAGACTTGTTTATATGCCTTATTGTTGATGTCCCCAGTCGAGTACCCACTTTACCACGACTTAATTTTGTTCTGCATAATTTGCAAACCACATGACTGCCAGATGATTTATCTTGTGTGACAAAATCCAAAACAATGGATTTCACAGATTTTGTTGCACTGCTGTTTATGGGGAGGATAGGTTCATTACTACCACTGCCACCACCACAGCCACTACTACTTCCACTGTCTGTTTGAGGTCCTTCCATGCCCATCTGCATGTAATCTCTGATTGGTTGAACTGCATTTCTTTCTTCCCCTTGTGAAGCCTGTCCATCTTCTGTCCTCTGTTGTTCCTCTGCATGTGTGGGTGTCAGACTCTCCAAGTTATGCTCCACTATCATTAATGCTTTTTTAGCACCACAGCCATCCTTCCAAGAACTTGCTTTTGTTCTTTTTCTGCCCCTGTATTCCTCCTCTTCATCCCACTCCCCAGAACTACTGCTACTTGACATACTGACTGCTGCACTATCTACTACAAACTCGGGATCTGTTCCACTGATTTCCCCCTCACTCTCATCTGCCTTCTCCTCCTCCTCATCATCATCCATCACTCTGCTTACTAAAACGAGTTGCCGCACTATTATGGCCCTTGTGCTCATACCCTGAGTACCACGACGGGTTACTCCTGCAACGTCCTGAATTTTCTGTACTGTTGTTACTGTTGCCTGGATAGCCTGAGAAGTGCTGCTGTCTTTTTTTACAACTCATGGCTGCATTGAGTCAAGTACTTTTGGTAAGACATAGAGAAATTTACTTACAAACAGGAAAATACAGCACTGCTGGCTGCATATGGTCAAGTGCATTAAGTAGTAAGGCACAGGGATATTTTCTCCCTAACAGGTAAATAAGAGCACTGCTTCTGATTCTAGAACTCTGAGCTGAGTGGCTGTGTTTGAGAAGAGCTCCCAAAGCTAAGTGCTTTTTGATATAATTTTCAGTTTAAAAATTGTTTTGTTTTATGTAAATTTAGGTGATTGTGAAAGACAACCCTGTAGGCTCCAGGAAGATATAAAATTTGTGTGGTAGATATTCGTTGGAAGTCAGAAGGATCAACACATTTATTTAGTGTGATCTTTCTACTCTGATGTGGTTAATTTTAATACTATTTTAATACTATAGTTTAAACCCTTTCTGAATGTGCCTTTGGTGGTGTCTGATATTGAGAACCTAAGTGTCATTTGTGGGTATCCTGTCTGTTTTGGTGGGTACTTTATTTTCTCTGTTAAACAACTGAGTATACCTATTGCCTAATACTTTATGGTACATTGTATCTTTTGCTCAGTCTCTAATTTTTCTCTTCTTTCTCCAATGTTTTAGAACTGTTTAGTTATTGTGCAGAGGTGTGGTACTGTGTTCTTTCTTGTAGTTCAAGGTGCTTTTGGAACTGCTGATTTCTATTGGTTTAAACAATTACATTTTCTTTTCTATTTTAAAAAGGCTACATCAACTCGGTATGTTGTCACCTGTTTGTTGTTGCTAAGTAGCAGATGTTTTTGCATTGTGCTCTGATTCTGTGATAGAATCTGTATTAGTAGAAGGTAGATTATTGTGATTGTAGTTACCTTTTGATTGTAAGGATAAAGAGCTTAGATAGAAGTGTATGTATTTTCAAATATTATAGGGAACAGTGGCAGGATTTTTAGGACAGTAAATTAATAAAAAGGGAACTAGGAGAGCTTCAGTAGCAGACAAGTAGTGGAATTGCAGTATAATGTGGGGAGTGGTGCAATGCAGTGGCTGTGGGGCAGCCATTTTCAGGCAGACCTTCTGGACACTGAGGTGCTGCACTATCTGCATGCATCTATCTGGACTGTGGGATGAGGTAGCCAGACTCAGAGCAGAAGTAAACTGGATCAGGAGTACCATCACCCCTATCCAGGGACCACCCAGTCCAATGCAACTGCCTCAAAGGATGCCGAGAACGAGGAACACTTGGATGACAGTGGGCTCAGGGAGGGTTAGAGCAGTCAGGCAGAGGCACGTCCCAGATCCTATTCCACTCAAGAACTCATATGCCACACTGGCAAATGAGGACAACCAAATACAGGTACCCAGAGAAGTGGAAGGAAAGGATGTGGAGGTTAGCCAAGGAGGTGACCTCAGCAGGGAAAGCAGTGGACCCCAGAGGAGGAGGAAGTGAATCCTGGTGGGGGACTCCATCATAAGAGGGATCCAGCTAGGAACACAGGAGGGGGAGGACAGGGAGGTGAGGTGCCTACCAGGTGCCACGGCATGGAGGGATGGAAGGAAGATCCTGGGAATCACTGGGAAGGCAAGATGTGAGGGTGAGCTGGATGTCATTATCCACCTATGTACTAATGACCTGGCAAATGGGGAGCCAAAGGAACTTCAGGAAGAGTTTAGGAAACTGGGGAGGGGTCTCAAGCAAGTAGCTACTTCTGTCACTTTCTCAGAAGTACTACCTGTGAGAGGCAAGAGAGAGCATAGGAGTGCATGCACCAGGAACTTTAACTCATGGTTGAAGAACTGGTGCTGTGAGGAAGGGTTTGGATTCATTGGTGACTGGGGACCCACCTGGAGGGATGGGGTTTGTTCAAGCCTGACGGCCTGCATCCATCCTGGAGGGGAATCCAAGCACTCAATGATAAGTTTAAATGCTACATTGACAAGCATTTAAACTAGCAAAGGGGGGTGGCAGGCCAGCAAGGAGGGTACCTACTTGCTCACCCCCCACAGCTAGCAGTGGAACCAGTGAACCAGAGGAGTGGCTATCTCTGCAAAGCAGTGTGCAAAAGATGGAGATTAGTGCCCAAGAGGTGGATAAGCTGAAAAGGGGCAAAATTCAGCAGATGGGCAGACAGCAAGGAGAACCAGGAATAAATGAAAACCAAGGAAGGGGCTGGAGTAGAACAGTGAGACAGTCTAGGGAGGTCAAATCATGGAAAGCCATGTGTGCAAATGCCAGGAGCCTTAGCAACAAGATGGAAGATCTGGAGGCTGTCATGGTGCAGTCAGACCTGGACATTGTGGCCATCACTGAAACCTGGTGTAATGATAACCATGACTGGGAGATGGCCATACCTGGCTACAACATATTCAGAAGAGACAGAGCAGGCAGGAAGGGAGGAGGAGTGGCACTCTATGAAAAATGACATAAGGGCCACAGAGATCCAGGAGGAACAAAATGGGGGAGAGATACTGTGGGTTAAGCTGGAAAGGAAAATGGGGACAGCCATCCACACAGGTGTGGTCTATAGACCACCAGCCCAGGAGGAAGAAACAGATAGGGAGCGGATGCTAGCCATCCAAAGGATGGCAGACAAGGGTGAGGTAATACTGGTTGGAGACTTCAATATTCCAGACGTGGACTGGAGCATCCCAGCAGCAGCATCAACTAGGAGCAGATTTATCCTGGAGTCCCTTCAAGGTGCCTTCCTCAAGCAACTGGTCATGGAACCAACTCGGCAGAAGGCAATACTGGACCTTGTGCTCACAAACAGGGACAGTGTGATGGGGGTAACAGTGGGGGAGCACCTGGGAAACAGTGACCACCAGTCACTGTGGTTTGAAATCACAGAAAGAGCAGAACCAAACCACACAAAACACGTATCCTGGATTTTAGGGGGCAGACTTTGGGAAAATGGGAGATACTTGAAAGAGGCATTAAGGGAATGGGACAGGAATCAGGGTTGAGGAACAGTGGGCAGTATTTAAAATGGGGATTACAAGAACAACAGAATTATGTATTAAGCAGGTTAGCAAGAGGAAAAGGAAGAGGAGACCATTATGGTTTTCCAAAGAGGTAGCAAAGAAAGTGAAAGCCAAAAGATTGCATTCAGGCAATACAAAAGACACAGGCAGAAGGAGATGAGAGAAGTACCAGGAGAAGCAAAGGGAGGCAGGGAGGTCAGTAAGGGAAGCCAAAGCTCAGACAGAAGAACACATTGCAAAATCAGTGGGTAGAGGGGACAAAACCTTTTACAGGTACATAAGTGAAAAAAGAAAGACAAAGGGAGGGATAGTGAGACTGAAGGGGGAGGATGGGGGCCACGTGGAGGATGACAACAGTAAAGCTGACATACTGAACAGGTATTTCTGCTCAGTCTTTACTGAGGAAGATGAGGGTAATGGATCTGAAGGGAGTACAAGGGGTGAGAATGGTGCAGAAATGGACACAAGTCCCTTTACACGAGAAAGGGTCCTGAAGGAACTGGAAGTAATAAGAGTTGATAAAGCAATGGGGCCAGATGGGGTGCACCCCAGGGTCCTTAAAGAACTAAGAGAGGTGGTGGCTGAACCTCTGGCTATCCTGTTTAGCCGATCACTGGAAACAGGAGGTACCCAAAGACTGGAGGACAGCAGATGTAGTCCCCTTATACAAAAGAGGAACAAAGAGGAAGCAGGGAACTACAGACCAGTCAGCCTCACCTCGGTAGTGGGGAAGATCATGGAAGCACTACTGAAGGAGAGATTGGTAGAACATCTGGTTGTCAATGGACTACAGGACCCAAGGCAGCATGGTTTCACCGGGGGGGGGTCATGTCAGACCAACATCATTGAATTTTTGACTGGGTGACTAGGGAGGTGGATCAGGGGAGGGCAGTGGACATGGCCTATCTGGACTTCAGCAAGGCCTTTGACACTGTGCCACATAGAAGACTATTACACAACTGGGGAATATGGGTGTGGGCAGGACAGTAGTGTGGTAGGTAACTGGCTGGGTGGCAGGACACAGAGGGTGGTGGTAAATGGCTGTCACTCCACAGAGGAAGAGTGACCAGTGGGGTACCACAGGGATCAGTGCTGGGACGGTCCTATTCAACATCTTCATCAGTGACATGGCACAGGACCTAGAAGGCAGAATTTCACTGTTCATTGATGACACAAAGCTCTGTAACAGAGTAAACACACCAGAGGGTGTAGACAGAATGAGAAGCGACCTGCAGAAACTTGAAGAATGGTAGGGGTTTGGCAGTTGAAATTCAATGCAAAGAGTGCATGATAATGCATATGGGGACAAAACCCTGGCACAATATATCAGTTGGGGGTGAGGATATAGCATGCACCAAGCAGGAAAGGGATCTTGGGGTTATCATCCTGATGACCTCAAGGTAGGAAACAGTGTGACAAGGCAGCAGGTAAAGCAAATAGGATGCTGGGATGTATAGGGAGGGCATTACCAGCAGGAAAAGGAGGTCATAATTCTGTTATACAAGACACTAGTGAGGCCCCACCTGGAGTACAGTGTACAGTTCTGGAGACCATACCTCAGTAAGGACATAGACAGGGTAGAGAAGGTTCAGAGGAGGGCAACAAAGATGGTGCATGGTTGCATCACAAGTCCTATGAAGACAGGTTGAAGGAACTGAACATGTACTCCCTGGAGGAGAGGAGGGAGAGGGGATATGATAGAGACATACAAGTATCTTACAGGAGGAACAGGGTGCAGGAAAACACTATTTTAAGCGAAAAAGATGTTCCAGGACTAGAGGGCATGGGATGAAGTTGGAGGAGGACGATTCAGGAAACATGAGAAAGAATTTCTTCACAGAGACGAGTTGGTGGACAGAGTGGAACACCCTGCCAGAGGAAGTGGTGGGGCTGAAACAATCATGGGATTTAGGAATGCATGGGATAGACATAAAGGAATTCTGGAGGTCAGGGGTAAGGTGCAACAGACTTCTAGGAAAACAAACTGAACTTACAAGCTCAAATGGGCAGACTGGGTGGGCCATAGGCCCTTATCTGCCGACACTGTCTATGTATCTATGTATCTATGTATCTATGCTTGCTGCGTCGAGTCAAGTACTTTAAGTAGTAAGGCACAGGGATATTTTCTCCCTAACAGGTAAATAGAGCACTGCTTGCTGCGTCGAGTCAAGTACTTTAAGTAGTAAGGCACAGTTAAATTTACTCCCAAACAGGAAAATACAGCACTGCTGGCTGCGTCGAGTCAAGTACTTTAAGTAATAAGGCACAGGGATATTTTCTCCCTAACAGGTAAATACAGCACTGCTTGCTGCGTCGAGTCGAGTACTTTAAGTTGTAAGGCACAGGGATATTTTCTCCCTAACAGGTGAATACAGCACTGCTTGCTGCGTCGAGTTGAGTACTTTAACTAGTAAGGCACAGGGATATTTTCTCCCTAACAGGTAAATACAGCACTGCTTGCTGCGTCTAGTCGAGTACTTTAACTAGTAAGGCACAGGAATATTTTCTCCCTAACAGGTAAATACAGCACTGCTTGCTGCATCGAGTCGAGTACTATAAGAAGTAAGACACAGGGATATTTTCTCCCTAACAGGTAAATACAGCACTGCTTGTTGCGTCGAGTCGAGTACTTTAACTAGTAAGGCACAGGGATATTTTCTCCCTAACAGGTAAATACAGCACTGCTTGCTCCGTCGAGTCCAGTACTTTAAGTAGTAAGGCACAGGGATATTTTCTCCCTAACAGGTAAATACAGCACTGCTGATTGCGTCGAGTCAAGTACTATAAGTAGTAAGACAGGAATATTTTCTCCCTAACAGGTAAATAACAGAACTGCTTGCTGCGTCGAGTCAAGTACTTTAAGTAGTAAGGCAAAGAGATATTTTTATTTGCTCCCTAACCAGTAAATACAGCACTGCTTGCTGCGTCGAGTCGAGTACTTTAAGTAGTAAGACACAGGGATATTTTCTCCCTAACAGGTAAATATGGCACTGCTTGCTGCGTCGAGTCAAGTACTTTAAGTAGTAAGGCACAGGGATATTTTCTCCCTAACAGGTAAATACAGCACAGCTTGCTGCGTCGAGTTGAGTACTTTAAGTAGTAAAGCACAGGGATATTTTCTCCCTAACAGGTAAATACAGCACTGCATGCTGCGTCGAGTCGAGTACTTTAAGTGGTAAGACACAGGGATGTTTTTATTTGCTCCCTAACTAGTAAATACAGCACTGCTTGCTGCGTCGAGTCGAGTACTTTAAGTAATAAGACACAGGGATATTTCTCCCTAACATGTAAATACAGCATTGTTTGCTGCGTCGAGTCAAGTACTTTAAGTGGTAAAACACAGGGATATTTTCTCCCTAACAGGTAAATAACAGCACTGCTTGCTGTGTCAAGTACTTTAAGTGGTAAGACACAGGGATGTTTTTATTTGCTCCCCAACCAGTAAATACAGCACTGCTTGCTGCTTCGAGTCGAGTACTTTAAGTAGTAAGACACAGGGATATTTCTTCCTAACAGGTAAATACAGCATTGCTTGCTGCGTCGAGTCAAGTACTTTAAGTAGTAAGGCACAGGGATATTTTTATTTGCTCCCTAACCAGTAAATACAGCACTGCTTGCTGCGTAGAGTCGAGTACTTTAAGTAGTAAGACACAGGGATATTTCTCCTTAACAGGTAAATACAGCACTGCTTGCTGCGTCGAGTCAAGTACTTTAAGTAGTAAGGCACAGGGATATTTTTATTTGCTCCCTAACCAGTAAATACAGCACTGCTTGCTGCATCGAGTCAAGTACTTTAAGTGGCAAGACACAGGGATATTTCTCCCTAAGAAGTAAATAACAGCACTGCTTGCTGCGTCGAGTCGAGTACTTTAAGAAGTAAGACACAGGGATATTTTCTCCCTAACAAGTAAATACGGCACTGCTTGCTGCGTCGAGTCAAGTACTTTAAGTAGTAAGGCACAGGGATATTTTCTCCCTAACAGGTAAATACAGCACAGCTTGCTGAGTCGAGTTGAGTACTTTAAGTAGTAAAGCACAGGGATATTTTCTCCCTAACAGGTAAATACAGCACTGCTTGCTGCGTCGAGTCGAGTACTTTAAGTGGTAAGACACAGGGATGTTTTTATTTGCTCCCTAACTAGTAAATACAGCACTGCTTGCTGCGTCGAGTCTAGTACTTTAAGTAATAAGACACAGGGATATTTCTCCCTAACATGTAAATACAGCATTGTTTGCTGCGTCGAGTCAAGTACTTTAAGTGGTAAGACACAGGGATATTTTCTCCCTAACAGGTAAATAACAGCACTGCTTGCTGTGTCAAGTACTTTAAGTGGTAAGACACAGGGATGTTTTTATTTGCTCCCCAACCAGTAAATACAGCACTGCTTGCTGCGTCGAGTCGAGTACTTTAAGTAATAAGACACAGGGATATTTCTCCCTAACATGTAAATACAGCATTGTTTGCTCAAGTCGAGTCAAGTACTTTAAGTGGTAAGACACAGGGATATTTTCTCCCTAACAGGTAAATAACAGCACTGCTTGCTGCGTCGAGTCGAGTACTTTAAGTGGTAAGACACAGGGATGTTTTTATTTGCTCCCTAACTAGTAAATACAGCATTGCTTGCTGCGTCGAGTCGAGTACTTTAAGTAATAAGACACAGGGATATTTCTCCCTAACATGTAAATACAGCATTGTTTGCTGCGTCGAGTCGAGTACTTTAAGTGGTAAGACACAGGGATATTTTTTCCCTAACAGGTAAATAACAGCACTGCTTGCTGTGTCAAGTACTTTAAGTTGTAAGGCGCAGGGATATTTTCTCCCTAACAGGTGAATACAGCACTGCTTGCTGCGTCGAGTCCTGTACTTTAACTAGTAAGGCACAGAGATATTTTCTCCCTAACAGGTAAATACAGCACTGCTTGCTGCGTCGAGTCGAGTACTTTAACTATTAAGGCACAGGGATATTTTCTCCCTAACAGGTAAATACAGCACTGCTTGCTGCGTCGAGTCGAGTACTATAAGTAGTAAGACACAGGGATATTTTCTCCCTAACAGGTAAATACAGCACTGCTTGCTGCGTCGAGTTGAGTACTTTAACTAGTAAGGCACAGGGATATTTTCTCCCTAACAGGTAAATACAGCACTGCTTGCTCCGTCGAGTCCAGTACTTTAAGTAGTAAGGCACAGGGATATTTTCTCCCTAACAGGTAAATACAGCACTGCTGATTGCGTCGAGTCAAGTACTATAAGTAGTAAGACAGGAATATTTTCTCCCTAACAGGTAAATAACAGCACTGCTTGCTGCGTCGAGTCAAGTACTTTAAGTAGTAAGGCAAAGGGATATTTTTATTTGCTCCCTAACCAGTAAATACAGCACTGCTTGCTGCGTCGAGTCGAGTACTTTAAGTAGGAAGACACAGGGATATTTTCTCCCTAACAGGTAAATACGGCACTGCTTGCTGCGTCGAGTCAAGTACTTTAAGTAGTAAGGCACAGGGATATTTTCTCCCTAACAGGTAAATACAGCACTGCTTGCTGCGTCGAGTCGAGTACTTTAAGTAGTAAAGCACAGGGATATTTTCTCCCTAACAGGTAAATACAGCACTGCTTACTGCGTCGAGTCGAGTACTTTAAGTGGTAAGACACAGGGATGTTTTATTTGCTCCTAACTAGTAAATACAGCACTGCTTGCTGCGTTGAGTCGAGTACTTTAAGTAATAAGACACAGGGATATTTCTCCCTAACATGTAAATACAGCATTGTTTGCTGCGTCGAGTCAAGTACTTTAAGTGGTAAGACACAGGGATATTTTCTCCCTAACAGGTAAATAACAGCACTGCTTGTTGTGTCAAGTACTTTAAGTGGTAAGACACAGGGATGTTTTTATTTGCTCCCCAACCAGTAAATACAGCACTGCTTGCTGCGTCGAGTCGAGTACTTTAAGTGGTAAGACACAGGGTTATTTCTCCTTAACAGGTAAATACAGCACTGCTTGCTGCGTCGAGTCAAGTACTTTAAGTGGTAAGACACAGGGATATTTTTATTTGCTCCCTAACCAGTAAATACAGCACTGCTTGCTGCGTCGAGTCAAGTACTTTAAGTAGTAAGGCACAGGGATATTTTCTCCCTAACAGGTAAATACAGCACTGCTTGCTGCGTCGAGTCAAGTACTTTAAGTGGAAAGGCACAGGGATATTTTCTCCCTAACAGGTAAATAACAGCACTGCTTGCTGTGTCAAGTACTTTATGTAGTAAGACACAGGGATATTTTTGTTTGCTGCCTAACCTGTAAATACAGCACTGCTTGCTGCGTCGAGTCGAGTACTTTAAGTAGTAAGACACAGCGAGATTGTGCCCAAAACAGGTAAAGGCAGCACTTTAGGCTATGTCGAGTTGACTCAAGTCAGGTCCTTTAAGCAGTAAACACACAAGGAGTATACTATAGTACACCACTGCTGTCAGTGTCTACATGGAGTCAGTTATAGTAGTAGTACTGAAAAAATGCAGGGAGCTGGACTTGATATGATATTTATTATTAATTGTTCCTAACAGGTCACTGTCACTGACTAGCCTACTAAACTACTGGCCCCCCAGATCATGCCATGCACAAACAATCCACAGCAGAGCAAATGAAGTACACAAGTCAAAAACTCTGCCTCTCTGTGTACTTTTTTAGTTTACTCTAGCTTTAAATTTCTCCTTCCCTGTGGTTTGTAATTCTTCAGTCAAATGAAAAATAAATCATCAGTTTCATCACTTGCACAGATTGGATTTAAAACTACAACTGTGTTGTGTGAACTGAACTGATCTGATTTTGATTGAACTGATCCCCCAGGTTGAGCTTGAGAGCAGCACAGCAAATTGCTCTCCTTAACTCGTGGCACTGGTGGAGTAAAGGTACATTTTTGAACTCTTTATTTTCCCCCTGCCTTTTATAGTTCAACTTCTTGACTCTAGTCTCACAGCACAAGGACCAGTCTAGAAGTACAAATGACCAGTATCCTATTCCTCCTTTCCTATCCACCTCACGTCAAAAACAGAGAAAATACAAACAAACGTTTTGTTTTGGGGGTGGGTGGGCTACAGCTGAAGTCAAGGCAAAAAATAAATCAGTGAAACGTCGTCTGTCATGACGACGATTCAGTAGCAAGCACTCTCTCACTCTCTCATTCTCAGTACTCTCGTCTCGTCGCCACCTCTCACTCTGTCTCTCCTCACACACTGAAGAAACTTAGTGGTGTAGCTGTAGTCTCAGTTATCAGTTTCCCCACCCACGTGTTTTCTGACTTGCTCCACCAATTGCCACTGATGTTGCTCCCAGTTCTGCAAGGTAGAGGTGGAGACTCTGGAGAGATCGAATTATGGACAAATCATTAAAGTCCTTATTAGCTGACTGATATGCAAGGACTCAGTCTCCTGACTCTCCATATCCTGCACCACATGATGCTACTGGGGGCTGCCACAACTGAGCATGTGTGACAGAGGTATAGGGGAAAAGAAAACAAAAACTTGACTGGGGCAAACTGGTGAACCGAAGTACGCGTTTTTCTATTAAATGTTTGCAATGTGCGGACAAGCGCGAAAGCCGGAGGTTCGATCTTTTTTAGTGCATGAGTGAACCGAACTTGCAGCCCTAGCCCAGTCCACTTCCTGGTTAAAAATAAAATAAACAAACAAACAAAGGTCTCAATCATGTCCCCCCTCTCCCTCCTAGTCTCCAGAGGGTACAAATTCAGCCCTCTCAATCTTCTCTCATAGGGTACATCCTGCGTCCCTTGTACCATTTTGGTTGCCCTTCTTTGTACCCTCTCCATCAACTCAACATCTCTTTGTAGGTGAGGCCTCCAGAACTGCACCCCATACTCCAGATGCGGCCTGACCATGGTTCTGTATAATGGCATTAGAACCTCCCTCTTCCTGCTATTAAAACCCCTCGCAATGCAGGCCAACATTCCATTTGCCTTTCCCACCACCCTGCTACACTGGCTTCCCATTTTGAGGTCACGTGATACCATAATCACCAGGTCCCTTTCTGTTTCCTTCTTCTTAATCACCCCCCCAAGGGAGTAAGTTTCCCTCCTATTCCTCCTCCTCAGGTGCATCAGTGAGCACTTTTGTGCATTGAACTTCAATTTCGAGGTGTCAGACCACCTCTCCAGCCTCTCCAGGTCCTGCCTCATGGCTTGTAGCCCACTAGGTGAACCCACCCTATTGCAGACCTTTACATCGTCTGCGAACAGGAACACCCATCCCTCCAGACCCTAGTCTGCTAGGTCACTAAAATAGATGTTAAAAAGTATTGGTCCTAGCACTGACCCCTGTGGCACCCCACTGGTCACCGCCCATTCCCTGGAATGTGTCCCATTTACCACCACCATCTGACTCCTTCCTTTCAACCAGTTTTCCATCCACCTGGTGATCCTGAGGTCCACCCCTAGTCTGTCCAGATTATGCACCATTCCACTATGCGGAATGGTGTTGAAGGCCTTATTGAAATCCATATAGGCCACGTCCACTGCTCCTTCCTGGTCCACTATCTGTGTCACCCCATCGAAAAACTCTATCAGGTTAGTCTGACAGGACCTTCCCTTGGTGAAGCCATGCTGTCTGTCATCCTGCATGCCATTCATCTCCAAGTATTCTATCAACCTGATCTTAAGTAGTGTTTCCATTACCTTCCCCACCACCGAGGTAAGACTAATAGGATGGTAGTTTTTGACCTCGTCCTTCCACCCCCCCATGTAGTGTAACCACCTCTGCCCTCTTCCAGTCCATTGGCACCACCCCTGTGACCAAGGACAAGTTAAACAGCCTTGCCAGATGCGGCACCAGTTCATCCTTCACCTCCTTGAGAACCCTTGGGTGTATTCCATCAGGCCCCATTGCCTTGTCCACCCTAAGTCTACCCAGCTCTTCCCTTACTCCTTCAGCTGTGAATTTTGCCACACCCACCTGCCTGTGGCTGTCACCCTCCCCACCCTGTTCTGGTCCCCTGCCCTCTCTTTCCCCCATGTAGATTGAGGCAAAATAGTTATTTAATGACTCTGTTTTATTGAAATCCACTTCCAGTAATGTTCCACTTCCCCCCTTGTCCTTCCAATCCCATGCTGTGCCCATCTCCTTTCTCCAACGTACCTAAAGAAGGTTTTGTCCTCCTCCTTGCCTGCTTCACTATCCTCTCCTCTGTGGCCTCCTTAGCCCTCCTTATCTTTTGCCCTACCTCCTTTCTTTTTTCCCTGTAGGTTTCCCTGACCTCATCCTTTTGTGTCCTCCTGTACCTCTTGAATGCTCTAGTCTTCTCCTTGACCCCTAATGCCACCTCTCTAGTGAATCATAGATGTCTTTTCTGTCTTCTATTCTTTCTTACCCTTCTTATGCATGAGTTCATGGCTATAAATACCCCTCTCTTGATGGCTGCCCATAATTCCTCCACCCCCTACACATCCCCTATCCCCAACATTTCTTCCCGAACTACCTTCCTTATTCCATGAAAGTCAGCCTTCCTGAAACATAGAAACATAGAATTTGACGGCAGATAAGGACCGCTTGGCCCACCTAGTCTGCCCATTTCCCTACCTAACGGATAAGCTGCAGATCCTAGTTAACCAACGGCCTACTTCCTCCTACCCCAACTAGAACTGCCTTGTGCCTATCCCATGCATTCTTGAATTCCTCCACTGTTTTTGACTCTATAACCTCTTCAGGAAGGCTGTTCCATGCATCTACAACCCTCTCTGTGAAGAAATACTTCCTCACATTACCTCTGAGCCATCCTCCTTCTATCTTCAAATTGTGCCCCCTTGTTCTTGTACATCTTTTTTTCTGAAAGATGCTACCCTCTTGGACTTTGTTTATTCCTCTGAGGTATTTGAAAGTTTCTATCATGTCCCCCCTCTCCCTCCTTTCCTCGAGGCTATACATCTTAAGCTTCTTTAGTCTTTCTTCATATGTCTTCTGGTGCACCATTTTGGTTGCCCTCCTCTGGATAGCCTCCACCCTGTCTATGTCTTTGCGGAGATGGGGTCTCCAGAACTGTACACAGTACCCCAGATGTGGTCTTACCAACTGTCTGTACAGAGGGCCAACAACTTCCTGTTTTCTACTGGTGATGCCTCTCCCTATGCATCCCAGTAACACCCCCCAGACCTCCTTACTGCCTTCTCACATTGCTGGCCCACATTTAGGTTGTCTGATATGACTACCCCAGGTCCCTTTCCATTTTTGCTGTTGTCAGTATCTCACTCCCCCCATTGTGCACTCTTCCCCTGTATTTTTGTTTCCCAGGTGCATTACTTTGCACTTCTTTGCATTGAATTTAAGCTGCCATACATTTGACCATTCCTCCAAACTTGCCAAGTCCCTTTTCATCCTTTCCACCCCACCTTGCGTATCAACCCTGTTGCAGATCTTTGTGTCATCTGCAAAGAAATGTACTTTCCTTCCAGTCCTCTGCAATGTCACTTATAAAGACATTAAAAGGACCGGCCCAGTACTGAACTGCAGTGTACCCAACTAACCTCCATTCTTCACTGTGGACTCCATTTACTATTACCCACTGTATCCTGTTGTCCAGCCAGTGTTTTATCCAGGCTACCACCCTGGGACCCACTCCCAGGCTGGCTAATTTATTTATTAATCTTGTGTGTGGGACTGTGTCAAATGCCTTGCTAAAGTCTAGATAGACCATGTCCACAGCCCCTCCCTGGTCTACTACTTTGGTCACTCAATCAAAGAAATCAATTAGATTTGTCTGACATGACCTTCCTGCTGTGAATGCATGCTGCCTTGGGTCCTGTGCCACACTGACCTCTAAGTACTCAGCAATTCTTTCCTTCAGAAGTGATTCCATCATTTTCCCTACCACTGAGGTCAAACTGACAGGTCTGTAGTTTCCTGCCTCTGTCTTGCTCCCTCTTTTGTGAAGGGGAATCACATCAACCCTCCTCCAGTCCTCAGGTACCACACCATCCTCCCATGATTTATTAAAAAAGGTAGTCAGTGGTGTTACTAGTTCTTCCCTTAGTTCTTTTAGAATTCTGGGGTGAATCCCATCAGGCCCCATTGCTTTATTCACCTTCAGTTTTAAGAGTTCTTCAGAACTCTTTCTTCTGTGAAAGGACCAATATCAACTCCCCCTATCCAGAGTGCTTCTATTGACTGGATTAGAAATCTCCCCCTGCTTTTCCATTGTGAATACTGAGCAGAAGTCTATTACCTTGGTTCTCGTCCTAACCCTCACCCTGTCCGCTCTCACCCTGAACCTGAGAGCCCTGTGGTCACTGGTGCCAAGCTCTTCCCCCACCTCCATACTGTCCCCATTTGTGAGGACCACATCCAACAGGTTTACACCCCTAGTGGGCTCACTGACCCTTTGCTGTAGGAATATGCCCAAAAGAGCCTCTAAGATGCCTCTGCTCCTTGCGGAGGTTGCTGTCTGAGCCTCCCAGTTGATGTCCGGAAGATTTAAGTCCCCAGTTAGCACAATTTCCCCTTTCTGTGCCATCCTCTGATTCTACAAAGAATCTATCCCCTTCCTCCCCCTGCATAGGAGGCCTATAGACTACCCCAATGTGCAGGTTTGCCCCCTGTCCCCTGTCTAGGGTGACCCACATTATCTCTGTTTCCTCCTCCTCATCCTGCCCTTCCATGGCCCCAATCCCTTCCCTGATATATAATGCCACCCCTTCCCCCTTCCCCTTCCGATTCTTCCTAAACAAATGATACCCTGGGATCACCATCTCCCAGGTGCTCATTCCACCAAGTCTTACTCATTGCTACAATGTCTAGGTTCTCCATTATGGTGTCCTTCAGTTCTCCCATTTTGTTCCCCAGGCTCCTGGCATTTGCAACCAAAGCCCTTCAACATGAAGCCCCATCCTATCCTTCCCTGCTGCTAACTGTTCCCTTGATGAGTGTTGTGACTTGTGGGGAGGCTGAAAGCCTCTCTGCTCTGCCTCACTTAAGGATGGCCCTGTCCTTAGCCCCCCTTATTTAGTTTAAATTGAACTTCCTTGCATGAAGTCCCCGAGTTTACTGTTTAGTGCAGCTGTACCTGAAGAGCTCAGGTGCAGCCTGTCTTGGGCATACAGCCTCTACTCCTCACATGTAGAGCCCCAGTCACCTATCCAGCCAAATCCCATCCAACTGCACCAACCTTGCAGGTAATTTTTGAATGCCCTTATCTTCTTCTTTCTGGGTGTGCTCACTCTTGGTACTGACAACACCTCAGAGAAGGAAATGGAAGGAAAAACAGTGTTGCTCCTACAGAACCTAGATAGTTCCTCAAACCTTGCCTGTACCTCCATTAGACTTTTCCCCTCCAAGTCATTTGTGCCCAAGTGAAACACCAGATGTGTCCTTTCATCCCACTGCTTACCCCAGGAAGGAATATGATGCCTCACCTCCAGCTCCGTCATCCCTGACATGCACTGTACCCATACTGCATTGTTCTTTGCTCCCTTCCTTCCCCATTTTAGCCCCTTAATTATTGAGTCCACCAAGAGTGCCACCCTACTGCCCCCTGCTTCCTGGGTGTCCTTTTGGACTCTAGCTTTGTGTTACGGGGTTTGGCTCCCTTTTGACTCCTCCTCATGTTCCATCCTGACTTGGTTTCTGCCCCTGCTCATCTTTTGTTCCCCATCACCTAACCTATCCTGATTTTTACCTACACCCAGCATCTATCCCACTTCACCCTCTCCCTTTAGCCTTTTCTCAGACTCCCCCCTCCTCTACCTCTTCATCCCTTGTACTTCCCCTGGCTTCCTTCATCCTTGCAAACCCCTCCTGCATCACTGTATCTCTTCATCCCTTGTACTTCCGCCTGGCTTCCTTCATCCCCACAAACCCATCCTGCAACACTGCTTGAGCATGAGTCAACTTGACCTGACTCCTCTCTATCTGCTCCTGGCCTTCCCCCTTCTGCATCATTGTGTGAGATTGTGCCAAATGTGCTTGATCCCCCTCCAACTGTTCCTGTCCTGCCCATCTTTGCAGGTTTTCAGTACTGTACCCCACTTGGGGAAGTCTTCCTCCTTACCACCTGCCCTGTCTGCATATCTACCTTCTCCTGCACCCTGCCTGACGCATGCCCCAGCCTCCGACTGCACTCCTGCACTGCAGGGTTTCCTCACGGTAATTTTCAGCCTCCCAGGAGCTCAACTCCAGCTCTTCCAGTGCTTCCTTCCTGCCCCTTTTCTTATGCCAGAGTTCCCCTAGTGCCACCCTCTGGTGTGTCCCTAATGTGCCCATCCCCTCCTCCAGCCCTTCCCCTGCATGCAATGTGCCTGCTCCCTCCTCCCCCCTCCACTGCACCTGAAATCTTTCCTCCCACTTCCCCCAGCCGCTTGGCCCCCCCTTCTCTGATGGCCCCTGCTGGACCCCTTCCTCCCCAATGTCCTCAACTAGGATACTTAGGTGGGCAAAACTATTTGTTACTTCTGCCCTCTGGCCCATTTCACCTATACCTGCATCGTCCTTCATTCTGGGCATCCGTCTGCCTTTTCCTGAGCCTACTGTCTTTCACTCCTGATCCCTGGCTGACCCCTTTTCTCTAGTGACAGGTGTCATTTTTGTGCCTCTAGATCTCCTGCTGTCAGTTCCCACTTACCCCTTTCCTCCTGTCTCGGGCATCCCTGTCCCAATTCTGGACTTGCAGCTGTCTGGTACCACATCTGGTTTATCCCCCTCTGGATCCCCTTCCATCGTCTCCCTCCCAATCCCTTGACTTCCAGAACAGTGTATCTGATCCTCCAGTGAATCTACTCAGCCCTTCTCACTCCTTCCTTGGCTTATACCATCACTGTCTCGCTACCCCCTTTTCCCGGCTTCCCCCCATTTAGCCCCCATCTTAGCCTCGCCACTTCCTCCCTCAGCTGAGTGAGCTGCTTACACATCATACAACCCCTCCATCCTCCAAGCCCAATTTAGAATCATAGCTGTTCCACAGCCACTGCACCCCACCACCCTGCTAAAGATCCCCCTCCCTTGGTCACCTCTCCCTCTGTGCTGCCCTACCATTTCTTTCATGATATTCAGATACAGTTCTAAAATCACACCTTATGTATTTTTGGGCCCTTGACCCTCACCCCTCCTCAGCCCCAACCCATAGTCAAGACTTTTTAGAAATAATAAAGCATGTGCAAAACATAGGCATCAAGAATTACTAACCATAGTCATCAAGTTCAAGTCCAAGTCACCGAGTTCAAGTCCAAGACCCCAGCATCTCCAGTGTCAGTAGTCTAAGATCAAGTTCCAGGCAACTCCAGTGTCTGTAGTCTCGACCCAGTTCATTTCACCTCAATTTCAGCTCTTTTGTGAAGGATTTCTTAGTGTTTAGTATTTTGTTTCTCAGGAAATGGCAGAGATGTTCCACAACTCATATCATTTGCATACCCATGATGCAGTGCTTGAAACTTATGGAATGAATAAATGAACCTCCAGATTTCAGGCCGAACTCTTCTAGATGTTCCTAGAGGGAGGACCAAGGAGGGCAGCAAGTCCTTGTCCTACACCACTCCTTTTCTGTGGAACACACTTCCACCTTTGGTGCAGGAAGACCCTTCAATCAAGACCTTCTGCACAAGGCTCAAGGCCCATATGCTTGAAGCCAGCACATGCCACTGCCACGGCACCTGAGACGCCCCCCATCACTCCCAAACCTAATCACCAGGCAACCTATCCAAGCTGGTCTCTCCTTTAGCTGCTCCTTACTATTCTTCCCTGTGCTCTCTTTGTCACTGATGTTAATATATGTATAATCTGTACTATACACATTTGTAAGCAGCATTGAAATTTGAAATAAGTTGTACAGCCTGTAAACTGTGATGATTGCCTTTCTCTGCACATCCCACTATGTAATATAATCCTGGGTGGCCCTTGAAAAAGGGACCTCCTGGACTCAGTGGGCCTACCCAGTCACCAAAATTTAATAAATAAATAAATAAATAAATAAAATATATTCTCATACAGTGGTAAACAGCCAATAAAACAGATATTTTAACATTTTCCTATAATCTCTGATCAGTTTAGTGAAGGAGCTGGGTTACTAAGCTGACCTTCGTTTTAAACATTAAAAGTAAACTGTGATAGGGCTGATGTCTCCTATAACACCCTTGGCCATTCCTCAGGTACTCTCAGCTCTGCTCATCCTTTCCACCCCCACTGGCGTGTCTATCCTGTGATAAGCATGATGTCTCCTAACACTGTTTAACCAATTAGAAGTACAAAAAGGAGAGATGGAGTCCCCCTTCCCCAGTAAGTGTATGTTATAATGTGAGCAATTCACTGAATGTGTCTCTGTAATACTTAAATATCTGTACAGTAATTAATTCCGGGTCGCCCCTGAAAAAGGGACTGTCCTGGTCTCAGTAGGTCTACCCAGTTACCAAAACTAAATAAAATAAAATAACTTTCAGGCAGTGGGATCCTTTTTCTATCCTGTGTTCTTTATTCCCACCCCTGGTCTGGCCAGGCAGGGTCTTTTGTGCATCATTTCTGTCCAATTCCCTCTGCTTTCCCTGTTGTCTGGAACATACAGGAAGTGATACAACGTGTGCAGAAACAGTGAAGCAGTAACTAGAGGTATGGTGCCATCTTGTGGAAAAAGAAGAACAATGCTGCAGTAATACAGCAGAGTAACCAATACGCTCTTGGATTTTGATGGCAATTGACAGACAGCATTTGATTGAAGAGGGACTCTGGCCAAAAGTGTTGCATTTCAGAATTAAAACAAGCATACCCCCAATAAATCTCATACCAAAAATTAGGTTTCTACATTACTTCATTTTAAAGTTATGAGATATTTTGTAACCCTGATTTCACTACCTATTAATAAAAGTCAGTTTTGGGGAGAACCACTGATGATGTCATATTCTGAACTCACGGTCTAGTCCTCTCTGTTAGCAACCTTATAGGACCTGTTTCTCCAAGTTTAAGAAACTGTAGCTGTAGTAGCTGTAACCCTTATGTGGCGCTATTCCAAGGGCTACTACCCCTGCCTGCTTGGCTAGTTGCAGGTTAAGGGGCCTGGGTACTGAAAGGGGTGCCTCCACCTGGAGGACAGGGTTGTTAGTAGTAAGGCCAACATGGGTACAGCCCTCCAGGACACTGTATCCCCCCCATTCCCCTCTAGTGGGATAGACAATATACAGCAAACACTTTTACAATAGCCCCTATTCAGCATACAAATCCCCACACTGTTAGCACTTACCACCAGGGCTGATTCCACCAGTTCAACCCTGGAGACCCCCTGTAAAACAAGGTTAGGCACAGCAAATAACAACAGTATAGTGCTTTTGGTACAAACTGGAACCACATTCAGATTAAATGCAAAAAGAGTTAGATTTGATTTTTTCAGGGGAATTAAACAAGGGAGGGGCGTAATCAGGTAGATTGATTCTGAAACTGATTTAGTCAGGCAATTATGCACGCACATTTAGTCCCTCCACAGTCACATGCTCTGGGTACCCAGTGTCACAAACCCACTCAGCAGGTCAGCCCTCTACTCTCAAAGTGCCAACCTCTGAGCATAGGATTGTGGACAGTTAACAGAACAAGGTAACCCTCTTGTCTGTTTTGTGGTTTTGAGTCACCTTTGTCCCAAGTTCTGATGGGATTCAAACTGATAACCTCTTGTTAGCATTCCCAATTGTCAGGCTCAGATAATTCTGTCTTTGGGGGGCCAGATATCTTTGCCTATGGGCACCTAACCAGGAATTACAAAATGAACCCTTAGAACTCTATGCAAGACCTAGAGAACTCTTATCTGTTTACCAGTTTGGTACCACAAAAAGCTCATGCACAGTGTCGACTATAACCATCTAAGCTTCCCTTATCAAAACAGAAGTTTCAAGACACACCAGGCAGTTTCTGTTTTTAAGATATATCTTTAATTTAAAATAGGTAAAAAATAGGAAAACAGTAAATACAGAACAAGATATCCCAACACATACAGTCTCAAAAACAAAATAGGTTTAAAAGTGCAAAGTCCTACAATCCATACACTCAGACTGGTCTTATCTAATGTATTCTTACTTTCTTAATCTTTCAGTGCTTCGATGTTCTTCTTTCTCAGTCAGAAAATGAATGTTCTCTGTAAGGTCTGCTCAGTATACTTAAAAGCAGTCTTGAGCTGGCCTTCTCTCTGAGGTCATCTAACTCCAACTTGGTGTATTAAAATTTATATTTTATAACACAGGATGTCCTAATAACATATTTTACAAAAATAGGTGACATCTGAATCTCCTCTCTTCATGTGACTTCCCCCAACCCAGTCTGTGATCTGCTTCACACAGACATCAAAGTCTCTTTGATGTAATTCACTGGATACCCCAAGCAAATGCATATTGGACTTCCCTCTTTAGTCTGGGACCTGCTTCACACACACATCAAAGTCTCTTTGATGTAATTACTGGCTATCTTGGGAGACACCCCAACCCAATGCATATGCTCCTTCCTTCATGACACCTAGTGCAAATCAAGGGATTTCCCTGAGGACATCATGAATGGATATTTTATTTCCTGGGCTTTAAAGAAAACTTAACAAAGTAATTGCATTTCAGATATCTGCAGTTTAACCTATGTCCTGTCCTTTGAACTTATCCCGGGGGGGGGGGTTGATGTGTCAGTTTCAGCAGAACTGTAGTTTCTCCTGATAGACACTCACTTACATATTTTATATTGCAAAAAAAAATATCATGTTGTGATCAGAACCAGCTGTCCACGTGCCACACTCAGTTGGAAGTAAGGTGGGCTAGCCTGCAATGTTGCCCAAGGTAGGCTGGTGTTGCAGCTGGTCGGGGCCCTGTGATGAAAAGAAAAGACATGCACAACCACACACAATTTGTAATCTGGAGCCAGGAGGCTCAGTTCATGAAAGGAAAACAACAATGCAATCAGATGACAACACTTGTGATTTAGCTGATGTTTCTGGGAGCTACCCTGATTGTTACTCATGCTAGCCAGTACAAGACACAGTAGGGATGAAATGGAGACTGCAGGTTGACAACTGGTATGCCAGGAGAATCAGGGCCCACATGAATCACCAAGGTGTCGTTCCTGTTCAAGATGTTGAGCAGCAGGCTGATGCCCAGGTGAGTTTCTCGTTGATGGTATTCTGTACACCTGAAGTAACTGGCTGTGCCAGTGTGGTAAGGCCCAGACCTGGTGAAACAGTTTGGATATCAGCCCAGGATGGCTGGAAGCAGCTTCCAACAAGTGTGGCACAACTAAGTAGTGAGGAACCAAATCGCGACCCACTAAAAGCATACAGCACATTTATAGAAAAGCAATCAAAATACCACCAAGTGGATAACAGTCCGACAGCAATATACAGTGTCTCAGTGCAAAACCAATGCTCTTCAGTAGTCTCAGGTCCTGACAGGCCGATCGCACTGAGGAAAATCTTCGGTCCCCTTCAGGAAGATTCAATCCATCACAATTCAGGATTCTTGTCACAACACAGCAACTTTGGAAAAAGTCTGATTTCTCTTTGGCCCAGAAAGTTTCCCTCACAAGGGAAGATGAGGCAAGCAGGCCAAGCACAGCCTTCCCACCAGTTTCCAGCGCTACTACGCAGGGGCAGCTGCTCAAATCACTTGAGCTGTTCACTCTCCAAACTCTAACTCCACACTGACTTCTGCTCCAGGCAGCACCAGGACTTCCTTAGAAATCCCAAAGGTTTGGTTGGCTGATCTATCTGTCTGTCACAGCTAGAGCTCCCCCTCCAGGTCCATTTAGGCACCAAAGTGTAAAAACTGCAATTCCTACTGAAATTTGCTCCCACAAGACCCCTGGGGACAGACACCATTTTAGGGTCCCCAAAGGTATTGATTGGCCCAATAGGCATCCAGAACTAAGATGGTGGGGCAATACTGAAATGTCCATGCTGCAAAGAAAGGCAGGTTAGACAAACTACAATATTATTATTATTATTGAAGCAGATAAACAGTAAACAGTCACAGTTCCTGGCAGGACTCCCTCTGCACAATTAGCGATGGCAGAAATGGAGTGATAAGACCTCAGCCCAGGTGGGACTTGAGCCTGAAACTACTCGTCCCCTACCCAGATTAATTTTATACCACAAAATAGGCATTTCTTAAAGAGACAGGCATGGAGGCTAACAGGGCACTCACATGCAAACACTTTTAAATTGCTAGGACACAGAACACCAGCCTGGCAGTGGGCATTTAGGCAAGCCCAAGGGAGACTTTTGGGATCCCCCATTTGTAGGGAGATTACATAGTCTTTAGAAGAAAAATTAAATAAACTGATGAATGGCTGGCTGCAGTGCTTGCATTTCCAAAATGGTCAGAGGCATGGCACTATACTTTAGAACACGTCAGGAGGTTGTTTTGGAATGCAGAACTGAACCAAGGTATAGAATATCAAGGTGGTGCACAATTTTTAAATGTTGGGGGACATGCAATCTCACAATGTGGCAGGGATGTGCAATCTCAAAATGTGATGGGACACTCATTCTCGGTACTTGACAGGGGCACACATCGAGGAACTTTTTTAGGACTGACAATTTCAGAATATAGTGGGGATGCAGCCTGAAACTACTCTGCCCCTACCCAGATTAATTTTACACCTCAAAAAAGGTATCTCTTAAAGAGATAGGTATGGAGGCTAACAGGGCACTCACATGCAAACATTTTAAACTGCTAGGACACAGAACACCAGCCTGGCAGTGGGCATTTAGGCAAGCCCAAGGAAGACTTTTGGGAACCCCCATTTGTAGGGGGTTACACCTTTCCCTGCCTGGAAAGAACTTGGCATCCTCATCAAGTCTATACCACTATAGCATGGAAAAAGACAATATATACGTTATATACGTGACATTGCTACAGAATACTATAATGATTGATACATCAGTAAATGTAAACTTAACACATTACTATACTTATTCAGTGTTCTCTATTCATATACTACATTCTTAATGACAACAGCTTCGCATTTTTGCATACATTCAATACTGATTTCACTATGAACTATGCAATGACATTACTATACTTTTCATGTAATAGTTTCTTGCACCTTAAATAACATAGATGGGGGCCCATCCCTATCTGCTAACTTAGGGCTAGATGGGGCAGGGGCACCATGTTCTGAGGGAAGAACAATTAACTTAGAAGTGGCAGACAGGCTCAGTTTGGGCAGTGAGCTCATGGAAATGAAAACAGACAAATGGACTCAGAATATTGAGTCTGCATGTACCTATTTTACTGAGCGCTTTTAGCAAATGTGCTAACACTGTTGAGAGGGTTACAGCTGATAACTTCCAGGTTCTAACCCTTTAAAGTTCAGCCTGAGGCAAGCAGGGCGAGCGCAGGCAGGGCGAGTGTCACCGCATTGGCGTGTGTCGACTGTGTCAACTGGGGCAACAGGGCACAGGGGCCTATCTTATTTGTAGATAATAGTCAGGTAAGGCATATAATGCAGAGATGGCAACAAATGTAAAACAGGATGTGTTAGGTCGTCAATGCAAAAAAGTGCCTTATGTATCTTTTAGGAGAACCATTAATAGAGTTCACCTGTGAAAAGTGTCTACTGATAGACATTCTGCAGGCTGAAGTTTGTGCTTTGCAAAAGAGGTTTCAAACACAAGCTGAGATAGATATACCTGAGGAGTTTATAGACTCAGCAGCTGTTAATATAGTCTCAGAACCTATGCAAATGTTATTGAGCCCACAGAACATTGCAGTGGAGGAAGAGTGGTGCAAGGTGTCATATAAGACAAAAAAGGCAGAAGAAATATTGGAGGAAATTCAAATATACTTACTCCAAACAAATGTAGTCTTTTTGAACATGATACAGACACAGGGTTAAATTCACATTCACCCCCACATTATACAAGCAATGCGGTTGCTGCAGAAAATATCAGTACAAACAGGCACTAGATCAGGGTAAAAAGGACAAGATCATAACACCAAGAGATATACTACTTATTGGGGACTGTGAGCTGCGCTTTACTGACTCTGTACTCTGCAGACATAGGAATGCAAGCACAACAGTTAGTGTTTTGCCTGGGGCTGGTATAGCAGATATTAGGCATTAAACGCCTGGTCTCCGGGAAAACACTTCAAAGCCTGTAGTATTGCTCCACATAGGGGTTAATGACGCCGGTAAAAGGAAGATGGTGGATATACAGAGGGATTTCGAGTATGTAGGGGCAGTCCTTAAGGCTAGAGATTGTGATGTAATCATTTCGGGTAGCCTCCCTAGCCCTGAGGTCAGTTATACAAAATATAAGGAACTAAATGAGTTAAATGGGTGGTTAAAGAGATGGTGTTGTAGAGAAGATCTTACCTTTATACAAAATTGGGGAAGTTTTTATGATGTGAGACTTTATGCTCAGGATGGGTTACATCTAAATAGGCAAGGCAAAAGAATGTTTGCACATTCACTGAGGCGGGAAACTGATCAATTTTTAAACTACCACACCGGGGGATGGGGGTTTCCCCTCTCAGGCAGTAACAAAGCAGAACCCAGCATCTGTGGAAAACTGGAATTTCCTCTTGATAAATGCAAGGAGTTTAAATAATAAGTTTTACGAATTAGTGTTTACTTTGCATAGATATGAAATTCAAGTATGTGCCATCACTGAGACATGGTGGAGTCAGGAGGACACATGGGATAAACAGATTCCTGGCTACGTCCTCTATAATAGGGGCAGAGTTCATTCTAGGGGCGGTGGAGTGGCCATTTACATAACTGAGAGTATCATGTCCAAAAGTGTGGACACTTCCTGGAGTGATCCAGCAGAACTTTCATGGGTCAAAAAAGCCGCCCCCACACCTAAAGTAAATATTGGGTTAATTTATAGACCTCCATCTTATTCTCATTCTGAAGATTTGAAACTCTTGCAGTTTATTAATGATATTGGGGCTGCAGGAAATCTTATTCTTATGGGGGATTTAAATCTCCCAGGAATAAATTGGGGCTGCCTAATAGCTGATACAGTAGGTGAACAAAATTTCCTGGAGGCGTTTATGTTGGCTGGCATTGATCAGCACGTTAAGCATCATACTAGGAAGTCACATATTTTAGACTTAGTTTTTAGTAACATGGACAATGGTACAATTACTGGTGACCATAAATATCAACTGGATTACCATTTTGCTAAAGATTTCAGGTTATTGTGCTCCAAAGGCAATAATAGCCCAAAATCCGGTTGATATGACACTTCATTAATAACTTGAAATCAGGTTGATATGACACTTCATAATAACCTGAAATCAGGTTGATATGACATTACCCAAAGAAAAGACTCTAAAACTATTGCATTCCATTGTTTCACTAAAAGTATTTCAACTGCAGTATTTTCAGATATGTTTTATTCATGTACAGTACAGTTCAATTTCTTCAAAAAATAAAACTGCACTCTAGCTAAAAAAAGTATTTTTCTTTCAAGCTGCTGGAAATACAGTCTAAACCTCCACACCAGCAATTTAAAAAAATAAAGGATAGGTAAGTTTGATGTTATGCATTTTATCACACACCCTCTGTGTGTGATGACTACACAACCCTCTCGAGCTTCCTCTTGAGGTTTATGGGTCATCACACATCTCGTGTGTGAGAAAAATTCATAACACACACTTACCTATTCATTATTCTCTATATACTAGCTTGCCAGGTTCTGCCCTCCTCCTTAGCTCCAGTGATCATAATATGGTGCACATTGGGCTCAGTGGTAACACAAGACTTCTGGTTGGCAATACAGTAATCTTCAATTATGGTAGGGCAGACTTTAAAAGCATGAGTCTGCAGTTTGAAATTTGGAATTGGTCTGTGGAGTTTAATGGACAGCCATTACATTATATGTGGGGCGCACTGTGCAAGAAAATACTTGAACTAGCGCAGTTGTTTACATCTAGTCATAAGAAGTATAGAGATTCCCATAATCATCCACGTTGACTGATGCCAGCAATAAAGAAGGATATAGCAAGGAAAATAGTGCTTACTGCATTGCTAGAAAAAGTGGACAGCAATCTTGCAGGGCAGCATATAAGTTAGCATTAAAACCCTGTAAAAATAGCATACACAAGACTAAGGCTGACTATGGAAAAAAGCTGGCAGTTAAAGTTAAGGACAGTTATAAGTCATTCTATTCATATGTAAATAATAAGAGGGGGAATAACAAAATAATTGGACCACTTAAGGATAATAATGGGGAATTATTAGTTAACAGTGAAATGGCAACCTTATATAATAGCTATTTTTCCTCTGTGTACAACCCAAAAACTGAGGCAACCTTGAAACAACAAAATTCCGAGGATGTTAAGAAAATTAAGATCAGCATAAATGATGTTAGAGACAGGTTGAAGGATTGAACCATAATAAAGGCCAGGGTCTGATGGTCTTCATCGTAGAGGATTAAAGGAAATGGCTGAGGTTCTGGCAGCTCCAGTGACTTTTTTGTTCCAATATTCAGTGGACTACGGGGTAGTGTTGGATGAGTGGAGGCAGGCTGAAGTGATACCTCTTCATAAAAAGGGTTCAAGACAGGAGGTATCAAATTATAGGCCGATTAGTTTAACATCAATTTTAGGAAAAACCCTTGAAGGTCTTATAAAAACACATATTTCTGATGCACTGACACTATCAGGGACTACAGACCAGTATCAACATGGTTTTAAGAAGGGTACAGCTTGCCAAACAAATCTATTGGAATTTTATGGAAAAGTTAGCAAAGCCTTAGATGCAAAAAATGCAGTAGATGTTATTTTTTTAGACTACTCAAAGGCCTTTCATAAAGTTCCACATGGCCAATTGATAGATGCTTTAATTCAGCATAATATCCATAGTAAATTAATCTGTTGGATAGAGGGCTGGTTAAGGGACAGAGAGCATGTGTCAAAGGATCCATGTCAAAATGGGAGCTTGTGACCAGCGGAATCCCTCATGGTTCCCTGCCTCTTTAACCTGTATATTGTCTCACTAGAAACAAACACAGCTGTTTGGTTATCTAAGTTTGCAGATGATACCAGGATAGGGTCCATCATAAATATTCATTGAGAAGCCTTAATTTTGCAAACAGCCTTGAGCGAAATGGTACAGTGGGCAAAAATAAAACAATCTACCTTTAACTTGGATAAGTGCAGGGTAATGTACGTGGGGAATAAAAATGGTTAGTATAAGTATTTACTAAACGGAATAGAGCTCAGATCAGTACAGGATGAAAGGGACCTGAGAATACTGATTAATGATGATCTCAGTTTTAAGTCCCATTGCAATCAAATAAAAAAAGCAAGCAATCTGTTACACTGCATTAACAAACATATAAAGTGCAGAGATAGACAAGTTATAATGTCCCTTTATACAACTCTAGTTCACCCACATTTGGAATATTGCACCCAGCTCTGGTCACCAGGTGGTAAAACTGATAACAGAGCACTGGAGTGTGTACACAGGAGAGCTACAAAACACATCAGTGGATTAAAAGGGCTGAAATATCAGCAGAGGCTTCAGTCCCTTGGTCTGTACTCCCTTGAGTACCGTAGACTTAGGAGAGATATGGGCCTAGTGTATAATGCGTTGTCTGATGATGAATTATGGGAACAGTTGGGATTAAACTGAGGACTCAGGTCTACAACACCAGGGCACATCCAGTCCAATTAAACGGCGCATCCTACCATTCAAAAAAGAGGAATTATTGGTTTAGTGTTAGGGTAACAAAAATTTGGAATGAGCTACCACTTGAGGTGGTGGCCAGCAAGTCCATGGCAGCATTTAAAAGCAGTTTAGATAGGCACCTGGTATATCAGATATTGTGGGCTATGACTAAATAAGGGTGAGCTGTTATGGACCCTTGGGTCTACTTAGCTCTGAAATCACTTAGGAAACCCTTGTGAAAACACTGAGAGGCAAATCCACAGGCCTCCCAGGGGAGTCATAGCTAAAGCGCATCACTGGCTTGACAGCTCGCCCAGACTTTCTGGGGGGGAACAGACACAGGCTCTGGGTGGACAACACTTGCATTGGTTTCTTCTCCTTTTTTTTTTTCCATTTAACTTTTATTAGAACTTTTCCACAAAAAAGGAGACCACATCTGGGAAGAAACATAATATCATAAAAAGAGTACATACCAATATAGACAGTGGAACATCAGGATGTAGTCCCCACCCCAACCCAGCCCCATCCTCCCCAACCCCCCAAACCCTCCACTCCATTGCACAGCAATCAGACCTTAACTGACTAATAAACCCAAAATGAGTTATGAAGGAACGGAAAAAAAGGTGTATAAGGAACCCCAGATACTGTTAAACTTAGGAAGTTTGTATTGTAGACTAGCAATGGTCCTATCTGTTCTAAGGTTGGCTAGAAATTCATGCAGCCATTCACCATAAGAAATCTCTATATTGTCCTTCCAATGTTTCAGAACTATCTTTTTAGCTGAGGCAGAAATCAGCCCCATATGGTATTTCCTGTTCTTGACACCCACCAGGGACATGTCCCCTAAAATATAAACCTCAGGGGTAAATAAGCTTTCCAAACCCAATAAAGGGTCGAGGTTCTTTTTAATAGACTCCCATAAGACAGATACTTTCGGACAGTACCAGAAAATATGAAGCAAGTCCCCAGATCCCTGTTGACATCTAAAACAAGTGGAAGACGTTGTCAAACCTTGTTCCCATAGTTTCAAAGGGGAATAATAGATATTATGCAAAATCTTGAATTGCATTAACCTAAGCCTATCTTGCGATAGGAATTTATGGCAGGCAAGCCAAATATTATCCCAATCGAAATTATGTTCTGGAAATCTTAAGGACCAGTAATTTCTGGGAGCGAGGGTGATCGGGAATAACCCTTCAATCAGGTTATTATAAATGGCAGATATAGCATGAGGCTTCCCAACCAACGGGGTCAGATTCTTTTCAAAATTACCTGAGACTCCGTCCCTGGTGAGATTGTCAAGTTTCCCCACTAGGAGGTGACGAAGTTGAAAAATTCTAAAAATAAAACAGTGAGGTATTTGATACTTAGTCGAGATTTCGGCAGAGGTGAGCAGCTTACCACCCTCCACAAGCAGATCCTGCACCGACACCTTACCCATGAGTGGAAGCCAGGTATCCCTAATAGGCTTACCATCTAATAAGAAATTAGGGTTACCCATTAGTGGTTGGGCCGGATCTCCAATGTGAAAATAATTTAGAAAGCAGCATAGCTGCATATGCACCTTAACTGAGGTTTCAATGGGGGAGTTACGAAATATAGCAGGGAGAGCCTTTGACGAGCAATATAATAGGGCGCTTGGATTAAGTCCGGAGTTGACAATACAGGAGATTTCTAAACTTAACCATAATGGCGTGTAAGTATTCATCTGTATATTACCTATGTATTGGTTTCTTCTCCTGTAGCGAGGGGTGCCTCTGCACTGGTTGAAATGTCCAGGTTGATAACACTAGTAGCTCCTCGCTCTGCAGACTCTGTTTCTACAATACTTTGCTCATTACTATCTCCTGTAGTGAGGGATGCCTCTGCACTGGTTGAAATGTCCAGATTGGGAGCACTGTTGGCTCCTTGCTCTGCAGACTCTGTTTCCACAATGCTTTGCTCATTACTATCTCCTGAAGAGGGCCCAGGCTGCTCATCCTGAAGGAACTCCGGGAGCATTGAACTCTGTGGCACTGAAGGGGTGCTGTCAGCACTTTCATGCTGTTCTGCAAGTTCTGGTATGTCACCAGGGAGATTTACCACATCAGATTCCTCCTTGGGTAATTCAAAGAGTTCTACTAGACACTACGGTTCTGCCACTTCAGATGCAATACTCTGAACTTCACTTTCGGGGAGCATTTGCTCCAGAAAAGAAACTGGTGGGTTAGGCAGTTATGAGGATCCAGCTGAGTTATTCACTGGGGTAAGAATTTGTCATAAGTCCTGAAGTGAGTGCAGGTTACAGGTTGTGTATTTGACCCAGAGAGTGCCCCAGGGGGTGGAAACTGTTTTTGTGTTTATCTCTGTGTGCCTTAAAAGGCAGGTTTGGGGCTGACTGCTTTCAGAGCACAAATCACCAGGCTGTTTTGGGGCTGGGGAGGTATACCTGTGTCTGACTTGGATGTTTGGATTTTTCTTTGTTTGATTAGCAGGGTATTTTCTCTGTCAAGTTGCCATGTAGGGCATCTTGCTGACAGGAATGCACTCATCACAGCGGTGGGTCAGAGCTTTTAGCTGATTGTTTCGTGAGGGCACAGTTTTGTCCCAAACCCTACCCACCCCTCACCCCACCCACCCCTGGAAATAGTTCCTTTATACCTGGTGTTCTGACATCATTTCCTCAGGAGGAAAGTGCATATCACTTCCATATCCTCTCTAGCACACTGCACTGACAATATAAGCATACACATTGTATACTATATATATTTCTATATAACAAACCAATCACACACACACAAAAAAAAAAAATTATAAATGGGATAAACAAGAAGGTAGACAGACATGTGGGGAGTAGTGCAATGTAATGGCTGTGGAGCAGCAGTCATCCGGGAGTCTTTCTGGAGGCTGAGAAGCTGCCCTATTTGCAGGAAACTCTCTGCCCTGAGGGAGGAAGTTGCCCGTCTTCAGGCCACACTGTACAATAGTAAGGGAGCCTCCCCCCAGGCCACACTGGACAGTAGTAAGGAAACCTCCCCCACCTAGGGAGCACCAGAGCTACCACCACTACCTCAGAGGTTGCAAACAATGCACAGCAGTTGGACCACAGTGGGCTCAGGGAGGGTGAGGGTGGTGAAACAGAGGCACACCCAGTCAGGTGTTACACTCCATAATCCATGCACCATTCTGGGGGACCATAGTTCCTCTATGGATGTACCCGGAGAGGACACTAAGGAGGTTGAGGACAACTGTCACAAGGGAGGCCCACAGGAAGGAGGCAGAGGACACCACAGGGAAAGGAAGCAGCTCCTGGTGGGGGGCTCAATTGTTAGGGGGATAGAACTGGGGGGAGCAGGGAAAACTGAAGTAAGGTGCCTGTCTGGTGCCATGGCTTGGAGGGACAGGAAGCACATCCTCAGGATCATGAGAACAGCTGCACGGGAGTCTGAGCTGGATGTCATTGTCCACCTAGGGACAAATGACTTGGCCCATCATGAGATTAGAGCAGTGCAGGAGGACTTTGTAGAGTTGGGGAGGGGCCAAATCAAGTAGCACACACAGTATCCTCATCAGAGGTGCTTTCTGTCTATGGCATGGGTGAGGCTAGGGTACTTTGTACCATATGATTTAAGGAATGGTTGAAGAAATGGTGTGGAGCACAGTAATTTGGCTTCATTGGGGACTGGGTTTCCACCTGGAGGAACACCAGCCTATACTGACAGGATGGTCTGCATCTGTCCAGGAAGGGAACAAGTCTTTTGGGCAAATGGTTTAAATGCTTCATTGGCAAGCTTTTAAACTAGTCAAGGGGTAGGCATTGATAAGCAACAGGAAATTCCCAGCCTCCCTCTACAAAAGAAGGTACTAAATGAGAAAAAGACCAAGGAAGAAAGGTCAGTGGGGGATGCTGCTACAAAAGGTAAAGCCATCAAAAAATGGAAAGCAATGAGTACCAATTTCCGTAGTCTGGGTAACAAGCTTCCTGAATTAGTGGCCTTGATAAAGGAGGAACATTTGGATACCGTGGCAGTCACAGAAACATGGTACACACAGAACCATGACTGGAACATAAACATACCAGGATACACTATCTACAGGAGGGACAGGGAGGGTAAAAGAGGAGGAGGAGTAGCTCTCTACATAAGGGAAGGAATCAAAGCAACAGAACAAAAAGGGTAAACAGGGAGGAGAAGAAGCACTGTGGTCAACTTGGAGACAGGCAATGGCACCCACAATCTGCACAGGGGTTGTATATAGACCCCTCTCTCAGGGGGAGGAAATGGACAAGGAAATGATAGAAAGTATGCTTAGAATGGCAGAAAAAGGGGAGATATTGCTGATGGGTGATCTGAATATGCCAGATGTTAACTGGAGTGCAGTTGCAGCAGCCTCTTCTAAGAGTGGGGTTATTCTAGATGCCCTACAGGGGGCATGCCTTAGACAACTAATATTGGAACCCACTCGAGAGGGAGCAATCTTAGACCTGGTTCTCTCAAATGGAGATGGAGAGAGGATCACAGATGTGGAATTGGGTAGCCATCTGGGAACTAGCGACCATCGAACAGTACGATTCACAATAAGCACAGCTGTAGAGTCAAGCCATACAAAGGCAAACGTACTGGACTTTAGGAGGGCTGACTTCCAAAATGGGTGAGTGCCTAAGGAATGCACTAGCAAAAGGGCAGAAAGGGGGGGTGGAAGAACAATGGGGAATAATAAAAACTGCCATCACAGAGGTAACAAGCCTTTGAATGAAGCAAATAAACAAAACAAAACAATGTAAGAAACCACTATGGTTCTCAAAGGAGGTGGCAGTGAAGGTTCAAGAGCAAAGAAAGCATTCAGGAAGTACAAGGAATCACAGAAGGAGCAGGACAGAGAATTGTATCAATTAAAGCAAAAGGAAGCTGGGAAGGCAGTCAGAACAGCAAAGGCCCAAACCAAAGGAAAAGATAGCCAACTCAGTTAAGAAGGGGGATAAAACCTTTTATCGGTACATCAGGGAGCGTAGGAAGACCAAGAGAGGGATAGTGAGGCTTAATAAAGGGGAGGGGGGTGGGCAGAGGGTTACGGTGAAAAGGCAGAGATACTAAACAAATATTTTTGCTTAGTATTTACAAATGAAGAGGGGGAGGAACCTAAAACAAACAATAGAAACACTCTGGATACAGAAGTTGTTACCAGCCCATTTACAGAAGAAAGGATTCTGATAGAACTCTTAAAACTGAAGGTGGACAAAGCAATGGGGCCTGATGGGATTCATCCCAGAATTCTAAAAGAACTAAGGGTAGAACTAGTGACACCACTGACTACCCTCTTTAACAAATCATGGGAGGATGGGGTGGCACCAGAGGACTGGAGGAGGGCAGATGTGATTCCACTTCACAAAAGTGAGAGCAAGGCAGAAGCGGGAAACTACAGACCTGTTAGTTTAACCTCAGTGATAGGGAAATTGATGGAATCACTTCTGAAGGAAAGAATTGTCGAGTACCTAGAGGCCAGAGGGGCACAGGACCCAAGGCAGCATGGATTCACAATGGGAAGGTCATGCCAGACGAATCTAATAAATTTCTTTGACTGGGTGACCAAAGTAGTAGATCAGGGAGGGGCTGTGGACATGGTCTACCTATACTATAGCAAGGCATTTGACACAGTCCCACACAAAAGATTAATATACACGTTAGCCAGCCTGGGAGTGGGTCCCAAGATGATAGCCTGGGTAAAGAATTGGATGGAGAATAGGACATAGAGGGTAACAGTAAATGGAGTCCACTCTGAAGAAAGGGGGGTTACTAGTGGGGTACCACAGGGTTCAGTATTAGGACTGGTCCTCTTCAATGTCTTTATAAGCGACATTGCAGATGGACTGGAAGGAAAAATATGTCTCTTTGCAGATGACACAAAGATCTGCAACAGAGTTGATGCACAAGGTGTGGTGGAAAGGATGAGAAGGGACTTGGAAAGGTTAGAGTAATGGTCAAATGTATGGCAGCTTGGAGTCAATGCTAAGAAGTGCAATGTAATGCACCTGGGAAACAAAAACCCAGGGGAGGAGTACATATTGTGGGGGGTGAGATACTAACAACAACAAAAATGGAACAGGACCTGGGGGTAGTCATATCAGATGACCTAAAGGTGGGCAAGCAATGTGAGAGGGCAGTAAGGAGGGCTGGGGGATACTGGAATGCATAGGGAGAGGCATCACCAGTAGAAAACAGGAAGCTGTTATCCCTCTGTACAGACAGCTTGTGAGACCCCATCTGGAGTACTGTGTGCAGTTCTGGAGACCCAGTCTCCGCAAAGACATAGACATGATGGAAGATGGCCAGAAGAGGGCAACTAAAATGGTGCAGGGTCTGCACCAGAAGACATATGAAGAGAGACTTAAGGAGCTTAATATGTATAGCCTCAAGGAAAGGAGGGAGGTGGGGACATGATAGAAACTGTCAAGTACCTCAAGGGAATCAACAAAGTCCAAGAGGGTAGCATCTTTCAGAAAAAGAGGATTTGCAAGAACAAAAGGGCACAATTTGAAGATGGGGGGCGGCTCAGAGGTAATGTAAGGAAGTGTTTTTTCACAGAGAGGGTTGTGGATGCATGGAACGGCCTTCTGGAGGAGGTTATGGAGTCAGAAACAGTGGTGGAATTCAAGGATGCATGGGACAGTCATAAGGCAATAAGGCAATATCTGTCCCGAAACTTCTGAGTCTGAATTAGACGTAGCTTATGAAAGATTAGAAAGTACAAGTAATCTCTCAGAGGTGCAGCTTAACCCACACTTATCGGCCGAACAAGTGCACACATTACAAACCATGTTAGAGCCTTTCCGAACCCTATTTACAGGCCTACCAGGAAAGGTTACTAATGCTGTTCACCATATCATGGTGTCCGAAGCCACACCCATAAGACAAAAGGCTTATAGAATACCAGAAAAGGTAAAGGATGAGGTAGTACAAGAGATTAAGAGAATGCACGACTTGGGAATCATTGAGCCATCCCATAGTGAATGGACCTTCCCCATGGTAATAGTAGAGAAAAAGAAAGTTGGAATCAGGCTTTGTCTAGATTTCAGACGCTTAAATGCCATATCCAAATTCGATTGTTACCCAATGCCCCGGATAGATGACATTATAGACCGTTTGGGGGCGGCTCGGTACATCAGCACCCTAGACTTAACAAAGGGGTACTGGCAAATCCCGTTGGATCCAAAAGACAAAGAAAAATAGCATTTAGTACACCAATTGGCCTGTACCATTTTACAGTGATGCCTTTTGGTCTACATGGGGCTCCCGCTATTTTCAATGGGTAATGGATAACATTCTACAACCACATACAATGTATAGTGCGGCTTATCTAGATGATGTCGTGATTTTCAGTCCTCATGGAAGAACATATACAGCACCTGCGGGCTATATTATCTGCCCTGTCAGAAGCTGGGTTGACAATAAATCCCTCTAAGTGTTCTTTAGCAATGCAGGAAACAAAGTACTTAGGGTTTCAAATTGGTAATGGGAAAGTAAAACCGGAAATTACGAAGGTTGAAGCTGTGGCCAATAGCCCCCGCCTGATAACAAAAAAAGATGTAAGGTCCATTTTAGGACTTGTCGGGTATTATAGACAATTCGTACCTGACTGTTATACAATAGCTGGTCCGTTAACCGACCTGATAAAGAAGTCTAAACCAGATAAAGTGAAATGGACACCTGAGTGTGAAGAAGCATTTTGTAAACTGAAGGCCCGAATATGTTCTTCACCTATTCTACACGCCCCTGATTTTTCCCATCCTTTTATATTACAAACAGATGCCTCTAACTGTGGTATAGAGGCTGTAATTTACACAAATAATACAGGAAGAGGAGCATCCGTCATATTTATAAGTCGGAAATTACATGAAAGGGAAAGGCATTATTCGGTTATTGAGAAAGAATGCCTAGCCATAAAATGGTCAATAGAAGCTTTACGCTTTTATTTATGGGGTAGAGAATTTGAATTATGGGTAGACCACAACCCTTTGTGCTGGCTTCATGTGATGAAGGACAAAAATCCTCGCATAATGCGATGTTACCTAGCAATGCAGCCTTATAGATTCTCCATAAAATATAGGAAAGGATCAGAACATAATAATGCCGATTTCTTATCCAGATATGGCATGGGAATTATGCCTACCTGTCCTCAGACCTCGGGGTAAAGAAAGATAGTGAATGTTAAGTGAAATAAGTGCACTAATCCTATTTTGTTATAGATAATTCGTTTTGGGGACCCCGAGGTAGAGCCCTGGTGAGGGTGGGCTATGGCTCCATCTCTTGGATAGGGATCTGAGTTAGGTATAGTGTTCTCTTTAGTATTGGTTCTTGGTAACCAAACATATTTTGTTTGGTTTTGGGTGGGGAGGAATGTGAGAGAGAGGTAACCCCCCCCCTTTAGTACTTTTTTGTTTTGTTGGTAGTGCTTAATTTGGTTGCTGCAGGCATCCTGACAGAGTCCGGATTGTATATTACGTCTTGTCTGCTGGTGTTCGTCTTGTCCGTTGGGCTGGCCACCCATAAAATTTGTGTTATGTCCGTTATTTGTTGTTTATCCCCCCTCCCTTTTGTACACTTCGGATCTCTTTCTAGTTTTTCTGTAAGATTATAAGTTAGAAGGCAACCAACTAAAGCAATAATAATGAAAGAACTAGTGAAAGAAATGGAATTAATGTTGGATAAAATGTCCCCCACAGACAGGCATTTTCAAGTGGTTAAAGGTAAAGGCTTTGCGATAGTACGGAGCTACTGTAAGGTACATACCTAACGCTCACACTATCGCAAAGTAAAATCTCCGTAGTTTTATCTGCCTGTAAGTTCATTTATTTGTACACCTTCGGAGAAAGAAAGAATATCGCATCACATCCTTCCCAGCAGTGTAATCCTGGTGATAATCCTGGGCAGTCGGGGAGCTAATGAAATACCGGACCGTAGTCCCAGGTAAAGACATGCCCATTCTGTGCTGTTTGCGGTCGGACTGGAAATTAGATTAGCAGCCTGTAAATGAAGGTCAGTTTGTGGCCGAATTCATATTTCTGGCAGTCCCTGGAGGCTAATCTTTATCACGTGGAATAATTTATTAAAAGAAACAGAAGGGTACTTCGTTTGTTAAAGTTGGTGACCGAGCCTTATGTAATGGAAAGCAGTTAGTACAGAATTGAACTGCCAGCTCAAACACTTGCACTATCCCAGAGGAACACCTTAGCTAAAATAAGGCGCTTTATTTAAAACTGCAAATGAAAATGATTTAAGTGAGGTTGGCTTACCTCCTCTTCCCTTTAAAAGGAATATTTGAGCAAAATTACACTCTCCTTATACGAGGATAATATTAGATTATGTTAGCAGAACTCTGCGGTACAGTGTTTTCTCCTTCCTTTGCAGCGTTTCTTATGAGCGGCTGCCACAATTTCCTTTTTTTATCTCCCTACTAAGAGGGCCAACCTTCTGTGACCTTCTGGGAATATTAAAATGGCAAAGAAGTACATAATATTGTTAAAACAATTGATAAGATTTGAATATACTGTAAACATGTTAATTTTGTGTGTAAAATAAATTAAAAGCTTTTTTTTTGGAGATTATTTAATCATAGTAATATTAAAGGCGGAGTTATTAGGTCACATGTTTGTGGGGCTGCTATTTAAGATGACTGTCTAGTGAAATCAAACAGAGTGGAGGAGGGTGTGAAGCTAACAACACCCTGTCCTGAGTTAGTGAGTTCTAGCTCTGAATTGTGATTCTTGATTTCTATAACTTGTTTTATTATTTTGTCATTACTAGTCCGCTATATAAAATCAATATTTATTTTTGGTTACTGCTAATCTTGTCCGAGTGTCTTACTATCCCACACCAGCTCACAGTGTACCAAGGTGCTAATCTGTTGTCTCCATCTGGACTTGTCTTTGGGATGAAGAGTGCCCAACATATCCAGGAAAGTCCCGTTAAAGAGTTCTGGTTGGGGGTCCCCCTGTGGGTGGAAAGGAGTGGTTCTAGACTTTTGCACCACCCACAGGGAGAGCATCTCCTTAATCAATCTGCTTTCAAAGTCTCTTCCTGGATCAGAATGGATAAGTTGGGGTGCACCATAATGGACAAAGAACTTTTCTACTAGCACCTTGGCCACCGTAGAGGCCTTCTGATCCTTGGCCAGGAAAGCTTGGGCATATCGGATAAAGTGATCAGTTACTACCAATACATTGCCAATGTTCTTTTGATCAGGCTCCAGACACAAGAAGTCTATGCAGACTAGTTCCATGGGGGCACCGGTTGAAATGTTAACAAGAGGAGCAACTTTTGGGGCAAGGCTTTTCTCTGAAGACACTTTCTGCAGGTTTTGACATGGTTTTCAACATCAGCCCTCATTTTTGTCCAGTAAAATCTAGACCTCACCAAGTCGAGGGCCCAGTCAATACCAAGGTGTCCCATGTGGTTGTGCAGGGACCTCAGCACCAGCTGCTTGAAGGCTGTAGGTAGCACCAATTGTTGCTTGTCCAACTGACCTTGATGATCTACTATCTCTCAATATAGTAACTGGTCCCACAACTTTAATCAGGGGCCTTCTTTGAATAATAATGCAGTTCGTAGGTCAACAAAATGTAATTTATACACATCTTTCCCAGCACGTAGGGCATCAAGTGCAGGCTGGATCATGGGATCTTGGGATTGAGCCCACTGAAAACTGTCATTATCAAACTGAGGCAGGGCACTGATATCCAATGCAGAAAAATTACAACAGGCTGCAGGTATGCAAGTTTTGGGGGGGCCCCAAACAGTCCACCAAACAATCCACTGTATCTGCGGAAGGCTGCTCGTCTTTGTCAAATTTTTGGCACAGTGCTTTAATACAGTGTTTTTACAGCCTCACCCAGTTGTCTTAGGGGCTTGACCACCGTGAAAGAGCATCAGCATCAATATGGTTTGGTCCAGGGAGGTATTTATCTGCTCAATAGTAAGTTGACAGCAGAAAGCCACCGATGGCCACTGGCATCCAACTTTGCTGAAGTCTGTACATAGGTTAGAGGGTTGTTATCAGTTCTTACCAATATTTTGGCCCCATAGAGGTACTCATGAAATTGGTCAACTATGGCCCACTTTAGAGTGGGAAACTCCAACTTGTGAACAGGACAGTTTCGTTCAGATGGTGTCAAACTTCTACTGGCGAAGGCCACAGGTGTCAGGCCATCTTCATGATCTTGATACAACACAGCCCTGAGTCCCTTCAGGCTGGCATCCGTATGCAGGACATAAGGCTTGGTAGGGTCAGCATAGGCAAGTACTGAGGTGTGAGTAAGCTGATAGATGATCTCGAAAAATGCCACCTCACACTCAGGGGTCCAATGGGCTTCAAATGGTTCTCCTATTCAGAAATACAACTTTTCTTCTGCCTTGAGGGATCCTTTCTTATACCTGCGATTGGTAGGAGGATAACCTTGAGTGAGATTAAGAAGTGGCTGGATAACTTTTGAATGGTCTTTAATGAACCTCTCATAATTGCCACAGAACCCCAAGAAATGCTGCAGTTCTTTTAAGTTAGTCGGTTGGGGCCTGGTCGTCAGGGACTCTACTTTGCTGGGGTCCGTCTGTATCCCCTTGGCTGATACTATGGGTCCCACATATTTTAAAGATGTTTGGAAAAACTGACACTTGTCTATAGACAGTTTAAGGCCGAATTCTTCCAAGCGGTCAAGAACTTTGAATAATCTGGTTTCATGCTCTTCGAGGGTGCATCCACAGATGATGACATCATCCAAGTATACTAGGCATTCTAACAGATTCATGCCCCCTACTGCATGCTTCATCAATCTCTGAAAAGTAGCAGGGGCACACGAGATCCCCTGAGGCATCCTTAGAAATTTGTAGAACCCTAAGGGACAAATGAAGGCTGTTTTCTCACGGTCCTCGGGAGCCATCGGGATTTAGTAATAACCGCTTCATAGATCAAGTACTGAAAACCACTGACTCCCATTCAGGCAGTCCAGGGCATCCTGTATACGGGAAATGGTGTATTGATCTGGTACAGTCCGTCTGTATGAAGTTCGATAATCCACACACATCTTTACGGACTCATTCTTCTTGTGCATGACTACTATGGGAGATGCATAGGGGCTTCTTGACTCTTGAATAATGCCAGCAGCTAGCATGTCCTGCAGGTGCCTCTAAACATCATCTATATCAACTGGAGCAAGGCGGCGGGACTGCTTTCTAAAAGGTCTGTTGTCGTGAAGCCTGAGAGTGTGCTCAGCACCATGGATGCACCCCACATTCCACTCCTTCAGGAAAACACTTGGTCTCTCTGGGCAAGTTTTCTTCTGACTCGAGTCTTCCATTCATCAGACAGTGGGGAATCACCAATGTGTCCACTTCATCAGTCTCTACTTGTTCATCCACTCTGGCCACTGCAGTGGGAAAAAACCTCTGAAGCCCTGTACTGTATTCATAGCCACCACTTCCTGAGGCAGGCCGTTCCATGCATCCACCACCCTTTCTGTGAAAAAGAACTTCCTCACATTACCCCTTAATCGACTTCCCTCTAATCTCATGCTGTGTCCTCTTGTCCTGCTATTTTTCTTATATTGAAACATGTTAGAATCTTTCACCTTGTTAATGCCCTTAAGGTGTTTGAATGTTTCGATCATATCAGCTCTCTCCCTTCTTTGCTCTAGGGTATACATATTGAGCTCCGTTAATCTGTTCTCATATGTCTTCTGATGCAGTCCCTGCACCATTTTGGTTGCCCTTCTCTGGACTGCCTCAATTTGATTAATGTCCTTGTGAAGGTGTGGTTTCCAGTACTGCATGCAGTACTCCAGATGGGGCCTAACCAGTGTCTTGTAAAGAGGGATTATTATCTCCCTCGTATGACTTGTGATACCCCTACTAATACACCCTAACATCCCCCTAGCCTTACCTACTGCTTTAGTGGTCTGCTTGGATGATTTCAGGTCATCGGTGGTGATGATGCCCAAGTCTCTTTCTTCCTTTGTGGCTGCCAGCAACTCCCCTCCAAGCCTATAGGTGACTTCAGGGTTTCTCTTCCCTATGCGCATGATCTTGTACTTCTTTGCATTAAATCCAAGTTGCCACTCTTCCAACTATTTTGCTAGTTTATCCAGATCTCTTCTCATTCTGTCCACCCCATCTGGATCATCTACTCTGTTGCAGATCTTGGTGTCATCTGCAAACAGACAAGCCGCCTTACCCTCTAGTCCATCTGCAATGTCACTGATGAAGATATTGAAGAGGACTGGCCCCAGGACTGATCCCTGAGGTACCCCACTTGTGACTTACATGTCTTCTGACTGCATACCATTTACCACCACTCTCTGTTTTCTGCCCGTCAACCAGTTTGCCACCCAGTTGACCAACTTCTGACCCACCCCAAGTCTACCCAGCTTGTTTATCAATCTTCTATGTGGAACAGTGTCAAAAACTTTGCTGAAGTCAAGGTAGGCAACATCAACTGCTCCCCCTTGGTCCACCACTCTGGTTACCCAGTCAAAGAAATCTATGAGATTAGTTTCACAGGACCTACCTTTTGTAAACTCATGCTGTCTTGGATCCTGTGCCCCTATGGATTCCAGGTGTTGCACTATCCTTTCCTTAAGGAGTGCCTCCATAATCTTGCCGACTACTGAGGTAAGATTGACTGGTCTGTAGTTCCCTGCCTCCTCCCTGCTACCACTCATATGGAGCGGGATCACATGAGCCCTTCTCCAGTCTTCTGGGGCCTCTCCTGTGCTAAGAGACTCACTAAACAGTTCTGCTAAGGGCACATTTCCATCAAATTCCAAAACTGTACATCCCCACCACATTCCAAAGTTGTGTTTCAATGCCACATTCCCAAATTGTCACTGCCACATTATCAAATTGTATGTCACTACCACATTCTGAAATTATACATCACTGCCACATTCCAAAATTGTGTTACCGCCACATTCCAAAATTGTGCGACACTGTCACATTCTGAAATTGTGCGTCACCACTATATTCCAAAACTATTCATCACTGCCATATTCCAAAATTGTGTATCAGCATCACATTCTGAAATTGTGCATTAACACCACATTCTAAAATAGAGTATCACCTCCACATTCCTAAACTGTGTGCCACCACCACATTCCAAAGCTGTACACACCTGACACATTCCGTAACTGCGCCAGCTCCACATTCTAAAACTGTGCATCACCACCACATTCCAAAACTGTGTGGCACTGCCACATTCCAAAACTGTGTGGCAGTGCCACATTCTGAATTACGTCACTGCTACATTCCAAAACTGTGTTTCACCACCACATTGCAAAGCTGTGCTTTACCACAGCATTCTGAAACTGTGCATCACCACCACATTCCAAACCTGTAGGCCACCTACACATTCCGAAACTGTGTGTCACCACCACATACTGAACCTGTGCATCACTGCCACTTTCCAAATCTGCACTTCACCACCACATTTCAAACTTATGCGTCACCGTCACATTCTGAACCTGTGCTTCACTGCCACATTCTGAAACTGTGTATTACTGCCACATTCAGAACCCGTGTGTCACCACCACACTGCAAAAGTGTGCGTCACTGCTGGATTCCGAAATTGTGCATCACCGTAGCATTCCGAAATTGTACATTACCACCAAATTCCAAAATTGTCACTGCCACATTCTGAAACTGTGTATCACTGCCGCATTCTGAAATTATGTGTCCCAGCTACTTTCTGAGATTGTGTCATTGCTGTATTCCATAAGTGCAACCTGGTGACATTTCGAAATCTCATATCTGCATTATTCTAAAAATTACACCCAACTTTGTCATTCTAAAGACCTGTTAGTTTAACCTCAGTGATAGGGAAAATGATGGAATCACTTCTGAAGGAAAGAATTGTCAAGTATCTAGAGGCCAGAGGGGCACAGGACCCAAGGCAGCATGGATTCACAGCGGGAAGGTCATGCCAGACGAATCTGATAGATTTCTTTGACTGGGTGACCAAAGTAGTAGATCAAGGAGTAGCTGTGGACATGGCCTACCTAGACTTTAGCAAGGCATTTGACACAGTCCCACACAAAAGATTAATATACAAGTTAGCCAGCCTGGGAGTGGGTCCCAAGATGACAGCCTGGGTAAAGAATTGTCTGGAGAATAGGACACAGAGAGTAATAGTAAATGGAGTCCACTCTGAAGAAAGGGGGGTTACTAGTGGGGTACCGCAGGGTTCAGTATTAGGACCAGTCCTCTTCAATGTCTTCATAAGCAGCATTGCAGAGGGACTGGAAGGAAAAGTATGTCTCTTTTCAGATGACACAAAGATCTGCAACAGAGTTAATGCACAAGGTGGGGTGGAAAGGATGAGAAGGGACTTGGCAAGTTTAGAGGAATGGTCAAATGTATGGCAGCTTAGATTCAATGCTAAGAAGTGCAAGGTAATGCACCTGGGAAACAAAAACCCAGGGGAAGAGTACACAATGGGGTGAGATACTAAGAACAAAAAATGGAAAGGGACCTGGGGTAGTCATATCAGATGACCTAAAGGTGGGCAAGCAATGTGAAAGGCAGCAAGGAGGGCTGGGGGATACTGTGATGCATAGGGAGAGGCATCACAAGTAGAAAACAGGAAGTTATTATCTCTCTGTACAGACAGCTGGTGCGACCCCATCTGGAGTACTGCGTAGTTCTGGAGACCCAGTCTCCAAAGACATAGACAGGATGGAAGCTGTCCAGAGGAGGGCAACTAAAATGGTGCAGGGTCTGCACCAGAAGACATATGAAGAGAGACTTAAGGAGCTTAATATGTATAGCCTCGAGGAAAGGAGGGAGAGGGGGGACATGATAGAAACTTTCAAGTACCTCAAGGGAATCAACAAAGTCCAAGAGGGTAGCATCTTTCAAAAAAAGAGGTGTGCAAGAACAAGGGAGCACAATTTGAAGATGGGGGGGCGGTGGCTGAGAGGTAATTTATGGAAGTATTTTTTCACAGAGAGGGTTGTGGATGCATGGAACGGCCTTCCGGAGGAGGTTGTGGAGTCAAAAACAGTGGTGCATGGGGCAGTCATAAGGCAATTCTAGGGGTGGGGGTAGGAAGAAGTAGGCTGCTGGTTAACTAGGATCTGCGGCTTATCCAGTAGGTAGGGAAATGGGCAGACTGGGTGGGCCAAGCGGTCCTTATCTGCCGTCAAATTCTATGTTTCTATGTTTCTATGTTTCTAAAGCCATGATTGCAGCTACATTCCAATCCCCTGTTGCATTCTGAAGTGCTGTACCTTTCATCTACACATTATGGAAGTGCATGTGCTGACCCACCCAGTGTCAGTTTTCATTTTTCAGATGTTTACTACAACTGCATTTTTAAGTAACGTAGGAGACATAAGTCATATAAGGTGGCTTGCAGGAAGGACTAGGTTGCGAGTTCAGGTTATGACATCATCAGTAACTCTCCCCTGAAACTGGCTTTTTCAAACAGGCAGTGAATTAAGGGTTACAAAACTATTTGTAACTCTTAAACGAAGCAACTTAAAGATCTCATTTTTGGCATGAGACTGATTGAGGATATGGTGATCTAAATTCTGATCTTATCCTCCCCAACCCTCACTGTCACCCCAGTTTCCACTTCCTTGACCTCTCTATCCATGAGGTGGTAAAACCTATAAAAATTAATGATCCTAGGCCTAAACTTGAATTGGACAACATTGACTACTACATCCTTAAGTGGGTCTGTTAGTCCATCACCCTTCCCCTTACCAACATTTTCAACCACTCCTGCACTGGCTCCTTTCCCCTGGAATGGAAATGCACCACAATTAAACCCCTCCATAAATCAGGCCCCAAAAAAGATGCGGTCAGCCACAGGCCCATTTCTCTCTTAGCTCCCTTTTCCAAGATCATCAAAGGAATCATCCTTGCCCAAACTACCGAATACCTTGAAAAATACAACTTACAAACAGAGGCACAATGGGGGTTCAGGGCCAGCCACAACACAGAGACAGCACTGAAAATAGAAACATAGATGTTTTCAACAGAAAAGGACTGCCAGACCTATCCAGTCTGCCCATATTCCTTACCTGTAATGGGTACCGGTGCCTCTAGCTGGTCACCCGCTTAGGCCTTTCCTTCCCATCCCTATGGCCCCCTTATTCCTATCCCATGTATGTTTAAATCCTGCCATAGTGCTTACTACCACCAGCAGTTGTGGTAGGCTGTTCCATGCAGCTACCACCCTCTCAGTGAAAAAGAACTCCCCCCCATTTCCCCTTATGTAGCCGCCCTTTAATTTCATGTCATGACCCCTTGTTCTAGTACTCCTTTTCTAGCATTCCAATCAAATTCAAGCATTTCACCTACAAAGCCAATGATGCAGGCCTTTTCTCTGGTTCAATGTTTGTTGACCTCACAAAAGCTTTTGACCTTGTTGACCACAAGGTTCTCCTGTCCACCCTCACAAATCTCAACATCTCACCTGATGTTCTTAACTGGTTCCTCATTTACGTTAGCCACAGATCCCACAGAAGAATGATAGAAGGTGTTCTCTCTGATGTAAGCCCCATCAAATACAGAGTTCCTCAGGACTCCATTCTGGGGCCCTTTCTCTTCTTTCTCATGGCAAACTCCCTTACCGAGATCGGCAGGTACACTGAACTCATACTTTATGTGGAGTAGTACTTTCCTTCAAAGATAAGGACCACTCCACACTATGTGACAAACTCCAACAAGACTTCCACAGGCTCCACTTCTGGTTCTCAACCAAAGGGCTTGTACTCAACTCAAAAAAAAAAAACACAAAACCATGTTTTTTTCTGGCTCCAGAAAATCCACTGCCTTCAATTTCTCCCTCCTCTGCGTATGTGCAAGAAACATCTTGGGACAGTACGACATTTTAGAGGTGTGTGAGTTTCTGCCCAATGCAGTTGATGCTTTATGGAGCTTGTCCCTCAGGCACCAATGAATCAGTCAGCTGTCTATGACAGCAGTTTGAGAGAAGCGGTCTTCACTTGAAAGAAAAGTGCTGCTCTCATCAGGGATGGTTTTACGAGTTTATGCTTTATGGGGCTCGTCCCTCAGACACCAATGAATCGGTGAGCTGTCTATGACAGCAGTTTCAGAGAGAGGACAGCACTTGAAAGAAATCTTCCACTGCAATGAGGGACAGTTTCCTAATTGCAGCAGGACCTTCCCCCTCCCTCATAACCAGACACACAGACATACCTTCTCTCTGTTGGCAGCAGCTGACAAGACTTCGGCCATGTGCATTACAGTGCACAGAAATGTGCATGGCTGGAGTTACGGTTCTTTTCGGCTCCTGCCGCCGAGTACCTTGTTTATTTGGTGTTCCTTTCCTGGTGAACCATTTCAATAAATAAATGAGCCACAGCATGGCTTTCCCCATTGGCTGCTCCTGCTGCCCGCCACACACTCCCAGGAAAGCCGACATCAGGGTGTCCAATCCCCGTATCAGCATGTATCACCCCCATTAATGTGACACACTGGAAGCCCACCCCAGTGTGCCAAAATAATTTTATATTTGTGTTTCCAACACCAGGATGCCCATTCCCAGTGTCAGATGACCCCCCCACCTGCAAGAATATTTCAAGTGCTGACATCGGGATGCCCCCCCCACACACACTATTGTGGCACACTGGGAGTCAACCGCAGCATGCCTGAATATTTTTGGTAACCTGTTAAATAAAGAAAACCATTGCCAAAGTCTTTTTCTCCCCTGTAAAAAATAAACGACCCCTCGTCATCTCCCCATTCCTCCTTCCCTCCCTCACCCCCACCATCCATGTGCAGACCCACCTCCCCTTACCCCATATTTACCTTTGGAGGTCAGGAACAGTGATCTTCTATGGACCGGGATATGTCTGCACTCTTCAAAGCCGACCAGTAAACTGAAGAAAAGACGGTAAGCTGTATAATGGGAGTCAATGGGGGGTTTCAGCTTAGGCTGATATCGCAGCCATTTTTAGGAATTTTGTTCACAAATTTTCAACATGGAGTTCTTGGGACCCCACCTCATGAACACTGTCACTGTCATTTGGTTACTCGGTCCTGAAAGGTGATTTTGCAGTTGCTGAGCGGAATAACCTTTCAGGACCGATCAACGGAATGACAGTGCAACTGTTCAAGAGGTGGGATCCAAAAAAAACATGTTGCATATTTGGTGAAAAAATTCCAAAAAATGACTGAGTTATGAGCGTGCATTGTACAGTTTCTGTGCACACTTGTAAGTTTGCCAATCCTTTATATTTTCACTCCAGGTTTTCAACATTGCCATTTTTCACACCTCCTTATGAACAGTACAGCTGTCATTTTTCACATCCTGCTGTCTGGAGGTCTAAACCTCACTCTCAGGTTCTTGGCAATAATGGGAATGCAAAGAATCACAGACACTTGTTTATTACTACCAAAAAGGATAATCACAGTTGCCCTAAGAGGTTCTTACCAATACGAACGGGGAGCCAAATGCTAAGCGTTCCCTATACCTCGACTTGAGGAATCTCCATGTCTCTTGGGGTCTGTGAGGTAGAAGACATAATGTCTTACATTATATACCTATGATAATTACTATGGTTACTGTAAGGCAGAAACATTTCTAGTTACAGAGATGAGCTCTATTGGCTAAATTAGAGGTGGCTCCACAGTCCAAGATAACATTATACAATTCTGTTATAGTCATCACTTTGTAGACAAAGGAGTACAGTTATACACATATCAGTGTAATAGTACAAATCATCAAAAGGTGGCAATGCCGACTCATATATCATAATCATTACAAGGACGCAGATGTCCTAACATTTTGTAAGTAAGAAATACAGATGTGTATTAGAAAGTAAAGTGTATCACAATAATATGCATACATATCCTGACATCTTCTCTTAATAGTATAACATATGCCTAAGTGCTAGCTGTCTATGGTGGACCTCTGGAGCCAATGTTGAGTCTGAAAAGTCTGTGCCATTAGTGCTGATGTCATCGTCTATGGAAAAGGACCAATCGATACTGTCTGGGGAATAGCCACATACAGGTTTAATAACATCAAATACATCACATCAACACAAATAAATATACTGTTTCTTCATACAACAGTCTGTGTGCGGCATGACCCAGGCATCCAGAATACGATGGAAGACCAGTAGAGGAGGCAAGTTGAGGAGTTCTCTGTAGATATCTTCATCAAGGTGCCCAATCGTATGTACAGTAGCGAGCTTGTCAAATAAAGCTGTAGTAGGATCACAACATGGTAACGAGATAGTAAAAGAGACAAACATGGTATCCTTGATAGAACATTTCTTAGAAGTAAAACATGGACCAGTGTTAGGGTGTCTGGTCACAAAACCCAAATTCCTAGCTGTGGAAAACGGAAAGGTTAAAGTTTGTTGCATGCACATGGCAATACAGCTAGGGGATTTACACAATACCATTTAGAGATGCATCTGTCATAAATGATATCAGGGATCCTTCCGGATTCTACATCACGGAATATATTATAGATGGTAGTGATGATGTATGAGCCATAGGCTGAACACAATATCTCACGGGCAATATATTGTCTATCTGCTTCTTTGTTGTTTTGTGCAATGATGACATTGATCTTATCTTTAGAATCTGTAAATGCCTTAGCAATGTTATGCAGGTTGTACACAGTGTATCTTTCTTCCTGACTAAGGCCATCCACACCATGCAATAATGGGGGTATGATATAATTTACCAAACCAGTTTGGAATTTTGCTGAATGTGATTTGATAGTAGTAATATCGACCTTATTCCAAATAGATATAGCTGTACCAAAAAACCTGTGACAGTGCCTGTGGCACCCGTGACATCAGAACAGTCAACTTAATGTGTATTACGTTTATGACTTTGATCATCAGGAGTAGGTTTTCTCCTGAAATTGCCTCGATGCTCGGTGGTATGTACCCTGGCAATAGGGTCTTGAGTATGAATCTGAAAAGCTGCTAAACTATCAAGCAATAAAGCACTGCAAAATGCTGATGTGTTAGTAGTATGACACATACCTAATTCTTTCATATTCCAGTAAGTCAAATGAAACAAAACAGGTATATGCATGAATTGTAAGTTGTTAATAAGTGTACCAGGTAAGGCAGTGGCTGTTAGACTACTATGAGGACCAGGGGTATGTTTTGGACATTCCAAAAGCTGTTTATCAGTAGGGGGTAACACAGAAAGATATATGGCAGCAGAGGCCATGTTGTGTACAACACAAAATTTCCTGGCAGAGTCCTTAGACAGAGTTACAATATGAGGGATCAATTAAGGCAGTAATATTGATTAAACCAGAATGTCTAAGAGCAGTTTGGAGCAAGGACAGTGAACCATTGGGGGATAATTTTGCTTTGGGACAACTATGGAAAGTTCCCTTGGAAAGCTTGGCCACAGGGAGAATCTGTCCTTGCGACATGGTTTGCCACTCAATTTGCAGGGTAGATTTATCAGGAGCAACAACCGAGGCAGTGAGGTAGGCATCAGAACCTTCCTGGACAGTAATCAAATTGTCCAGTATATTGATGGAAACTCCCTCTGGGGCAGATACTGGAGAATCAAGGTGAGGAAGGAGGTGCTTTACTGTGCCTTGGATGCAGGGAATTACTCCTGAGATGAGGAGAAAATGAAACAAGATAGCCATCTTGTCAGGGTATCTGAAAAGGAAAACTAAACATTAATAAGTTAGTATTATTCCACCCAATGGGGTAGGAAAAGTAATTATACTCCTTTATACAGTTTAAACTGGTTTGCATGTAACCATTTGTCAGTCAGTTTGTTGTTGTGCATTAGTCTAACCTGATAGACCGCCGGACTGAGTTTGTTGACAATGGGGTAAGGGACCTTCCCACTTATTGGAGAAGGAGTGTGTGTGGGTGATGTGCAAATCTGAGACCCATTACCTGCTCTCCAATTTGCCAATCCGCTTCTTGTGTGTGTTTATCAAACTGTATTTTGGACTGTTGCTGGGCCTTGCCCATGCAGTTGGCAGCATACAAGTGTGTGTGTATATGTGGTCTTGTCTGAATTTTTCCACATATTGGTCTACAGACACACAGTCTGCTGTGGGGGTATGCAGGTCAAACAACAAGTGTTCAGGTAATCTCATCTATCTGCCAGTCAACACCTCAAAGGGTGTTAACTGGGTGGTGGCAGATGGTGTGGCCCTAATTGCCATAAGGAGTAACTGTGATAGATAGGGAATCCCAGGTCTTGAGATTGTTCTCAATGAATTTGGAAATCATTTGCTTAATCCATCTGTTAGCTCTTTCTATTTGACCTGAAGATTGTGGGTGGTAAGGTATGTGGAATTTCTGGTGAACTCCAAGAAGTTCAAGTGCTTCTCTTATCAACTTACCTGTAAAACTGGTTCCTTTATCAGAGTCTACCTTAAGAGGTAAGCCTCACCTGGAGAAAATCTGTTCAACCAGGATTTTGGCAGTGGTTTTAGCAGTACATGTCTTAGTGGGGAAAGCTTCAACCCACTTGGAGAAAAGATCAGTCACCACAGGGGTGTACTTGTTATTTCTGCTGGTATTAGTCAATGAACCAACAAAATCAATCTGTATGGCATGCCAAGGGCCAGAATGTCTTTGTGGTAGTAGTTTGGCATTTTGTTTGGTGGGAATTGGGATTGTTTTGCTCACAAATAAGGCAATTATCTATGTACTGTTTGACATCCTTGGTGACACCAGGCCACCAAGCGGTGGCCTTGAGCCTTTGGAGGGTGTTTTCCACTCCCTGGTGTCCACCAGTAGGGTTGTCATGTACTTGGTGGAAAAATTCAGAACTAAGGTATCTGGGGACCACCCACAACTTGGTGGGGGTGTCATCTGGTTGATACCAGAGGAGCTTATCATATGGGGACAGGTGTAACTTACCTTCATGCCTCTGGTAGGGGTTACGGGTAGGTAGATTTCTCTTCAGTGCTCTTGTCAAGGAATCTGAACACATCTTTGAGCTCAGAGTCAGTGTGTTGGGCTGCTGACAGGTCCAAGGGGGAAAAGGGTTCAGATTTCTTCCTAACTGCTGCAATGTGTACAGCCACTCTGGCTTCTGGATGGTCCATCAGCCAGATACCCCCCCTCGGGCCCCTTCCTTGGCAAGGGTGTCGGCTGTATCATTGAAAGCATGATAGGGGTCATGTATGGAGTGGGCTTTAACCTTGTGTACATACAGTTTGTGTGTAAGCCTTTGTGCCAGTGAGTGTACATATATTACCAGTTCTTTATGTTTTACTGGGCTGCCATCAGAGGAGAGGAAGGAGTTCTTCTGCAAAAGGGAAGAAATTCTGTAAGAGAACAACAAACCCAGTTAGAGTCTGTGAAGATGATGGTATTCTTGGCCCCATGCTGGATGAACTCAAGGGTACAGGCCACCGCAGCCATCTTGGCATATTGTGATGATGCCACACTGCAACGCTCAGAAATATTAACAGTGTTACCATAAGTATAAATCACTAAGATGCCCATCCCTGCAATTTGTTCTCTCTGGTAATAGGAAGCTGAGTCATCTGTGAAAATACAACACAATGAGGTATTCTCAAGTAGTTGTGGCATGGCAGGGAGGAAAGGACCTGGACCTGGAAGATCAGGTGGCTGTAGTGTATAATCTGGGGGTTCTCCTTGGAAAAGGACTCCATGTGCCAGCATGGATGGCATTTTGATTATGTGAACCTATATGTCTCTATCTTGGAGAAGAAGTGACCAATGCTTCAGCCTGGTGTTAGAGACTGACCCATCCTTCACTCTGTGTGACAGCAGAAAGGTAGTTGGGATGTGGTTTGTGTCAATAATCAGGGGAGAGTACCCAATGATATACAAAAAGTGCTTGACAGCCCAGTAAGTAGCCAGAAGGTTCCTTTCACAAAGGCTGTACTTTTGTTCCACTGGGTCAAGTGCTGTGATGCATATGCAATGAGTCTCAGAGTGCCATGAACCATCTGGGCTAGCACTGCTGACATAGCTATGCCAAAGGTGGCACACTCCATATGAAATGGCAATGCTGGATTGGGGTTGACCAGAACTGGAGCTGAGGCCAAGGCCTGATTCAATGACATCACAGCCTGGGTGTGAAGGGGTCCCAATTCCAGGGAATGTCCTTTTTCAATAATTCATACAGAGGAGCAGCCTTCTGAGTAAAATCACAAATAAAATCTCTGGAATAGTTTACCATACCTAGAAATCTCCTAAGAGTGACCACACTGGCAGGCAATGGCAAGCCTTGCAGTCCTTTTATCTTCTTTCAGGTAGGGCTTCGGCCTTGGTCAGTTATTCTCAGGCCCAGAAAGAGTACCTCTTTCTGACATAGTTGTGCTTTTGCTGGGTTACATTTGAGGCCTGCTCTCTGAATGAGAGTCAGTAGTTCATCCAAGAGATCCAAGTGTTCTTCATGTGCGACTGTTGCCAACAACAGGTCATCCACATATTGCAAGAGACACTGGGGGGGGTAGAAAAACCCTCAAGGGTGTCCATCATGTGTAAATGGAACAGGGAAGGGCTGTTATGGAATCCCTGTGGTAAGCAGATCCACATGTACTGTTCACCCTCAAAGGTGAAAGCAAACTTATACTGACTCTTGTGGGCCAATGATAATGACTAGAAACCATTGGAGATGTACAGGGCACTGTACCATTTTTGGTCAGGGGTCAAAAGTCATAGCATGTCAGGTGCTGATGCCACAGTTGGAGCACAACTGGGGATGACCTGGTTCAGTCTCCTATAGTCAATAGTAAGTCTCCAGGCACCTGTGGGTTTCTTCATAGACCATAATGGGGAGTTGGCAGTAGAAACACATGTCCTGATTATACCTTGTTTGAGGAGTGATTTTATTGTTTCTCTAAGAGAAGGCAAGACCTCTTGTGGAAAAGGGTATTGCCATTGCCTTTCATGGACTGAGCCTGTCACTTCAATGACAGTGTGCATTCCACCACAGTCATACTTGTTGGTGGCAAATGCCTCCAAATGCCTTTGTAGAATGGGGAGGAGCTTTGGGAAAAGCTCATGGTTCTTGAACAAATCTATGATGTCATATTCTTTATTGTTTGCAGATATTGTTGCTACCACATGTGAATCAGGAATCATGATGGTGTGGTATTGACCCTGAATCTGTATCAACAGCATGTTGGCTAGATCCACCACACCGTCAATTCCAATTATACTAGGATGATCATACAATACCATTAGCTGGAAGGTATTGTAGGCCTTCAGGTGTCCCAACTCTACAGGTAGTGGTAGAGAACGGTATGCAGGTAACCTAGTTCCATCTACTCCTGACATGCTGGTCCTCCATCTGGTGGACCAAAGAAATGTCTCTGGGTGGTCGTCGTGTAATACAGACACAGCCGCACCTGTATCTAATATTACAGTCAGTAGGCAGCCCCCGACCTCGACCTCAGTGCAGGGCCTTCTGTTTGTGTCCAAGACCAGCTTGTTTACAATACGGACTGGGGCCTGTAGTTGTCAGTCTATGCCAGTGGAGGCACTGAGAGTTTGGGCCTGGCTCCTTTGAACCACCTCCCCATGCTGCTCTGATGCTATGTAGGGAGCCGCTTCTGGGTTCAGGCCTGTATGGACCTGAGGGCCTATACTTTTGTGTCCCCAAGGCCTGTTGAGGTCTGTTCTCCCGGTTGTATAGCCATAAGGGCCCGAGTGGGAACAGAATCTGCTACTGAGAGCACTTGCTCCAGAAGTTCTCAGAATTTCCAGTTCTCCTCAGCTATCTCCCTATATGAAGGGCCTGGTCTCTGTTGTTGTTTTCCCTTATTATTCTTGTGGTGTTTCTTATTCTTTTGGTAATTCTGGTTCCCACCCCATGGTTGTTGCTGCTGCTGCTGTTGTTGTGGTTGTTGGGCCTGCTGGGGGTGTTGGTTGCCTGCGGGGAAGGGCTGTTTATTTTGGGCCTGCCTTTCCACCATGTAGTGAGTCATGATCTCTGGAGTAGTTTCCACGGCAGCTACTTTCTTGGAACTGGAGCCCAGATCATGGATGTAGAGTTGATAAACTCTCTCGGTTTTCCAAAGGATGTTGGCAAATCTTTCCATGGTGAGAAAGGTGGTTGGCTCTGCCTTTTCTTTTACTGCAGGGATCATGTTCCTGAGGAACAGGATCTTATACTCGATAAGATCCACGTCTGCAGCTTCCTGTGCAAGATACTTCTCTGCATGGTAGGCCATCCAGAGCCTCTGGTGGTAAGTTGCTGGACTTTCTTTCACATTCTGTTTTACAGGGTATGCAAGCATCACTCCTACTACACCTGGGCTGTGTGCAGAAATGGGTTCAGCTGCGACCGCGTCAAAGGTGGCGGTGCCATCCTGACGGATGGTATCAGGAAGTTTTGCCCACAGTCCAGGATCAATGGTCTGGCATAGGATCTGGACCTGGTAGTCTACAGTGACACTAAGCATTTCACATTAAGCACCTTTTCTAAGTGTCAGCTGAGGTTGTTGGATGGGCTTATCCGACCAATGCTGTCAGCTATTTGCTGAACAGAGTAGGCCATTTGTAGGGGATTATTGGTATGATCAGGTGGAGGTAGGTTCCCTCGGGCACTGTCCAGGGCTGCCTGAGCTACGGCCTCTGCCACAGTATGGACCATTCCCTCCTGAGCAGCAGCCTCCTGCAGCACCTGTCTAATCTGCGTCTGGAGGGTCCATTTGTTTCTATTGGGTATGGTCACATTGCCTAAAGTGGCATCTATCATTTTCTCAATCTCCTCCTTATCATCCATAGAAATAACAGCTACCGGTAGTGCCGTTGGGACTAGGCCTGGGCCTGCTCCCCGCTGTCATGGGGGGGGCGCCATGTTGGCATCGCCCATGATGTGCATCACGATGTCGATGACGTAGGACATGGGTTGAGTTTAAGGGGTGTCCGCCATGTTGTAGATGGTGGGCTGGGGTATCTGGGCCATAGTAGGGGTGTGACTGGGTGTTGTACTGTGAGATGTCATCATCTGATGCCTCCCCTTCAGATGACGTGGATAAGGCAGGGGCTATGCCTCCCATCACCTTAACATGTCCAGCCAGAACCTCCTGCTGATGGCGCAGATTCACCATCTTGGATTCACATTCAGCATGATTCACATTTGCAACATTCATATCAACCTCATCCTGCATTTGTTTCTGTAACACTCTATACACAGCGTTCAATTTGTAATTGTCCCTAGTAGCCACTTCTAAGTCATTAAGTACCTGGTTTATCTTGTCCTGTATCTATCCCAACTCCACACTCAATTGTTCATTCGTTCTACTTAATAAGTCATTCGTTTGCAAAGCCTGTCCCTTATCCTATCTCAAACTTTTACACTCTTGCTTCAACATACAAATTTCCTGCTCGCCTGCCTGTGCAGAATTATGCAAAAGGGAATCCTTTTAATTTCTCAGTGTTTGGAGTTCAGACTCCAAATCCTGCTCATGTCTCACACATTCTGTTTCCTGCAACCCCATCTCCTGCTTAAGAGATGAGATTTGCAGTTCAAGAGGTTGAAACCTCACTTCAGAGGCTTCCAGAGCAGCATAGAGAGCCGCAACCAACAGCCCTTTAGCCTCTCGCTTTCTGGCTCTTTGTCTTGTCTCTGAATACTGAGTTGAAATCCCCAGTACAGGGTTGTCGGATTGACTTGCGTCCCATGCGAAGTCAGCCCATCTTCCATGGGTGGCAAGGAAGTTTGAGACATCGAGTCTCAGTTTTGCACAGATATTTGATGCGGTGGCCATTGTGTGGGAGGGGAATGAAAAATCAAACTGAAAAAGGTGCCGTGCTTTGTATCGATCCACAGCAAGAGCACTTTATTCACAGTCAGGCTTCTGTGCACCTGTAAGCTTGCAATTCAAAACTGCTGTGGAGTGGGTCGAGTCGGCATCGACCACACCCAGAAAGCAACCAGACTTTTCTCGTTATTACAAAGTGGTCGTAAAATTGGAGAGGTGATGCAGTAATGCACACCTACAGTCCCCCGTTGGGAAAGGAATAGTTTGAAGCAACAAGTGAAACTTTACAAACACCAAATATTGCCTGCACGCGGTCACCAATTATCAGGAGGTCTAAATTTCTCTTTCAGGTTTTTGGCAATAATGGGAATGCAAGGAATTACAGACACGTTGCATAAGAGTAATAAACTTGTTTATTACTACCAAAATGGATAATCACAGTTGCCCTAAGCAGTTCTTACCAGTACGAAGTGGGAGCCAAATGCTAAGCGTTCCCTATACGTCGAGGCATCTCCATGTCTCTTGGGGTCTCTGAGGCAGAAGACGTAATGTCTTACATTATATTCCTATGATTATTACTATGGTTACTGTCAAATAGAAACATTTCTAGTTGCAGAGATGAGCCCTATTGGCTAAATTAGAAGTGGCTCCTCAGTCCAGGATAACATTATACAATTTTGTAACAGTCAGCACTTTATAAAACAAAGGAGTACAGTTATACATATACCTGTATCAGTGTAATAGTGCAAATCACCAAAAGATGGCAATGCTGATTCATATATCATAATCATTACAAGGACACAGTTGTCCTAACATCCTGTAAGCAAGAAATACATATATGTGTATTAGAAAATAAAGTGTATAACAATAATATGCATGCATATCCTGACATCTACTCTTATACGGTAGATGCCCTAAGCCCTTTATGTTAGTATAACATATGCCTAAGTGCTAGCTGTCTTCAGTGTACCTCTGGGGGTACCAGTAAGGGTGAAGAGACCTTGTGTAACACTGCCCAAAATGTGTTTTTGCACCTGTGGCACAGAATGGCATGGTTACTGTGGGAAATCAACTTATGGGACAGAGTAACAAAATCACTGTGGCACTGTTCATGAGGGGAGGTCCCAAAAAACCCATGTTGCAAGTTTGGTGAAAGAATTCCCAAAAATTATTATGTTACAGGCATGCATTGTGCAGTGTCTATGCACGCTCGTAACTTCAGCAATTTTTCATATTTTCCTTCCAGATTTTCAACATTGAAATTTGTTCATACCTCCTCATGAACAGTACAGCTGTCATTTTTCAAATCCTGCCCAAAATGTGTTTTCACACCTGTGGCACTGAATGGCACAGTCTCTGTGTAAAATCACTTTTCAGAATTGAGTAACAAAATGATAGTGCCACTGTTCATGAGGTGGGGTCCCAAAAAGACCATGTTGAAAAATTGGAGTGAAAATACCAACAAACACCCAGGGCATTAAGGTTTCCAACCATAATGCCCCACCCTGTAGAGACTAACAGGCATCGGGGGGGTGAATTGGGGTTGTCAGCCATAATGGTCACACCATTCCACCCCAACCCACACCTTGCAGTCAGTGACAGGCATTGAGGTGTGCCTTGGGTTCTTCGGCCCTAACGTTAACACCATTCTCCTCTACTGCATCTATTTCAGTTTATTTCCTTATGGAATGGGTGAGCGTAAGGGTCAAAGACCCCAAGGCACATCGCAACACATGTCAGTGTATGCAGGGTTGAATGAGGTGAAATGGTGTAAGCGTTATGGCCAATGACCCAAAGGCACACTGCCAAATGCCTGCCAATCTCTGCAGGGTAGTGGTGGGTGTTGGCATTAGTTTAATACTTCACTGTCATTCCTATTATGCATCTCTCTAACTCCTGCACTACCAATGCCAATACCAGCAAGCAAACATTAGGCATTGACAAATGCTTATTTGTCTTATCACTAGTCTGAAAATTTCAAGGTGAAAGTTGATTTTTCACTGAAACTCCTAATTCCTACTTGAAACCTTTCTCCTTCTTTCATTTTACATATATCCTGCAATTTACTATTTTTTTTTTATGTGGTGCTGTTTAGTACTTTGTTTCCCATAGAGTAGCAAAGATATTGCACAATTTGTCACAGTTTTTTTTCTGTCTGTGGCCACCAAGTCAACATCTACTAACTGTCCAATAAAACAAGTGGTGGGTGTTCAATCATGCCACCAGTATCTACTGCCTGACCCAGTCACTACACAAAATTATCAGAGGTATTCAATCTTGCTGCCAGTATTCCCCTTCTACCTGACCCAGCCCATACAGAAAATCAACTCTTCTACACTGAGTGCTCAAGCAAACAGAGTCGGGTGCAGTGCAGGGGTTGCTAGCCCCAGACAAAGTGAAGGAAATCCAAGCTAGCACTGCACTCCCTTGCTGAAATCAGAGGCAAAATCCAATTTTAATTCCAAAGTATTTATCTGGTTATAATACAATCACCTCAGAAACAATGGAGTTGGTTACTCCTCAAAGACTGTGAGCAGTAACCAACTCCACTGTTAGAGGTGATTGTATTATAACTAAATAAATACTTTGGAATAAAAACTGGATTTAGCCTCTGATTCCAGCAAGGGAATGCAGTGCTAACTTGGATTTCCATACAGAAAATCAGCAGTAGGTGCTCAGTCTCACCACTATCTACTGTCGTCTGACCAAGTCAATTCAGAAAACCAGCAGTAGATGCTCAATTCCACTGCAAGTATCACCTCTCTCACTCAACCCCTCTCATAAATCTAGCACTGGTGTGCTAAAACCCTGGTGCTTGCTAACATCCCCCAGTCACTGTATGAGACACCAGAGTACTCACTCCTTGTGTTGCTAAACAACTCTGCAAATCTATTTTCCCAATTCCTATTGCCAGCACCAGTTAAGAAAATGTCCCTCATTAATTTTTTAAACCTGAAAAAAATCCACGAATGTTTTCTAGCTCCCGTGACCTCCTAAACCCCAACTCCCCTCTGCAGCCATAATCCCCACCCTTGCTTATGTTAAAAGGGTCCCAAAAAGTAATCCTGTCATATGCAGGAAAGTTTCTTTCACTAAAGTGTCCAACTGACAACAGACAGAAAATGAGGTAAGCCCTGTTAATGACTTTTAAATGTGTTTTAACTGTCTCTGTACTCATAATTTTGTCATTTATTGAACATTTAAGTTCCACATTTTCAACACAGCCTTTCTTACCACACCTCATGAAAACGTTAGGTGTAATTTGTTTCAAATCCCTCTGAAACAAGTTTTCACTGTCACTCAGTTAAATCACCTTTCAGACTGGATTTTAAAACATTCTATTTTACTTGGTCATATGGTGGGGCCTTGAAAAGACTATTTTAAACAAGCATTTGTCAATGTCGAATGTTTGCTTGCTGGCATTTGCATTGGTAGTGTAGGAGTTACAGAGCTCCGTAATAGGAATGAAAGTGAAGTATTGAACTGAAGCCAACCCCAACACCACCCTGCAGAGACTGACAGGCATTGGGGTATACCTTTGGGTCGTCAGGCATAACGGCCATGCTATTTCACCACACCCTACCTTGCAGACACCGACAAGTGTCACGGTGTGCCTTGGGGTCTTTGGCCCTTATGGGCACCCCATTCCATCAGGAAATATGGTAAGATGGATGCGGTATAGGGGAATGGGGTGAACTTTGGGACTGAAGAGTTCAAGGCACACCTCGATGCTTCTCACTGGCTGTAGGGTGTGGAATGGTATGAGTATTACAGGCGAGAATCCCAAGTCACACCCCTGATGCCCGTCATTCTCTACAGGGTGGGGCGCTATGGTCGGAAACTCTGACGCCTCAGGCATTCCTTGGTATTTTCACTCCAGATTTTCAACATGGTTTTTTTTGTGACCCCCACCTCATGAACAGTGGCAATATCAATTTGTTAGCCGAAAGCTGCTTTTGCACAGCGATTATGGCATTTAGCACCACAGTTGCAAAAACACATTCATAGAAACATAGAAACAGAATTTGATGGCAGATAAGGACCACTTGGCCCACCCAGTCTGCCCATTTCCCTACCTACTTGATAAGCTGCAGATCCTAGTTAACCAGCAGCCTACTTCTTCCACCCATCCCTAGAATGCCTTATGACTGTCCCATGCATGCTTGAATTCCACCACTGTTTTTGACTCCACAACCTCCTCGAAGGCCATTCCATGCATCCACAACCCTCTCTGTGAAAAATACTCTTAAATTACCTCTGAGCTGCCCCTCTATCTTCTTCAAATTGTGCTCCTTGTTCTTGCACACCTCTTTTTTTGAAAGATGCTACCTCTTGGGCTTTGTTGATTTCCTTGAGGTACTTGAAAGTTTCTATCATGTGCCCCCTCTCCCTCCTTTCCTCGAGGCTATACATATTAAGCTCCTTAAGTCTCTCTTCATATGTCTTCCGGTGCAGACCCTGCACCATTTTAGTTGCCCTCCTCTGGACAGCTTCCATTCTGTCTATGTCTTTGCAGAGATTGGGTCTCCAGAACTGCACGCAGGACTACAAATGGGGGTCTCACCAGCTGTCTGTACAGAGGGATAATAACTTCCTGTTTTCTACTGGTGATGCCTCTCCCTGTGCATCCCAGTATCCCCCCAGCCCTCCTTGCTGCCCTCTCACATTGCTTGCCCACCTTTAGGTCATCTGATATGAGTACCCCCAGGTCCCTTTCCATTTTTGTTGTTGTTAGTATCTCACCCCCCATTGTTTACACTTCCTCTGGGTTTTTGTTTCCCAGGTGCATTACTTGCACTTCTTAGCATTGAATCTAAGCTAGCATACATTTGACCATTCCTCTAACCTTGCCAAGTCCTTCTCATCCTTTCCACCCCACCTCTGTGCATCAACTCTGTTGCAGATCTTTTGTGTCATCTGCAAAGAGACATACTTTTCCTTCAGTCCTCTGCAATGTCTCTTATAAAGACATTGAAGAGGACCGGTAACTGTCTGAACTCCTGCGGTTGCCCACTAGTAATCCCCCTTTCTTCAGAGTGGACTCCACTTACTATTACCTCTGTGTTCTATTCTCCAGCCAATTCTTTACCCAGGCTGTCATCTTGGGATCCACTCCCCAGGCTGGCTAACTTGTATATTAATCTTTTGTGTGGGACTGTGTCAAATGCCTTGCTAAAGTCTAGGTAGGCCATGTCACAGCTCCTCCCTGATCTATCTTTGTGTCACCCAGTCAAAGAAATCTATCAGACTCATCTGGCATGACTTTCCACTGTGAATCCATGCTGCCTTGGGTCCGAGCCCTCTAGCCTCAGATACTTGACAGTTCTTTCCTTCAGAAGTGATTCCATCATTTTCCCTATCACTGAGGTTAAACTGACAGGTCTGTAGTTTTCCTGCTTCTGCCTTGCTCCCACTTTTTGTGAAGGGGACATCTGCCCTCCTCCAGTCCTCGGGTACCACCCTCATCCTCCCATGATTTGTTAAAGAGGGTAGTCAGTGGTGTCACTAGTTCTACCCTTAGTTCTTTTAGAATTCTGGGATGAATCCCATCAGGCCCCATTGCTTTGTCCACCTTCAGTTTTAAGAGTTATTTCACAACCCTTTCTTCTGTAAATGGGCTGGTATCAACTTCTGTATCCAGACTGGTTCTACTGTTTGTTTTAGGTACCTCCCCCTCTTCATTTGTAAATACTGAGCACAAATATTTTTTTAGTATCTCTGCCTTTTCACAGTCACCCTCTGCCCACCCTCCTCCCCTTTATTAAGCCTCACTATCCTCTCCTTGGTCTTCCTTCACCCCTGATGTACCTATAAAAGGTTTTCTCCTTCTTAACTGAGTTGGCTATCTATTCCTCAGTTTGGGCCTTTGCTATTCTGACTGCCTTCCCACCTTCCTTTTGCTTTAACTGATACAGTTCTCTGTCCTGCTCCTTCTGTGATTCCTTGTACTTCCTGAATGCTTTCTTTTCTCTTGAACCTTCACTGCCACTTCCTTTGAGAACCATAGTGGTTTCTTACATTGTTTTGTTTTGTTTATTTGCTTCACGCAGCGTTTGTTACCTCTGTGATGGCAGTTTTATTATTCCCCATTGTACTTCCACCCCTCCTTCCTGCCCATTTGCTAGTGCATTCCTAGGCACTCACCCATTATGGCAAAGTCTACCCTCCTAAAGTCCAGTACTTTTGCCTTTGTGTGGCTTGACTCTATTGCTGTGTTTATTGTGAACCATACTGTTCGATGGTCGCTAGTTCCCAGATGACTACCCACTTCTACATCTGTGATCCTCTCTCCATCTCCATTTGAGAGAACCAGGTCTAATATTACTCCCTCTCGAGTGGGCTCCAATACTAGTTGTCTAAGGCATGCCCTGTAGGGCATCTCGAATAACCCCATTCTTCGAAGTGGCTGCTGCAACTGCACTCCAGTTAACATCTGGCATATTCAGATCACCCATCAGCAATATCTCCCCTTTTTCTGCCATTCTACGTATACTTTCTATCATTTCCTTGTCCATTTCCTCCCCCTGAGAAGGGGGTCTGTATACAATCCCTGTGCGGATTGTGGTGCCATTGTCGGTCTCCAAATTTACCCACAGTGCTTCTTCTCCTCCCTGTTTACCCCTTTGTTCTGTTGCTTGATTCCTTCCCTTATGTAAAGAGCTACTCCTCCTCCTCTTTACCCTCCCTGTCCCTCCTGTAGATAGTGTGTCCTGGTATGTTTACATCCCAGTCATGGTTTTGTGTGTGCCATGTTTCTGTGACTGCCACAATATCCAGATGTTCCTCCTCCATCAAGGCCACTAATTCAGGAAGCTTGTTACCAGACTACGGGCATTGGTACTCATTGTTCTCCATTTTTGATGGCTTTACCTTCTGTTGCAGCATCCCCCACTGACCTTTCTCGTCAGTCTTTTTCTCATTTAGTACCCTGTTTTGTAGGGAGAGGCTGGGATTTTTCTGCTGCTTATCAGTGCCTCCCCCCTTGACTAGTTTAAAAGCTTGCCAATGAAGCATTTAAACTGATTGCTCAAAAGACTTGTTCCCTTCCTGGACAGATGCAGACCATCCTGCCAGTATAGGCTGGTGTCCTCCAGGTGGAACCCAGTCCCCAATGAAGCCAAACCTCTGTGCTCCACATCATTTTTTCAACCATTCATTAAACTGCATGGTGCAAAGAACCCTCGCCTCCCCATGCCATTGACAGGCAGCACCTCTGAGAAGGATACTGTGTGTGCTACTTTTCTTAGGCCCCTCCCCAACTCTACAAAGTCCTCCTGCACTGCTCTAATCTCATGATGAGCCATGTCATTTGTCCCTAAGTGGACAATGATGTCCAGCTTAGACTCCCGTGCAGCTCTTCTCGTGATCCTGAGGATGCGCTTCCTGTCCCTTCAAGCCATGGCACCAAGCAGGCACCTTACTTCAGTTTTCCCTGCTCCCCCAATTCTATCCCACTAATAATTGAGTCCCCTATCAGGAGCTGCTTCCTTTCCCTGTGGTGTCCTCTGCCTCCTTCCTGTGGGCCTTCCTTGGGACAGTTGTCCTCAGCCTCCTTAGTCTCCTCTGAGGGTGCATCCATAGGGGAGCTGTGCTCCCCCAGAATGGTGTATGGATTGTGGAGTGGAACAACTGACTGTGTCTGCCTTTGTTCCACCATCCTGACCCTCCCTGAGCCCACTGTGGTCCAACTGCTGTGCTTTCTTCGCAACCTCTGAGGTAGTGATGATGGCTCTGGTGCTCCCTGGATGAAGGAGGTTCCCTTCCTACTGTCCAGTGTGGTCTGGGGGAAGGTTTCATTACTACTGTCCATTGTAGCCTGAAGATGGGCAACTTCCTCCCTCAGGGCAGAGAGTTGTCTGCAAATAGGGCAGCATCTCAGCCTCCAGAAAGACTCCCGGAAGACTGCTGCCCCACAGCCATTACATTGCACTACTCCCCACATGTTTATCTACTTTTTTTTTTGTGTGTGTGTGATTGGTTTATTATATAGAAATATATAATTATACAATGTGTGTTATATTGTCAATGCAGTGTGCTAGAGAGGATATGACAGTGATATACCTCGCACTCTTGAGGAAATGATGTCAGAACCCCAGGTATAAAGGAACTATTTCCAGGGCTGGGTGGGGTGAGGGGTGGGCAGGGGTTGGCCCTAAACTGTGCCCTCATGAAACAATCAGCTAAAAGCTCTGACCCACCACTGCGATGAGTCCCTTCCTGTCAGCAAGATGCCCTAAACAACAATTTGACAGAGAAAATACCCTGCTAATCAAACAGAGAAAAATCCAGACATCCAAGTCAGACACAGGTAAACCTCCCCAACCCCAAAACAGCCTGCTGGTTTGTGCTCAAAAGCAGTTAGCCCCAAAATAAGTCAGTTGTGCTTTAAACTCTTCCTGCACTGAAAATCTTAGAATTGTTTCAAACGTAAAGCTAGATCCACCTCTCTCTGTTGCTTGAGAAAGACTGTCTTCAGATAATTCTAAGTTCCTTATTTCACCTTTCAGTTAGAAGTAGCCTCCACCTGTAGAATATCTGCTACAAACCAAAGACAATTGTAAGGTTCACCTCCTCTGTTGTAGAGCACAACTCACTTTCTTGCAAAACCCTATGGTCAGTATTGCAGCTTCCAGCCAGAGGTTGGTTCACATTAATTGTTTATGGGCTTGCTGCCAGTGCTGTGCAGATCCAAATAGTTCCCGCTGGCTCACTGAGCAACTGTTTGTAATTACTTGATTCCATTTATTAGCAGTGATGTGTGGGCTACAGGAATTAACTATGGAGCTTTGGGGTGGTCAGAGGCAGCTTGGGTGGGCTTGGAGGAAGACTGTAGTTGCTGAGGGGGAAGAGGGCCAAAGGATCCTGTAGGTGTCGGAGGGGAGGTAACCTACAGATGCCAAGGGTAGTGGGGCCAAGGGAGCCAGTAGCTGCTGGGGGGAAGGAGGTGGGCCCTTATCACCAACCTGATCCATGCATCTGGTCAGGGTCTGCAGGGCATGATCACATTATGTCCAAGCTCAGCACTCTGTTCTGAGTAGGACTCTGGAAGTATGAACTACACCTCACCTTTTGCACTGACCTGCAAACCTGGGTTTGAATCACACACCCCACTTACATACTGTGTAACCTTGTACAGTCACTTAATTTCCTATGGTTTCAGGTCACACCTGGAGCTTCAGTTTAGTGTGCTTTTCCTGGTTAATCAGTTTCCCCTTCCTTTCCCTACTTTATTAAAGCTGGTCCATTACCCAGCAGAAGCAAACTAACCCACCTGGGCTACTGTTTTGAAATACTGGTCACCTAGCCATCCTATGCATTAAGAGGTTTTTAACTAGGCCCTTCCCCAAACACCTTCTCTTTTCTTTCCTGTATTTTATTTCCCTTCTCTATGTGTCTTTTTTTCCTACTGTGACCCGACTATACCTTTCATTCTAAATTAACCCTTTTCCTTACTTCTGTGCTGTTCTATACCTCTTGCATCTCTCGGCTCTCAGCTTCTGCTCTTGCTACTGTATTTTCTCCATATTAACCTGATTTTCTTTATTTTATAGATCTGACAGGACACAGACTCCGTCCTTCCTCATCAGATAAGTGTAATTCACTGTATCTTTAACTTGTTCTTTCTGCCTTATTTACTCTGTAAGAACTGTGGATCCTTTAACCCCATTTTTGTATTTTTTTACAGGTCCGTGGACATCATCCCTACAGACCTGCCTCTGGCTCCCTATTACTCAGGTAAGAAACTTGACTTCTACCTATAAGTGAGTTGGCTGTAATGCTGTGACCATGACCATTACTATGCGTATCAGAGTTGGGCATGTGGGAGGAAGCTGAGAGGTATGTGTGTGGGGGAGCCTTGGAGGAGAGGGTTAGTGCAGCAGTGAAGGAAATGGGGTAGTTTTTCAGGACAGTGGAGGTGGGGATATTGGTGGTCATCATGGAGGGAGGCACTGTGTAGAGGCAGTGGAGGAATGGGTCTAGTTTAGGGTACTTTGGAGTGTGGGAGCTAGTGTGGGGCAAACTGTCTTGTGTTGTGAGAAAGGGGATAGTGTTGGGGGTGTGGTGGGAGGGAGGCTATTATCCAAAAGCTATGGAGTGTGAGGGGGCATTTGTAGTGGGGCTGAGGAGGGAAGAAGATGGTATGGTGTAGGCCATTGAGGGAGGTGGCTGGTGGGTGCTTTGGATGGAGGTGGCTTGGTGTAGGGTGCTGTGTAAGGGTTCCAGCAAGTCTTGTTGTCAACAAAAAAATTGTCAGACTTCACAGCAACAACATTTTGCCGATGGCGATCACATCACCTGGCAAATGTGTTGATGCCCCTCACAGCAAAAAATTACTGTTGCCCATTCCTGGGGAGCAGATTACTGAGGAGAGTGGCTATCAGCACATCACTGTACTGTGACATGGCTGCAACAACCATTTCGACGCTGGATGTTGAACGGATCATTGTCGCTGTAATGGTTTAGCTGTGGGGGAGTCGCTGTAATAACGGTATACCCTATGGAAGCAGGTGGGTTGGTGCAGCTTGCTGTAAAGGGAGTTAATGTCTGGAACTGTCAAGGGAGGAGGCTAGTGTTGGGTACTGTGGATGCAGGAGGCATAGTTTTGAGTACCGTGCAGGGAGACGGGGAGGCTATTGTTGGGTGCTTTGAATGGAGGTAGACTGGTGTAGGGGCAGTGATGGGAGAGTGGCTACTGTCGGGGCGCAGGGGGATAGTGTTAGCTAGAAGAGAATAGTGTTGGGGGAGTGAGTAAGGAGATGGATCTAGTGCAAGGTCGGCTACCCGTGACACGAGTCACATCTTGACTCTCCCTGCCTAAGATGCGGCTCCTTCCTTGCCCAGGTGAAAGCGCATCCGTTGCAGAAAAAAGTAAACCACACCATGTTATTATGACTATTTTTAAATGTTGGCACCTTTTTCCTTTGTTTTGCCTCAGTGGAGGGGTGGGAAAAGGTGCTTCAGGAAGAAAGAGCTCAATCAGGTCCATGACCTAAATACAAGCTCCACGATAGGCTGTGATGTCAGGATGGGGCGTTACTTCATTTCTGCACTACATTTAAATACCGGCACAATTTTAATATTCCCTCAACTGCTGTACATTCATAGAAAGACTGTCTATCACTGAGTCTGCAACGAAAGAGCAACGAAGAGCCTCAAGTCTAGGATCGTCCTGCCCTACTATCCGTGGGTGAAGTTCTTTTACCCCGAGACCCTGCTTGCGCCAGCCCTCAGCTTGACCAGAAGAAGGAGCTATTGTTGCGCCGCATCTGCTGAAGAAGCTCCTCTGACCAGTGTTGCTGTCCAGTGTTGCCGTCAGATGGCTCAACAGGAGACAGCAGTCCGATTAAATGCACAGAACCTGGCAGTACACTGAAGCTTCGATCAGCCAAAACTTCTGTCACTCGGCTGACAAATCGAAGAGGATCGCTAGCGCTAAGTAAGGTATGTGATCCCTTCTTAACAGTAACTTAGGGTCACCAGTCTAGCTAGCAGGGACAACAGTGTTGTTGCAGACAGTGTGAACAGGACTGTTGTGACAAGGAGCATGTAAAAAAAAAAAAGAGCCATGAAACAGCTGCGCGCTGGTAAAGCAAGCTCCTGTAGTGCTAGACAAAACAACTGCAGACTGAACAGATTTTTGTAAGCAACTTAACCCAATATTGTTGCCAGTTGAAGTTCAATCTAGCACAGTCTAGTACAGGACAAGGAGGAGCTGCACTTTTTGGAAAATCACTGGGTCATGTCACTTTGTGGTGGTTTTCTCCCTGACAGCATTTTCCAACCACTGATCTGGTTTGCTAGTTTGTGTTCTATTGGTAGGGGGATTGCTGGCAATTTGTTTGTATTAATCTGACACCAGGTAATATTCATTTGCAAAATGAGGCAGTACTGCCCATTTACACAAAAGATATTACTCATGTCAGGTCATCTAAACAAACTCTACGTCAGGGAGGACAACCACCACAAAATATTTCTGATGATCGTGACTAACATTTTTAGACCACAAAGACAAATCAATAGGGCTTACTGAGCATTCGCTCTGATAATGGACCAGTGCATGCATAGTTTATTACTAGCTTCCATCTTGACATTAAAGCCTGCACAATGGCACTTTCCTGGGGGGCGTATTCCTTTCGAGCAGTTAATAAAGAGGCTGCAGTGCTGGAAATAACACAGCAGGGTACAGAGATCGTGGTATTGAATTTTTTTTATCCAGGGACATTCCTGCCTTATTTCTGTTTTTGGGGGGCTTGTTGCTGGTAACATACTTCACTATTTAAATGTTTCATCTGACACTACATTTAGTTTGTGCAAAATCAGGCACTATTTGCTTGTTTTGTTGTTAGAATATTAGCAATCCTGCGTGACAAAATACCAGGTACACTATGTGTCAGTACAAGTTTGTAATTTCATGGTTGTGATACGGTCTGCCTTTAGTAAAGCTACATTTAAATAATGGCAGTATATCATTTTTGTAATTGCAGATTTTGTTTTTAACTGCAGAGGAGGGCTTGTTGCTGTGCTCATTCCTCCCTCCCCATTCGGCTTCAATCTGCTGGAGAAACACTGAAACACAGAGTGACTTTTTTTGGGGGGTATCCTGCCGGCACTCAGCAATTCAAAGATTATTTCAAGTGGTCAAGTACTGCCTAATTTTGTGTTGGGTCTCAAGTTATCCTAATTGCAGAGTAATCAGTGTCTCTGACTGTCATGCAAGTTCATAACAGATCAATTGGAAGGAATTAAGACAAATGTTAACACTTGGCAATTCATGCCTGACAGAATGTCATCAGTACAATTGGCAGAACTGCAAGCTAATGACTACCATTTAAGTTATTTGAAGTCTGCCTCAAAGTGAGACATGCTATTAAAGTGTCATATTAGTTTTGGGAGGAGCAACATGTTTAATTTTCCGATTCATGATGCAGGCCGCGATCCACAAGAACCGTCCTAGAAGGGCGGTTAATATCTGTACCTTAGGTCACCCTGCCACTGTTACAATGATTTCTCTATTGAGATCAAAGTCACAAGAATGATTTTAAACAAGTGCCTCAGGATACAAACATTAATCTGTCTTCTGTGGATCTATGTACTAGCTAATCCAGTTTAGTTACTAGTTCCCCTACTGTGTTTCTACAAATGATTATTGTTTGAACATTTTGTATTTCTGGGTAACAAATCTGTAAAGCCAATCCGGTTCGATTCCATCTGATCCTCGCTGAAGACCAAGACAGACGGGTAACATTATGAAACCAAGTTTCACAGAGATGAACAGGGTGTGACAGCAGCTCTTCAGGTGTTACAAGGGTCCCACAGGGACATGATGGTACAAAGCTGATGGGGTGGGGTCGAAGGATGTGAACACTTTCTTCATGAAAAGAATGAGGAGGAGTGGAATAGCTCACCATGGGGAGGTGAAAATGAATACCATGGAGGCTTCAGAAGGGATGGGATTAGGTTGTCAGAACCCTCTGAAGTTCAGGTTCTAGTTCCAGTCTAACTTTTGAAAAAGTTCTAGGGGTCTAATCTTTAGAACTTTTTAGAACTCGAACCTATTCACTATTATGCTGCCAATATGAAGATAGTAATAAAATACATGTAAGGAAAAACTGTTCAATATAAGGGGAGAATTATCTTGTGTGACATTGATAGGAATACAACTAGGTTTATCTATGGTTTCTTCTGTTTGCTAAGTCAGCTTAATACATAACAGGCCACCACCACCCATATGTTAAAAAGTTTTCTCACTGCATCATAGTTCCTTAGTGAAAGAAAGAGGCACATTAGCCATTTATAACTCAGCTATATATACTCATCGTCATGAATTAGGAAAAAAACTGATATTACTAATTTCAGCTATTTCTGCTTTCTGTTTTAAATAGGTGATCAAAAGTTACTATGTTTAAAAGCTTTATAACAAAGTCAAACAAAGTACACAGCAGCAACATGTGGAACTGTTACAAAACATATTATGTCATAACATATTCAGTCAAGACATTGGAATAAAAAATATGCCAGTCATTGTTGCTGGCAAAATGCATCAAGGCACTAAGGTAATGCATACACTACCAACATTTTGTTGGCAAATTAGTATCATACAAAAATTCTAGATGATGCATTTTGCAGCTGATACTTCAAGAAATCTGTTTCAATCACATAAAGAAAAAGTAGTTTCCCACCACGTACTAAGACATTTAAATAGCTGCGCAGGTGGCATGTGATGTTTAAGGGACAGCATCTGTCAACCCCATTATATCAAATTATCACTATATAAGCAAAACACTATAATACGTCACATTCTGGAAACTGCTAATGCAGATTTTCTTTTGTTCTGATTCCTTTATTCTTTTTATCTGAGGTAGTGATGATGGCTCTGGTGCTCCCTGGATGAAGGAGGTTCCTTCCATTGTCCAGTGTGGTCTGTGGGAAGGCTTTTTACTACTGTCCATTGTAGCCTGAAGATGGGCAACTTCCTCCCTCAGGGCAGAGAGAGTTGTCTGCAAATAGGGCATCTTCAGCCTCCAGAAAGACTCCCGGAAGACTGCTGCCCCACAGCCATTACATTGTACTACTCTCACATGTTTATCTACTTTTTTTTTGTGTGTGTGATTGGTTTATTATATAGAAATATATATTATTATACAATGTGTGTGCTTATATTGTCAATGCAGTGTGCTAGAGAGGATATGACAGTGATATGCACCTCAGCACTCTTGGAGGAAATGATGTCAGAACCTCAGGTATAAAGGAACTATTTTCAGGCTGGGTGGGGTGAGGGGTGGGCAGGGGTTGGCCCTAAACTGTGCCCCTGCTGAAACAATCAGCTAAAAGCTCTGACCCACCACTGCATATGAGTCCCTTCCTGTCAGCAAGATGCCCTCAAACAACAATTTGACAGAGAAAATACCCTGCTAATCAAACAGAGAAAAATCCAGACATCCAAGTCAGACACAGGTAAACCTCCCCAACCCCAAAACAGCCTGCTGGTTTGTGCTCTGAAAGCAGTTAGCCCCAAAATAAGTCAGTTGTGCTTTAAACTCTTCCTGCACTGAAAATCTTAAGAATTGTTTCAAACGTAAAGCTAGATCCACCTCCCTCTGTTGCTTGAAAGACTGTCTTTTCCTGATAATTCTAAGTTCCTTATTTCACCTTTCAGTTAGAAGTAGCCTCCACCTGTAGAATATCTGCTACAAACCAAAGACAATTGTAAGGTTCACCTCCCTCTGTTGTGAGCACAACTCACTTTCTTGCAAACCCTATGGTCAGTATTGCAGCTTCCAGCCAGAGGTTGGTTCACATTAATTGTTTATGGGCTTGCTACCCATTGCTGTGCAGATCCAAATAGTTCCCGCTGGCTCACTGAGCAACTGTTTGTAATTACTTGATTCCATTTATTAGCAGTGATGTGTGGGCTACAGGAATTAACTATGGAGCTTTGGGGTGGTCAGAGGCAGCTTGGGTGGGCTTGGAGGAAGACTGTAGTTGCTGAGGGGGAAGAGGGCCAAAGGATCCTGTAGGTGTCGGGGGGGAGGTAACCTACAGATGCCAAGGGTAGTGGGGCCAAGGGAGCCAGTAGCTGCTGGGGGGAAGGAGGTGGGCCCTTATCACCAACCTGATCCATGCATCTGGTCAGGGTCTGCAGGGCATGATCACATTATGTCCAAGCTCAGCACTCTGTTCTGAGTAGGACTCTGGAAGTATGAACTACACCTCACCTTTTGCACTGACCTGCAAACCTGGGTTTGAATCCCACACACCCCACTTACATACTGTGTAACCTTGTGCAAGTCACTTAATTTCCCTGTGGTTTCAGGTCACACCTGGAGCTTCAGTTTAGTGTGCTTTTCCTGGTTAATCAGTTTCCCCTTCCCTTTCCCTACTTTATTAAAGCTGGTCCATTACTCCAGCAGAGGCTTAACTAACCCACCTGGGCTACTGTTTTGAAATACTGGTCACCTAGCCATCCTATGCATTAAGAGGTTTTAACTGAGCCCTTCCCCAAACACCTTCTCTTTTCTTTCCTGTATTTTATTTCCCTTCTCTATGTGTCTTTTTTTCCTACTGTGACCCGACTATACCTTTCATTCTAAATTAACCCTTTTCCTTACTTCTGTGCTGTTCTATACCTCTTGCATCTCTCGGCTCTCAGCTTCTGCTCTTGCTACTGTATTTTCTCCATATTAACCTGATTTTCTTTATTTTATAGATCTGACAGGACACAGACTCCGTCCTTCCTCATCAGATAAGTGTAATTCTACTGTATCTTTAACTTGTTCTTTCTGCCTTATTTACTCTGTAAGAACTGTGGATCCTTTGTACCCCCATTTTTGTATTTTTTTTACAGGTCCCGTGGACATCATCCCTTACAGACCTGCCTCTGGCTCCCTATTACTCAGGTAAGAAACTTGACTTCTACCTATAAGTGAGTTGGCTGTAATGCTGTGACCATGACCATTACTGTGCGTATCAGAGTTGGGCATGTGGGAGGAAGCTGAGAGAGAGTATGTGTGTGGGGGAGCCTTGGAGGGAGAGGGTTAGTACTGCAGCAGTGAAGGAAATGGGGTAGTTTTCAGGACAGTGGAGGTGGGGATATTGGTGGTCATCATGGAGGGAGGGTACTGTATGAGGCAGTGGAGGAATGGGTCTAGTTTAGGGTACTTTGGAGTGTGGGAGCTAGTGTCTGGGCAACTGTCTTGTGTTGTGGAGAAAGGGGGATAGTGTTGGGGTGTGGTGGGAGGGAGGCTATTATCCAAAGCTATGGAGTGTGAGGGGGCATTTGTATTGGGGCTGAGGAGGGAAGAAGATGGTATGGTGTAGGCCATTGAGGGAGGTGGCTGGTGGGTGCTTTGGATGGAGGTGGCTTGGTGTAGGGTGCTGTGTAAGGGTTCCAGCAAGTCTTGTTGTCAACAAAAAAATTGTCAGACTTCACAGCAACAACATTTTGCCGATGGCGATCACATCACCTGGCAAATGTGTTGATGCCCCTCACAGCAAAAAATTACTGTTGCCCATTCCTGGGGAGCAGATTACTGAGGAGAGTGGCTATCAGCACATCACTGTACTGTGACATGGCTGCAACAACCATTTCGACGCTGGATGTTGAACGGATCATTGTCGCTGTAATGGTTTAGCTGTGGGGGAGTCGCTGTAATAACGGTATACCCTATGGAAGCAGGTGGGTTGGTGCAGCTTGCTGTAAAGGGAGTTAATGTCTGGAACTGTCAAGGGAGGAGGCTAGTGTTGGGTACTGTGGATGCAGGAGGCATAGTTTTGAGTACCGTGCAGGGAGACGGGGAGGCTATTGTTGGGTGCTTTGAATGGAGGTAGACTGGTGTAGGGGCAGTGATGGGAGAGTGGCTACTGTCGGGGCGCAGGGGGATAGTGTTAGCTAGAAGAGAATAGTGTTGGGGGAGTGAGTAAGGAGATGGATCTAGTGCAAAGGTCGGCTACCCGTGGCTTGCGAGTCACATGCGGCTCTCCCTGCCCTAAGATGCGGCTCCCCTTCCTTGCCCAGGTGAAAGCGCATCCGTTGCAGAAAAAAAAACGCCAAACCGCATGGTTATTATGACTGTTTTTAAATGTTGGCACCTTTTTCCTTTGTTTTGCCTCAGTGGAGGGGGGTGGGAAAAGGTGCTTCAGGAGGAAGAGCTCAATCAGGTCCGCCGGCTAAATAACGCTCACGATAGGCTGTGATGTCAGGATGGGGGCGTTACTTCATTTCTGCACTACATTTAAATACCGGCACAATTTTTACTATTCCCTCAACTGCTGTACATTCATAGAAGAACTGTCTATCACTGAGTCTGCAACGAAGAGCAACAGAGAGCCTCAGAGTCTCGGGATCGTCCTGCCGTACTGTCCGTGGGTGAAGTTCTTTTTACCCCGAGACCCTGCAACGCCAGCCCTGCAGCGACCAGAAGAAGGAGAAGCTGTTGTTGCGCCGCATCTGCTGAAGAGCTCCTCTGACCAGTGTTGCTGTCCAGTGTTGCCGTCAGATGGCTCAACGGGAGACAGCAGTCCGATTAAATGCACAGAACCTGGCAGTACACTGAAGCTTCGATCAGCCAAAACTTCTGTCACTCGGCTGACAAATCGAAGAGGATCGCTAGCGCTAAGTAAGGTATGTGATCCCTTCTTAACAGTAACTTAGGGTCACCAGTCTAGCTAGCAGGGACAACAGTGTTGTTGCAGACAGTGTGAACAGGACTGTTGTGACAGGGAGCATGTACAAAAAAAAAAAAAAAGAGCCATGAGAGAGCAGCTGCACTTTGGTAAGCAAACTCCTGTGGTACTGAACAAAACAACTGCAGACTGAACAGATTTTTGTAAGCAGCTTTTAACCCCAATATTGTTGCCAGTTGAAAGTTCAATCTAGCACAGTCTGTACAGGACAAGGAGGGAGCTGCACTTTTTGGAAAATCACTGGTCATGTCACTTTGTGGTGGTTTTTCTCCCTGACAGCATTTTCAGCCACTGATCTGGTTGCTAGTTTGTGTTCTATTGGGGTGGGGGATTGCTGGCAATTTGTTTGTATTTAATCTGACATGAGTAATATTCATTTGCAAAATGAGGCAGTACTGCCCCATTTTACACAAAAAGAATGTTACTCATGTCAGATTAAATACAAACAAATGCTGTCAGGGAGGACAACCACCACAAAATGACACGATGATCATTGTGTAACATTTTTTAGACCACAAAGAACAAATCAATGGGGCTTACTGGGCCGTATTCCTTGATAATGGACCAGTGCATGCATGGTTTTGTTACCCTGGCTTCCATCTTGTTTGTTAAGCCTCGTACAATTGCTTTTTTTCCTGGGGGCGTTCCTTTCCTCAAGCAGCATTAAAGGAGGCTGCAGTCTGCTGGGAAATAAACACAGCAGGTACAGAGATCAGTGAGTATTGAATTTTTTTTTATCCAGGACATTCCTGCCTTATTTCTGTTTTTTTGGGGGCTTGTTGACGGTAACTGTACTTCACTATTTAAAATGTTTCATCTGACACTACATTTAGTTTGTGTAAAATCAGGCACTATTTGCTTGTTGTTTTGTTGTTAGAATGATATTGGCAATCCTGCGTGACAAAATGGCCAGGTACACTATGTGTCAGTATAAGTTTGTAATTTTCATGGTTATGATGCGGTCTGCCTTTAGTAAAGCTACATTTAAATAATGGCAGTATATCATTTTGTATTGGTGCAGATTTTGTTTTTTAACTGCTGAAGGGAAGGGGCTTGTTGCTATTATGCTCATTTCCTCCCTTCCCCCATTGCGGCTTCAATCTGCTGGGGAGAAACACTGAAGAGCACAGAGTGACTTTTTTTTTGGGGGGGGTATCCTGCCTGTGGCACTCCAGCTTAAATTCAAAAGATTATTTCAGGTGGTCAAGTACTGCCTAATTTTGTGTTTGGGTCTCAAGTTATCCTAATTGCAGAGTAATCAGTGTCTCTGACTTTGTCATGCAAGTTCATAACAGATCAATTGTGAAGGAATTAAGACAAATGTTAACACTTGGCAATTCATGCCTGACAGAATGTCATCCAGTACAATTTGGCAGAACTGTGAGCTAATGACTACCATTTGAATTTGTTTGAAGTCTGCCTCAAAGTGAGACATGCTATTAAAAGTGTCATGTTAGTTTTTGGGAGGGGGAGCAACTTGTGTTTAATTTTCCCAGTTCATGATGCAGGCCGCAGTCCACTATGTAAAGACCGTCCTAGAAGGGCCGGATTAATATCTGTACCTTGGGTCACCCCTGCTACTGTTTACAATGATTTCTCTATTTAGCAGTCAAAGTCACCAAGAATGATTTTAAGCAGGAGTGCCTCAGGATACAAACATTAATCTGTCCTTCTGTGGATCTGTGTACTAGCTAATCCAGTTTAGTTACTAGTTTCCCCTGCTGTGTTTCTGCAAATGATTATTGTTTGGCAAACCATTTTGTAATTTCTGGCACAAATCTGTGCCATGCCAATCCGGTTCCATTCCATCTGATCCACTCTCGGCTGAAGACCAAGACGGAGTAGGGTAACATTATAGAAACATCAAGTTTCTCAGAGATGAACAGGGTGGTGACAGCAGCTCTTCAGGTGTTACAAGGGGTCCACCACAAGAGGACATGATGGTACAAAGCTGATGGGGGTGGGGGTCAGAAAGGATGTGAACACTTTTCTTCATGAAAAGAGTGGGGGGCGGGTGGAATGGCTCACCCATGGAGGTGGTGGAAATGAATACCATGGAGGGCTTCAAGAAGGGATGGGATTAGGGTTGTCAGAACCCTCTGAAGTTCTGGGTTCTAGTTCTAGTCTAGAACTTTTGAAAAAGTTCTAGGGTTCTAATCTTTTTAGAACTTTTAGAACTCGAACCCTTTTTTTATTGTGCTGCCAGTAACGAAGATAGTAATAAATACATGTAAGGGAAAACTGTTCAATATAAGTGAGAGAAATTATCTTGTGTGACATTGATAGGAATACAACTAGGGTTATCTATGGTTTCTTCTGTTTGCTAAAGTCAGCAACTTAATACGTAACAGGCCCACCCACCCACCCATATGTTAAAAGTTTTCCTGCTGCAGCTGCATCATAGTTCCTTAGTGAAAGAAAGAGGCATTAGCCATTTATGTACTCAGCTATATATCTCATCGTCATGAATTAGGAGAAAAATAACTGATATTACCAATTTCAGCTATTTGCTGCTTTCTGTTTTAAATGAGTGAATCAAAAGTTATGTTTAAAAAAAGTTTTATAACAAAGTCAAGCTAAGTACTACAGCAGCAACATGTGGAACTGTTACAAACATACTATGTCATAACATATTCAGTCAAGACATTGGAATAAAAAATATGCCAGTCATTGTTGCTGGCAAAATGCATCAATTTTCTAAGGTAATGCATACATATACCAATATTTTGTTGGCAAATTGAAGTACTAGCATACAAAAATTCTATGATGGCTTTTATTTTGCAGCTGATACTTCCAATAAATCTGTATTTCAGTCACATAAATAAAAAAGTGGTTTCTCACCACGTACTAAAGACATTTAATGTAGCTGCAGCAGTTGGCATGTGATGTTTAAGGGACAGCATCTGTCAACCCCATTATGTATCAAATTATCACTACTATAAAAGCAAAAACACTATGATATTGTCACATTCTGAAAACTGCTAATGCAGATTTTCTTTATTTCTGATTCCTTTATTCTTTTTTAAAGGGACAGGACAATTGTGCTAGGTGGCAGCAGTTTGTAATGTATTTATAAGAATATATATTATGTGCACAGTAGGTTCGGTCTGTCATCATTTTTTTCCTCACCATCCCCAGCTGATCACGACTGTAAATGAAAGAATTAAAACAACACCCACCTTTCACCCCATCACCCATTCCACTTTCTTCCACCACTTTCATCTGTGCAGCAGCACCCATGCCACCTTATATTCCATAAAAGAAACCAACCCACAACCCTCACCCATGTACTAGCATCCATTTTTCGTTTATGGCTAACATTTCTGTAATTGAAAATAATAAACAGCTACCAATTAGAACTCATTGTTTTTGTCCTCTTTAAAATTGAAAAATAGACCATCTCCTGTCCCAGCCCATACTGATGCACCACAAAGTCACAGAAGGTAAATCCAAAAATATATGTTTGCACTTTAACTATAACTAATATGATACAGAAAGGATTGACGTGACAGTGTCCCTTTTATGCCAAATTTGGGCCTGTTCCCACTGATGTTAAAATTGCCCTGTATAAAAACTTTGTTGACTTTAGTTTAGACCCTAGTACAGCAGTTTTGCCATGAAATGGTGAAAGTTTGGAGGTATATAGTCCAGAACGTAGTAGATGAGGAAAGGAGAGAGCGACAACCAAAGTCATCTGCAGTCTGTAAAAAGTTTCTTTTTGGTGCAGAGAGATTCCGCCCCACAAGTAGTATTTACCAGCCACCACCATCTGAGTTGTCATCACCATCAACATCCACAACATCAATCACTTCAGGATCTATTTTGTATACTCTTGTAGGGATACGAAAATCTTGACTTTACTAACTTTACGTGCTAACGGTGGTATACTTTCTGGCAGCAACTCCATTTCAGTTCGTCTTCACAATATTGCCAGCTGTACTAAACATATGCTCTGAAGAGACACTTGTTGCAGGACAACCAAGATATTTACAGGTTTCCACTACATACAGCTCTGTCCAAATTGACTTTTTGATCTCCAGTATCTCAAAAGGCATGCATCAATAGGAATAGGCAGTTTTGCAAGTAACTGTCTACCATGTTGGACAGAGACCGCTCAGAAGAGGAATCAGCAGAAGAGCTGGTATGGTAGCAATTTGGGAAAGGTTTTGCCACAGATTTAGCTTGCTACTAAGGGCTGAAGAAGTGGCAGTTGTGGAACAACTAGTGTTAATGTTTGGTGACTTTTCCAGTTCTGTATCCCTTGTGAAGATGAACCTGCATGTTGTGGTGATGACAACCTGAGGGTACTGTGCATGTCTGTGTTGACTCCGTGAGTGCTGCAGCTCATCTAGCAACATACATTTGTACTGCTCTATATCATCTGTTTTGGAAGATGTATAGCCTTGAACCTGGGATTTAAGAGAGTTGTAAGGATGTAGTCTCTGATTTCGCTATTGCAACTAATTTGTCATTGGTTTTGAAGCGCCGCTCATTCTCTTTACTAGATTCCCATGATACAGGCGACATGTTGTCTCACTGTCAGATCTGTCTTTTCTATTTGTAGATTTAGAACACTAAGATGATGTGAAATGAGCATTAGTGAGTGGGATAACCTGACTCACAGATGCACCTTCAGAAGACATGTCCCTTTGTAGCTGTCTCAAAAGGAGCTAGGATACAGCACACTGTCTCCATTAATTTCCACTGCAGCACAGACAGCATAATGCCATCTCCATAGTGTAACTGGAGCAGTACTATGTACAGCTTGCTTTTGCTCCAAGAGGCGCTGCAGCATATAAAGCGTTGAGTTCCAACGGTGAAACATTTGAATCAGCTTTTGGGGGCAGCTTGTGTTTTTTTGCAGCTCAGACAATGTCCGTATAGCCTTGGTTGAATGTGAAAAGTGAGTCACAATTTTTGCAAACAGCAATCATACCATCCACTTGTGTTTCGTTGCTGAGAAATCCTGTGACAATTAAGTGTAAGCAATGTGCAAAGCAAGAAGCATGCAGAAACCTTCCATCTTGTACTGCTTTTTAAGATGTTGGCCCATTGTCACTTTATTATGAAGCCAGCATTTAGATCGTGAGAATAAACCCATTCATCAAGGAGGTCATTTAGTTCCTGCAAGATGTTTGCAGCAGTATGACTTTGCCCAAATTCTTTATATGCAGCAGCGCATCTTTAGGTGTCTTTGTTTTGAAGAAGCACAAGAAAACGTGACCCAATGAGCGGTAAGGGACATGTAATCTATGTTTTGAGTGCTTGGTCCACATATCTGTTGTGACATGAATAACCCACCCTCTGCAGTTTTAAGTGCAAGCATCACTGTCGCTTTTAAGCCTGATAAATGTTTGGTATTTCAACATAGGAAAAGCACCTTCGATGAGGAACATTGTAACGAGGTTTCGCTAATGTCATGAGCTCCCTAAAATCCTCATGATCTACCACAAAGAGTATGGAGAAGGGCTCCGGCTAACAGTTCACCAATTCGGTGATTAAGATGAAGGGTCTTGGATGATTTCTAGTAAAGGTATTCTTCTTTCAAATGCCTGAGACAGTGTTAGCTGTTTGCAACATGTCCCTGCTGGTTTATTATACACCGTGCTTTGATGGGCAGATGGACGTAGAGATGGTGGACTAGGGACTTATACATTCAGTGCCCGTCACTGGATGTGCAACTGGTACTAATGGTGTTGGTATTGGTGGTAACAGTGATCCTAGGGCTGGCAGTGGTTCTGCCCGCATCAAGTTCAACAATTCAGTATCCATTTCAGATTCCTGACCCTTCTCACGCGGCGTCTGGAAGATGGAGGACATGGGTTTGGATGATCAAGCAAAATCGAATGCTTTTCAGATGGCGCGAGAGCTCAGGGAAAGCAAGGCATGGCCACAACTTTACTACCGGCTTACACTCTGTTTACACAGGGAACAAATTGCTTTGCATGGATCAGTTTGTATCGATTGAGAAATAATTCCACACCTCAGATGTGACAGATTTGTTTGGAGTGCTAGGAAGATAGCTAAAAACTGTTTGTGTCTTTCACCTGTCCTAACAGAACCTAGAACATGCTCCTTGGTGCTAGAAGAGTGACAGACAGACTCTGATGGATTTTCATTGCTGGCCAACACAGAAGTGGGATTCAATGGATATGTCCTTTTCATTGCCAACAGTGTTGGATGTATTTGCAAGTGCACTACCTGATTCATTGTCAGCAGACTTGCTCATTTCACTTTGTTGAGGAAGTAATGATTTGTCGTGGAGACACAACAGTGTGGGACTGAGACAAAAGAGCACTGTCTGAGTCAGAGAGGGACTCCACTGTCACTTGCATATTAGCTGCTAGTCACAGGGATCTTAACGGCATGAATGGCATACCTATGGTGCCTCCATGGACCTCCAGCAGCTGTTACAGGTTTTCTTAAAAGGTCCCCTTTACTACACTTCACTGTTGCTCTTTTGCTGTTTGTTGAATTTTTATCACATGAACATTTTGGTTATTTCTGTTAGCACCAGGATTACCACTACCACCAACACCTGCTCCAACACCAGCACTAAATGCTTCATCTATGTTGGTGTCAGCCATAACAGACAGTAAGTATCAGTACTACCAGTCCAGTATACTGCAGTGAACACACCAACACCCAAACAATTCCTGTAACAAAGAATGTGATCTGTAATCGCTGGCTACAACTCCAAAATTTTATTTTGTTGTGTGACACTGTGATACGTGGACTGAAAGTAATTGAAGAATATGACAGTTTGCAACTAAAGGATCCCAGGTTCAAGGCTTTACAGAATGATTGGGCCAAGGTGCATAGGCATACACATAGCAATCAAAAAGTGCACAGCAGCAGTGGGTGATGGGCTGACCAGGGAGACTGAGTCCACTGCAACCTCAGGAATGAGAATTATATTTCTACATTTCGTCATGTAAGCTTAATGCCACCACACACAACTGGCCACTGGCTTCTTCTCTGTAACACACACTGGGTAGGGGTGCAGTCAAAAGGCACACAGCAGCAGGGTGATGGGCTGACCACAGGAGACGGAGTCACATATGCAACTCAGGGAATGAGAATTATATTTCTACATTTCTGTCATGTAAGGTTAATGCCACCACACAACTGGCCACTGGGCTTCTCTCTGTAACACACACTGGGTAGGGTACAGTGCAGTCAAAGGGCACACAGCAACAGTGTGATGGGGTGACCACAGGAGACGGAGTCACACACGCAACCCAGGAATGAGAATTATATTTCTACATTTCTGTCATGTAAGGTTAATGCCACCACACAACTGGCCACTGGGCTTCTCTCTGTAACACACACTGGGTAGGGTACAGTGCAGTCAAAGGGCACACAGCAGCAGGGTGATTGGCTGACCACAGGAGATGGAGTCACATACACAACCCAGGGAATGAGAATTATATTTCTATGTTTCTGTCATGTAAGGTTAATGCCACCACACAACTGGCCACTGGGCTTCTGTCTGTAACACACACACACTGGGTACACAGTGCAGTCAAAGAGCACACAGCAGCAGGGTGATGGGCTGACCACAGGAGACGAGTCACATACGCAACCCAGGGAATGAGAATTATATTTCTACATTTCTGTCATGTAAGGTTAATGCCACCACACAACTGGCCACTGGGCTTCTCTCTGTAACACACACAATGGGTAGGGTACAGTGCAGTCAAGGGGCACACAGCAGCAGGGTGATGGGCTGACCACAGGAGACGGAGTCACATACACAACCCAGGGAATGAGAATTATATTTCTATGTTTCTGTCATGTAAGGTTAATGCCACCACACAACTGGCCACTGGGCTTCTGTCTGTAACACACACACTGGGTACAGTGCAGTCAAAGGGCACACAGCAGCAGGGTGATGGGCTGACCACAGGAGACGGAGTCACATACGCAACCCAGGGAATGAGAATTATATTTCTACATTTCTGTCATGTAAGGTTAATGCCACCACACAACTGGCCACTGGGCTTCTCTCTGTAACACACACAATGGGTAGGAAGCAGTCAAGGGGCACACAGCAGTGAGGGGATGGGCTGACTACAGGAGACTTGACACATACACAACCAGGGAATGAGAATTATATTTCTACATTTCTGTCATGTAAGGTTAATGCCACCACACACAACTGTCCACTGGGCTTCTCTCTGTAACACACACTGGTAGGGTACAGTGCAGTCAAGGGACACACTGGGCTTCTCTCTGTGACACACACACTAGGGTTCAGAAACATTTATTTGCCTTTTTGCCCCCTGTATACTTGTTGCTGGCAGCTGCTGGAGTGTACAGTGTGCTGCAGTTTCAAATAATCACATTTCACAAAGGTTCTTAATCTTCAGTCTTCTTCTAATTTTTTTTTTATTCTCTCTCCGAGTCCTCCTCCAGTCCTGATATTGGTCTCAATCCCTCCCTATTCCCCAGTCCCTTCCCAATCTTGATTAATCCCTCCTTCTGTCCTGAACCTCCCCCTAGTCCCACTCCCAGTCTCCCCCCGATTTTCAGCTTTTTTTGAGCCTTTCTCTTGTTCTCGGTCTCACAGGAGAAGAAGAAGTGGCCACTGGACAAGAGTAGCGGTATACGCGCTAACCGCTAATTGCTGGCAGTTTAGTGGGCTGCTGCCTGCTGCTGCTGCCTCTGCTCCGATGATCCTCAGCAAATGGCTCCTCCTCATGGCGATCTCCCCAATACCCCACAGATCCAGCGGCTCGCGTAGCTTCTGACTTCCCTTCGCCTTCGCTGTCTGATGTGATTCGAACCCTTTGCGAACTGCTTAGTGTTCAGTTCTGGTTAGAACTCGAACACCAGGGTTCGAGGAGGGTTCGAATCTTTACCGAACCTGTTCTGACAACCCTAGATGGGATCCCCATTGTGGGACTCCCCTGCAATAAAACATTTATTTTTTAAACCAGAGTTTGTGTGTCTGCATTTTTCTTTATTATTTTTTTGGGGTGCTGGGCTAGTGAAAATCATGGAGGGCCAGTGGATTTTTTCTGCCACTAGCCCTGTGGGCTGGTGGCTGAAAAAGTTAGTTTCAACCCCTGACTTACCTGATTATGGCATAGTTTGTGTGATTCACCACTCATATACATACAAACGTCAGCTGTGGTCATACATATAGCAAGCCCATATCCTCACCCCCCAAAACACCCAAACCAAAAGACTTCACTTTGCCTGTTTGTTGTGTCGGAGGGGTGGGAGGTTGTTTGGATTGCTGTGTTGCTTTATTTGTGTTAATATCATTTTTCTTATAAACTGTCTTTATTGGTGGGGTTGGCTGGGGTGACATGACACTGTGTGTTTACAGTTGGGCCTATGTCTGGCTTCTGGCCACTGCATTGTCACTTCTGTGTGTTTAATAAATAAGATGATGTGCTGTGCTGCCTTGTTTGGGGTGAGTGTATATGGGGGCGGCTTCTGTTGTGCTGCATTCATTGGTTCTGCATCCTAAAACAGTGCTTCTCTGCTGATATTGGTTGTTGTGCCCTTTAGTAATGTCTCGCATAAGAATAAACATTCCGTTTCTGCATCTTGCAATCATCCAATGCCTGTGACTGCATATAATTCTGGATCCCACTTGTGTCCATGGCATGATCTTTTCCTTCATCTGGACTGCATATTAGTAAGTTGTGGAACTCCTTTTGTGCGCACTTCTGCCACATGGATTTCTTAGAGATTGAGTATTATGTTGTTCCCGTTCCTCATAATGTGTTTCCGGTTGTGGCGCTCTTATTTTTTCTGTTCACATACTACATGCAACAGAACTTTTTCATTCTGTTTTTCTTGTTCCCTCAAGTGTCTCAAAGCTGTGGTGTGCCATTGTAATGATCTTATTGCTGCTAATCACATTTCTAGATTTTTTTTTCTACTTCTTTTTGTTTTTTTGTGGCCACTATTCAGGGCCACTATTCAGAAAGTATCTCGGTTGGTGTACACTGTAAAGAAACATGGCACATCTGGCTAAAAAAAGAAAGATTGCTGATGAGAACCGGACATTTCAAGATGACTGGTTTGATTATGGCTTCATCGGTAGGAAGGGACTGCCGTTCTGCCTGATTTGTCGAGAGTCTCTTGCCGGAAACAAGAAATTGAATGTACAGCGTCACTTCATGACAAAACATGCAGCATTTGCCACTAAATACCCTGAAAGACAAGCGACAGGAAGGTCTTTGAGGAGCTGGAAAAGAAACTTGGGAAGGAGCAAACTGTGCTGACATCGTGGTCAGCTATCTGCAAATCATCTCACAACAGCCAGCTTCATTGGAGCTCTGCAGGTGGTTCGCATAGGAAGCCCTTCATGGATGGAGAATTTTTGAAAGACGCGTTTCTTGAAATGGCTCCGTATTTGTTTGCAGAATTCCAGGAAAAAGACAAAATTGTTCGCCAGATTCAAGATTTGCCAATGTCTGCCAAGACCGTGAAGGATCGTGCACACAAAATGATGCAGGCTGTGGATTCTCAGGTAGTGAAAGATATCATATCATCTTCATATCTTTCTTTAGCACTTGATGAATCCACAGACGTCAAGGACACAGCACAACTGGCAATAATGGTTCTTTTTGTTTGTGGGTCTGGAGTAAAAGAGGAACTAGTGAGAATTTGCCCCCTGAAGCAACAAACCAGAGGAGAGGACCTCTTCAGTGCTCTCTGTAAGTATTTCCAGAAAGAGAACCTGCCCCTTGACAACATAGTGAGTATTTGTACTGATGGAGCCCCCAACATGACTGGATGTCACAAAGGACTTGTAAAGCTGCTCAAGGAGAAACTGCAATGGTCAATTATTATTTTTCATTGCATTCTTCACCAGGAGTCACTGTGTGCCCAGTCCCTTGGAAAGAAGATGGCAGATGTTATGGCACTGGTTGTGAAAATTGTAAACACTCTTCTTGCCAGGGCTCTGAACCATCATCAGTTCAGACACCTTCTGGAAGAGCTGGATTCACAATATTCTGACCTACTGATATACAACAATGTTTGTTGGTTTTCCCGGAGTAAGGTCCTGAAATGGTTTGCAGGCTGCTTGACTGAAATTAAGCAGTTTTTACATGAGAAAGGCACTGTGCAAGAAGAAATGTCAAATAGCTTTTGGCTCCAGAAGTTTTACTTCTTGGTTGATCTGACTGGACACTTGAACAGACTGAATATTGGTCTGCAAGGAAGCGGCAATACTGTGTTCTCCCTGTGCGAACAGGTCCTGACATTCTTGTCAAAACTGAAAGTGTTCCAGAATGACTTAAAAAGAGGAACACTATATCACTTTGAATACCTTCGTAAATTTAAAATGGACAATGAGACATGAGCACCCAGCTTCACTATGAACACTGCAGTGCTTGAGGAAGCCATCAATGGGCTGATCAAAAACTTTGGTCACAGATTTAATGACTTCAGAATATATGTACCAACCTTCTGGTTTATGACCCAGCCGTATCAGTCAAATCTTGAAGAAATGCAGCTGGATCATTTTAACATCCCCATTGCTGACTTGGAGATGGTAGTGGTTGACTTCAAAGAGTCGCACATTTGGACAGATAAATTTAGACAGCTAAATGCAGAGCTAGAACATCTGGAAAGATGAAGGGCAGAGCTAGCGGCAGCACACAAGTGGGCTGAGATGGAAAGGCTGCCAAAGACAGATGGGTTCATCTTCCAAGTTTGGATGGCGCTCCCTGATAATTTCAAGACAATGAAGCGCCTTGCTTTTGGCATGCTGTCAGTTTTTGGCTCCACCTATCTGTGCGAACAAGTGTTCTCTCTCACGAACTATATTAAAAACAAATTCCACTCTCAGCTCACTGATGGATCATTAGATGTCTGTACTCAATTAAAACTAACCAGCTATGAGCCAAATATAGAAAAGCTGAGCAAAGGGATGCAAGGCCAGAAATCGCACTAATAAAAAGTACTGAATTGAACAGTGATGTCTGTATTTTGGGGAAAAGGTGGGTGTTTTTTTTTTTTTTGGGAAGCCTGCCTTTCATTAATTGGCACAGAAAAGTGGTGACAGAGCAGTACTGGTTGTATCTTGAGAAGATGCATTTGTAATAGCAAGCAGTTTGTGCAATGGAACAGAAAAGAGGTTACTTGACAAGTACTGCAGAGAGAGATTTTTCTTGTAGACAGCAGTTCATGCATTAGTACAGAGAACTGGTGGCTGAGCAATACTGGTTGTACTTTGGTAAGAGGGATGTTGAATAACCAGCAGCTTGTGCATGGGCACAGAGGTGGATTCTGGTTATTCAAACTCCCTCTTGCCAAAATACAAACCTGGTACCTGAACAGTACTGGTCTGATCATGGGAAGAGGGTTCAGCAGTTCATGCATTGCCACAGAAACATGGTGCCTAAGCAGTGCTGCCTGTTTTGGAAACAGGGATGTTGAATAACCTGCAGTTTAGGCTCTAGCACAGATAGTGGTGCATGAACCTTATTGTATTTTGGTAAATGGGGTTTGAAACAAGAGGTTGCTACATTTGCACAGAATGTATTTATTCAACAGAAACTGCTAATTCATTTGCACAGCAAATTTATTTATTCAATAAACACAGCACATTTGTTTGCACAGAATGTATTTATTGCTCAAGAAACAGTGAATTCATTTGCACAGAAAATGTATTCAATAACAATTAAATTCCTCTTAATATAGCAGTCTGTGTTGTTCTTTTAACAAAGTAACATACATTTTTACATAAAATGACATGTTTTGAGAATGTCTGGCACATACATGTGCATGTTAGTCACGACCACATTTTTGAATGGCTCTTTTGCGGTTGGCCATTTTTTGGTCATTGGCCATGCGGCTCCCAGGCCGGAAAAGGTTGCAGACCCCTGTGTGTTGTGGGGTGGGGGGAGCTGGTATCTGAGGCTATGTAGAATGGGGTAGCTGACGTTTGGGACTGGTACTAGGAGTTAGCACCTGGGCGCATGGGTGATGGTGGCAGTAACAGTTTATAGTATTGTTGCCTTTATTTTATGTGGCACTCTTCGGAGGCTCAGGGCACCACTAAAAATATGAAACAGTAGCAAAATACATTTTTGTATTTTTTATTTAGTGTGCTTCATTGGTTTTCTGCAAACAACAATTGTACCATTGATCCAACTGAAACAAAGACAATAAGTAACCATTGAGTTCAGAAATATACTTCCCTATCAATCAGTAACATAGATTATGTATTGGAAAGCATTAAGGAAATAAGGTTGCTTGCTTTCCCATCCTCCCCACCCTCCTCCCCTCACGCACCACCCCAGTCTGCCACTAGTTAATATAGGTAATAGTTGCCTCAAAGGAAAAACAAAAGAGAAATTTACAAAAGAAAGAAACAAAAAAGAGAAAAGGGGATGGATTACTGGGGCTCTCTTAAGTGCGAAAAATTGTAACAAATCTTTGGACATTGTTGGCAGGAATCTAGCTAATTGAAACAAGGATGTAGAGTGGTTCCCATCTTTGTTTGTATTTACCCATACCTTTTGAAATTCCTGTGATGGCAAGCTCAGCTTGTAGGGCAAACATGATTTCTTTGAACCATTCTACATAGCTGGGAGTGGTTGAATCTTACCAATGCCTCAATATTACTTTCTTAGCACTTGCTGAAATTAGAGCCATATGGGCCCTCTGATTACTCCCTAGTAGTGCTTTGTAGTCACCTAGAATGCACATTTCTGGGTTAAAGCTATCTGTCAGAGTAAGCAATAAATCCAATCTATTTTGGATGCTATTCCAGAAGGGAGCAATTTTTGTCACATGACCATAACATATGAATTAGATCTGCAGGGGCTTGATGACATTTAGAGCACTGGTTAGAAGGTAAAATACCCATTCGGTGTGTAGTTTAGAAGGGGCATAGTATAGATTATGATTAATGCAAAACAGCATATATATATATATATATATATATATATATATATATATATGTCCCATTTAATACAATTATATAGTTGAGTCCAAATAGAAGGCCAGTCTCTAGCAGTAGTAGACAATGGAAGGGTATTATCCCACCAATAAAATCTTTGACCCTCTAAAGTAGCCACCATTGATAAAAGAAATGTATATGAATAGGACGTCAAATGGGAAGTAGGAATGGATTTGAAATATGCAAGTAAGGTAGTTGTGAAAGAACTGGCCCATGTCCCTGATCCAAAATTTTGTGTCAACATATGTGATAACTGGAGATATTTGAAGATAAAGACATTTTGCCAGTTAAAAAGGCAGCCTTCTTTTAAGGGAAGCAATTTTGTTCCTGAACCATCTGGTCCCACGTTCTATACCTATCTGTGGCCAAAAGAGATGTGCTTTGACTGTTCTATCCGAAATTAATAAGTTAGGGTTTTGAAACGGGGGCTGTGAGGTATCTCTATAAACATCTGTTTTGAGAAGGGCATTTAGTTGATGTTGTACCTGAATTAAGGAATTTAGGGGATTATCATGTAAAGGATTAGGAAGATATTTTTTTTTGATAAAGGGAAGAGCTTTGGGATCCATATGATAAGCTGCACAGAGATCTTGTTCAATCTTGATCCAAGGAGGGGAGTAACCAACATCCCGAGTATTATGTAAAGGTTGTAACCAATGTCGTATTCTAGTCAAGTGAATCGCTAAATAATATATATATAGAAGTTTGGAGCTTGAGGACCGCCATCTGCTTTCAGTCTAGTAAGCTTAAAATAGTTCTGTCTAACTTTTTTAGCTTGCCATATAAACTTACTGAGAATACCATGTACTTGTGTGAACCATGGAAGTGGAAGGGCCCAGTCTAACATTTATGAAGGGTATAATAGGCGCGGTAGAACATTCATTTTGATTATACTGATACAGCCCAACAGAGTTAATGGTAGTTTCGACCAACGCTTAAAATCTTCTGACAGGGTATTAACAAGAATATCTAAATTGAGTTTTTTCATGATTTGTGCTGAGGGATGAAGATAAACCCCAAGATATTTCATTTTGTCAGAGTTCCATTGTATCCCCAAATGAGCCCCATCAGCCTTTACAGTATATTTACAGTATTAAGGGGAAGAAATTCCATTTTTGACAGATTTAATTTGAAATTTGAAAATGATTTGAAATACAGCAGGGAGGGACTGATTAGGGTTAGAAATATGTAGAAGTAAGTCATCTGCATACACAGAAATTTTATATTCCGAGTTACCTATTGATATGCCCGGTATAAGAGAAGAAATTGTAATTTTCCTAATAAGAGGTTCTAAATAAAGATTAAAAAGATAAGGGGAAAGGGGGCAACCTTGATGGGTTCCCTGAGATAAAGAAAAGGGGGTAGAGAGAATGCCATTACATTGAATTTGAGCTGTTGGAGATGTATAAAGAATATTAACCCACTGGATAAATTCCAGAGGAATGTGGTATTTGGGCAGTAGCATAAAAAGATAATCCCATGACACCCTGTCAAAAGCTTTTTCTGCATCCAGGGAAACCAGAGCTGCTGGTATATCAGAATCACTGGATGCAGAAAAAATAGACTATTTTCCTAAGATGGTCTGAGGAAAGTCTATTCTTGATAAACCCGACCTGTTCCATACTAATAAGATGTTCCCAAACCTGGTTTAATCTAGATGAGAGAATTTTAGCAAAAATTTTGAGATCCACATTTATAAGAGAGATAGGTATGTAGTTACTGATCTGTAGGGGATCTCTGTTGGGTTTAGGGAGTACTACAATGGTGGCAAGGGTTAGCAAAATACATTTTTTTAATTAGTACTTAAAAACTGGCATAAAAACATAGAAACATAGACTTTGATGGCAGATAAGGACAGCTTGGCCCACTTAGTCTGCCCATTCCCTACCTATTGGATAAGCTGCAGGTCCTAGTTAACTAACAGCCTACTTCTTCCTATGCCCCCACAAAAATTGCTTTATGTCTGTCCCATGCATTCTTGAATTCCCCCCCTGTTTTTGACCCAAAAACCTCTTCAGAAAGGCCATTCCATGCAGCCACCACCCTCTCTGTGGAAAAAATACATTGCCCCTGAGTCATCCCCCCTCTATGTTCTAATTGTGTCCCCTTGTTCTTGCACATGTCTTTTTCTAAAAGATGCTACCCTCTTGGACTTTGTTGATTCCCTTGAGGTACTTTTATCATGTCCACCCTCTCCCTTCTTTCCTCAAGAGTATACATATTAAAAGACAAAGAACCTCTGTGTGCAAGCACTGAGGCAATGATTACCCCAATGGGCATTTGGCTGGGAAGCCAAGTTTCAAAGAAATACAAAATCACACATGACCCCACAATGCGAAGCATCATGAGCTGCATATGCAAATCACCACAGAATATTATGCTGGTTCAACTTTAAGCAGAAATGCATGGTGCTGAAAGTCCTCTCACACAGTTTGCAAAGGGTGCCAACAGAAGACATAGACATGTGTTTCATCCTACCAGGACTCATCAGAATGCCTCATCTGTCTGACACCCCAGTGGAATGAACCAGCTATCCTAAGATAGTCTATCTGGGTTATGTTGTGGTGAACCCAATTAAAACAAAAAACTGTTTAAAAGATAAAGAACCTCTGTGTGCAAGCACTGAGGCAATTATTACCCCAAAGGGCATTTGGCTGGGAAGTCATGTTTCAAAGAAATACAAAATTACACATGACCCCACAATGCAAAGCATCATGGGCTGCATATGCAAATCACCACAGAATATTATGCTGGTTCAACTTTAAGCAGAAATGCATGGTGCCGAAAGGCCTCTCACACAGTTTGCAAAGGGTGCCAACAGAAGACATAGACACGTGTTTCACCCTACCAGGACTCATCAGTATGCCATATTAAGCTCCTTTAGTCTCCCTCTTCATATGGTTTCTGGTGCAGACCCTGCACCATTTTAGTTGCCCTCTTTTGGACTGCCTCCATCCTGTCTATATCCTTGGGGAGATGGAGTCTCCAGTATTGCATGCAGTACTCCAAATGGGGTCTCACCAGTTGACTGTGCAGAGGGATAACAACTTCTGTTTTCTACTGGTGATGCCTCTCCCTCTACATCCCAGTATCCTCCAACCATCCCTACTGCCTTCTCACATTGTTTGTTAACATTTAGGTCATCTGATATGACTACTCCCAGGCCCCATTCCTTTTTTATGTTGATTGTATGCATGCGCAAGAAACATATTTGCGGCAGCTTTCCAGAAGCAGGTTGTGGAGGTGCAGCACTGTTGTGGCCAATGCCTCCACAGCCTTTAAAGGCTTTGCCCTCTTTCCTCAATGCCATGGCATGCTGCTGCTGACACTAGTTCAGCCAGTGTGCCACAACCTTGTAAGGTTTCAGTTGCTGCAATCAGGGGTCGCTCGGCATTGCAACGTAAGCCATTCGCTGCAATGAGGAAGCGACCTGTCATTGCTGGATGGAACCATATTACAGTGATACTGTTTGTGAACATGGCGGTGGCTTGCTGCCATGTTCACAAACAATAATGATCCCCGCGGTGCCAATCCCTCGGCAGCATGCTTGGCCCCACCGTGTTTGTTTGCCAATGGGGCCCCAATCCCATTGGCTTCAGTGCCCTAAGGTTGATGTTGCCAACAGGGGCCCATTCCCCATTGGCATTAGTAACCTCCCACTTTTGTTGTGTGTGCCAACAGGGTGCCCAATCACCGCGCAGATAATGCCCCTCACTTTTGTTGTGCACAATCATAAGCTCTAATCCTATTGGCCAAGCAGCAGCCCCCCAAAAGAAGACCCATTGAATGCTGAAGCCCACCCCAGTGTGCCACATGACCCTGTAAAAACAAAAATGGTCCCGCAATGTTTTGTTTTCCCTATGGAAAAAGAAATGGTCCCTCGGTGGTCTCCTGCCCCCCCACAGAACCTGCACCAACCCACTGTGCACCCTGCCTCCCCACACCCCCTCACCCCATACTTACCTCCGGAGTCTGGCGCAACCATCTTCGGTGGACTGGGAACACATCTGCACTCTTCAAAGCTGACAGCAAACTGAGGAAATGCCGTAAGCTGTATAATGGAATAAATAGGGTTTTTTCAACTTTGATGCATATCTCAGGCATTTGTTTGGAATTTTGGCACCAAATTTTCAACATGGGGTTTTGGGACCCCTCCTCATGAATTATGGCACTGTCATGGCGTTATTCGGCCCCGAAAGGTGATTTTGTGGTTACTGCACAGAATCACCTTTGGGACTGATTAATGAAACGACAGTGCCAGTGTTCATGAGGTGGGCTTTCAAAAGCCTATGTTGCAAATTTGATGGGAAAAATCCAAAATGACTGTTTTACGAGCGCAGTATTGCGGCTGTGCTGTTATTAACGCCAGAATCTTTGCAAACTTGCAATATTTTCACGCCAAATTTTCAACGTTGTCATTTTTTCACACCTACTTGTGAACAGTACAGCTGTCATTTTTCACATCCTGGCTGAAACGTGTTTTCGCACTTCCAGTGCAGAATAGCGCTGTTGCACTGGAAAATCAGAGTTCAGGACAGATTAAGAAAATGGCAGTGATACTGTTCATGAGCAGAGGTCCTACAATGCCTATGTTGAAAATTTGGGGACAATACTCCATAAAATGACTGTGTTATGAGCGTGCATTGCGCAGTTTGCATGCACGCTCATAACCTCGCGAATTAATAATATTTTCACTCCAGATTTTCAACATTGCCATTCTTCTGCACCTCCTTATGAACAGTATAGCTGTGATTTTTCACATCCTGGCCAAAATGTGTTTTCACAGTTCCAGCGCAGAATAGCACGGTCGCTGTGGGAAACCCATGTTTGAGACACATCATGAAAATAACAGTTACACTGTTCATTAGCAGAGGTCCTAAAATGCCTATGTTGAAAATTTAGTGATGAAAGTCCATAAAATGAGTGTGCTACGAATGTGCATTGTGCAGTTTCCACACACGTTCGTACCATTGTAACTTTGCAATATTTTCACTCCAGATTTTCAACATTGCCATTTTTCCACACCTCCTTATGAACAGTGCAGCTGTCATTTTTCACATCCTGGCTGAAATGTGTTTACGCTCTTCTGGCGCATAGCGCATAGCTCATAGCGAGGTCGCTGTGGGATATCAGTTTTCGGGACACATTAAGAAAATCACACTGACACTGTTCATGAGCAGAGGTCCTAAAATGCCTATGTTGAAAACTTTGTGATGAAACTCCATAAAATGACTGTGTTACGAGCGTGTGGTTGTGCAGTTTCCACACATCCTAGTAAGTTCGCAAATTAGTAATATTTTCACACCAGATTTTGAACACTGGCATTTGTTCACACCTCCTTATGAACAGAACAGCTGTAATTTTTCACATCCTGGCTGAAAAGTGATTCCGCACTTCCGACGCAGAGTACCGCAGTCACTGTCGGAAATTAGTGCTTGGGACAGATAAGGATCGAGCGACTGACGGGGGGAGTGACTGAGCTCAACTGAGCTCTGTCAGAACTGCTGCAGATTTCTTTGTGGGCAGGAAAAGATGCCAACACAGGCAGGAGCCCAGTACAAAAGGGCAGCCTGCAGCACCAGGAGACACAGAATGAGCGAGTGAGGGAGGGGGAGTGAGTGAGCTCAACGGTGCTCTGTTGGGACTGCTGCAAATTTGTTTGTGGGCAGGAAAAGGCAGCAATGCATGCAGGGGCTCAGTACAAAAGGGCAGCCTGCAGTTGTGGAAAAAACAGAATGAGCGACTGACAGAGGGGAAGTGATTGAGCCCAACGGAGCTCTATCGTGACTGCTGCAGATTTCTTTGTGGCCAGAAGAAGGCAACAACGCAAGCAGGAGCCCAGTACAAAAGGGCAGCCTTCAGCGCTGACATAAATGGAACAAGCAAATGAGAGAGGAGGAGTGAGCGAGCTTAATGGAGCTCTGTCTGGACTGCTGCAGATTTCTTTGTGGGCAGAAAAAGGTGCCAACAGAGGCAGGAACCCACTACATAACGGCTGCCTGCAGCACCAGGAGAAACAGAATGAGCAAGTGAGACAGGCGGAGTGAGTGACCTCAATGGAGCTCTGTTGGGACAGCTGCGGATTTCTTTGTGGGCAGAAAAAGGTGCCAAAGCAGGCAGAAGCCCAGTAAAAAAGGACAGCCTGCAGCGCTGGGAGAAACACAATGAGTGAGTGAGAGAGGGGGAGTGAGCGAGCTCAATGGAGCTCTATCGTGACTGCTGTGGATTTCTTTGTGGGCAGAAAAAGGCAGCAATGCAGGCAGGAGCCCAGTAGAAAAGGCCAGCCTGCAGTGCTGGCAGAAACGGAACGAGCGAGTGAGAGAGGGGGAGTGAGCTAGCTCAACAGACCTGTGTCAGGACTGCTGCAGATTTCTCTGTGGGCAGAAAAAGCCACAAACAGAGGCAGGAGCCCAGTATAAAAGGGCAGCCTGCAGCACCAACAGAAACAGAATAAGCAAATGAGAGAGGGGGAGTGACCCACCTCAATGGAGCTCTGTCAGGACAGCTGCAGATTTATTTGTGGGCAGAAAAATGTGCCAATGCAGGCAGGAGCCCAGTACAAAAAAGCAGCCTGCAGCACCGGGAGAACAGAATGAGCGAATGACACATGGGCAGTGAGCGAGCTCAGCAGACCAATGCAATCAACATTTGGCATTGACAAATGCTTGTTGTTGTTACCACCTCCCCCTATTGTGTATTCTTCCCCTGGCTTTTTTTTTCCCTCAGGTGCATTATTTTGCACTTCTTTGTATTGAATCTAAGCTGCCATACTTCTGACATCTGACATAGCTTTGGGGATCATAAAGCCCCCAAAGCATGAGCGAATAAGGTTTTCAGACCCTGCTTGAAAGCCTCTACCCCAGAATACCACCTCTTGGTCCATCCCTGTGTCTCTCACTAGGGAATCACTTGGAGGGAATAAGCAAGGTGAATTCCACTGAACTGTTTAGCCTGAGCAACAGTTAAATGTGTGGGGATATGAGTGGAAAATGATGCAAGGAGGTACAAGGTCCAAGAGGGATTTTTTTTTTTAATGGAAAGGATAGCAGAACCATGGAACAGTCTTCCAGCCGTGGTGGTGGGTGCAAAACCATAAATGATTTCAAGTAGAGCTGAGACAGAATGAAAGTTGTAGTGGCTAATGTGGTGGTTATAGTAGATAGGGGAAAAATTGGTCCCAGGGTTTAAAAGGGAACTACACTGGATGGACCTTTGATCCTTTTTGTCATCTTTGTTTATGTTTCCATTGCATGCATTTTGCTGTTACCCACTTTGGGGATTTCCTCCATCTTTGCCTTGTTAGTCCCAATGTCTTCCATGATTCTAGTGGTGCATTTTATTTGGGAAGGGGGGATTTTGGGTCCTGCAATTGTACCCTGCTCCGGAATGTGAGGTGCATACTGGATGCAGGCCCCATCCCAACAAAAAAGGACAGAGAATGAACTGTTTCTTTTTTCCCCCTATAAATACTTTTTGCTATTTGCCAGTTTTGGTTTCTCCCCAGTCTCAATCTCACGTGTCCCCAACCTGACACACGCATGTGAAGGCATGCTCACATCACACCCTATGGGATGCCCCACCCTACCAGTTACCCATTACTGCCTGCCACTGGAGTTCCCTCCGGTGATGGTAGTACTGCAGGCGGGTGACCCACCCCACTCTGGAGAGGAGATCCAACGCTCAATCCTGCCCCCCCCCAGGCAGGAACCTATTGAGGTAATGCCTCTCGACTACTGTCCTTTCCTCTTTTGAGCCCATTGTTTTCCCCCTTTTTGAGGTAAACACTGCCAAGTTATGGTGTGGGTGGATCGGGTTGGTGATTTCCTAGACACCCTACCTCATACTATTTCAAGTTATGTACTCTAGGTGTCAGGAATAGCCCAGTAACAGCCCAACTTTCATTTACTATCTGGCTGATTGTGCCTCCTGCTGCTGATGTCAAGATGTCCTAACTGTCTGTAACTGCCAGCATGTTCCAGTCATGGCCTGCCTGTAGTTAACCTGGAACATTGCTTGCCCACCCCCCCCAGATACCACTTAATTAAATCTACATACTGTATTTTTGTTAGTGTTTTTTTGTTGTTGTTGTTTGTTTGTTTTATATTATAATGCCCTTTTGGGCTTCTGCTGTGGCCACTGCAGCTATCTCTGGGCTCTCCTAGCTCGAATGTGTATTTCCGTTCCCCCCCCCGCTCATGTAATTGACCCTCTTAGGCTTGATTGCAGGTGGCTTGTCTTTACAACAAAATTTAGCCCTTTGGCATTCCTAAAGCCATAGTGTGGCTTAAACTATGCCACACCTGCTGCTGCTGCCATCCCGTCTTCTCCCATTCTTACCACTCCCCCCAACAGGTTTTACTATTGCCACGGGAGTGGTTTTACTCCCTGGCAGCTCCTGCCACTTCTGCACTCCCTTCCTGGCTTCAGCATTACTGCTGGAGTGATTTCACTGAATGGCAGCTCTTTCCAGCTTCCAGCCCCGATTTCCAAAACAGTTATTGCATCCATGGGATGTGGCTGTTCTGTGGCCTCCTCCCTGCTGTTGCTTCAGCACCTTAGGGCATAAACAAACTCTGCCACCAAAGTGGTGGGAAAGGTGGTGGTGGGCAGGACACTTCCAATATTGCCTCCTCCAATTTCTGCTGGCTCCTTTCTCTCTCACCCCCACCTGTGAAGAATGATCCACAGCCTGAGCTCTGTGTAGTCTGCTAGTTACAAGTGCCCACAGGCACTTTCACTCTAACATGATTGCGCTATGTGGCTGGCTGCAGGTGCAACCCAAGTGTATCCTCATCCTGCCACCATTCCACATCAGCAGCACCCCCACAATACTGTGGCTCAAAGAGCCCCCACTAGACCTCTGAGAAGGGTAGCAATTCATTTCAAAGAAAAATTGGCATTGACCACAGGGTACTAGACCATAAGGACTACCAACTTACTTTATAGCCCCCCAGACATTCCTCCTACCCGGTCATAATGTCACACGCTTAATAGCATACGACATTATGGCTATACCTGAAAAGCGAGGTAGTTTACAGTGAGTGGTGCAATACCGTGAATACTGCTTTACGCGGTATTGCACCACTCTAGACATCCCAGGCAGAGGATGAGACCTCTGTTGGGATGGGGTTGCACTGAGCAGCTGTTGTGGCTCAATGTACTAAGCCACTGCAGCAAAGAATCCAGGTGCTACATCTGGGACCAAGTTTGATTCCCAGTCCCAGAAACTTTTATTTTTTTTAACAGGTTGTGCACTCCCCGAGTTACCCCCCCCCACCCCAAGTTGAGAATCTTTACTGGGGAAGGTTCAGGGGGTGTGGAGGTAGAACCTCCCAGAAAAAAAGTGTTATGCCGCATGGCAGAAATCATGCTATATTGGCAGCGCGATTTTGCCATGCAGCATAATGTCTTGCAACATTATGACCCCATGCCAGCGCTCCTAGCCCACAAGACCACCTGTACCTTTCTTTTATTTACCAACAGGACTACTAGCCCCTGAAGAGCTTCCACAAGGCCACCTGGCTACCAGGTACAATACTAATCCCTGGGCCACCAATAGGAGTACAGGGGGTTTTGGCTGAGCCCCCTCCCAAATTACATTTCCTTTCCTCTGTTTCTGCTCCATTATTTTTTTCCTCAGCTAACCTAATTTTAATTTGTTTGACAGATCTAACAGGATATGGACTCCTACATATCAGAGAAGTATAATTCTATGCCTAACCTGTCTTTTGCACCCTTACTGTACCCCCTCAGAGCTATGGATTCTTTGTTACCCCCTTTTCTATTTTTTTTTTTTACAGGTGTGAAGGACAACATCCCTTCAAGACTCCTACCTCTGGCTCCAGTAGTGCTCACGTAAGACCTTCTACTTAATCTGTATTGATGGGTTGACTGTAATGGTGTGCCAACACCCATTACATGCTGAATGTGGGCCACTTGCTCTTGGGCTCCCCCCCAGTAATTGTTTCATGTTCCCTTTTGTATCCCTCTTAGCCCTAGCAGCAAGCTCTTGAGCCCCATCCCCAACTTAAGGCTTCCCCACTCCCATAGCCATGTTGTTAGACTCCAGACTGCCCCCAGTCATGGCCATGGGTTTCCAATCCCGCAGTGTCCTGGGTGGGGGTAGAGTGGTTCATGTGGTCCCCTAGGTGGTCCAGATGGGAGAAGAGGGTGAATGTATGCGGGGGACTCTATTATGTGGGTTCTCTTGAAGGTTCAGGTGGAGGAAGAGGGGTCATAGCAGGGGAAGCCTTATTGAGGGTAGCTTTGGTGATTTAGGTGAGTAAATAGGCTCCAAGGGAGCCAACAGGTGGTCTGTGGGGGGGCGTAGTATGGTAGCTGTTGAATTCTGGTTTTGGGGTTCTAGGAATTGTGTGAAAGAAGGTGCAGGTTGTGTCAGAATCCTGGTTTGGTAACCCTAAAGAAAAAGTCTGAGTGGAAAATGAAGGGGGAGTATGACAGCATACCAAATTGCAGAATCCCGATACCCAGGAGCCCGAAAATTATAGCCCAAAAGTTGGTATCCCAACAGTCTGGAATTGCCAGCAGCAGAGTTGGCAATTGTAAATAAGGAGGAGGAGGGGGTGGCGAAGCCCCCCCGAGACACAGAAAAAACATCATCTGCGTGCAGTTCCAGATTTTCAGGATACCGACTGGTGGGCTATAATTTATTGGCTCCTGGGAGTCGGGATTCGGCATTCCGGTATGCTACAGTAAATCTGATGAAGGTGCATGTGGGTATCTGGCCCCTGTTTTAGGGTCCTAAGGATGGTATGAGTGGGAGAAGTTTATGCAGATGTGTTTCAGACCCAAGTTCTATGGACCATAGGGTGCTCCAGATGGGAGAAGGGGTGGAAGTGAGTGTGGGACCCTTGTATACGAGTCCAATGGCTGGTCCAATTAGAAAATAAGGGAATAGGTGTTAGTTGGACACCTATTCATGGGTCCCTTGCCTGGTGCTGCTAGAAGTAGAGGGTAGAGGTGAGTTTAGGACACCTGTCTGGGAGTTCAAGGGTTGGACAGCATGGGGGATGAATGTGGAGGCTGGTGTCAAATACTTTTCTAGAATGTGCAGGACTGGTCCTGGTGGGTAGAAGGATGGACATACAGTAGGTGAGAAATGCCAGTTTGAGATTCCAGAGCTAGTCTGGGTGGTTAAAGAGGAGGGACTTAAATGAGGGAGGGCAGTATAGTGGTCTCAAGGCTTGTTCAGGTAGAGGGATATTGGGACATAGGTGGGAAAAGCTGGTCCAGGGGTCCCACGGCAAGTCTGGATCAGCAGGCAGGGGAAAGATAGATGTGGAAGGCTAGTCTCATGGTCCAAGGGGTTTTCTGGGTGAAGGAACATGGTGACATACATGAGGACAGCCAGTATGGGTTCCCAGGGATAGTCCAAGTGTACAAAAAGGAGCGATTTTCATAGGAAAAGCTAGACCTTGGTTCCCAACACTGATCCAGATCGAGGGACAAGAGGACATACAGTAAAGCCCGTTAGGATAAAGTGCAGTATCATAATGTCCTGCATGACAAAAGGGACTGACTACCACTGAGATTGCATTGTTTACTGTATTAACTCAGCTGCAGCATGCTACAGAATGAGGTTTAATCCTGGCAGGCTTCACATGTACAGTAGGTGTGGTGGCGGATCCAGTGCTCCCAGGGCTGGTCTGAATGGGTGGACAATGGAAACATAGACCTGGGAGGCCAGTCATCCCAAGGCTGGTCCATTTGAAGATATCATGGTGCATAGATGAGGCAGGCCAGCCCAGCAGTTCCTTGGCTGATTCAGGGTGGAGGGCAGGGAGAATGTAGGTGGGGAAGACGGGTTTGAGTTCCAATTGCTGGTCTGAGTGGACAGAGAGGGGACATGTAGGTAGGGGAAGCTATTCAGAAGTCCTAGGGCTGGTCTGGGTGGACAAAAATGGGGCCCATTGGTGGGACAGACAGTTTCTCTGATTTGATGGCCATTTGATTTTTATGTTTCAGGACTGTTGCACTTTAAAGGAAAACTCTGGTTTGCAGGGGTTCCTGCCCCTGCAAACCTTACTCTCCAGTTTAGGCTTAGTAGAAAAAGTCTCTTTTTCCTCCCACGGCAAAGTTGTTTAATTTAATTTTGAAAAGTCCGCTACACTAAAGTATGGCAGACGCTTACAGCTCCATTTACTGTAAAGGTGCAGCGCTGCACTGTGCACTTCAATGCATTTGTACTGAAGCGCACGGTGCAGCACCGCACCCACACCTTTACAGTAAATGGAGCTGACTAAACGTCTGCCATACTTCTGTGCAGCGGACTTTTCAAAATTAAATTAAACGACTTTGTCGCGGGAGAAAAAAGCGTCTTTTTCTACTAAACTTAAACCAGACGGTAAGGTTTGCAGGGGTGGCAGCCCCAGCAAACCAGTTTTCCTTTAAAAGGTATTTCAGGTACAGCTGAAGGTCTTGTTCTTAACAGTTTATTACTAGTATTTCAGTATTCTTTTTGAAGGCTAATTAGCATTTTTTGTGCACTTTTTGAACAGCATTTGAGAACAAACTTGAGACATTTTTCAATGGATAAAAACTGGTGTTTGAGGTACAATCGAAGTCAATTTGAATTACTTCCAAAACTGAAGTATATTTGAAGGCCTTCATTTTAGGCAGAAAGGAAGGGTATTCTGGGTGGAATTGAAGGGCTTTTTTATAACAGTTTTTTACCAGTCTTTTAACCTTCTTTTTGAAGGCTAATTAGCATGCTGTTGCCGTCTACTGCCGCTCCCCCCTACCACCCTCTCTTCGCCTGCCGTCTTTCGGCTCCATAGGCCCGGCCGCAGGTTGGTACCTCACCCCGCTGTTGCCGTATCTGACAGCACCTCCTTTCCACTTAATCTCTCCCTCCCATCCTTTTGCCAGTTTTCCCTTCCTCGTGTCTTTTCTACTGATGCCTATCCTCTCTTATTTTCTGCCTTCTACTATTCACATTTCTGAGTATGTTCCATGATCAAGTGCTAAAGTAAATTTTTGTTTACTAGTGTATGTTACATTGCCATATGTATTTCTCTCTGCATTTTTTGTACTCGTTGTCTTAATAATCTGGCTGTACTCTTTGTGTGTTGTAATTGTACCTCCCAGGTCGTGCCTGAAAACAGTCACTTGCTGACTAGCGCACTTACCCGGTTAACAAAAACTAAATAAAATAAAATAAATAAAATTTCATGTGCACTTTTTGAAGGGCATTTGAGAACAAATTGAGAAGTTTTTCAATGGATAAAAACTGGTATTTGAGGTACATTCTAAGTAAATTTGAATTACTTCAAAAACATGAAAATAACTGGATCAGTTTTTAAAAAAATGAAGAATACTTGAATTGAATTTGAAGGCCTTCTTTTTCTGTGTGGGCATCCAGATCAAATTTATGTAGGAAAAAACTTATTAATGAACCCTTAAATTTTAAAGCATCTGAGATTTATACAGTACATTAATAAATATATCGGGAGACAACTTTGATGTAAGTTTCAGGACCCCACAGTGTATGGAACGTTTCTGGTTCAAATATAACCAGGTAAAATTCTCCCCACTGTGGACCCCCTTCATTGCAATACCCCTCACAAAACCAATGCTTAGAAACTAAGAGTAATGTTCTGAAATGAGGGGGTACATGTAGGAAACATGACCCACTGACTGCAACAGAGATGTGAAATGCTATGTGCACCCAAAGCAGTTTTGGACTCAGAACAATTTTGCACTGGGGGATGGTGGCTTAAGTTAAATTGAGACAATCCAAACATCAGATTTTGCATTTGCAAAATAGCTTGTTCTGGAGCATGATAGAGGAGTCTGCTTCTATTCAGGATATCCCAAGGCATGTTACAAGTGTTGGACAAGAATCCTTCTGTCAAACATATGTAACAAATCACAGTGTGGGGTATGCTGTGAATTTGGTCCCATTGGTATGCAATGTGCAAATCACTCCAGATGTAACCTATATGAGGATATGGGCATGATTTTAACAATTGCCCCTGGGCATCCCGTAACAAACCCAACAGCATCAACTCTGAGGATTTAATAAAAAGCACAAAAGGACTTTGGGTGTCCATACAAACAAGAGGATGTACCAAAGACAGACAAAACTGCCCCTGAAAGTACCCCCCCCAAAGACCCTGGCTCTGTAATAATAATTGAAGAAGTTCACAGACATTAGACTGTATCTACTAATGAACAACCCCCCAACCAGAAGGACAAAAACCTGAAACTAATAAAGACACTAACACTCATGCATTACTGCAACCTGTATGCTACTCAGAGCAGCATGCAGAAGAAGACTTGGGGGTTCTCAAGCATGCAATCCCCACAAACCTGGCTAGCACCACAACTGAGGAGACACGCTACCTGACGAAATAAACCAAAACTTGAGCAAGTGGACATAAACATTGAAAATTCTTATGATCGCCTTTCCACCTCCAATTGGGAGGACTCAGAAGATCTTGACTCTGATACTTCTTCCACACTGTTCGAACACATAAAACTAGAAGACACTAAGATAGAAGGAAAGACGAAATGCAAGAAGAGACAATGAAAACTGGATTTTAGGGTTTCTTTTGTCAGTGTGTGTGAGTGTGTGTGTGTGTGTGTGTGTGTGTGTGTGTTTCCTTTCCCTTTGTAAGAACTAATGTCATCATTTACTTTAGCCACTGTTAACTGTTGCATTATGAGGAAAGGGTCTAAAAGGCAGATCATTTTTCAAGAAATGTTTTACTGTGCTATAGTTATTGTGTTTTTTGCAAGAAACTTGGATGCAATCTTCATTTTCACTACAACAAGCACAAAAGGCGTGGGTATGTGGCCTCTTGTATTGGTCCTTCGGATCAGACAAAGCTGACAGAATAGGAATATTATTCAGCAGGGCAAGGTGTAAAATACATAGGCTAATTGACTTAATACCTGGAAGAGTACTGATACCCCTCACATAGCATATGGGACCAGGAACCAAGCAGATTCATTAACATGTATGCCCAGCAAACAAAAGCTGAAAGAGTTAAACTGTTCAAAAATATACAACCTTAATTAGCCACAACTAAAAAAATGTATTTGGGTGAAGACTATCATTGCAGCATTGATATTAAGGTCAGACGTAAAAGTGGCAAAAAATATAGTGCAATGCTTTAGCTTTACAAAAATGCATAGAAATCCCAGAACCAATAGATTGTTTTACATTCCAGAAAACAGTGGCCTGATTCCAAGATGCATGGCGCAATTCGCGGGCATATGCGAGTTGTGCCATGTGGCACTACTCCAGGGACCCTGTGCCTTATTCCAAGACAGGCATGGTCCCCGGCACTTATGTCTTGTGACTTGCGGCAGCTATAGGCTAGCATCATAGGAATGGCGTAATGGCCCTGCGTCCCGCAAGTCGCAGCCCGCAGATAACTGCCCCCCTGAGCCCCCCCACTCCGGAATGCCTCCACATGCACCAGGGGACATTGGGGTTGGGCTGGCCAGGTGGCACTGGTGTTCGGGGAGCACTTTGGGAGATGGACCCTGAGGATCCCAGACATTTGGTGAGTGGGGGGTATGGCTGTGTAAGGGGGCATGGGGAGCACAGCTGTAGTCTTTCTGTGGTGCTGTGGAGTGGGCTTCCATCGATTGGCATGGACGGACGCCCCTTAGATCATCTCTAAGATGGTCTAACTCTGCTGCACCATTGCGGCTTCTGGAATCACATTTGTGGGTTACGGCAGCCACCCTTTTGGAATAGAGTGTAATTGCTGCCATAACCCACCCTTGTGCCATGCCGTTGCGGGTTGTGGGAATAGTGGGTGGCATAACCCACCTTTGGCGCAGCCCACATACAACATGACACAGGTTGCAAGTTGGAATCACGACTTGCATAATGCATGGCACAAGTTGTGATTTAAGCCATGGTATTCTGCATAAATCACCTTGCGCCATGCATAACGCATCTTGGAATAGGGCCCCAGGACTCCAATACATGTCTGAGAGGTAGAAATTCACAACCAAACTAGATTACATCTTTATATCTAAATGACTGCATGTGGTTATACCTGAAGTAATCCTAGTCTCTGACTGTCTCATAGTGTGCACTCAGGCACAGTTGTAGTACCCCAAAGTTAGGGCGGTACAACAAAGAAAAGAGGATCCTTTCCCCGATGTGGGAATTTTTTTTTTCCCTCTCTCTCTCTCTCTCCTCTCACTAGTCCCCCTCCCCTTTCCTGTAGTCCCACCGACCCATCCCAGTCTCCTTGTCCAGTTTTGCACTGTTCACCACTAAAGAGGGGGGTTGGGGGTAGGAGACTCTCCCCATGGGGCTTGTGCTGCCCAGTCTCCTGGCTGGATGACAGGACCTCCCCTGCCCTCAAAAAGGGCTGGGGAGTGGCTTAAGGGGGAGTCAGCGACTAGATGTGGAGAGTGGAGGACACAAGGAGCAAGGATAAAGAAAAAGTACTTGCAGTGTGTCCATGGCTCCTCCGGCATCACTCCCCTCACTCTTCAGTCCTGGGGCATTTGGTGGTGGCAGCAGCAGCAGCAGTAGGGTCAGTCAGGTGGGAGCGTGGCTCCCCGATGTGATTAGTCTCCTTCCCCCAGAGTCCCGAGTCGCTTGTGGGAAGTATCTGCAGCCAGACCTGGTGATGCCACCTAAAAATAGGTTTGGACGGAAACTGCATCCCGGACCTGTAGTTCCACCCCAGCAGCAGTAAGTGCTAGAAAGGAGATAGGTGGGAGCATGGCTTCCCAGCCAGGTCTTCTGCCTTCCCCAGCTGCAGTGGAATCCTGGATCGTGTCAGTGAATTGGACGAGTGCCGAGCTTATAATTGTACTTGTGCCATGGGCACTCAGGAAGTGGGGAGGAGAGGAAATAAATTGTTAAAAGGGCCAGTGCCTTAGTGAGGAAAAGGCAGGGGGGGGAACAGTGGGTTCCCTAGGAAAGCTACCAGCCCTGGGGGGGGGAAGTAGGAATTAACAGGTAGTGTGCCAACAGCCCTGAGGAGGAAAGAGATCAGAGAGCAGTGGGCCAAGTTCCCAAATCAATATAAAGTAAAGCTCCAGGGCTGGGAAGAGCCCCTTAGGTACTTCGTTTTGGTGTTACATTATTATTGTCATCTGTAGTTAAAAGGAGTGCCGTGACTTAAAAGCCCCAAGGGGTGGGAAGGGCATGCTGTGAGTCCAGGGGTGGCAGTATAGCCTAGGAGTTGGAGTGGTCTGTGGTGGATGGACTTCGTGCATCCAGCAAGCCTGGGTTTAAGTCCCACAGCCCCCACCCGGCAGGCCCTCCTTGGTAGCCATAAGAAGCATGATACCAGGTCCAGGAGTTCCAGAGACCCAGGCATAGAAGTGGTTAGTAAAATGAATGACACACGGGTGTGGCTGCAGAAAAAGCTTGAGCAAGAATGTCCTTAAAGGTGCAGCACCATAGAAACATAGAAACATAGACTTTGACTGCAGATAAAGACCACTTGGCCCACCTAGTCTGCCCATTTCCCTACCTACAGGATAAGCTGCTGATCCTAGTTAACAAACAGCCTATTTCTTTCTACCCCACCACAAGAATTGCCTAATGTCTGTCCCATGCATTCTTGAATTCTCCCACAGTTTTAGACCCCACAACCTCCTCAGGAAGGCTGTTCCATGTCTCCACCACCCTCTCTGTGAAAAAAATACTTCCTCACATTGCCCCTGAGCCGGCCCCCCTCTATCTTCAAATTGTGCCCCCTTGTTCTTGCACATCTCTTTTTCTGAAAGATGCTACCCTCTTGGATTTTGTTGATTCCACTGAGGTACTTAAAGGTTTCTATCATGTCCCCCCTCTCCCCTCCTTTCCTCAAGGGTATACATATTAAGCTCCTTTAGTCTCTCCTTGTATGGCTTCTCTTGCAGAAACTGCACCATTTTAGTTGCCCTCCTCTGGACTGCCTCAATCCTGTCTATGTCCTTGCAGAGATGGGTCTCCAGAACTGGACACAGTACTCCAGATAGGATGTTACCAACTGTCTGCACAGAGGGATAACAACTTCCTGATTTCTGCTGGTGATGCCTCTCCCTATACATTCCAGTATCCTCCCAGCCCTCCCTACTGCCTTCTCACATTGCTTGCTAACCTTAAGGTCATCTGATATGATTACCCTCAGGTCCCTTTCTATTTTTCTTGTTGTTACTACCTCCCCCCCATTGTGTAATCTTCCCTCGGGTTTTGTTTCCCAGGTGCATTATTTTGCACTTCTTTGCAATGAATCCAAGCTGCCATACTTCTGACCATTCCTCCAACCTTGCCATGTCCCTTCTCATCCTTTCCATGCCTCCTTGTGTATCAATCCTGTTGCAGATCTTTGTGTCATCTGCAAAGAGGAATACTGCTCCTTCCAGTCCCTCTCCAATGTCACTTATAATGACATTAAAAAGGACTGGACTCAGTACTGAACTCTGTGGTACCCCGCTAGTAACCCCTCTTTCTTCAGAGTGGACTCCATTTACAATTACCTTCTGTGTCCTGTTGTCCAGCCAATCTTTACACAGGCTACCATCCTGGGACCCAGTCCCAGGCTGGTTAATTTGATTATTAATCTTTTGTGTGGGACTGTGTCAAATGCCTTGCTAAAGTTTAGGTAGGCCATGCCCACAGCCCCTCCCTGGTCTACTACTTTGGTCACTCAGTCAAAGAAATCAATTAGATTTATCTGACATGACCTTCCCGCTGTGAACCAATGCTGCCTTGGGTCCTGTGCCCCACTGGCCTCTAGGTACTCAACAATTCTTTCCTTCAGAAGTGATTCCATCACTTTCCCTACCACAGAGGTCAAACTGACAGGTCTGTAGTTTTCTGCCTCTGTCATGCTCCCACTTTTGTGAAGGAGAATCACATCCGCCTTCCTCCAGTCCTCAGGTACCACACCATCCTCCCATGATTTGTTAAAAAGGGTAGTCAGTGATGTCACTAGTTCTCCCCTTAATTTTTTTAGCACCAGTGTTCTGGGCTTGACCCAACCTGAATTGTGCTGCAGCTTGCCTGGCACCCCCTAGAAACTGCACCCTAGGCCAGGACTGAACTGTCTGCTTAAAAATCTGAACCGATTGCTTGCTGTTGGACTGTGTTATCAAATTGTGTCCTTGTGTATTTGATGTCCAGCTTTGCCTTGTTGCTCCAACTTGCTTCGTCAGAGCCTAACACTGACCCAAGGAGGTCCCTGGCCCATCTGCCATCTGCAGCAGAGCCGTCTCCAGTGACATCAGCTTGTCTCATTGTTCCTCCCCAAATTTTCCAGCAGCAGTCCTGTGATGATAAGTGGTAGAGAGCTGCTGGTGAGGTATCCAGTAGTGAGTCAGCTTAGGAGCCACCCTGGCTCAAGTATGAGGGACCACAGTTAACGTTGTGCATGCCCTTTTCTCATTTTGCAGGTTCGCCATAAGAGTGCACATGCCCATGTCACACCACAGAATCAGCCTGAAGATTGTTAAGTCAGCAGTCATCTTGTTGAGATGTCATCTGGGTGCCAGTGACCTGCCAGTGGTCATTGCTGCAGATCATCCAGAGAACCATCTGCTGACCAGAGGTCTTCAGCCTCCTGCCTGGAGCCATGGAGGATCACCAAGTTCTGCATTTTCCAGCTAGCAGTGTTCCTCCTGGTGTTCTGTTCATCCAGGGGATGTCCCGCTATGGCCTTGTATAAAAATGCTTTGTGGGGTAAGTGCCCACCTGATGATCAGCCGACTCATAGGAAAGCCCAAGCTTGGTTCATCAGTTGTTTCATCATCTCAGCCAAGTGCACATAGAACTTGGACTGAAAGGGGTTAACCCCCTTTTCTGTCTTCAACCAATTTTCATCCTGATTGTCTTTTTTCTTCATTTTTATTAACCTGTAGCCTTGTAGTTATCTTGTTTTATTGTCCCTGGTAAATAAATCTCTTGCATCTTGGTCCCCGAGTAAGCTTCCAGCCTCTCCTTCCAGATTCATCTGGCCTGTCCTGACATTGTCAGGGGAACTTTTCGGCCTGCCACAACTTGGCACAGTGAGCAGGGTAAGAAACATCAAGGAGTCCAAAGCTAGAAGCTACCCACACCAAGATGCCTGCAAGAGAAGATACAAAGTCAGATCCCTGCTGTGCTATGCAAGAGGAACTGGGCTGTGTTGTCTGTCAAGGGCAGTAAGTGTGCAGCAGTTGTCATGGAAATGGGGCACAGGGCCCTGCCCCAGGTTGGGTCTCATCCACCCCAGCCTGGGAGGAAGAGAAGAAGCCGAGGTCAATGACACATGGATCGATGGGTGGGGCCGGGCAGGACCATGCCCCCAGACAAAGAAACCATGAGGCCTCTTCAGTGATAGTATGACCCCAGAAGCAGCGAAATCAAAAGGTCTCAACACCAGCTGTATGTGGATACTAGGAATGAGATGGAGAGAATCAAGCAGCACAACTAAGCTGTTGTGACACCTTCAAGAGGTCCATCCAGAGTCCCAGATGCCCAAGTGGAGGAGCCTGTATGTATGGTGAGTGCTGTCACCTGTGAGGTATGTCATCAGCAGATTCCAGAGTGGGATGCCCAAAGGGAGGCCCGGTATCAGGAGTTTGTACAGTATGTTGCACAATACACCAAGCAGAATACCAGGATGCAGAAAGAATGTAAGGACCTCAGAAAGAGTCTCCAACAGCAGGATCAGAAGATTAAAGAACAGGCCAAGCAAGTCCTCAGACAAAAAGAGGCAGCAGCCAGGTGCACCACAGTCATCCAAAGTTACAATATTATGACTGAAAAACTGAGCTGTGCACTGCTCGTCAAGACACAAAAGAAGGAGGTGCTCGGGAGACACTTGGAGGAGCTACAGGCATCCTTGCAACAGAAGGACTGCACCCTGTTAAATGCTGCATGCCCCAAGAAATTGCCAGGACCCCCAGGGCTTGACACCCCAGTAGTGCTAAATAAGTTAACCGGCAAGCATCTACGTCCCAAGGCCCCTGGAGTTTGTCTTGCACCGAAGACCAAACCAAACCAAAGCAAGAACCAGATATAGTTCAAGCAACTGTAACCAACATCAGTTGGCAGATCATGCAGGCCACACCCCCCAGCCAAATGTCAGTCCTGGCAGTAGAACCGGGCCATTGAAAATAAGAAAGAGCACCTCCTCAAGCAGAGCCCAAGTCACCCGTCAGTCAAAGCGCATGTATAGACCAAGAAGATGGGGAAGAGTCATATAATGCCTATGGTCAGGAAATGCCCCTGTTGTCGAGGCACAGTTCAGAAAGCAGGAGCAGTTGTAAAATTCGCAACAAGAGTATTTATTTGTACTAGCAGTAACATCAAAAAAATAAAATTGTTCAGTAAAACTATTTACAAAGGCCAAATAAACAGAGATCCATTAGAGTTTTCCTTCAATCTCAGTGTCCTCCTTTTGTAAGCAAATGCAGCTCAGTCTTATACATTCTTGCAACGTCCCTTCTTAATAAGCATCCTGTTTTATTCTAAAATGTTCTAGTATATTTCAGGTATGTGCTGTAAGAACACAGTGTCTCAAAACTGAGGCTTCTTCTCCACAGCTTTTGCAAAAGACTTAAAAATTGCTCTCATGTAACCTCGAGTTTCCAATAGCTTTGTACAATCATCTCAAACTATAATTATATACATTTCAAAAGTTAACACTATATAATTTCTAAACAAAGGGATCCCAATATTTGTTACATTTCCACATAATGATTTGCATATATTTTTATAGCAGCAGATATGCAAGGGAGGAAAAGAGACTGAACAGCAAGTGAAGGCATAGAGACAATGAGAGGCAGATAATTGCAAGACTGTCTAGGTGATCAAATCCTAGCTCTCACAAGAAACTCTGATTGTGCAACCAGATAGACAAGAGACGGGAAAGAACAGAACAGATCCCTGCATTCAAACTCTCCATAACAACTGGGACAGGGTCCTATTCAACCCTGTTATTGCCCTTACCCATAGAGGAGTGAATGCTGCTAAGATCCGGGAGTGATAAAGGGTCGTCTTCAAAGCGGGAACCAAACTCGTATGTCATTGAGTACAAACCTTTCCCCAGAATGCATAGCTACCAACTCTGAGCCTTGGACGGAATGCAGTAGCTAGTGAACTGAATGCATATAAAAAGTCCTGCTCAGTCCCAGTCAAGGCAAATAAACAAATCGACAAGGAGAGCCAGGAACCACTCCCAAAAGGCACCTCAAGGCCATTCACTCCTTTTCTTGGTTCATCGTGGTGGTAGGTTAAAAATGAGTTTGTAGTGCTAAAATGTTGGTTATGTTTTTAAACCTCAAAATCATAGCTGACCCCCATACATGGGGACATGTATGTTTAAGGGGGGCAAATTGTAATACGCTGAAGTTAGGGGGACGCAAAAATAAAAGGGGATCCTTTCCCTGATGTGGGAATTTTCTTTTTCACCCCTCTCTTTTTCTGTCTTCTCGCTAGTCCTTTTCCCCTTGCCTGCAGTCACACTGACCCCTCCCAGTCCCTTTGTCCAGTTTCATGCCATTCAGCACTAAAGAGGGGGACTGAGGCAGGCAACCCTTCCCCTGGGGCTTGTGCTGCCCAATCTTCTGGTCTGACACCAGGATCTCCCCTGCTGTACAAAAGGGCTGGGGAGTGACTTTAGGGGGGGTCAGTAGCTAGACGTGGAGGGTGGAGGATTTGAGGAGCACAGACAAAGAAAAAGTACCTGCAGTGTGTCCGTGGCTCCTCTAGCATTGCTCCCCTCCCTCTTCAGTCTTGGGGCATTTGGTGGTGGCAGCAGCAGCAGCAGAGTCATTTGGGTGGAAGCATGGCTCCCCAATGTGAACTGTCTCCTTCCCCCAGAGCCCCAAGTGGCATGGGTGGGGGGGAAGTATCGGCCGGCCAGACCAAGTGGTGTCACCTAAAAATAGGTCCAGGTGGAAGCTGTGTCCCAGGCCTGTAGTTCCACCCCAGCAGCAGTAAGCGCTAGAAAGGAGCTGGATGAGAGCTTGGCTCCCTGGACAGGTCTTCTGCCTTCCCCAGCAGCAGTTGAGTCCCGGGCCTTGGCAGTGAGTAGGCCAAGTGCCAATTTTTAATTGTACTCATGCCACGGGTGCTTGGGAAGTGGGGAAGTGAGGAAATAAAATCTTAAGGGGGCAGAACGTCCATGAAAATTCTTAAAAGGGCCAGTGCCTTAGTGAGGAAAAGGGGGTCAGTGGGCTCCCTAGGAGAGCTATCATACCCAAGGGGGAAGGGGATTAACAGGCTGTATGCCAACAGCCCCGAGGAGGAAAGAGATCAGACAGCAGTGGGCCAAGTGCCCAAATCAATACAAAGAAAGGCTCCAGGACTGGGAAGAGCCCCTAAAGTACTTTGTTTTGGTGTTACATTATTATCATCTGTAGTTAAAAGGGGTGCAGTGACTTTAAAGCCCCAAGGGGTTTGAAGGGCATGCTGTGAGGGTTCAGGGGTGGCAGAACAGCCTAGGAATTGGAGTGGTCTGTGGTGGATGGGCTTGGTGCATCCAGCGAGCCTGGGTTTAAGTCCCATAACCCCCACCCGGCAGGCCTTCCTTGGTAGCCATAAGAAGCATGAGACCAGGCCAAGAGTTCCAGAGACCGAGGCATAGAATTAGTTAGTAATATTAATGATACAGGTGTGTGGCTGCAGAAACAGCCTGAGCAAGAAAATCCTTAAGGGTGCAGCACCAGCTTAGGGAGGGGGTATGATCTTATAGGCTGAAGTACCCACTGAGTTACATGGAGGTATTCTGATCTCCACCCAACCTGAATTGTGCTGCAGCTTGCCTGGCACCCCCTAGAGACTGAATCCTCTGCCAGGACTAAACTGTCTGCTTAAAAATCTGAACTGGTTGCTTGCTGTTGGATTGTACTGTCAAACTGCATCCTTGTGTACCTGATGTCAGCTTTGCCTTTTTGCACCAACCAGCTATATCAGAGCCTAACACTGACCCAAGGAGGTCCCCAGCCCACCTGCCATCTGCAGCAGAGCCATCTCCAGTGTCATCAGCCTGTTTCAAAGTTCCGCCCCAAGTGTTCTGGCATTGGTCCTGCAACAGTAAGTGATAGAGAGACGCTAGTGAGGTATCCAGTAATGAGTCAACTTATTAGCTCCTTGGCTCAAGTGTGAGGGACCATAGTTAACATTGTGCATGCCCTTTTATTATTTTGCCAGCTGGCTGTAAGTGTGTGCATGCCTAAGTCACTCTGCAGAGGCAGCCCAAAGACCATTCCATCAGCAGTTGTCTTGTTGAGTGGTCATCTGGGTGCCAGGAACCTGCCAGTGGTTATTGCTGCAGATCATCTAGAGAACCATCTGCTGTCCAGAGGTCTTCAGCCTCCTGCCTGGAGCCACAGATGATTGCCATGTACTGCATTTTCCAGCTAGAAGTGTTCTGTTCATCGGGGGGATGCCCCACTATGGCCTGTGTATAAAAGCACTTTGTGTGGTTAATGCCCACCTGCTGATCAGCTGACCAAGTTTGGTTCATCAGGTGTTTCATCATCTCAGCCAAGTGCTCATAGGACTTGGATTAAAAGGGGTTAATCCCCTGTTCTGGGTTCGATGAATTGTTGGCCCTGATTGTATTGTTTTGTTGTTTGTTTTTATTATCCTGTAGTATTGTAGAAAAGAGTTATCATGTTTTTGTTGTCCCAGTGTCCGTAGTCTGGGCAACAAGCTCCCTGAACTGGTGGCCTTGATGGAAGAGGGATGCCTGGATATTTTCAAAGAAGTTCAGTGTCATGCATGTAAACATCAGGGTCATATTGCTAAAGTTTGCTGGAGCAGGAGAACTGCAGTGATCAGTTGTCTTCACTAGTCAGGGAGACCTTGCATCATAGGCAATTGTTTTGGGTGGAGGACTATTCTAGCATTGATAAATTACTATAAACTACTGGTGTGATCCTGTTTCAGACAGAAGCCCATCTCTTCAAGTGGTGTAACAGGCTGTGCTTTGAAACAAATTGAGAAGCTGCATGGGATATATTATATTGGACTAGAAATCTGCAACTGATCTCTTACTTACATCTGAGGGAAGTTTTCCTTACTTTACAGTCTTACATTGGTATTGCTTTGTGTTTAATTTCATTTTTAAATCAGGAAGGGGGTTTTCAAAACTTCTTATCTTGTGAGCAACTTCAGAAGGGTTGAAATGACTGCATATTTGATTTTCCTTTGTGGCTAACTGGACTGTCTACTAGTATTCTGTAACAGTTTGCATCAAATTACTTTTAAATAGTTGACAAATCAGTTACTGGAGATTAGCTGAATTACTATAAAGGGCAGTACTCACCAGGGTGGTGAAGCAGTGGTGTATTTGATTGTTTCTAACAGTCACCAGTGGTTGTGGACTACCCACCCACACTCCCCCCCAGGTGTGAAGTTTCCTTTATAGCCAAGGTTCTGACATCACTTTCTCAACAGGTCTTGGGCAGAACTGTCATATTCTTAATAACCCAGCACAGTGCATAAAGGGTAATAACACACCACACAAAGGAAGAAAAATATATATTATATATATATATATATATATATATATATATACATATTGTATATTATAAGGGAGAGGGACATGTGGGGGTGATGCAATGCACTGGCTGTGGGGAAGCAGTTTTCCAGGAGACATTCTGGAAACTGCGTTGCTATCCTATTTGCAGACAACTGTCAGCTCTGAGGGAGGAGGTAGCCCACCTCCAGGCTGAACTGGCAAGGACTAAGGAGGCCTCCCCCACCCAAAGAGCACCACTGCCACAGAGGCTGCCAAGTATGAAGAGCAGGTGGACCACAGTGGGTTCTGGAAGGGTACGGGTGGTGGAATAGAGGCGAAGCCCCCTAGTTGTACCTCTACTCAAACTATATGCCAGTCTGGCAGAGCAAGGTTCCTCTATGATGGCACCCTCAGTGGAGACCAAGAAGAATGCTGAGGGATTTGATCAAATGCAGGTGGTCAAGACGGTCGCACTCTGCTGAGCTCCGTAACGTTCCTGGCCTACCCGCCACTAGCGCAAATTATTTTGAATATTTTATATCAAGTAAAAATATGTTTTATTATTAGTTTTTATTGTTTGTTGTACAAAGTATTGCTATCTTTAGGTCGTTATCCAGCTGATCAGATATCTAAGTTTCTCATGTCAGGAAAAAGAGCCCCACTATAATTTTACCTCATTTACTCATAATCAACTGAAACACGATATATTAGAAAAGCCTCAATTCTTCACATCCAGGTCTGACAACTTATGTTATTACTGGCTTAAAGAAAGAAAACACACAGTTTATTTAGCCTGATTATACACTGACCAGAGCAGTCTTCCTCACTCCTTGAAACCCCCTTCTTTTCTCGCCATCTCGTTAAGGGGCCTTGTCTGTTTGTCACAGGGACGTTTTTTCAGGAAGTTAACAGTTTTAAAGGGACAGAGATTTCTTTTATTTCTACTTGTCAAGCAATAGTCTTAAACATATAAAAGCATAAGCAAATTTTTACATACTGTGACTGTCACAATGGATTGTGAAAAATTGAAATATCAATAGGCACATACTTACAGTAATAGCATTTCTATCCCTGAGAAAAAGATAGGAGGGAAAAATCCATCTAAGAGACAAATATCTGAAGTAAGCACAGACAGTGACAATAGCTTAGAAACTCAGGAAATCTCCTCACAAGTCTCTACACAACCACTGACAATCATTCATTTTAATCGGATTATGGCAAAGATGAAAAATATACGTGTTACGATTACTGATATGTCTAACAGCTTAAAGCAATTGAGAAAAGCGTCTGATGAGCACAAAATGCGGATTTCAGATGCTGAGTCCAGAATTAGTAGCGTGGAAGATAAAATTGAGAAAGATGTCAGGGAGGTTATAACTAGCAACAGAAGAATATCTAAACTGGAGGCAAAAATAGAAGACTTAGAAAGTAGGAGCAGATGAAATAACCCTACGTATCTTTGGGATCAAAGAAGGACTTGAAGGAAATGATGCCTTGGTATTTATTAATAAATTACTTATTTCAATTGCTGGTCCTCCACCTGATTGTGCTCGATATGTGTTAGAAAGGGCACACAGATCATTAAAACCAACTCCAGGTCCTAATGCACGACCTAGATCTTTTGTTTTCAAATTTCTGTACACAAAATACATATACAGCGTAAGTTAAGGGATAAGATCTCTTGACTATGAAGGCTGTAAAATTAAGGTCTTTAATGATTTGCCCCCAGAAGTTATCAAGAGATGAGATGCCTTCTTCCCAATTAAAAGAAAACTTAGGGATGTGAATATTAAATACAGCTTGCTCTATTCGACAACCCTAAGAGTATGGTCAACTGAAGGTCCCAAGAATTACAATGGATATGAGGCATCTAAAACTGGTCTTAAAAGGGACTTTTCCACCCTTTTTTCAGATTTCACATTCTAAACTGATGCTAGCCTTTTACTGATGCATTTGCGTATAGATGGGGGGGGAGCTATTTGACAGCAGTCCGGATGCACATAGAAAATCGAAATGCAGTTTTACTAACAGATGTATGTTTTTTACATCGCTAGTATAGTTCTGTTCACCCCCTTTATTTTCATTTTCAGTTCCTCTATTGCGTGGCCATAGTGTGGAAAGGTAAATGCACTGCCTAAAGTTGCTATCTTCTTTTGCTAAGATCTGATGTTGCGTAATGCTCAATCAAGGAACCATCTGAGCGCCCTTATGGCTTTATCTCTGCTTACTTAAAGAAACACGCCTGCACAGTAATTTTGCTGAGAGAGGTCATGGGTTACTACTGGCGTGAAAGCGAAGGCTTGATACTGTCAGAGCGTGCGACTTCCCTCACTTAACGCATGAAAAAGAGGCAGATGGAGAAAATAAAATAAGGGCTACACATTGTTGATCCTAGGTAAGGAAACTCCCTTATATCTTCAAACCAGGCAGTATGTGTCCTAAAAGTGTTAAGCAGATGAGCGTATTGGTGTTATGGTCAAATGGAGATAAGACTAACTCGGGCTATGCGCATTTTCCACATGTGGTTGCATGGGGGTTCGGAGTTTTGTTAGAGTGGGGACAAAAGTGTTGGTGCTGTGCATTATTCTACAAAGTTTTTTTCACTGTGCTATCTGGTGCTGCTTGCTTATTTCTCTCTCATTTTTGGTTTTCTCCCTGTCACGAAGTTACTTGTATTATCCAATGCATCCTTTTGTGCATCCCCTCATATTTTTATGGATTGCTTACTGTCATACTCGCTCATAGTCAGATACATGCGACGAATGGAGAGAGCGATGCGGGGCATGTGTTTGAAAATACGCCATCTTGTTTCTAAAGGTTTCTTTATACAGTTGGCATTTCAAAACTCTCTAATAGAGACTCTCGTGCAGGCTATGAAAGTTCTACTGTGGCATGGTTACGTATTCTGAGCATGCGCTTTATTTTGGGGGCTTATGGGAAATGTAGTTTTTAACACTCTGTCATTCACTATGTGCACAGAGTGAATGATTACTCACAATGTACTTTACTCCCTTTTAATTCCCTTTCTTTTTTTTCTTTTTTTTAAGGATTATGACTGAGGTAGTTGTGATATTGCGTTAAACAGTTCACTGTTGCCTCAACATCAGTAATACTTTAATCCTGGAGGTATGGTGATTTTGGCTTTTTTTTTTTTGGCAAGGTGCGATCCATTCATTATGCTCTTATCTTGTTTCTACACTCTATTTAAAACATGACATACATCTCTTAAAGGAATGTGGAATTTGTTAATACAAATAGGAGTTCTTATGCAAGGTTTTATTAACCTGATACTTAAATACATAAAGAATTTAACGACAAGATATATGTTCTGTTCATTAGTACTAGCAGATGTTAGAACTCGCTGTTTTGCTTGATGAATCTAAATTAGTATTATAAATATTACCTGACTATATTGTTCCTTTCATTTGGGTGGTGGGTGTCCTGGGACTGGATTATCTCAGCGATAGGCACCTTTGATATCCTCATTCAGGAATGGACTGGGGAGCGGGTGGGGGGGACGGATCATACTATACAATATATTATAAGAATAGAACTTGTGGTTTCTTTTCTCTAACATTCTTCCTTCTACTTTATCTGTTTTCCCCACTTAGCTATTTGAGTTCAATATTTTTACTGCAGACTCCAACTGATAGATTACATAGTGTGTATAGAGCAGACACTAAAACAGAAATATGCCCAACAGTATATAAATACCGAGCAATATGGACTTCTACTATAACCAGATATGACAAGTAGTAAGACTTTTAATTTAATTACATGGAATGTAAGAGGTCTTAATCATAAAATAAAAGATACTCGGTGCTAAGGCATTTAAAAAAAATGAATCCATCCATTGTATTCTTACAAGAAACCCATTTGCATGATGAATATATTTATTTAATGAGAAGAGAATGGGTAGGACAAGAATTTGGTGCGGGTATTAATTCCAAGAAAGCAGGCGTCCTAATTCTCATTAAAAGAGGAATTCATTTCCATATGGATAAGGTTATTATGGATCCTCTTGGACACTTTATTATAGTTCAGGGTAAATTAGATGACGAGAGTGTTACGCTAGTTAATGTGTATGGTCCAACCGGTCTCTCACATGGCATTTTCAATGTTCTTTGCTCAAAACTTACGCCATTCTTACAGAGCACTATTTTGCTTGCTGGTGATACCAATAGTACAATTGAACTATTACAGGATAGAAGTAATATGAGATACAGAAGTAATAAAAATGATAAAGAACTTCGAAATATGATAAGTACATTAGGCCTGATTGATGCATGGAGACTATTTCATCCTAAAGAAAAGTATTTTACTTTCTGGTCTGAACATTGTCATTCCTGCTCAAGGTTGGATCAAATTTATGTGCCGGAAACCTTTGAAAACAGGATAGTATTCAGTAACATATTAGAACAAGTCATTTCAGATCATTCACCAGTGTTATTGTCATTTAAAGAATGCGTCCCCACACTTTTATCCAGACGCTGGAGGATTAATAACTTTTTGTTAGAAGATGTGGATTTTATTAAGGGGCTTAAACAAGATATTAAGTTATTTTGGGAATGCAACAAACCAGAAGACACCTCTTGGTTGAATACCTGGGAATGTTTTAAATGGATAAGGGAATATATAATTAGTGCTACATCCAGACTTAAAAAAGAAAGCAAAATCAAACAACAAGAGAGCCTTAAAAAAATAGCAGAAGTTGAGAAAGATTTATTATCTGATGTATCAAATGAACAGTGGACGCTATGGTCTAAACTTAAAACTGAATATTTTGAAATAATTAGAGGAGAAACAGAATTTGCAATAAGGAGATCTAGACTTAACTATGTTGATTCAGTCCCCAAAGCTACTAGATTGCTAGCTATTAGACTAAAACAAAACGCAGGAAGTACGAGAATATGTAACATCAAGAAATTAGATGATAATTCATTAATAGTTGGTCAAAACAAAATTAATATGGAATTTATGAAATATTACAAGGAATTATATGACTCTGACGTAATCCCTACTCCTGATGCCTTGGGAAAATTTTGTAAAGATATACAAATCCCCAAAGTCCCTGAGAAATACAAAAATGCCTTAAATATGTCCATAACAAATTGTGAAATAGATGCAGCTATTAAGGCTCTTAAAAGTAACAAAGCTCCGGGACCTGATGGTTTCTTATCTAATTTTTTTCATAAACTTAGAGATGAGGTTGTACCAATTCTAAATAATGTATATACGAAAGCATGGCAAAAGGAATCCTTTCCTGACAATATGATGAAGGGTTTAATTACCCTTATTCTTAAACCAGGAAAGGAATCTGATAATTGTAAAAATTATAGGCCTATATCACTTATTGACACAGACATTAAGATTCTGGCTAAAGTTCTTGCCGATAGGTTAAAACAGGTTATACCCTTTCTAATTGATACTAGACAGGTGGGTTTCATGAAAGGGAGAATGGCAGCGGATAATACTAGAAAGCTATTTCATATTCTAGAAGTTACAAACAAATCTAACATCGCAGCTGGCTTGCTTGCCCTCGATGCAGAAAAGGCCTTTGATAGGGTGTTATGGCCCCATATACTTAGCACCCTTGATCTATATGGTTTTCCATGTAATTTTTCAAAATGGGTCAGATTATTATACAGAATTTGTCAGCTTCTGTTATAACAAATGGTATAGTCTCAGCCAGTTTGCTCTTAAGGGAACTAGACAGGATGCCCTCTTTCCCCACTGCTATTTAATTTAACAATAGACCCATTGGTTAGAAAACCAGGGGCAGACAAGTATATAGAGGGGATTCCTATACAGGGGAATATATCTTACTTCCCTTTACACAGATGATATTATTATTTCAGTACAAGATCCAACAAATTCCATTCCTAAGATTCTCCAAATAGTGAATGATTTTGGCTACAAACTAAACAAGGAAAAAACTGTCTTTTTACCACTTAATAGGTTTTGTGAAAGAAAAGATATCGAAAATATGGGTATTAGGTGAGAAAAAGAAAAATTAGATTATTTCGGTATTACTCTTCATAAAACAGCAAAGAAAACAGGTACCGAAAATTTAAAAAAGCTTAAACTCGATGTTACAACTTCTCTAGCCAAATGGAATTGCTTGCCATTAAACTTTTGGTGTAAAATGGAAGCAATTAAGATGAATATTTTACCCAAAATATTATTCATATTTCAGATGCTTCCTTTTTTTTGTACCTAAATAGGGGTTCTCTGAGTTACAAAGTACTGTTAATAGATTTCTGTGGGATGATAAAAGATGCAGGATGGCTCATAATAAATTATCTAGACTCAAAAGGAATGGAGGGTTGAAGTTCCCTGCTTTTTATTTCTATTATTTAGCCTGTAGGATGTCCCAGAATTCGAAATGGCTGTATAATTCAAAAGGTGGACAAGAGATACCAGAATGGTTATCTATGGAAACTGATATACTGAACACACAAAATATTAACATCTCAACTTTAATTTTTGCTAAACCTTTTAAAAGCATCAATAATAAAATAATTTCAGATAGTGTGCAATTAATATCTGTGTGGAAAAATATCTTAAAAATGGACATCAGATTCTCTGCTGTGCAATCGTTATGGGGCAACTTAAATATTCTGGTTGATGGCGCCTTTGTGCATTTTAAAGACTGGCATGAAAAGGGTGTAACTAACATTAAAGACATTATTATTCGTGGTGCAGTGATTCCTTTTACCTCCATGATACAAAAATATAGCTTAAAACCTCAAGATTACTATAAGTATGTTTCTCTTACAACAGGTATATTAAGTCATTATCATAATGACTTGAACAGAACTAAAACAAATGACAATACTGTAGCTTTTCTTGCATGCGTGCAGACACATTCATCTATTTCTGAATTTTATAAATTAATAGTAGAATGCATAAGGGGCATGGATCAAGAAAATATTAGATGGTGGTCAAACATCTTAGGGAAAAATGTAGATAATTGGGATTGGGAAATCATTTGGAATAGCTCTTTAAAATGTTTTAAGACAGTCAATATGAAACTAGTGCAAATTAAGTCCTTACATAATTTATATTACACACTATATAATTTATTTAAAATGGGCGTCTGTAACTCTTCCATCTATAATAAAAGTGGAGAAGGAAATGCTAACCTAATTCATATGTTCTGGCAATGCAACAAAATCCAAAACTTATGGCAGAGCATTATCAGACTATTTGATGATATACCAGAACTCCAGAACAAACTAAATATGGAAGCTTGTCTTATAGGACACTTTGGAAATGCTCTTCTTTGGACTAAAGAACACAAATACATTGTTCAAGTCATATCAGCTTCAGTTAAAAATGTCGTTCTTAGGAATTGGGTAGATGATAAATCACCTTCTTTGTCGGAATGGAGGAATGAATGCCTAGAAATCTTACGTCTAGAGAAGATAGCACACTCTACAAATAGGGAAGAAACATATCTTTGAAAGTAAATGGGGAACAATATATTCATATCTCATTGGCAAATAGGTTTATTCACATAACACTTATGTAATCAGTAACAGAACAAAGATTTGGCTCCCTCATGTTATATATGTGTTTCTGTTTCAGAGAAAGATTGAAACTCAGGATAGTCCTTTGTATTTTCGCTTTTACTCATCTTCTTATTTCTCATCTTAGTTTAACTTTTTCTTTTCTCTCACTAAAGAATGGATGTTACTTCTGAGAAGAATAACAGGGGAATGTAAATCACATAATATTTAAATAAATATAGAGAATTACTATGCAACTTCTAGGTAATATATGTATGATTACATCTTCTGATTGCATAAATGTAAAATTCCATATGTCTTTCTAATAACTACAATATCAGTAGAGTGGTTGACACTAGAATATATAAGAGGTGACAATCCTTCGTTACAGCGTATTAATTAATTTATCACCTTAGATTAGGTTGCAAATGATAAAACTTTGAGGTTGTTCTCCAATACGATTTATTATATGTTCTGTAACTGGATAACTGTTATTATCCTATCTAATGTAAGTATTGCCCATCATTTTGTTTTCTTTTGAAGAAAAATCAAATAAAAAGATATTGACAAAAAAAAAAAAGAACAATGCTGAGGACACCCAGAAGGGAGACCCACAGAAGGGTGGCAAGGGACACCACAGGGGAAGTAAACAGCTTCTGATAGGGGACTCAATTGTTAGAGTGGTAGACCTGGGGAAGGGAGAGGAGAGGGAAGTAAGGTGCCTGCCTGGTGCCATGGCTTGGAGGGACAAGAAGCAAATCCTCAGGATTGCAGAAGCAGCATCACAGGAGAGGGAACTAGATATCATTGTCCACCTTGGGACAAATGACCTGGCTAGGCATGGGATCAGTGCAGTGCAGGATGAAATTGTGGAGTTGGGGAGGGGCCTCGGAGAGGTAGCAAGCACAGTTACCTTCTCAGAGGTGCTGCCAGTCCATGGCAGGGGTGAGGCTAGGGTACTACACACCATGCAGTTTAATAAATGGTTGCAAAACTGGTGCAGAGCACAGGGCTTTGGCTTCATTGGGGACTGGGGGTACACCTGGAGAGATGGAGGTTTATACTGGCATGATGGTCTGCATCTGTCCATGAAGGGAACCAAGATCATAAGTGACAGTTTTAAATGCTTCCTTGGCAAGCTTTTAAACTAGCCATCGGGGGAGTTGCTAATAAGAGGCAGGAAATTTCAAGCCTCCCCCCACAAAACATGACGGGTAGTAAGGTAAACACTGAGGTACAGTGCTCAACAGGGGGTAGGACAGGGGTAAATGGAAAATAGACAAGGTCAAAAAGAGCAGGCATGGGGGAAAAAGGATAAAGCCAACATTAAATGGAGGGCAATGAATACCAATGCCCGTAGTCTGGGAAACAAGCTTCCTGAGCTAGTAGCCTTGATGGAAGATGAAAAATTGGATATTGTGGCAGTCACAGAAACATGGTACATGGGGAACCATGACTGTCATGTCAACATACCCGGGTACACAGTCTACAGAAGAGACAGGGAGGGGAAAAGAGGAGGTGGAGTAGCTCTATACATAAGGGAAGAGATCAAAGCTACAGAACTAAAAAGTAAAGGGGGAGGACAAGAGGCACTCTGGGTCACCTTGTAGACAGGGAATGGCATCACAATCTGCACAGGGGTTGTATATAGACCCCCATCTCAAGGGGAGGAAATGGACAAGAAAATGATAGAGGACATTCTCAAAATGGCTGAAAAAGGGGAGATACTGTTAATGGGGGACCTGAATATGCCAGATGTTAACTGGATGATGTACTGCAGCCACATCCAAGAGCAGGGTCATTCTCGATGCCCTGCAGGGGGCAGGCCTTAGACAGCTAGTGTTGGAACCCACTCAGGAGAAAGCAATACTAGACCTGGTACTCTCAAATGGAGAGAGGATCACAAATTTAGAAGTCGGTAGACATCTGGGAACAAGCGACCACTGCACAGTGTGCTTCACAATAAGCACAACCATGGAGACAAGCCATACAAAAACAAGCATACTGGACTTTAGAAGGGCTGACTTTGGCAAAATGGGTGAATACCTGAGGAATACACTAGCAAATGGGCAAAAAGGAGGGCAAAAAGGAGGGGTGGAAGAACAATGGAGAAAAATCAAAACTGCCATCATAGAGGCAACAAGCCTTTGTGTGAAACAGATAAAGAAAACAAAGCGGAGTAAAAAACACTATGGTTCTCAAAAGAGGTGGCAGGGAAGGTTAAGGAGAAAAAGGCTGCATTCAAAAAGTATAAGGCATCACAGAAGGAGCACAACAGGGAACTGTATCAATTAAAGCAGAAAGAAGTGGGGAAGGCAGTCAGAATAGCAAAAGCCCAAACTGAGGAAAAAATAGCCAAGTCAGTTAAGAAGGGGGATAAAACCTTTATAGGTACATTAGGAACATAGAAATGTTAAGGGAGGAATAGTGAAGATTAATAAGGAGAGGGGGTGGGCAGAGGGAGACAGTGAAAAAGGCAGAGATACTGAATGAATACTTTTGCTCAGTATTCACAAAAGAAAGATGAGGAGGAGTTACCTAAACCAGACAATAGAAGCACTCTGGGTAGGGGGGTTGACACCAGTCCATTTATAGAAGAAAGAGTCCTGAAAGAACTCCTAAAACTCAAGGTGGAAAAAGCAATGGGGCCTGATGGGATTCACCCCAGAATCCTAAAAGAACTAAGGGAGGACCAATTGACACCACTGACCACACTTTTTAACAAATCATGGGAGGATGGGGTGGTACCTGAGGACTGGAGGAGGGCAGATGTGATTCCCCTTCACAAAAGTGGGAGCAAGGCAGAAGCAGGAAACTACAGACCTGTAAGTTTGACCTCAGTGGTAGGGAAAATGATGGAATCACTTCTGAAAGAAAGAATTGTTGAGTACCTAGAGGCCAGTGGGGCACAGGACCCAAAACAGCATGGATTTACAGTAGGAAGGTCATGTCAGACAAATCTAATAGATTTCTTTGTCTAGGTGACCAAAGTAATAGACCAGGGAGGGGCTGTGGATATGGCCTACCTAGACTTTAGCAAGGCATTTGACACAGTCCCGCTCAAAAGATTAATAATCAAGTTAGCCAGCTTGGGAATGGGTCCCAGGGTGGTAGCCTGGGTTGCAAACTGGCTGCACAACAGGACACAGAAGGGTAATAGTGAGTGGCACACATTCTGAAGAAAGGGGGGTCAGTAGTGGAGTACCTCAGGGCTCAGTACTGGGTCCAGTCCTCTTTAACATCTTTATAGGTGACATTGCAGAGGGTCTGGAGGGAAAGGTATGCCTCTTTGCAGATGATACAAAGATTTGTAACAGAGTTGATACACAAGGTGGGGGTAGAAAGGATGAGAAGGGACTTGGCAAGGTTGGAGGAATGGTCCAACATAATGCAACTTAGATTCAATGCAAAGAAGTGCAAAGTAATGCACCTGGGAAACAAAAACCCAGGATAAGAGTACACAATAGCAGGGGAGGTACTAACAACAACAAAAATGGAACAGGACTTGGGGGTAGTCATATCAGATGATCTAAAGGTGGGTAAGCAATGTGAGAAGTCAGTGAGGAGAGCCAGGGGGATACTGGGATGCATAGGAAGGGGCATCACAAGTAGAAAAAGGGAAGTGGTTATCCCTCTGTACAGACAGTTGGTGAGACCCCATCTGGAGTATTGTGTGCAGTTTTGGAGACCTCACCTACGCAAGGACATAGACAGGATGGAAGCAGTCCAGAGGAGGGCAACTAAAATGGTGCAGGGTCTGCATCAGAAATCATATGAAGAGAGACTGAGAGAGCTTAATATGTATACCCTTGATGAAAGGAGGGACAGGGGGACATGATAGAAACGTTCAAGTACCTCAAGGGAATCAACAAAGTCCAGGAGGGTAGCATCTTTCAGAAAAAGAGATGTGTAAGAACAAGGGGACACAATTTAAAGGTAGAGGGGGGACGGCTCAGGGGTAATGTGAGGAAATCTTTTTTCACGGAGAGAGTGGTGGATGCGTGGAGCTGCCTTCCTGGGGAGGTTGTTGGGGCTAAAACAGTGGGGTAATTCAAGCATGCATGGGACAGACACAAGGCAATTGTAGTGGGGGGTGGCAGGAAGTAGGCTGTTGGTTAACTAGAATCTGCAGCTTATCCAGTAGGTAGGGAAATGGGCAGATTGGGTGGGCCAAGTGGTCCTTATCTGCTGTCAAAGTCTATGTTTCTATGTTTCTATGTAAGTTCAGAGAGCACAGACAGTGCAGTGGTTCCTATTGCACCACAAATGCAGGCTAAAGATGTTACTTCAATTGCCACAACTGAGGTGTCAGTTATGTTTAATGGTAGATTCTGCTTCTTCAGTTACTTTTATTAACCATCAAACATGGTTTGATCTGAATAAGCCACCATTCTCACCTTGTAGTAAGTTGCTGCATGCATTGGAAGGGCAACCAATTCAGCCACTGGGCTCGTTTACCACTTTAGTATGTAGAACTGATTCTCCTAGTACACCTTTAACTTTTCTGGTTTCAAAAAAGGATGTCAACATTTTGGGCAGAGACACTCAGTTTCTTCTAAACATTTGTATTGATCCAGCAGATTGTGGCCAACTTGCTGCTGTCCAGGCACCACAAAGTAGTAATCCGCCCAAGCTTGGGGAGATTTTAGACATGTATCCAGAGTTGTGGAAAGGCCTGGGATGTTCCACAACAGCTAAAGCCAAGCAAGTTACAAAGCCTAATGCAGTCCTTAAGTTTTGTAAACTACGGAAACTTCCTTTTGCCTTAAAATCAGTGGTTGGGGCAGAACTGGACAGACTGGAAAAAACAGGTGTGCTGGAAAAGGTTTCAAGTTCAGATCGGGCCATTCCAATTCTGGTGGTATCTAAACCAGGTGGTAAGGTTCACATGTGTGGAGATTTTAAGGTGACACTTAATCCAGTACTTAGCACATATGTATTTCCTTTACCTTTACCTGAGGAACTTTTTCACAGACTAAATGGTGGTGTGGGGTTCTCTAAACTGGACCTCACTGATGCATACATTCAAGTGGAGCTGGATATAGACTCTCAGAAACTGGTAGTGATTAATACACACCAAGGACTGTACAAGTACAAACGGTTATGTTTTGGTCTTAGTTCTGCACCAACTATTTTCCAAAAAGTGATTGAGCAAACGGTGGGTGATATACCAGGTGTTGCTTGTTATTTGGATGACATCATTGTCATGGGCAAGGCAGAAGCAGAACATTTACTTTACTTGCAAAAGACTTTACAGAGATTGCAACAGAGTGGATTCAGTCTCAGGAGAGAAAAATGCCAGTTTTGTCAACCAAGTGTCATGTACTTAGGTCACACTATTGAGAAAGACGAAATTCGTCCGAACGATGAAAAGGTGGAAGCCATTGTGCACGTGCCTGAACCACAGAATGTTTCAGAGTTGTACTCATTCTTGTGTATGGTGCTCTACTATGATCGTTTCATACCTGGCTTAGCCACTAAATGTGCTGTCCTAAATGAACTGTTACATATATGTACTCCGTGGAAGTGGACCAAGGGTCACAGTAAGGTAATTCAAGCCATCAAGCTCTCTCTAACTGATGTGAATAATTGAACTCATTATGACCCTAACTTACCTATCATATTGGCATGTGATGCTAGTCCTGTGGGTATAGGATCTGTCCTTTTCCATACAGATCCAGAAGAAGTGGAGAAGCCGATAGCCCATGCTTCATGCAAACTCACTGCAGCTGAAAGGAATTATGCCCAGATTCAGAGAGAGGCATTAGCAATTGTGTTTGGAGTTTAGACATTTTGCCAATACTTGCTAGGTCGCACATTTCACCTGAAGATGAATCACAAGCCACTAGTGACAATTTTCAGTCCAGAAAAAGGAATTCCAGAGACAGCTGCTAGCCAACTATTACAATGGGCATTCATTTTGTCTGCCTATAATTTCAAGGTTACATACCAACTAACTGACCAGCATGGAAATGTGAATGCCTTGTCAAGGTTACCAATATTCAGAGAAATGGAGTTTGATGTGGGACTTAAAGAGGTGCTATTAGTATGCCAGATGGGGCCAGATAGTTTTCCAGTGCATTTCAAAGATATGGAGGATTCTACTGTTGTGTGTGCAATGGAGCTACAACAGTTAGATCAGCTTCCAGTACTAGCCAAGGATATTGCAAAAGCGACTAGTCAAGATGCAATTTTGAAACAAGTGTATCAGTATACGCTTGAGGGTTGGCCGCAAGGCACTACTTGTTTGGCTAAACTGCAACCTTACTATACAAAGAGACAGCAGTTCTCCATTGTGGAGGGGTATCTTCCGTGGGAATTGCATGTCATAGTACCCCAATGTTATAACTCAAATGTGTTGACTGTTTTGCATACAGGCCATCCAAGCATTGCTAAAATGAAATCCCTAGCCAGACTTCATGTATGGTGGCCTTCAATTGACAAAGACATATACCAGGTTGCGCAAAGATGTGAAGGTGGTGCTGTATCAATGGGAAATCTGGCAAGAGCTCCAGTTCACCATTGGGAATGACCTGAAAAACCCTGGCAAAGGTTGCATATTGATTTTGCAGGACCTTATTTAAATTCCATGCGGTTACTCTTTACTGATGCTTATAGTAAATGGCCAGAAATTCATCAAATGTCTTCGACAACTACTGTGAGTACCATCAAAGTGATGAAATCTATCTTTGCTACTCATGGTTTTCCACAAGCAATTGTCTCGGATAACGGACCACAGTTCACTTCTGTTGAATTCCAAGCATTTTGCCAGCAAGGTGGTATCAACCATATTATCTCACCTCCCTACCACCCAAGTTTGAATGGCAAAGTGGAATGGCTGCTTCACACTTTTAAAAAGAGTATGGACAAAGCTAATCCTACTAGAAACATAGAAACATAGATTTTGACGGCAGATAAGGACAGCTTGGCCCACCCAGTCTGCCCATTTCCCTACCTAATGGATAAGCTGCAGATCCTAGTTAACCAGCAGCCTACTTCTTCCTACCCCCACCCCCTAGAATTGCCTTATGACTGTCCCATGCATGCTTGAATTCTACCACTGTTTTTGACTCACAACCTCCTCCAGAAGGCCGTTCCATGCGCTCCACAACCTCTCTGTGAAAAATATCTTAAATTACCTCTGAGCTGCCCCCATCTTCAAATTGTGCCCCTTGTTCTTGCACACCTCTTTTTGAAAGATGCTACCCTCTTGGACTTTGTTGATTCCCTTGAGATACTTGAAAGTTTCTATCATGTCCCCCTCTCCTCCTTTCCTCGAGGCTATACATATTCAGCTCCTTAAGTCTCTCTTCATATGTCTTCCGGTGCAGACCCTGCACCATTTTAGTTGCCCTCCTCTGGACAGCCTCCATCCTGTCTATGTCCGTGCGGAGATCGGATCTCCAGAACTACATGCAGTACTCCAGATGGGGTCTCACCAACTGTCTGTACAGAGGGATAATAACTTCCTGTTTTCTACTGGTGATGCCTCTCCTCATGCATCCCAGTATCCCCCCAGCCCTCCTTGTTGCCCTCTCACATTGCTTGCCCATCTTTAGGTCATCTGATATGACTACCCCCAGGTCCCTTTCCATTTTTGTTGTTGTTAGTATCTCACCCCCCATTGTGTACTCTTCCCCTGGGTTTTTGTTTCCCAAGTGCATTACCTCGCACTTCTTAGCATTGAATCTAAGCTGCCATACATTTGACCATTCCTCTAACCTTGCCAAGCCCTTCTCATCCTTTCCACCCCACCTTGTGCATCAACTCTGTTGCAGATCTTTGTGTCATCTGCAAAGAGACATACTTTTCCTTCCAGTCCCTCTGCAATGTCGCTTATAAAGACATTGAAGAGGACCGGTCCTAATACTGAACCCTGCGGTACCCCACTAGTAACCCCCTTTTCTTCAGAGTGAACTCTATTTACTATTACTCTCTGTGTCCTATTCTCCAGCCAATTCTTTACCCAGGCTGTCATCTTGGGACCCACTCTCAGGCTGGCTAACTTGTATATTAGTCTTTCGTGTGGGACTGTGTCAAATGCCTTGCTAAAGTCTAGGTAGGCCATGTCCACAGCCCCTCCCTGATCTACTACTTTGGTCACCCAGTCAAAGAAATCTGTCAGATTTGTCTGGCATGACCTTCCCGCTGTGAATCCATGCTGCCTTGGGTCCTGAGGCCCTCTGGCCTCTAGATACTCAACAATTCTTTCCTTCAGAAGTGATTCCATCATTTTCCCTACCACTGAGGTTAAACTAACAGGTCTGTAGTTTTCTGCTTCTGCCTTGCTCCCACTTTGTGAAGGGAATCACATCTGCCTTCTCCAGTCCTCGGTACCACCCCATCCTGCCATGATTTGTTAAAGAGGGTAGTCAGTGGTGTCACTAGATCTACCCTTAGTTCTTTAAATTCTGGGATGAATCCCATCAGGCCCCATTGCTTTGTCCATCTTCAGTTTTAAGAGTTTTTCAGAACCCTTTCTTCTGTAAATGGGCTGGTACCAACTTCTGTATCCAGAGTGTTTCTACTGTTTGTTTTAGGTACCTCCCCCACTTCCTTTGTAAATACTGAGCAAAAATATTTGTTTAGTATCTCTGCCTTTCACAGTCACCCTCTGCCCACCCTCCCTCCTCTTTATTAAGCCTCACTAGCCCTCCCTTGGTCTTCCTTTGCTCCCTGATGTACCTATAAAAGGTTTTATCCCCCTTCCTAACTGAGTTGGCTATCTTTTCCTTGGTTAGAGCCTTTGTTGTTCAGACTGCCTTCCCAGCTTCCTTTTGCTTTAACTGATACAGTTCCCTGTACTACACAGATAGCAATACAAATAACAATACAAATAGCCTTTTTGGACATTCTTGCGATGTATTGAACAACACCACATTGTGTCACGGGAATATCCCCTGCAGAATTGTTGTTTGGACATCAGATTAAAACTCAATTGGATCTTATTCACCCTCTAGACTATAAGTCAGTAACTGAAATGCTCCCTAAGACCAGATCCTTCAAACCCAATGATCTTGTGTGGGTCAGGATGTATACAGGCCCAAAGAGATGGATAGAAGGCGTGGTAGAAAAAAGTTTGGAAATGTTGTCTATAGCGTTCGACTGATTGACCAGAGGAGAGTGAAAAAACATGTGGACCAATTATGTACTAGAACTGAGACAGAACAAAAATGGGATACCAAAAGTCGGGGTAGTTCTCCAGCATTATTTGTTCCTGATCAAGTACAGGAACAGATAGTGGAACCAAAGCAATTGAGACAAGATGTGGCTGATGCTAATCAGATTTCAGAGCAACAGCCTCCAGTCCTACTACGTCGGTCAGGACATGTAAGACGTCCACCAAAGAGGATGGACTTTTAGAGATATTGCCTAATGATATTACTGACTAAAAGGGATATTGCAGTAATAACTTTAATAGTTTCATATTACTTCTGAATTATTGATTTACGTACTTTCTAGCTAAGTCAGGAGGGATTGTTATATGCAGTACAGCTTTAAGAAATCTTCACCAGTACAGCTTTAGGGAATGCATTTACTGTAACTCTTCCTGTGTGTGTTGAGATGACTTCTCCCCCCCGTATCTGAGCTGAATAGAAGTAAATGGAGCAGGCCTAAATTTATGTGGTGCATGTTGTCTTATTACCAAGACCCTGATGTGCTTAAGGTACTTATTTTCGGCCACCAAATACAAGAAGAAGAATATCTGGAAAACGTTAAGATAGACACAGGATACAATGACTGTCAGAGTCTTAACTAAACTGATACAGATACAGACACAGATACATGAAATCATGAGCCCAATTCCCAGAGGTGCAGTTATGCCAAACGTAAGTTACGCAAATGCGCAAAATACGCCAAAGCACTTGCGACATGTGACTTGCACCACATTCTGACACAATTGCAACTTACACTAAGAAAAGTCAAGAATGTCACAGGCGGTGACTTGCACCATATAAAAGGGTGCATGTCGCAAGAAGGATGAAGCTACTGCTCGGAACTGAATGGCAGAAGATTGGACCACAAATCGCAATATCAGAATGGCACAAACCACAGCTGGGAAGCAGGGGTGGAAATAAAATTTCAGTTACAAGGAGGTAGACATTCCCATCACTGAAATAGATAAACAGCCTGGGCTACTACTACATAGGGGTGGTGATAAGTCCAAGAGAGACAAAGGAAGAAAAGCAATGCAGGAAGTGGTCAGGAAGGTCAAAGCTGTGGCCACGCAGAAGTGGACCATTCATGATTTGCATAAAAAGTACAATGACATGGAGAGGTGGTGCAAGCAAAAGCTAGCACACAACCACCACTGTGCCCAGGGCTCTGGAGGTGGAGGCAGCCAGCTCCAACCACTGACCACCCGTGAGAGAATGATTGCAACACACCTCTTCTGCCACACCATCAGCGGTGACATGGACCTGGACACCTTCAGGCTGCAAAGCAGCACAAGTAAGTGGATTGGGGGGGGGAATGCAGCAAATATGTATGTGTGTGGTAACTGGTGTAGGTGAAGGTCTGTGTGGCTGAGTGTGGGACCATGTGTGTGAATGCTGGTGTGTGTGTGTGTGTGTGTGTGTGTGTGTGTGTGTGTGTGTGCACGCGTGCATGCGTGTGTGTGTGTGTGTGTCTATGTGTGTGTGTGCCTCAGCAGGATTCAGCAACCCAATGGCAGGAACAAGAGGGTGACAGGGCACTGCCACCATGGGTAACAGGGATGGTAGGCCTGTGACACAATGGACATGCAGACAGCCACTCACAGGTATGGTTGCAGCCCCACAAGGCTGCCACACACAGGCATGTGCAATGAGTAAATATGCCACTGTGGAATGGCTGTCCCAGCAATGTGGTACATGTCATTGGTGGGAAGGGATGCACAGACCACACAACACTGCCCATGCTACACAGCAGGTGGTGGTGTGACATATGCACACAGACATAATGGCAGGATGCCATGTGGGCCTGATCCCAGTCAGCACCATGGTCCATCCAGATGGCATGCACCACCACAAATTGGGCACTAGCCCCCAACACCAGGTTCGGTGAAAGACCCTGGAAAGGGGGTGGCCATGTACAAGACAGTGAACACTGCACGTGCTATATGACAATATTTGGGAGTGTCCTTGACACACAGTGGCCATCCACACTGATGGGTAGATGGCAGCCATTGAAGCAGCTGACCACCATGGCCCAGCAAAAAAGGGTGGGGAACTGTCCCTGACCCGTGAGCACACCAGGCTGCACAAGGGAGCATAGTGGATAGCTGGGTATGGGTACAAGAGGGGGCTCTGATCAGCAACAGCTGAAACCCTGTCCATCCCACAGGACCCAAAACAGTGCCAGGGGCAGCAGAGCCAGCGGTGCAGACTGGAGAGACAGACAGCAGGCCAGCAGGAGGACGTGGAGACAAGTGGTGACAGCAGCATGTCAACAACAAGCAGCCCACCCAAGGAACCTGGGGAGGTAGAGGAGGAGGAAGAGAAGGATGTAGGTACCAAGGCAGTATAATAGGAGTGTTCTGAGGTTCAGGAGGAGGAAAGGCAACAGGTGTCATCAGAAATACAAATAAATAAATAAAATAAACACAGCACCTGGGTGGAGCCGGATGTAGGTGATGATGGTCACAGCCAGATGGAAACCATGGAGGAACAGACCATGCACACACCAACCATGCATGGGACTGGGGAAGGGGAACAGAGCCCCATCAGTGTCACAGCACAATAGGCACGCTTGGATGACGCTGTCAGAGACCTAGAGGAGCAGCTATCACCACCGGCATACATCAGCAACTACTGCCACTAGATGATGTCTGGTCAGGGGGAGCTCACACATGAGTTTGCTGTCATCAGACACGGCATGAAGGAACACCACCAGTAACTGCAGTGATATCTGAATGCCATCTCAACTGCCATGCAGGCAGGCACAAGGGACACAACAGCATTCCTGGCTGACATGGTGCTGGCAAACCATGGCCTGCGGCACTGTGCTCAGGAGCAGCAGGAGGCATAGAATGCTGCACCATGGCCACTAAGTGCCTGGCAGCACAGCAGCAGAGATATGCAGAGGCCATGACTGCTGCCCAGATGGCAGTTGTCAATGCATTGTTGGTATGGCAACAACACCCACCAATGTAGCACTGGGGGGCCCCACAAACACAGCCACAGCCATACCAGCAGACCCCTGCAACTGGGTACCACCAGCAACACAGCTCAGCAACCCCACCTGCACAGACAGGCCCAAGTACGCACACACAGGGGCTGTCCCAGCAAGCCATGACACACGTGTCTGACAGTGCAACCACAGGCCTTGTCACAGAACCAAGTGTGATGCCCCCATGCACCAGCAGGCAATGGCATAACCACCCAAATCCCTACCACTCAACCCCCGACCCAGAGTCCCAGCAACATCACCAGCAAAGGACCATGCTCTGTGCAGGCACAGGACCCCAAAGTGTCTGAATGCCAGCCAACCAACACCATGCTGGCAGCCATGCATGACAAACAGGAAGCTGGAGACCAGGACACAGGGGAGGTCCAGGCAGTGCCATCCACTGACAACCAACCAAGGAAAAGGGGCCGTAAGAGGTGCAACGTGGCCATGGTGGAGGCAGACACAGGTGTGCAGGAACATGTCCCAGGTGTGGCTGTGATAAGGGACAAGTGTCTGGAGGCTATGGGATCGAGGACACAGGAGCCTTCAGCTGCCCAGGCCAGCAGTGCACGGACCTGGAGCTGCCTCACTAAACAAGAGTAACTGACAGAGTACTGTGCTACAAGGGGGCGTACTGGGTCAGCAGTGAATGTGGTAAATAGACAGATGTGAATGTGCTGCACAGCAGGGTAACACTAGTGCCAAAGCACATGTGGGGTTTCTACAGTGGGATGGGGGAATGCACTGTATACATGACAGAGCTGTGTATGTGTGTGGGGGGATCACATGTTGTCACGAACACTAAGACAGTCCATAAAACTTCACAAAACTTACACTGTTTTTGGCTGTTGTAAACATGTAGCCAACAACAGCATGGTGGCAGTGCACCATGTGCCTGTAGGTAGTGATGGCAGGCAGTTGTCCATGGGGGGGGGTCTGTACAGGCACAGCAGTACAATGGTGCAACACAGATATTGTGCCACCACAGCACATGAGCAGACACATGGATGCGCTCACAGGCCCACACATGCACATTTACCAATGCTGCATACAGCATCATATGGTGAGACTGCATCTGGTCAGAGTGACCCTACCACACTACACTACGGTACACTGTCATGGTTTGAGACAAGCACTGAAGGAAAGTGATGTTGCAGTACTTCTGAACACCCATGCTGCGTCATGTGATGCTACCAATGTTGTGCAGCACTGTGCGGGGGGGGGGGTGCATGGCCAACAGTGTCCATGCCCAAGGCCCCTAGAATTCTGCAGCTGCAGAACTTTGTGCAGAACTTGTAACCTACCACAGAAGTTCTGCAGTGCCACAGAATTTACTGTTCCTGGTGATTCTTTATTAATATTTCTGTTTAGCCATAGAACCTGGTTCCCTTCCCCTCTTTTTATACCCCAAACCCCTCTATGCTCAGAATGTGATGTTACCAGTGCTATAACATCATACATTAACTAATGAAATGGCTGCATTCTGCCACAGAAATGAACAGTCACTTATCTACCACAGCTCCCACTGCCAGAGGTGGTGGCACAGCACATCAGACACGGTGATATTTGCTCAACGTGCAATATAGCCTAATGCGATTTTCAAGCTTATGTTATTATACAAGGGCCAACTTAAACAAAACCTTGACAACAGCACAGACCTGTTAAGTCCGTACCTTATTTTGTACTAGCTGATGTGTGCCTTTAAGGAATAGAGATGCCATCTGAAATGAATAACTGGTAAAATGAATTAACCTGTCATTTTTAAGAAAAATAAAGTAATTATGCCCAGAAAAGTGGAATATAATAATGTGTAGACATGTTGAAAGAATAGACCTGTTAAATAATTGCACTGTACACATTTTTGCCAGGGTTATTGATTACATATTGTCATTAGTTGATAGAATCTGCTAAAAGTTATGGAGAAATGTTGTGCGCGGGGCCAGCTGTTGGGCCAAAGGGTAGCATGTTGTGTTCTTGTGCCGGCAACTCAGGTTCAGAGACGAGCTCTGGGAGCTGGCTGGGCAGCACAAGGATTGGGGGAGCACACCACCGCTCTGAGTCTGGAAAGGTATGGCGCAGTGTTCTGTCACATGGGGAACACATTGTGATGGGCTGGAGAGCTTTGTCTCACAGTGGGTTCACATGCATGTCATGGCCTGATGGTGTTACGTAGTGTGTCAGGGGAAGCAGGTTGGCATGAAAAATGAGTTTTATGATATCTCCTCTGTTCTGTTTATTCCATTTCCAAAGGAACCTGTATGAATGAGGATACAATTTCACGGAAATATAAAATAAATAAAAAAAAAAATATATATATATATATATATATCACTATAGATATATATATATACACACACACACACACATTTGTATGTATGTTACAGATTGCATATAAATTTATGAGTGATATGCAGTGGAGACCTCATGAGTGATATACACAGCATGAGTATAGAAATATTTATCACATAAGGCTTCCCTCTGCATATTTCATTTATACATTAGGCTAGGACCTTGAGGGATAGATTTTTTTTTTTGCCCTTTTAGACATAAAGTTATTTCTATAAGTCTGTTATTTTTTGAACTAGTGTTACTGTGCTTTTCCCCATACTGACTGTTATAACCATTGCCATGGACATGAAGTCACGATCACAAGCTGACACTGTGATGTGGTAGTTCGTTAGTGCCGCAGAACTTCCACAGAAATTGCAAACCACCACCACAGAAGTAATCTTGCTGCAGAACTTGGTCCCAATGTGGCACAGAAAAGTAGGGGCCTTGTGTGGTGGGAACTGTTGTGTACTGTGCTAGCCAGGCAATGTGCACTTAGGTTGGCATGTCCTGGAAACACTACACATGCCTGTCCCTGAGGAATGACACTACAATGGGACATCAATAGCATGCAGCTGTCCTCTCATTGTGCATTAACCTGCCCACTGACATAGTCTGTGGACACAAGGCACTAGTCCAAGAACCACATGACAGTGTGTGGCTACCAGGTACAGCCCACCAGCCATGGCCAACAGATGAAGCATGCAGCAATGCCATGTCAGGAGGGCAGCACTGGACAGCCCATCTCCGCTATTGGCTGGTGCGTATTTTCACATGGCATACTGCTACCTGGAGGGTGATGCAGGCTCTCAGGTGGAGTATCACCGAACTTGCACATATCCAGCCCTCTGGGATGGCCGACACTGTGTACAGTGTAGCTTGTCTAGTACAAGTACTTGCACGTGTATGTGGAGAATAGTTGTATGCATGCGCCATGCCACATAGTGTTGAGTCGCTGTTGTTAGCAGCCAGACATAGGTCAGGTGTGCAAGTACAGCCTACTGGGTGCATATTGTTGAGGCGTACTTGGCACCATATGGGTGATGTTGGGAAGTGGTGCAGTGGTGTATGTATGGCCTTGGCATGTTGCCATGACACACACCACATGGCATCACTGTGCTGCCCCATGACCATCACAGTTGCTTGTGCCCACTCAGGCCACGACACCATAGTGCTGCATCCATGGTCCACATCTACCATGGTCAACAACACAAGTCTGTGGACAGAGAGCCCACCATGCAATAATGACACAGTGATACAGTGGGTAAGGGGAAACAAACAGCAGTTTAATATGTAACACAACAACAGGAATCACAGTAGACACAGTACTGTAACACCAGACCCACTCCCACCCCATAATAACAACAATAACAATAGCAACAAGTGTATTAAAACCCCAGACCCACCCCCCAAACCCAACAACAATAACAACAGTAAAGTGTTAAAATCCCAGACCAACCCCCATACCCCACAACAAAAACAACAGTGTATTAAAGCTCCTGACCCACCCCTCCAAACCCCACAGCAATAGAAAAATGTGTAACAAACCACAGATCTACCCCCACAACAACAAAAGTGATACTACTGGTAAAACCCCACACCCCACAGAGACATCCCATCAGCATGTGCCACACTCCATGCCTCACTGCTCCTAAAGTGCAGACAGAAGGGTATAGATGGACCCATGCAGGTGTGTAACATCACACATTATGGCCCCGACACGGCCGCGTAGCACCTGGTCTCTGTCCATGTTTGCTTGCAGTGGTGGAACAGGGTCAAGCTGCCTGTTGTCCTGTGCCTTGGCCTGCTGTGCATCCCCATGTTCCTTATCCTCAGCAGGTACAGTTTTATCATCCTGGTCATCTGCCACAATGTCCACCATGCCCCTAGGACTGCCTGCTTCCTCTGGGTGTGCTTCTGCCACATCCTGTACATCTTCCTCTACCTGCAGGCCATGTCCCTGTGCAACTGCACCCTGCTCCAAGTCTGCGACAGCACTATGGACAGTGTCACCACTGTCCATTGTTGCCCCTTGCTGACCATCCTGGCCATGCTCCACAGGGGTCTGCTGTTGTTCATCCATGGCCTTAAGGTCATCTTGCCTGGCAGCTTCCTCCTTGGTCTGGTCATCACTGGCCTCATCAGTCTCCAGAGGCAGTGGCCAGGCCTTCCTCAGTCAACATCTGGTGCACAATGCATAGACCCTTGCATCCCTCTGCTTCTGCTTCTCCATGGCCAGCAGGAGAGCTCTGTGTTGAGGACTCTCGACATGTCCTCCATCACAGTGTGCAACACCTGTGAAATAGGAACAGGACAAGTGTCACTGGGTGGTAATGGCAGTGGCCATGCAAAAGTCCAGTTGTGATGGCATGGGGGACGCAGTCGACATACCCCCATTACTGCTATGCATATTACACTGGTCCTCTCCTTTGTCCATGCTACCACATGCCACCCCTGTGCTTCCCCCAACATCATGATGCACTGCCACATTGTACCCCCACTTACCTTGCTGTGCATGGTTTAGCATTGCCACATGTCCTGCAGCCTGCTGCACCTGACCCCATCACATGTCGCTGCACTCCTGCAGCTGCATGGTTCCGACCTGTGGGGACAGAATTGGTACATGTATGTGGGCGTATTGTGCACACAGCAATGCACTGAGTGACATGAAAATCTGCCAGGATGACAGTCTGTGTGTCCTTCTGTACCTACCTCTAGGACCTCATTTTAAATTAGCTATGGCTAAATTGGGTTATCCTGTTTCTGATGTCAGAAATAAAACTTTTTACTACTACTACTACTACTACTACTACCTTCTTCAGGTCCCTAGTCAGTCCACATCACCTCATCACTACTGGAGGCCATGTCCATCAGCCGCAGAAATACCATGGGGTCACGCCTGGTGAGGTCCTGCCAGCAGTGCTTCAGCTGATATGGGTTGCTCCTGACACCAGAGATTCTCTCCAGGTGTGCCCCATCCTGTCTCCACATGCTGTCCCTCTCAGTTGGGGTGTGCCCCCTGCAGCCAGGGGGCAGCAGTGTCCTCCACCACTGTTGCACCAGGTTGACCATCTCTGTGGTCTCCTCATGCATGACGTTTGGTGCCCTTCCACTCAATGTGGTTATAGGTACCATTAGTGGTCAATTCCCAGTTCTCACAGTGGGTATTTGCACTTGCCATTTTGTTTTTAATGTGTGGCATTTTGCGGTAGCATCTGCACATGTCCACATGTGACATGTCCGTTGCAATGTCTGCCGCATGTGCGGTATTTTTTGCCACACGTCCCACATGCATGCATTTTTTGACACATAAAGCATGTGTGTGTCCCCTCACATATGCACATCTGTGACAGACACACTGTGTCAACCTGGTGAGCATGCCATCCCAGGAGGAAGAGCTGTTTACCTAGAGCCACACACCAGACATGGCATCCCTGTATGCCATCCAGTGACCATGACTGGTGGGCGACATCTGGTTGGACCACCCCATCAGTGCCCAGCAGTTGTTCACAGCATGTTGACATGAGATACATGCAGCACAGTGTCACGCATATGCATTTTGCATGCTATTGTAGGGCGTCTGCACACACGTCGCAACTGCCCATTTGTGCCTCCTATTTTCTAACACCACACATGTCTTATTGCAGGATGCTGTGACAGCAGTCATTGTGTTTGTGAATTTCCTATGTATGCTGTCACACACTACACAGTATTCTATGCCCATCACACATTCCCCCCATCACAGACACTGTCACCTCTGTGGATATGTGCAGGATCCCACCTCTGTCCCCACCACCCACAATGGAGCACATACCAGTGTGTATAGACATGCTGTCTGCTGTCTCTCTTGTTATCATGGCTGACTTTCATCCTTCACACACCACTGCAGGTGGCTATACCCTCCAAATGCTGACTACTGGACGTGGTCACAGCCTGCCATGCACAGTGCCACCATGTCTGGTGCCTAGCATTGGGCAGCATGACTGTGGGGTGGTAGGCTGTCCATGGGCTATCTGTCTGCTGCTGCTGTTGTCACCTAATGGTGGTTGTTGTCCCTCAGGTGAAGTGGCAGTCTATGAGGTCACATTTAGCATGTTGCCCTGCCTGGCATGGTCATGTGGCTGTCTGGCATTCGCATCACAGTTGTCCTCATCACCCACTGTCCTCCTCCGCCTCTTCCTCATCCATGTCTGGTAGTGGCACATGATTCCAGAGTGCCAGGCTGTGCGGCATGAAGCACACCAAAAAGATTTTGCAGACCATCTCAGGACTGTATTGCTCTGCCCTGCTTGAATGATCCAGGTACTGGAAACATGTCTTCAGGACACCAAATACATGCTCAGTCACAGCCCTGGTGGAGGCATGAGTCTCATTGTGCAGCATCTCGGCCACGGTGTTTGTGTGTAGTAGTGGCATCATGACCCATGGCAGCTGTGGGTTTCCACTGTCACCTGTGGGATGTAAGTGTTACATAATTAATGTACGGAGCACATGTCACGCACACAGGCATGTTGCTTCTGCATGGACTGGTGCTTGTTTGCAGGTCGGTGGCACCAACTGATGAGCCATCCATCTGTGAGCTGTCCCCTCTTGAATGCCTCATGTAGGCCACAGTTACAGATGATGCATGGGTTATGGCTGGAATCAGGGTACTCTGCTACCACATTCAGTATGTGGCACTGGCACATATTCATGGAGTGGAAGCCCTTTCGGTTGATGTACACCTCCGCCTCCCCTGGTGGTGCCCTGATGGCCACAGGTGTGTACAGTCAATTGACCCAAGTACAGGGGGGAACTGTGTAACATCATAAAAATACTGCTTCACTGCCTGCTGCTGCTGTGCCTCCCTCGGGAACATGATGTAACTGTCCATCCAGTGCATCAGGAATGTGATGTAACTCTGTTTGGTCCATCGCTGCATCCAGAAACTGCCTAAAGCTCCTGACATAGCTGACTGTGAGATGCCCACATTGTCACCTGTGGGGGTTTGGAATGTTCCCCTGGGGAGGAAGCACAGTACTGCACTTACCTCCACCTCCACAGGCACTAGTTGTGCCCTACTGGTGGCACTTGGTAGAGCTTCCCATAGCTCATAGCACAGCTCAGCTGTGGTGTCCTTTGGCAGGCAGTAGAATGCAATGCACTGCTCTTCCATGAGATACAGGTATGATGTCCGGGCTCTGTACACCCATGGTGCATGGTGTCTGGCAGGTATGTGCTACACTGGTTGCTGCCTGTCCCCCTGGTTTCTGCCATCACACCGCTTCCCTAGTAGCATCATGACCAGTATGGCTGCCGGTGCTGCCATCACACTGTCACTTTCTACTGGTGTGTCTGCACACTGCTTGCTTCACATTGACTCTGCAGTGTCTGACTCACAGCTGCCGGTGCTGCCATCACACTGTCACTTTCTACTGGTGTGTCTGCACACTGCTTGCTTCACATTGACTCTGCAGTGTCTGACTCACAGCTGCCGGTGCTGCCATCACACTGGCACTTTCAACTGGTGTGTCTGCACACTGCTTGCTTCACAGTGACTCTGCAGTGTCCGACTCTCAGGGCCCCCTTTTATACTCTGCTTAAGTTATACCTGCCTCTCCCCTGGAGTAACTTACGCTTTTTGCAGATGGCATTTCTTGCCTTTTGGTTCCTTCTAGAATACCAAAAAGTGGATAATGATGCTTTTTTTGGTGCAAGTCACTTTACGCCAATGCACATCTCACCATTTGGCACAAGTGCAACGTTAGTTGACTTTGGCGTATCAGATTTATGACAGCGCAGACTGCAGTTGAAAATCACGCATGTCATAATTATTGGCACAAGGTGCACTGCATGCCATTCTCGTTTGGCACAAATGAGTTATGCCTGGCATATGATTTTGAGAGTCGGGACCCATACTGTATCTGCAACATGTAAGCTAAAATCAGGACCCTCACCAGAAAGGAATGGACACCCGAATTAATTTGACAAGACATTTAAGAGTGAAATGTCAAGTTTGTTTAGAAAATTATTTGCTTATTTTTTAGCATGAATGTTATACCTGCCACCTTCAAAAAGGGCTTAATTTTCTTTCTGTATAAAACAGTGAACAAGAATTTAATACAGACCTGGAGGTCTATTTGCCTCCTAAATTCAGATTTCAAAATTTTATCGCAGATTTTACAAACAAAATTAAGACAGGTTGCAGCCACACTAATCCACCCATTACAAATGTGTGCCCTCCCAGACAGGAAATCCAGCAAAACGTATGTATTGTTAGAGAAGTACTTGAGTACTATGAGAAGAAAAACGAATTAGGATTTTTACTTTCTTTGGATCAAAGTAAGGTCTTTGACAGGGTCAATCATAAATGTTTATTCCACACATAAGGGGCACATTTTCATCTCAAAAAAGGTGCCAAAATGCAATATTCAAACAACAGAGATGCTCTGTGCATCTCTGGATGCATGTATGCAGCTCAACTTGAGGGGGCGTTCCCATGAATGTGCTGCACATCTCTCTATATGTGGCCCAAATGGGCCTAGCACATGCTTCGCATCTGCAAAGATGCACCACCCAAAGTTAGACATGGAAAAACAATGCCTAACTGCTGGCCACCCACAGGCAGGCTGATGTACTGCACACAGCAGCACAGCAGCTGCCAGCCCTTGTAGCCCAGTGACAACCCCCCCGCCCCTTGTCCTGATGACCATGTGGGTCTCTGTAAAATAATAGTCCGAACCCCACCTCATGCCCCGATCCAAAATGCTTCTCAGTATGTGGCAAAACCCCCTACCTGCAGGGAAGTGCCCACCATTCCCAATCCATAGCACCCCTCTGAATCCTTACAGAACTCCTCCACCCTCTGGGTAGTGCCCCCCCATGCCCCATGGCATCATGGTCACTGGAACCCAACATTTCCATAGTATAGTGGATCCCCCACCCTGAGCCCTGCACCCCGAACCCTGATAGTGGCAACCCCCCTGCACCCCAGTGCAATTTTCCATAATGTAGTGGCCCCCCACTCCAGTAGGCATAACCTGCTCCCCCCAAACAACCCAACCCTTGCTGGTGACTGGCACAGCCCTACTCACCCTGCCATGGCCAGCTGCTGACTGATCAGAATCGTGATCTCCACTGTACAGATGACAGCATTACATCATCCGTACCACCCAGGCACAAATAATTCTATGGTGGAAAGGATTTCCTTTTTTTTCTCAAAAATTTAAATAATGAAATTTGAGACAGACTTGGGATTATGTTCATTTTAGTAGTACAAGAATGAGGAAAAAGATACAGTATACCAAGTATTACTGTGATTGGATTTCTGTATTTCTCTTTTGTTATAGTCAGGAAAATCTCCCCTACTCTATTGCAAAGAGTGCCTTGAGTTATTTTACTTCCACCTGGACACCCACCAGCAGGATGGGTAGAAGGGACCTCGGTTTAATGTCTCATCCCAACGAAAAGATGGCACACCCTGACAGTACCGCACCCCCCAATACTACACTCAGTGACCAGCATTTTTAGGTATGAGCTCTGTCTTAGCATGAGACTAGAACCCATGACCTTCTGGCCCAGAGTCGGATTTCCTACTAACTGAGCCTGATGACCAGAGACAGTTGCAACGTCTGAGTTTGGTTTCATTATTTACTGTACACTAGTATAGTATAACTTAAACACATATGTGCATTGCTATTGTGGGCTATTAATAGACTTTGTGTGTTGCAATGACTGTAATTTTGCAGAGGGTGCATAGCAAGTCCCATAGTGCATGACTGAGTTGTTTATTATCCTGGGGTTATCGGATAGCAAATCCCAATGTGCATGACCGGTGTTGTTTTTTAGCCTGGGGTTTTTGTTTAGCAAATTCCATAGTGCATGACCTGTGCTGTTTATTAGCCTGGGATTATTGAATAATTGTAGCTATGCGACTAGGAGAGAATTAAGTCATGGGATTTGAGGACATTAACCATCATGGAACTCTGTAAGTATTATTTCACTCAAGGTATAATTAAGTCAACAACAATTAAAAGTTTAATATTTTTTCAGACGATTTGGGAAAGTGAGGTGCCTCAAAAACACACACTTAAGTATAGTACCGTGCATATAATTTATATTTAGTTAACTGACTTCCTAGGGAAAATTCAACATTCAAATGGAGTGTGCTACCATTGGTCAAAACATTTCAGCGAAGGCACTGGTCCCAAGGAACCCTATAAATTAATGTCATTAACAGCCAGAAATATGCAGCAAAGATGAGTAACGGTAAGGTTATCTTAGATAGACATCATTTACCTTAGTAGGATTAAAAGGATATTACTATATATAAAATATTGTATCTCTCTTTCACACACACACACACATATATATACACACACACACACATACACACACACACAATCTCCCGTGGTGTTAGACATTTTGCTGTTGCTGTTTAGAACTTCAGCTGATGCAGTCCCTTTTGATTACATCAGTGCATTACCTGCATCATAAAATGATGTCATGTCGATCTCCTTTCCCTGAACTCATCTTCTGTCTTGTGGTTGTGCGTGTGTACATCAGGTTTGGTACTATGTGCTGTCATTGTCCTGCTACTGCTGTGTCAGTCTCTTTTCCTCACACTCACCCTCTCTCTCTCTTGTGGTTATACTGTGTCTCTATCAGGTATGGTACCATGTGCTGTCATTGTCCTGTTACTGCTCCTGCCATGTCAGTCTCCTTTCCTCACATTCTCCCTCTGTCTTCTCTTACACTGTGTCTCCGTCAGGTGGTACCATGTTCTGTTATTTTACTGCTAGTGTTCCTGTCATGTCAACCTCCTTTCCTTACACTTTCTTTCTTTCTTGTGTTTGTGTGGTGTCTATGTCAGGTGTGTCACCATGTGCTGTCATTGACCTGTTACTGCATCTACCATGTTAGCCTCCTTTCCACGCACTCACCCTCTCTCTTGCGGTTTTACAGTGTCTCCATCATATATGGTACCATGTTCTGTCATTGTCTTGAGACCCCAACTCCTTTTGAAATCAAATTATCATGCTACCAATGCAGGCTGAAAACACATGCTTATTGTTACATTTACCTACCCCCTCTTTTTTGGGGTGGAGGGGGGAGGGTGTGCACTGACTTGTTTTTGTTGATATATGCCATATGTAGTAGGACCCTGTCATTTAGAATCCCATTTATCGTTTGTGAATGACCAAGGGTGAGCAGTTAATACTGAATAAGGTTTGTAAAGGGTGAAGTATGTCTCGTTCATGTAGCTTGCTCTCCACCAATCACCTGCACATTAGCTGGGAATCACACCTTAATTAAGCCAATTTGTTGGTGATGCACCCTATATAGATGAAGATATTTGAGGCAGATGCAGTTTGGAGTAGGGACCCAGCTGAATGGTGGTCTACCTTGATGATGGTAGCTGGGTAATATAACAGCAGAGCCCTGAGGTGAATACCAAGAGACCCCAACTCCTTTTGAAATTAAATTAGTAAGTTGTAGATCCAGGCTGAAATACAATGTTTATTGCTACATTTACCCCTTTTATTTTTTTGTGGGGGGGGGCGCACTGACTTGTTGCTTTTGGGGCTGTGCTGTATCTCCATCAGGTTTGGTACCATGTGTTATTTTTCTGTTACTGCTCCTGCCACATCAATCTTCTTTCATCACACTCTCCCTCTCTCTTGTGGTTGTACAGTGCCTCCATAAGGTGTGTTACCATGTGCTGTCATTTTCCTGTTACTGTTTCTGTCATGTCAATCTTCTTTCCTCACCCTAACCCTCTCTTTCGTTGTTGTGCAGTGTATCCATCAAGTATGGCACCATGTGCTGTCATTGTCCTGTTACTGCTCCTGCCATGTCAGTCTCCTTTCCTCACATTCTTCCTCTGTCTTCTCTTACACTGTGTCTCCGTCAGGTGGTACCATGTTCTGTTATTTTCCTGCTAGCATTCCTGCCATGTCAATCTCCTTTCCTTACACTTTCTTTCTTTCTTTCTTTCTTGTTGTTGTGCAGTGTCTACATCAGGTGTGTCACCATGTGTTGTCATTGACCTGTTACTAATTCTGCCATGTCAGATAAATTAGTAAGTTGCCAATCCAGGCTGAAAATATGTTTGTTATATTTACCCCCTTTTTTTGGGGGTGTAAGGGTGTGGACTGACTTGTTAATTTTGTGGTTGTGCTGTATCTCCATCAGGTTTGGTACCATGTGTTGGCATTGTTCTGTTATTGCTCCTGCCACGTCGATCTTCTTTCGCCACACTCTCCCTCTCTCTTGTGCTTGTTCAGTGCCTTGATCAAGTATGGTACTATGTGCTGTCATTGTCCTGTTATTGCTCCTGCCACATCGATCTTCTTTCGTCACACTCTCTCTCTCTCTTGTGCTTGTGCAGTGCCTCAGTCAAGTATGGTACCATGTGCTGTCATTGTCCTGTTTCTGCTCCAGCCATATCAACCTTCTTTCATCGCAATCTGCCTCTCTCTTGTGGTTGTGCAGTATCTCCATCAGATATGCTACCATCTGCTGTCATTATCCAGTTTCTTTTCCTGCCGTGTCAGTCTCTTTTCCTCAAACTCACCCTCTCTCTCTCCTGGTTGTGCAGTATCTCCATCAGATATGGTACCTTGTGCTGTCATTGTCCTGCTACTACTTCTGCCATATCAGTCTTCTTTCTGCACACTCACCCTCTCTGTTGTGGTTGGGCATTATTTCAATCAGGTATGGTACCATGTGCTGTCATTGTCCTGCTACTGCTATGTCAGTCTCCTTTTCTCACTCTCACCCTCTCTCTTGTAGTTGCACAGTACCTCCATCACCTATGGTACCATATGCTGTCATTGTCCTGCTACTGCTCCTGCTGTGTCAGCCTCTACTCACAAACTCCCTCCCACTTTTGGTTATCCAGTGTCTCTATCAGGTATCATACCATGTGGTGTCACTGTCCTACTACTACTGTGTCAGTCTCCTTTCTTCACCTTCACCTTTTCTTTTGTGGTTGTGTTTTATCTTCATCAGGTATGGTTCTATGTGCTGTCATTGTCCTGTTACTGCTCCTGTCGTGCAAGTGGAATGATGACAGCACCTGGTACCATACCATTGTGGAGTCAAAAACAGTGGTGGAATTCAAGCATGCATGGGACAGTCATAAGGCAATTCTAGGGGGTGGGGGTAGGAAAAAGTAAGCTGCTGGTTAACTAGGATCTGCAGCTTATCCATTAGGTAGGGAAATGGGCAGACCGGGTGGGCCAAGCGGTCCTTATCTGCCATCAAATTCTATATTTCTATGTTTCATAGCTGATGGAGATACTGCATAACCACAAGAAAGAAGGTGAGTGTGAGGAGAGCAGATTGACATGGAAGGATCAGTAACAGGACAATGACAGAACATGGTACCATACCTGATGGAGACACTGCACAACCACAAGAGAGAGAGGGAGAGTGTGTGGGATGGAGACTTGCATGGCAGGAGCAGTAACAGGACAATGACAGCACATAGTCCCTTTTCCTCACATCTGCTCTCTCTCTCTTGGTTTATGCAGTATCACATTCAGTTGTGACACTGTCTTGCTGTTTATTTGTTTGTTTGCACGCTTTTTATACCAGGTAGGATACACTAGGCATCCCACTGCTGCCGTATCAGTCCCTTTTCCTCACATTTGCTCTCTCTCTCTCTTGGTTTATGCAGTATTGCATCAGATGTGACAGCATGTCTTGCCATTTATTTATTTGTTTGCATGCTTTTTATACCAGGTAGGATACACTAGGCATCCCACTGCTGCCGTATCAGTCCCTCTTCCTCACATTTGCTCTCTCTCTTGGTTTATGCAGTACTGCATCAGATGTGACAGCGTGTCTTGAGATTTATTTATTTGTTTGCATGCTTTTTATACCAGGTAGGATACACTAGGCATCCCACTGCTGCCGTATCAGTCCCTTTTCCTCACATTTGCTCTCTCTCTTGGTTTATGCAGTACTACATGATATGTGACAGTGTGTCTTGACATTTATTTATTTGTTTGCATGCTTTTTATACCAGGTAGGATACACTTGGCATCCCACTGCTGCTGTATCAGTCCCTTTTCCTCACATTTGCTCTCTCTCTCTCTCTCTCGGTTTATGCAGTATTGCATCAGATGTGACAGCGTGTCTTGCCATTTATGTTTGTTTGCATGCTTTTTATACCAGGTAGGATACACTAGGCATCCCACTACTGCCGTACCAGTCCCTTTTCCTCACATTTGCTCTCTCTCTCTTGGTTTATGCAGTATTGCATCAGATGTGACAGCGTATCTTGCTGTTTCTTTGTTTGCATGGTTTTTATACCAGGTAGGATACACTAGGCATGCATATGCCTATTTTCAGGCTTGACACGGCAGAACTCCGTACTAACAGCAGAAAAAACATACTGCAAACAGTATACGTTAATTGAGAGCAACCTTATTAGGGGTTACATTTAAAAGACATCATAAGTAAGCAGTAGTGCAAACAAAACAAAAAAGTCAGTTGCAGTGTAAAAATGTGCCTGATAAAAGAAAAAACTACAGGACATACAGAAAAAATCAGTGATATCAAATGTGTGGGTATAGGTTCAAAAAGGCAGAGTTCATTAAGTAAGCAATAAGACATGAAAAAGTGTTGGTTATTCTGTGATAACCAAACACCTAGGTGTGTGGTAAGGCCTGAGGCTGAAGGCAGAGTTCTCTTTTGCACATAGGCATGTGGTTGTCTCAGAACAATCAACACCCTGGAGTGTCTTATTGCACTTATAAAATGGGTAACAATTAGAAACAAATGACTCTGACAAATTGTTTGAATTTAAAACCTTTTAAACATGTATTTAAATAAAGAACAGACAATTAAAAAAGGAAAAAAAAAAATAGTCCTTAACTGAACTTTAGGGCTGTTCAAAATAAAAACTCGGTCAGAATCACATAATGCACTGCTTTTTAAGGGTAGCCAAAATAACAACAGAAAAAAACAACACTCACGGTAGGGACCATCTTCGGTTCACTTGTTGTAATTTATGAACTGCACCTAGCCATGGAGTACAGGATTCATGAGACTGAAATGTGATTCAGTTGTTGCTGTCAACTGGCACATTCATGCAGCTCTTTCCATGCTATCTGTCCCTTCATAACCTCATTGGCTATGTACTTTTACTGTGTATTGACAAACAAAGAACACTCCAGAATTGAGCACTGCTGAACATTTAATGGTAAGATATTCTGTGATGTAGCTACTAACCTTTTCTTTGCTGGTCACTGCAGTTTTACCACAGGCGGCCACTAATTCCCAGTCTATGAGTTTTGTCCACTAGATTCTCCAAAGTCACTGCACCGCCACCCGCCTGCTCAGTTTTATGCCCGCCTGATCATGTGACCATACTGCCACTGACACAATCATAGCAGGATGACTGAAAAGGTTATTTAATTTACGCTGCACTAAAAACTGCATCATAAGCTGTACCGGGAAGTGTAATAAACTAGTGCAATAACTTGGGGGGGGGGGGCACAGTGTCTCTTTTATGAGAACTGTTCCAAGTGGTGCTGGTACTGGTGTGATACAAAATTAATAACCCCCACGCTACACCAGCCCACTCTTTCCATAGATGTAACTGCTATGGGTTTTGTAATGCTGCAGTAAAATGAATCGGGATTTTATATTGAGGTGGCACGACTTTCGAAAATAACAAGTGTCCTCTATGGACATTGAACAGCAAGGGGCTGGTTCTGGTGAGAAGCTCTTGCTCATGGTTGTGATTCTCAGTTTTTTTTCTATTTTAGTGTGGTATGACTTGGTCGGGCTACTATCATTATGTCTAAAGCACTACGAGAAGGTAGGCAGCCGGGTAGCATGGCAGGCGGGCGGGTGGATGGGCAGTGGTGCACTGACTTTGGAGACTACATTGGATGCAACTTATAGACTGGGGATCTGCAGGCTCCTGTTTTTAAATTTTATTGACAAGAAAACAAAAGGGTAGTTATGAGCCTTCATTTACTCTCACTGTCTGATTTTTCCCTGTGCTCATTTGTATTGTGTAATTTTGGGCAATATACAAGTACAGAACATATTAGGGGCTTCTGTCATTTAAGGACAGTTATACATTTTTTCTGTATCAACATGGCTACCATGTATTCTATTGTAGAATGCAAAAAAACACTAATTCTCATTTCACCTGTTTACTGGTTACTGAAAGGGTTCCCAAGCCAGTGGTTGTCACTCCTTATACCACTAGATTCCAAAACCTTTCGGCCAATCAGAATACACGTTATTCCTTACCGATTTTATAACATGAAGTATGAAGGAGAAACTTAGTAGAAACTCTGTTATGGATCCTTCTGTGCCCGTCTCCTTTCCTCACACTCACTCTCTCTCTTGTGGTTGTTCTCTGTCTCTCTCAGGAATTACACCTGGTGCTGTCATTGTCCTGTTACTGTTGTCCTCTTCTGCCTGTGAGTTCATTCCAGCTGGCTGTAAACTGTCCCTTCCTATTGCTGATGCATATTTCATGGATAGCGATTTTATTTTTGGTTTGACGATGCCCATATCTCTGCAAGGTGGCAGCTCGTCAATCAGCTTCACAAAGCCATAAAAATGCAGACTGTGTGTGAAGTAAGTCATTTTAAATATTGGACAGGGCACAATCCATAATTCACTGTCACTGTCACGTTACATTATTTTAATTCTCCAAATGTTTTAGGGGAATTCATCCTTACATAGTATGTTTTGTAGCTACAGAGATTATTCTGTATACTATTAGAAACTAGAGCAATGCCAGATCATATTCTTTATTGTTTACCATGTGCTGTCTACAAATACTGTGGTATATTCTTTCTACAGTGCACTTTGTGTAGTTTGCAGTACGGTGTGCTGTCTACAAATACTGTGGTATATTCTTTCTACAGTGCACTTTGTATAGCCTGCAGTACGGTGTGCTGTCTACAAATACTGTGGTATATTCTTTCTACAGTGCACTTTGTATAGTCTGCAGTACAGTGTGCTGTCTACAATTACTGTGGTATATTCTTTCTACAGTGCACTTTATATAGCCTGCAGTATGGTGTGCGGTCCTTTCACAGAAGAAAGGGTTCTGCAAGAACTCCTAAAACTGAAGGTGGACAAAGCAATGGGTCCTGATGGAATTCACCCCAGAATTGTAAAAGAATTAAGGGAGGAACTAGTGAAACCACTGGCTACTCTTTTTAATAAATCATGGGAGGATGGTGTGGTACCTGAGGACTGGAGGAAGGTGGATGTGATTCACCTTCACAAAAGTGGGACCAAGACAGAGGCAAGAAACTACAGACCTGTCAGTCTGACCTCTGTGGTAGGGAAAGTGATGGAGTCACTTCTGAAGGAAAGAATAGTTGAGTACCTAGAGGCCAGTGGAGCACAGGACCCAAGGCAGCATGGGTTCACAGCGGAAGGTCATGTCAGACGAATCTAATAGATTTCTTTAACTGGTGACCAAAGTAGTAGACCAGGGAGGGCTGTGGACATGGCCTACCTAGACTTTAGCAAGGCATTTGACACAGTCCCACTCAAAGATTAATAGTCAAATTAACCAGCCTGGGAGTGGGTCCCAGGTTGGTAGCCTGGGTAAAACATTGGCTGCACAACAGGACACAGAAGGTAATTGTAAATGGAGTCCACTCTGAAGAAAGAGGGGTTACTAGTGGGGTACCGCAGGGTTCAGTATTGGGTCCAGTCCTTTTTAGTGTCTTCATCAGTGACATTGCAGAGGGACTGGAAGGAAAAGTATGCCTTTTTGCAGATGACACAAAGATCTGCAACAGGGTTGATACACAAGGAGGCGTAGAAAGGATGAACAGGGACTTGGCAAGGTTGGAGGAATGGTCAGAAGTATGGCAGCTAGGATTCAATGCAAAGAAGTGCAAAATAATACACCTGGGAAACAAGAACCCAGGGGAAGAATACACAATGGGTGGGGAGGTAGTAACAACAACAAAAAAGGAAAGAGACCTGGGGGTAATCATATCAGATGACCTTAAGGTTAGCAAGCAATGAGAAGGCAGTAGGAGGGCTGGGGGTATACTGGGTTGTATAGGAGAGGCATCAGCAGCAGAAAACAGGAAGTTGTTATCCCTCTGTACAGACAGTTGGTGAGACCCCATCTGGAGTACTGTGTCCAGTTCTGGAGACCCCATCTCCGCAAGGACATAGACAGGATAGAGGTAGTCCAGAGGAGGCAACTAAAATGGTGCAGGGTCTGCAAGAGAAGCCGTATGAGGAGAGACTAAAGGAGCTTAATATGTATACCCTTGAGGAAAGAAGGGAGAGGGGGACATGATAGAAACTTTTAAGTACCTCAGTGGAATCAACAAAGTCCAAGAGGGTAGCATCTTTCAGAAAAAGAGACTTGCAAGAACAAGGGGACACAATTTAAAGATAGAAGGAGGGCGGTTCAGGGGCAATGTGAGGAAGTATTATTTCACAGAGAGGGTAGTGGATGCATGGATCAGCCTTCCTGAGGAGGTTGTGGGGTCTAAAACTGTGGGAGAATTCAAGAATGCATGGGACAGACATAAGGCAATTCTTGTGGGGGGTAGGAAGAAATAGGCTGTTGGTTAACTAGGATCTGCAGCCTATCCTGTAGGTAGGGAAATGGGCAGACTAGATGGGCCAAGCTGTCCTTATCTGCCGTCAAAGTTTATGTTTCTATGTTTCTGTCTGCAAATACTGTGGTATATTCTTTCTACAGTGCACTTTGTGTAGCCTGCAGTATGGAGTGCTGTCTGCAAATTCTGTGGTATTTTCTTTCTACAGTGCACTTTGCATAGTCTGCAGTAGAAACAGTAAATCAGAGATACTTTATTGCATGCAATAAAGCATAGTGTCTTCTACAGATTATAGGGATATCACCAGTGATTGTAGTTGTATGTAACTAGAAGTAGGAAGATGGATAAGGTATTATATAAGAAATGTTGTGCAAAGGTTTGCATATTAAGAGGGGTTACTGATAGCAGTGAATTGTTTTTTATTAAACAATATGAGTCCTAGAGTATTGAAATCTGATAGGCTGACTGGCACCTTTCTGCCATGGTAAATCCTGGCATAACCCACACAAAAGGTGCCAGTCAGCCACATCAGGAATCACATAAAAGAAATCAAATCTGACCCGTGTAAATCAAAAGATGACAACTGGCATGTTGGAACTGTCGCAAAAGTCCCTAATAAGTCTCACGGTTTCAGCTGCTGCACTGGTCATGTTAAAAGTCTCTGAAACTTCTAAAAAATAAGATAATTCAACTCTCCTAGTAACCCATTACAAAAAAAAAATAAATGGTGTTATCACCTCAGCTTCAGTCGCCAACTCTAAGCTCTGTATACTCATTCCCTCTCACTTCTATGTCCATCACGGGTCATGCTCGGTCTGTCCTGCATTTGAATCACAGGCTCCATTGTTAATAAATTTGTGGCTCACACCTCAGGTTCGATCGGGTGGTCACACTTGCTGTATCTTCCATTCAAACACTGGCTCCACAGTTCAAATCTGTGGCTCACCTATCAATTATTTTAAGTGTCAGGTCAGCTCTAACAACACCTTACTGAAAGCACCATAGCTCCTGAAACCAAAACCACTCATTTCTCCTCCGCTGAGCAGCTATACACAACTGCTAATTCACTGATTTCATGCCAGGTAAAACATTTTAAAAAAGGCAAGGAAAATGAACACAAAAGGCAAAGACTAAACATTTTAAATGCATGTAAGCAGTTAATTATCGCCCTCTGCGCATGCAAAGCTGGACTTTGTATAACTTATTTCCATATGTTACTGTGACTGACAAGGCAAAGTACAATCAGCTTTACCAGGACATCACTAGGTAAACAGATACAAGCCAGAGTGCTGTAGTTCATTCACACATGAAGGTATAAAGTCAATAAAATGGCAAGCACTCATGTTTGCAACTATATATCTTGCCCACTTACTGTTGCTGTGTGGGGACTATTATTTCCTTGTAAGAATAAATTAAAAGAAAAAATCATTCAAACAGAAAAAAAAGTATTTTTTCATGTTTTTTTCTTACAAAAAGTGATGGTTGCCATTGTATAATCACAATAAACAACTCCAGGGTGTGGGTTATGCTAGAATTTATCAACAGCTGACCTGATTTGACCAATCGGCCTGCGGTCTCATAACCAAACCATGCCACCCGTGGATAACTCCCAGCATAACCCATACCCTGTTGTGCTTTATTGCTTAAGTAATCTAATTAGTGTGCCTTATTTTTTGCATTAGCAAAGTTCCTTGGAACCTCAGGGAAAGGATACTGCTGTCCACTACTTGAACAATTGTGAACAGCTCAGAAGAGGTGGCAGAGGGACATAGTCATTATACAGTGAGGTAGCATTTCTCATGTCCTCAACAAGCTTTAGCTACCATGAGTGGGTTACATAGAAACATAGAAGATGTCGGCAGATAAGGATCTCTTGGCCCATCTAGTCTGCCCTATTTTTCACTACCTACAGCTACACTGCAGACCCTACTCAGTCTTTGGTTCCCCACCCACCGCCTTGCTTCCAAGATCCCCTTGTATCAGTCCTGTGCTTTCTTGAATCCTGTAACCATCTTAGCCTTCACCACCTCCACCAGGAGGCTGCTCCATGCATCCATCACTCCCTCTGTGAAGAAGTACTTCCTCACATTTCCTCTGAGCCTTCCCCCTGCCACCTTCATACTGTGACCCCTGGTCCTGCCACCTTCATACTGTGACCCCTTGTCCTGCCACCTTCATACTGTGACCCCTTGTCCTGCCACCTTCATACTGTGACCCCTTGTCCTGCCACCTTCATACTGGGACCCCTTGTCCTGCCACCTTCATACTGTGACCCCTTGTCCTGGAGCTTCATACTGTGACCCCTTGTCCTGCCACCTTCATACTGTGACCCTTGTCCTGCCACCTTCATACTGTGACCCCTTGTCCTGCCACCTTCATACTGTGACCCCTTGTCCTGCCACCTTCATACTGCGACCCCTTGTCCTGCCACCTTCATACTGTGACCCCTTGTCCTGGAGCTTCATACTGTGACCCCTTGTCCTGCCACCTTCATACTGTGACCCCTTGTCCTGGAGCTTCATACTGTGACCCCTTGTCCTGCCACCTTCATACTGTGACCCCTTGTCCTGCCACCTTCATACTGTGACCCCTTGTCCTGCCACCTTCATACTGTGACCCCTTGTCCTGGAGCTTCATACTGTGACCCCTTGTCCTGCCACCTTCATACTGTGACCCCTTGTCCTGCCACCTTCATACTGTGACCCCTTGTCCTGCCACCTTCATGCTGTGACCCCTTGTCCTGGAGCTTCATACTGTGACCCCTTGTCCTGCCACCTTCATACTGTGACCCCTTGTCCTGGAGCTTCATACTGTGACCCCTTGTCCTGCCACCTTCATACTGTGACCCCTTGTCCTGCCACCTTCATACTGTGACCCCTTGTCCTGGAGCTTCATACTGTGACCCTTGTCCTGCCACCTTCATACTGTGACCCCTTGTCCTGCCACCTTCATACTGTGACCCCTTGTCCTGCCACCTTCATACTGTGACCCCTTGTCCTGCCACCTTCATACTGCGACCCCTTGTCCTGCCACCTTCATACTGTGACCCCTTGTCCTGCCACCTTCATACTGCGACCCCTTGTCCTGCCACCTTCATACTGTGACCCCTTGTCCTGGAGCTTCATACTGTGACCCCTTGTCCTGCCACCTTCATACTGTGACCCCTTGTCCTGGAGTTTCATACTGTGACCCCTTGTCCTGCCACCTTCATACTGTGACCCCTTGTCCTGGAGCTTCATACTGTGACCCCTTGTCCTGCCACCTTCATACTGTGACCCCTTGTCCTGCCACCTTCATACTGTGACCCCTTGTCCTGGAGCTTCATACTGTGACCCCTTGTCCTGCCACCTTCATACTGTGACCCCTTGTCCTGGAGCTTCATACTGTGACCCCTTGTCCTGCCACCTTCATACTACGACACCTTGTCCTGGAGCTTCATACTGTGACCCCTTGTCCTGGAGCTTCATACTGTGACCCCTTGTCCTGGAGCTTCATACTGTGACCCCTTGTCCTGCCACCTTCATACTGCGACCCCTTGTCCTGGAGCTTCATACTGTGACCCCTTGTTCCTGGAGCTTCATACTGTGACCCCTTGTCCTGCCACCTTCATACTGTGACCCCTTGTCCTGCCACCTTTATACTGTGCACCCTGTCCTGCCACCTTCATACTGCAACCCCTTGTTCTGGAGTTTCATACTGTGACCCCTTGTCCTGCCACCTTCATACTGCGACCCCTTGTCCTGCCACCTTCATACTGTGACCCCTTGTCCTGGAGCTTCATACTGTGACCCCTTGTCCTGCCACCTTCATACTGTGACCCCTTGTCCTGGAGCTTCATACTGTGACCCCTTGTCCTGGAGCTTCATACTGTGACCCCTTGTCCTGCCACATTCATACTGCGACCCCTTATCACCGCCTGCTATTGTTAACAACTTTGAGACAGTGCCTATATTAAGAAACAAGTCTTTTTGCAGAAGTGTACAACTCCCATCCAAATGCATCTGAATAGAACAAAACTCTTTTAAATAATTACTGTTTGATAACTCTGTCTCTGTACCTTGACTAAGTCGCAGTGGGGTGGGCAGGCAGAACTTGCCGACGATCAGAGACAAAAGCAGGATAGGACAACATGTCCACTGAAATGTAAAGTTTGCTTAGCTTCATCTGGGCTGCAGAATTACACACAGGGAGCGCATTGTTGGGAGTGGGTAATTAGGGGAGCGGAATGTCTCGGGGACGAATCGTAGAGAGCGAGACATCGGGGAGGGTAGTGTCGGGAGCGTTTGTCATGCTCCCACATCTAAGAGACCGACCCCCTCGAGAAGATGTAGAACGATTGCTTCTGGACTAATACAAAAGACTGAGAAAAGGTCGACACGGTGGGGCTACTATATTCTAGTAACCAGTTAGAGCATATTAGCTTTACATGTTACAAACACTGGTATTGTGTTTTGAATAGGGGCGCAGTTCTTGGCAATATCCACTAGAAGGGGACAAAGACCAACAAACTAGTTTCGTAGACTGCAATTGTAATATAAATACTGTCATTAGATCTAAGGGGAAGAAAAAGCTGTAGAATCTCATTAGTTAACTGGTGGATTCCAGTTAAAGGAAAGGAGCCTTGACTGAAAAGGGTAACTAATGTTGTTTGGAATCAACAGGAGTGTTTATTTTTTTTTTCATTATGTCAAGTTTCATGTCAATTCACTCGAGGGGTAAGAGCATAAAAGGTTAATGTACAGTAAATAGTGGGTTTGGGACAGGGGTGGCGGGTGGACTTTCTGCTGGGTTGATAAGAGTCACATGACAGTTTGGTGTAGCAGAGCAGTTACTAGAACCTGGGGGGGGGATATTGGGTTTTGTGGGATTACTTGAGTTCTTGGGGAACAAAGGGTGGAGGGGTCAGCATCTACTTATCCTTTATGAGTAAGGGAAGAGCCATGAGCACAGATATGATAGGTGTGGACTTACCGACAAAGCTGTATGAAACCTTTTTATCAAGCATAAATTATGGTGTCAGGTCTTTATAACATGGTAAGCTGGAACGTTAAAGGGGCTCAAGATAGATGCAAAAGGCAGGTTATATTAAGACATCTCTCAAATCTCAATTGTGATGTGGCATGTTTGCAAGAGACCCATCTCAAAAGGGAACACGTTCATTTATTCAAGAAATATTGGGTTGGTCAGGTATTTGGTGCAGGGGTATCTTCCAATAAAGGCGGAGTCATTATTTTATTTCATAAAAGACTTCACTTCCAAATGGAAAAAGAAATATGGAATTCGCAGGGGTGATTTATCTTCTTGTTCGGAGAGTTAATGACACAGCAGATTGTTATAGGGTCAGTTTACGGTCCTAACATAGACTCCCCACAATTTTTTACACTCCTTTTGGGCAAAATAAATTCTCAGCTTTTTGAGATTATTCTACTTGGGGGGATTGGAATATCACCCCGCAGTTACAGGGAGATAGGTCGGATAGCAAAAGAACAGGGCTATCCCCGGCTCAAAGAGCTCTGAGAGAAATGATGGAAGGGTTAGATCTCGTAGATGTTTGGAGACTTAATAATCCTGGGGTAACACAATATACCTTTTTTTCAATGCCGCACAAAACCTGCTCTAGAATTGATTACTGGTTAGTAAGTAGTAAATTGCTCCCCTCTATCATTGAAGCAAGGATTCATACTAGGGTCATTTCAGACCACTCTCCAGTATCATTTAAATATGAACCAAATCGGGGGTTTAAGAGAGACTTTATGTGGAGATTTAATAACCAACTCCTACACGAACACCTCAGGAATTTCATTGTTTGTTTTTTAGAGCAAAATACTGGCTCAGTTTCAAAGATTGATATTGTATGGGCAACATTAAAGTGTGCTATAAGAGGAGAATGTATTAGAATCGCATCTATAAGTGCTAAAAAAGATAGAATACATCTAGATGAGATCACTAATGCCATTAGAAAATTGGAATGTACTATTAATAAGCGCTCAACTGAAGCAGAATGGGTTAAATTACATCAATTGCATGTCCAATACTCCTCCATTATGTTGCAGAAAGCAGAGTTAGCTCTTCGAAGAACTAAGATTAAATATCTTGAATCCGGGGATAGGGCTGGGAAACTCCTCGCATTAAGGATCAAGCAATTAGATTCAAATAGGCATGTGGTAGCTTTGCAATCTAATGAAGGAGATATCACCGTCAAAGACCCAAAGAAAACTGCATCTGTGTTTAAAGACTATTTCTGTGGAATCTATTCTATTCCTACAGAAAGTAGAGTGAGGGTAGAGGAAATTAATAACTTCCTAAACTCCGTACCTTTAACGAGATTGGATCCTAAAGACATAGCAGTGTTAGGATTACCCATTCAATCATGGGAAGTGAAGCAGGCAATAACACAGCTTGCCTCGGATAAATCACCGGGACCGGATGGTCTCACTACTAATGTGTACAAGGCATTTATAGAGGAAATTTCTCCGGTTTTGACCAAGATATTTAATTATTGGTACTGCGAGGGATATTCTGAAGACAGTTTCCTGGAGGCCCTCATAATTCTTATTTTAAAACCAGGTCGTGACCCCATTCTCCCGGGGAACTATAGACCGATATCCTTGTTAAATGTAGATCTTAAAATACTGGCTAAAGTTTTAGCTTGTCGAATTAGTCCTTTCATGGCTAGAATGGTCAGTGATGTGCAGGTTGGATTCATGAGCAATAGAGCATCAAGTGATCATATACGTAAACTTCATTACCTAATCGTACAAGCACGTGAAATGCAGACCCCAGCAGCCCTGTTGGCGTTAGATGCAGAAAAGGCATTTGACAGAGTTTACTGGGATTTCTTATTTGCTGTCCTGTCAAAACTGGGATTACCTGACAGCTTTATAAATTGGATTAGTTTGTTATATAGATCTCCCAAAGCACGGGTATGGTGCAATGGAATTTTGTCGGACCCCTTCTCTCTGTTATGTGGCACAAGACAAGGCTGCCCTCTTTCCCCACTTTTATTTAACTTATACTTGGAGCCATTGATTCAAAGATTGCTCATGATGCAGGGAATTAAGGGGATACAAATAGGGAATAGTAGGTATTTGATATCTGCATATGCAGATGATCTGCTTCTTCATATGGAAGATCCAGATATTAGTATCCCAATAATTATACAGGAAATAGCACAATTTTCAAAAGTCTCGAATTATAAGCTTAACATTTCAAAATCAAAGCTTTTTCCACTAAATTCCAGATGTCTCCCAAGCATGGCTAAGGACTCGGGGTTTAGCTGGGAGCGGAAAGTGTTACTATACTTAGGTGTTAAGATTACACGGGATATAGCTACAATGATAAATGAAAACCTGAATAACCAACTCAAAATAGTTAAGCAAGATTTAGCTAGATGGAATTCACTACCTTTATCACTGTGGGCTAGAGTTGAAGTAATAAAAATGAATATACTACCAAGGATCTTTTACCCCCTGAACATGCTGTGTCCCTATCTATCCTAAGCATGGTTTGGGTCGCTACAGACGATCCTAAACGAGTTTATTTGGAAAGGAAAAGCAGTAAGACATTCATATAAGAAACTCACCACATTAAAGAAGATAGGGGGCCTGGCACTCCCCTCCTTTCTAAAATACTATATGGCGTCACATATTAGTAAACTAGCCCATTGGACTTGGCCAACCTGCAAGGTAGACTCCAGTCAATACGTCCCATCGTGGACTCATATTGAGAGAGATTTGGTCAATAACTGTGCACTTGCACTAAATTCAATTCCTTTTATGCCCTTTAGACTTTTACCTACATCACTTAAAAACATGCCTATTGGATGGTCAATAAAAGTTTTGCACCAGGTTCAGAAATTATTAAAAGTAAAATGGCAGAATTCACCTGACCAACCCATTCTATACAATAAGAATTTTCTAATACAAGGTGTCCCAATTCCCTCCAGCTTCCTAGCTTCATTAGCTAGTTTGAAATTGGGTGACTTAGCCCCTCAAGGGAAAGTATTGAAGTATGAACATGCTTGTGTTTTGATTCCAGAACTAAAAGGGAAAATTTTTAAGTATTTCCAGATTAGGGATTCAATTAAAACCCACCTGAGAGATATGGACATACCTAGTGAAGGAGACTATGGTTTGACTTCTTTACTAAAGATAGCTGAACAGAAGCATCTGGTGTCCAAACTATATTGGGAGCTCCAGATCAGAGACAAAGGGATCTCCTCCAAGATTGGTGAGTACTGGAGACAGAGATTAGGGCTCGGTGAAGAGGGGGTTTGGGAGCAGATATGGGAGAATAACAGTAAGTACATTAAACAAGATAGATACAAACTGCAGCAATTCAATATAATCCATAACTTGTACTACACCCCTGCTAAATTACATAAAATGGGCAAATCTATATCGTCCAAATGCAGTAGATGTGAGACCGGTGAGGCTGATCTGTATCATGTTTTATGGTCATGTCTCAAGATTCTCCCTTTCTGGAGCGCAATCCGTACTTCACTGCAGACAGCATTAGGACTAGAGGCCTTTTTTACACTGGAAATTTGTCTACTCAACGTCTTCCCTAGAGAGATGGGTAAACAGAGGAAAGCGTTCATGGCCATTGTTTCTGCAGCTGCGAAAGCAGTTATCCTTAGGCATTGGAAAGAGGCAAGCACGCCATCGGTACTCGAGTGGCATAGAGAGATTATGATGGCATTACAGATAGAGTGACATATAGCAAGAATGAATAATAAACTGCAATCCTATAATACTAAATGGGGACCGCTGGATGCGATACTGGCTGCTGGGAAATTTTAGACTCTACTAGGCGTTGTAGTCTCAGGCTTAATTGGTTATGATGTTTTTTGAGCCCCTACTCAAAAGATTCATCTGGCTCTCTGATTCAGTAGATGCGGGGGAGGGTAGGGGGTTTAATTAAGTTTTAGGGGTAGATAAACAGGCTTTGTTATTTGAAGTTAAAAACCAAAAAAAGACTTTCTTGAAACTGTTTAACTTCACTGTTATTATACCAAGCTTTGTCTAAAACAATATGGTTGTTCTGTATGTACTGGCTGACGAGGCCATACCTTCGCTGTAAAGTCAATAAAATATATTAAATTAAAAAAAAAAAAAATACTGTGACCCCTTGTCCTGCCACCTTCATACTGCGACCCCTTGTCCTGGAGCTTCATACTGTGACCCCTTGTCCTGGAGCTTCATACTGTGACCCCTTGTCCTGCCACCTTCATACTGTGACCCCTTGTCCTGGAGCATCTTTTTCTTTGGAAAATGCTTCCTTCCTGTACTCTGCTCTTACCTGTAAGGTATTTGTATGTTTCTGTTATATACCCCTCTCCCTCTCCCTTCTTTCCTCTAGGGAGTACAAATTTAGCACCTTAAGCCTTTCTTTGAAGGACTTTTGAGGAAGGCCCTGAACCATTTTGTTTGCCCTCCTTTGTACTGTCTCCACTCTATCTATAACCTTTCAGAGACTGGGCCTCCAGAACTGGACACTACTTGGGGTGTGATCTGACCATTGACCTATACAGGGGTATCACCACATCCCTCCTTCTGCTGGTGATTGCCCTGCCTATGCAGCCCAGCATCCTATTTGCCTTCCCCATTGCCTCATCACGCTGTTTAGCTACCATCAGGTTATCAGAAATGATTACCCCCTAGGTCTCTTTCCAGCTTTGTGACTCCTAGATACGCTCCTCCCTGTTGTTATGTTGTCCACTGGTTTCTGCACCCCAAGTGCATGATTTTGCACTTTTTGTGTTGAAACCCAGCTGCCAGACCTGTGACTATTCTTTTAGTTTTTTTAGATTGTCCCTCATCCTTTTGCCTCCTGGTGTGTCTACTCTGTTGAAGAGCTTTGTGTCATCTGCAAACAGGTATACTATGGTGGAAAGGATTTCCTTTTTTTTTTTCAAAAATCTAAATAATGAAATTTGAGACGGCCTTGGGATTATGTTCATTTTAGTAGTTTAAGAATGAGGAAAAAGATACAGTATACCAAGTATTACTGTGATTGGATTTCTGTATTTTCTCTTTTGTTATATTCAGGAAAAAAATCCCCTACTCTTTTCCAAAGAGTGCCTTGAGTTATTTTTTCTTCCACCTGGACACCCACCAGGAAAGCACCCACAGCAGGATTGGTATAATGGACCTCTGTTTAATGTCTCATCCGAAAGAAAAGATGGCACACCCTGACAGTACCACACCCCCCAATTCTGCACTCAGTGACCAGCATTTTTAGGTATGAGCTCAGTCTTAGCATGAGACTAGAACCCATGACCTTCTGGCCCAGAGTCGGATATGCTACTAACTGGGCACAATGACCAGAGACAGTTGCAATGTCCGAGTCTGGTTTCATTATTTACTGTACACTAGAGTAGTACAATTGAAACACATATTTGCATTGCTGTTGAGATATTAATAGACTTTCTGTGTTGCAATGACTGTAATTTGCAGAAAGTACATAGCAAATCCCATAGTGCATGACATGTGATGTTTATTGCCTGGGGTTATTGGATAATTGCAGCTATGAGATTGGGAGACCGATCATGGGATTTGAGGACATTAACCATCATGGGACTCTGTAAGTATTATTTCACTTCAGGTAAAATTAAGTTAACAACAATTAAAAGTTTAACATTTTTTCAGACGATTTGAGAAAGTAAGGTGCTTCAAAAACACACACCTAAGTATGGTACCCTGCATACAATTTATATTTAGTTAACTGACTGTCTAGGGGAAAATGCAACATTCAAATGGAGTATGCCACCATTGGTCAAGAAGTTCCAGTGAAGACACTTGTCCCTAGGAACCCTATAAATAAATGTCATTAACAGCCAGAAATAAGCAGCAAAGATGAGTAACGGTAAGGTTATCTTAGATAGGCATCATTTACCTTCACAGGATTAAAAGGATATCACTATATATAAAATATTGTATCTCTCTTTCATTCACACACACACACACACACACACACACACACACAATCTCCCGTGGTGTTAGACATTTTGCTGTTACTGTTTAGAATTTCAGCTGATGCAGTCCCTTTTGATTACATCAGTGCATTACCTGCATCATAAAATGATGTCATGTCGATCTCCTTTCCCTGAACTCATACTCTCTCTTGTGGTTGTGTGTATGTACATCGGGTTTGGTACTATGTGGTGTCATTGTCCTGCTACTGCCGTGTCAGTCTCTTTCTCTCACACTCACCCTCTCTCTCTGTTGTGGTTGTGCTGTGTCTCTATCAGGTACAGTACCATGTGCTGTCATTGTCCTGTTACTGCCGTGTCAGTCTCTTTTTCTCACACTCACCCTCTCTCTCTCTGTTGTGGTTGTGCTGTGTCTCTATCGGGTACAGTACCATGTGCTGTCATTGTCCTGTTACTGCTGTGTCAGTCTCCTTTCCTCACACTCACCCTCTCTCTCTCTCTCTGTTGTGGTTGTGCTGTATCTCTGTCAGGTACAGTACCATTTGCTGTCATTGTCCTTTTACTGCTCCTGCCATGTCAGTCTCCTTTCCTCACATTCTCCCTCTGTCTTTTATGCTGTATCTCCGTCTGGTGGTATCATGTTCTGTTACTTTCCTGCTAGTGTTCCTGCCATGTCATTCTCCTTTCCTTACACTTTCTTTCTTTCTTGTGTTTGTGTGGTGTCTATGTCAGGTGTGTCACCATGTGCTGTCATTGACCTGTTACTAATTCTGCCATGCAGCCTCCTTTCCCCAGCACTCACCCTCTCGCTTGTGGTTTTGCAGTGTCTTCATCATATATGGTACCATGTCCTGACATTGTCTTGAGACCCCAACTCCTTTTGAAATCAAATTATCATGCTACCAATCCAGGCTGAAAACACACGCTTATTGTTACATTTAGCTACCCCCTCTTTTTTGGGGTGGAGGGGGGAGGGTGTGCACTGACTTGTTTTTGTTGATATATGCCATATGCAGTAGGACCCCTCATTTAGAATCCCATTTATCGTTTGTGAATGACCAAGGGTGAGCAGTTAACATTGAATAAGGTTTGTAAAGGGTGAAGTATGTCTCGTTCATGTAGCTTGCTCTCCACCAATCACCTGCACATTAGCTGGGGATCACAGGTTAATTAAACCAATTTGTTGGTGATGCACCCTATATAGATGAAGATATTTGAGGCAGATGCAGTTTGGAGTAGGGACCCAGCTGAATGGTGGTCTGCCTTGATGATGGTAGCTGGGTGATATAACAGCAGAGCCCTGAGGTGAATACCAAGAGACCCCTACTCCTTTTGAAATTAAATTAGTAAGTTGCAGATCCAGGCTAAAAAACAATATTTATTGCTACATTTACCCCTTTTATTTTTTTATGGGGGGTGTTGCACTGACTTGCTGCTTTTGGCGCTGTGCTGAATCTCCATCAGGTTTGGTACCAAGTGTTATTTTTCTGTTACTGCTCCTGCCACATCAATCTTCTTTTATCACACTCTCCCTCCGACTTGTGGATGTACAGTGCCTCCATAAGGTGTGTTACCATGGGCTGTCATTTTCCTGTTACTGTTTCTGCCATGTCAATCTATTTTCCTCACCCTATCCCCCTCTTCTTTGGTTGTGCAGTGTATCCATCAAGTATGGTACCATGTGCTGTCATTGTCCTGTTACTGCTCTTGCCATGTCAGTCACCTTTCCTCACATTCTCCCTCTTTCTTTTATGCTGTGTCTCCGTCCAGTGGTGTCATATTCTGTTATTTTCCTGCTAGTGTTCCTGCCATGTCAACCTCCTTTCCTTACACTTCTTTCTTGTGTTTGTGCAGTGTCTATGTCAGGTGTGTCACCATGTGCTGTCATTGACCTGTTACTAATTCTGCCATGCAGCCTCTTTTCCACACACTTACCCTCTCACTTGTGGTTTTACAGTGTCTCCATCATATATGGTACCATGTCCTCTCATTTTCTTGAGACCTCCACTCCTTTTGAAATCAAATTAGTAAATTGCAATCCAGGCTGAAAAAGAATTCTTATTGTTACAAATATCCCTTTTGTTTTGGAGGAAGGGGAGTCTGCTGACTAGTTTTTGTTGATGTATACAATATGCAGTAGGACCCTATCATTTAGAATAACATTTATAGTTTTCCAATGAGCAAGGATAAGCAGCTAACATTGGATAAGGTTTGTAAAGGGAGAAGTATGGCTGTCTCATTTAGCTAGCTCCCCACCAGTTACCTGCACTTTGGCAGGGGACCACATCTTAATGAAGTCAATTTTGGGCTGATGCACCCTGTATAAAGGAAGATATTTGAGGAAGTTTGGAGAAGGGATCCTACTGATGATTGGTCTACCTCAACAATGGTGGCTGCGCGACTTCACAGCAGGGCCCTGAGGTGAATACTAAGAGACCTTTACTCCTTTTGAAATTAAATTAGTAAGTTGCCAATGCAGGCTGAAAATATATTTGTTATATTTACCCCCCTGTTTTGGGGAGGGTGCAAGGGTGTGCACTGACTTGTTACTTTTGTGGTTGTGCTGTATCTGTATCAGGTTTGGTACCACGTGTTGTCATTGTTCTGTTATTGCTCCTGCCACCTCAATATTCTTTCATCATACTCTCCCTCTCTCTTGTGGTTGTGCAGTGCCTCCATCAAGTATGGTACCATGTGCTGTCATTGTCCTGTTACTGCTCCTGCCATGTTAATCTTCTTTCATCACACTCTCCCTCTCACTTGTGGTTGTGTAGTGCATCCATCAAGTATGGTACCATGTGCTGTTATTGTCCTGTTACTGCTCCAGCCATATCAACCTTCTTTCATCACACTCTTCCTCTCTCTTGTGGTTGTGCAGTGTCTCCATCAAGTATGGTAGTATGTGCTGTCTTTGTCCTGTTACTGCTCCTGCCATGTTAATCTTCTTTCATCACACTCTCCCTCTCACTTGTGGCTATGTAATGCCTCCATCAGGTATGGAACCATGTGCTGTCATTGTCCTGTTACTGCTCCAGCCATGTTAATCTACTTTCATCACAATCTGCCTCTCTCTTGTGGTAGTGTAGTGTCTCCATCAAGTATGGTACCATGAGCTGTCATTGTCCTGTTACTGCTCCAGCCATGTTAATCTACTTTCATCACAATCTGCCTCTCTCTTGTAGTTGTGCAGTGTCTTCATCAGATATGTTACCATCTGCTGCCATTATAGTTTCTTTTCCTGCCATGTCAGTCTTCTTTCTGCACACTCACCCTCTCTGTGGTGGTTGGGCATTATTTCAATCAGGCATGGTACCGTGTGCTGTCATTGTCCTGCTACTGCTATGTCAGTCTCCTTTTCTCATACTCTTCCTCTCTCTTGTAGTTGCACAGTGCCTCCATCACCTATGGTACCATATGCTGTAATTGTCCTGCTACTGCTCCTGCTGTGTCAGCTCTACTCACAATCTCCTTCCCTCTTTTGATCATCCAGTGTCTCTATCGGGTATCATACCATGCGGTGTCCCTGTCCTACTACTGCTGTGTCAGTCTCCTTTCTTCACCCTCACCCTTTCTTTTGTGGTTGCGTTTTATCTTCATTGGGTCTGGTACTATGTGCTGTCATTGTCCTGTTACTGCTCCTGCCATGCAAGTCTCCATTCCACACACTCTCCCTCTCTCTCTTGTGGTTGTGCAGTGTCTCCACCAGGTATGGTATCACGTCCCGTCATTGTCCTGTTACTGATCCTTCCATGTCAATCTGCTTTCCTCGCACTCCCCTTCTTTCTTGTGGTTATGCAGTATGTCCATCAGCTATGGTACCAGGTGCTGTCATCATCCCACTGCTGCTGTACCAGTCCCTTTTCCTCACATTTGCTCTCTCGCTCTGTTTATGCAGTATTACATCAGACGTGACAACATGTCTTGCCATTTATTTGTTTGTTTGCATGCTTTTTATACCAGGTAGGATACACTAGGCATGCATAGGCCTATGTTCAGACTTGACACGGCAGAACTCCATACTAACAGCAGAAAAAACATACTGCGAACAGTGTACATTAATTGAGAGCAACCTTATTAGGGGTTACATTTAAAAGACATCATAAGTAAGCAGTAGTGCAAACAAGTCAAAAAAGTCAGTTAGAGTGTGAAAATGTGCCTGCTAAAAAGGAAAAACTACAGGACATACAGAAAAAAATCAGTGATATCAAATGTGTGGGTACAGGTACAAAAAGGCAGAGTCCATTAAGTAAGCAATAAGACATACTAACATACTAAAATGCCAGCAGAATAGGCCTAGCGGTCTTTCATGTCTGCTCGTTTGGTCAGCCCCCACCCTGGGTGCTGACCTTGCTGCCCACCTCGCCTACTCTGGCTTCTCCGTTCCTAGTTCCGGATATTCTTGCTGCATTGGATTTTGCTTCCAGAACCCTTCCCCTGTACCTGTCCCACCCCCTCTTGAACCCCTCCACTGTCTCTGCCTCCACCAGCCCCCTAGGTAGCGCATTCCATGGCTCCACCACCCTCTCAGTGAAGTAGCACCTCCTCCTTTCTCCCCTGAATCTTCCCCCCTCCAGCTTCCACCCATGCCCTCTAGTGGCCCCCTCCTCCTTCCTTTGAAGCACCCTGACTGTGCCTCCCCTATTTAACCTCTTCATGTACCTGAAGACCTCTATCATGTCCCCCTGGTCCCTTCTCTCTTCCAAGACATGACAGAGTGTTGCTTATTCTGTGATAACTGCACACCTAGGCATTTGGTAAGGCATGAGGCTGAAGGCCAAGTTTCCTTTTCACATAGGCATGCGGTTATCTCTGAACAACCAACACCCTGGAGTGTCTTATTGCACTTATGAAATGGGTAACAATTATAAAACAATGACTGACAAATTGTTTGAATTTAAAACCTTTTAAACATGTATTTAAATAAAGAACAGACAATTAAAGAAGGAGAAAAAAATAGTCCTTAACTGAACTTAAGGGCTGTTCAAAATAACAACTCGGTCAGAACCACATGATGCACTGCTTTTTAAGAGTAGCCAAAACAACAACAGAAAAAAACAATACTCACGGTATGGACCATCTTCGGTTCACTTGTTGTAATTTATGAACTGCACCTAGCCATGGAGTACAGGGTTCATGAGACTGAAATGTGAAAGAGTTGTTGCTGTCAGCTGGCACGTTCATGCAGCTCTTTCCGTGCTACCTGTCCCTTCATAACCTCGTTGGCTATGTACATTTACTGTGTATTGACAAAGAACACTCCAGAATTGAGCACTGCTGAACACTTAATGGTAAGATATTCTGTGATGTAGCTACTAACCTTTTCTTTGCTGGTCACTGCAGTTTTACCACAGGCGGCCACTAATTCCCAGTCTATGAGTTTTGTCCACTATAATCTCCAAAGTCACTGCACCGCCACCCGCCTGCTCAGTTTTATGCTCAACTGATCATGTGACCATACTGCCACTGACACAATCATAGCAGGATGACTGAAAAGGTTATTTAATTTATGCTGCATTAAAAACTGCATCATAAGCTGTACCGGGAAGCGTAATAAACTAGTGAAACAACTTGGGGAAGGGGGGCACAGTGTCTCTTTTATGAGAACTGTTCAGTGGTGCTGGTGCCAGTGTGATATAACATTAATAACCCCCACGCTACACCAGCCCACTCTTTCCATAGCTGTAACTGCTATGGGTTTTCTAATGCTGCAGTAAAATGAAACGGGATTTTGTGTTGAGGTGGCATGACTTTCGAAAATAACAAGTGTCCTCCATTGACATTGAACAGAGCGGAGCTGGTTCTGGTGAGAAGCTGTTGCTCATGGTTGTGATTCTCAGTTTTTGTTCTATTATAGTGTGGTATGACTTGGTCAGGCTACTATCATTATGTCTAAAGCACTACGAGAAGCCAGGCAGCTGGGAAGGTGGATGGGCGGTGGTGCACTGACTTCAGAGACTACATTGGATGCAACTTACAGACTGTGGATCTGCGGCCTCCTGTTTTTAAATTTTATCGACAAGAAAAAAAGGGTAGTTGTGAGTCTTCATTAGCTCTCACTCTCTGATTTTAACCTGTGCTCATTTGTATCATGGAGTTTTGGGCAATACACAAGTCCAGAACATATTATGGGCTTCTGTCATTTAAGGATATTTATACATTTTTTCTGTATCATCATAGCTACCATGTATTCTATTCTAGAATGCAAAAAACACTAATTAAGCAATAAGGCATGGTCAGGGGTTATGTTAATGGTCTGTTAATCACCCTCTAGGGGTATAATGTGTCACGAGGCATAGCCGAGTGCTACATGCCCTTAGAGGGTGATTAACTGACCATTAACATAAGCCCTGGGAGTGCCTTGTTGCTATTATAATAAAAATGTTTTTTAAATAGTGTTAAACCTTGCTCAGCATATGATTAGGCTGTACATGTATGTTAATCAAAGATTAACATAGGGCTAATAGAATGTTTACAACCAATCAGAAAGCTCTATTTCTCAGACCTTTTTTATAATTCTCATTTCACCTGTTTACTGGTTACCAAAAGGGTTCTCAAGCCAGTGGTTGTCACTCCTTATACCACTAGATTCCAAAACCTTTCAGCCAATCAGAATACACGTTATTCCTTACCCATTTTATAACATGAAGTATGAAGGAGAAACTGAGCAGAAACTCTGTTATTGATCCTTCTATGCCTGTCTCCTTTCCTCAGACTCACTCTCTTTCTTGTGGTTGTTCTGTCTCCCTCAGGAATTACACATTGTGCTGTCATTGCCCTGATACTGTTGTCCTTTTCTGCCTGTGAGTTCATTCCTGCTGGCTGTAAACTATCCCTTCCTAGTGCTGATGCATATTTCATGGATGGCGATTTTATTTTTGGTTTGATGATGCCCATATCTCTGCAAGGTGGCAGCCCATCAATCAGTTTCACAAAGCCAGAAAAACGCAGACTGTGTGTGAAGTAAGTCATTTTAAATATTGGACAGGGCACAATCCTTAATTCACTGTCACTGTCACATTACATTATTTAAATTCTCCAAATGTTTCAGGGGAATTCTTCCTTACACAGTATGTTTTGTAGCTACAGAGATTATTCTGTGTACTGTTAGAAACTAGAGCCATGCCAGGTCATATTCTCTATTGCTTACCATGTGCTGTCTACAAATACCATGGTATATTCTTTCTACAGTGTACTTTATATAGTCTGCAGTATGGTGTGCTGTCTACAAATACTGTGGTATATTCTTTCTACAGTGTACTTTGTATAGCTTGCAGTATGGCATGCTGTCTACAGATACTGTGGTATATGCTTTCTACAGTGTACTTTGTATAGCTTGCAGCATGGTATGCTGTCTACAAGTACTGTGGTATATTCCTTCTACAGTGCACTTTGTATAGCCTGCAGTACGGTGTGCTGTCTACAAGTACTGTGGTATATTCTTTCTACAGTGCACTTTGTATAGTCTGCAGTACAGTGTGCTGTCTACAAGTACTGTGATGTATTCTTTCTACAGTGCACTTTGTATAGTCTGCAGTACGGTGTGCTGTCTACAAAACTATGGTATATTCTCTGTACAGTGCACTTTGCCTAATCTGCAGTACAGTGTTCTGTCTACAAATACTGTGATGTAGTCTTTCTACAGTGTACTTTGTATAATCTGCAGTACTGTTTGCTGACTACAAATACTGTGGTATATTCTTTCTACAGTGCATTTTGCATAGTCTGCAGTATGGTGTGCTGTTTACAAATATTGTGGTATATTCATTGTACAGTGCACTTTGCATAGTCTAAAGTATGGTGTGCTGTCTAGAAATACTGTGATATATTCTTTCTACAGTGCACTTTGCACAGCCTGCAATACGGTGTGCTGTCTACAAATGCTGTGGTATATTCTTTCTACAGTGTGTTTTGCATAGTCTGCAGTATGGTGTGCTGTCTACAAGAACTGTGGTATATTCTTTCTACAGTGTACTTTGCATAGTCTGCAGTATGGTGTGCTGTCTACAAATACTGTGGTATATTTTTTCTATAGTGCACTTTGCGTAGTCTGCAGTGTGGTGTGCTGTCTACAAATACCATGATATATTCTTTCTATAGTGTACTTTGCATAGTATGCAGTATGGTTTGCTGTCTACATATACTGTGGTATATTCTTTCTATAGTGCAGTTTGCATAGTCTACAGTACGGTGTGCTGTCTACAAATACTGTGGTATATTCTTTCTACAGTGCACTTTGCATAGTCTGCAGTAAGGTGTGTTGTCTACAAATACTGTGGTATATTCTTTCTACAGTGCAATTTGTATAGTCTGCAGTATGGTGTGCTGTCTACAAATACTATGGTATATTATTTCTTTTTGCAGTTAATCTTTTTATTAGAAATTAAAATACATTTTCCATATTATAACATACTAATACCATGCAGACATGAATATAATACAAAATGTAGTATGGCATTACACAATGCACATTTGATTAAGTAAAATCGGATCAAAAACTAACATAATGATTATGATTATATATATTCACATATATATACATACATGCATATATGTATTTATACAATGTATGTTGTCAGATAAATAACAGTATAAAACATGATATCTCAGGTGGCCAGTGACGATAACATTGTTATCTTCATGTTCCTATACGTCATATGTTATCTCCATGTTCCTATACATCATATCGTAACTTATCTGGTTGATCCTGCCACTCTGAGCACTTTCAGTTTCCCTGTAATTGTAGCGTGACCGAGCACTATCCACACTGACGATTGGTACGTTGCCAAATGTTTTGTAGGAGGTGCCCCGGGTTCAGTAACTGAGAAAATGCTCTGCTTTATGTTTATGTTGCTGTCTCTTGTTGAAAGAAAGCTTCCGACTGCACATAGAGTGCTGCTGCGGTGACCCGAGCCAGCGGCTTTGAGACAGTAAAAGGCGGGCATCTAGCAGGCGCTCGGCGGCGCACCTGGGCCAGCCGCCAGTCATCTGCAACTAGATCGGCAGCTTTCGAAGACAACACGCAAAGCAGGCGTTCGGTTAATGACCAGGGCACCTCACCACAAATTGGCAATGTACCAATCGTCAGTGTGGATAGCGCTCAGTCACGCTACAATTACAGGGAAACTGAAAGTGCTCAGAGTGGCAGGATCAACCAGATAAGTATTTAAAAAATCACTTTTCACCAAAATAATAGCAGGATCAACCAGATATTTTAGTAATTTAAAATGACAGGACCAACCAGATACTTGAAAACCCTGTGTAATCTGTCATGTTGGGGGGGTAGGGCATGTGGAGCGCTGTTGTGGCGGGCATGGCAGGATAAACCAGATAAGACTTTTTAAAACTAACCATAAATAACAGGATCCGCCAGATATTTTTTAAACAATAAATGACATCTGCTGTTTTGGCAGCTTTTCTGTAAGTGGGGTTGTATTGCTACGGCCATCACCTTTGTATCACCTATTGCATTGAGAGGGGCATGTGGTGAGTTGTATTGTGCGGGGGGCAAAGCATACATTGTATAAACAGAATAACAGCATGGCCTAACTGAAGATATCATTATTCATAGGCAGTGATATCATGATATTTAACCTGGCTTTGCCACTGTGAGATATCATGATATCACTGGCCTCTCGTGAAGTTAAATATGATATCTTCAGTCAGGCCATGTCATATTCCCTATATATATGTATATATACGTACACACTTTCATACTACAAGTCATAATATGTATTGGCATACATTGCCTTGATTCTTATTTCCACACAGTATATAAGATAAACATATTACCATACTAAATGCTCACTATTTATTGTTATATTTTTACGTACTACTGTACTACTGTCTGTCATAACCTTGTCACATATGTATTTGAACTGTTCTCTTCTCATTACTTCACCCTTGTAACCCCTACCCCCAGGGTGCATCTGGAATCGAGCGGTACTCCGCTCAGTATGCCTTCCTGGTAAATCTCTTAAATAAATAAATAAAATAACAGTATATCCTCTGCTGTCTCTTTCCTCTCTACCTCACTCCTTTCTCTAGTCAAAAATGTCCCCTCCTCCCCTCCTAGAGCTCCTCATGGGAATACTTTGCCTTCCTATCCTCTTTGAGCTTTACTGCTTGAACACATCAACAGCTTCTGCCAATACTTATACTCAGTTTGACTTCTACTACTCCAACATGCTTGCTACTGCCACGCCACTACCTCTACCCCCCTCTGCTCTCATCCACAAGCGTATTAGCCCAATAGTCAGATACCTTCACCGTCATCTGAATCCGCCACCCTGCATGTCTATCAGGGCGTACCTCATCACCCCACTATGGTTACTAACCCTATCTCTTATACTATCCGGCGACATTGAGATCAACCCTGGTCCATCTCTGCATCCTGTCATAACCTTGCCCCCCCCAGCCACCACTCTCCCTAAAACTGATGGATTAACTTTCGCCCACCTGAATGCTAGGAGCCTTATGGCCAACGTCCCTGACCTCCAGGCTTGGATCTATACTAACGTCCCAGACATCCTCGCCATCACAGAAACCTGGCTTAAGCCCACAGTGCCTGACTCTCAGTGCCACTTTCCTGGATACAGCATGCTTCGTATCGACCGTCCTGGCACTAAAAGGGGAGGTGGCCTTGCCCTCTACTTCAAAACTCACCTAAACATTACCCTTCTGTAGGACCCCTCCTACCAAACTGTGAAATCCTGCACTCCCTACTGCTTCTTGGGGTGTAAAGAAACTTCATATTTTTGTACTTATATCCCCAAAAATGCTACACAAGGCATCACTGAACTCCTAGGGTTTCTGCCTACAGTTACAGGCAAGAATGACATTATCTGCCTTGGTGATTTTAACCTTGACTGGTCCGAGAAAAACTCAACTAACCTATCCTCCTTAGCTAGCAAGGCAAATCTATCCCAGCTCATACATGAACCCACAAGGGTCTCACGTGGGGTCAACTGTGCCACCCTCCTTGACTGGATACTTACTAACAGGACGGAATATGTTGCCTCAGCCGATGTGCTATCTGACACAATTAGTGACCACTATCCCATCTACTGTGTCTGGACCACTGTCATTCCTCCCCTCCCTGCTAAAACTGTAACCTTTCCTAATCTCTCCCGCCTAAGTCATGAGGACTTCTTAACTGACCTTAACCAGGTTGACTGGTCCCCTCTCTACCAAACAGAGGACATTAACATAGCCACAGAATATTTAAACTCCGTCCTCCTCTCTCTTCAAAACCTTCACATCCCGGTCACCACACGTAGGATAGCAGGGAAAGTAACCAAGTGGCTAACACGCCCCCTGCTTCAACTTCTCAAATCTAGGGACAAACTTTGGTCCAGGTGGAAGATCTCCCACCTCTGTGCAGACTTTGAAGACTATCGTACATTACGTAACAACTGCAAAAGACAAATTCGTATTGCCAAAAGCACCTACTATAGGAACCTACTAATAACATCCTCTACAAATCCACGCAGGTACTGGTCCAAAATTAAGGACATTCTCAGCAACGACAAGCAGCAGAATCCAGCTGACATGAACATTCAAGGTGTTCACTGCACCAACCATGACACCATTGCCAACGCCTTCAATGCCCTTTTTTCTTCTCCACCAGTCGCTACTCTAACTAGCCCACAACCTGACTGTCCCTCTTCTCCTCCCTTGCCCTCCCCTTTCATTCTGGCTCCAGCCACATACCTTGAAGTTCGCAAGCTACTTAACTCCCTTCCGGCACGCGGGGGTCAAGGGCCTGAGGGCATCCATCCTTGCATACTTAAGCAGTATGCACCTTGGCTGACCAGACCTATCACCTGGCTTTTCAAACTCTTGATTTGTATGTCTACTGTCCCATCCACCTGGAAAACTGCCAGAACCATCCCTATACACAAAAAGGGTGATGTCAAACTCATGTCCAACTACCGCCCTATATCTCTTCTGCCCACTCTCAGTAAGCTGCTTGAAAAAATAGTCCACCACCAGCCTGCTGCTCACCTTGACATGTTTAGTCTTCAAACCCCGTGCCAACATGGTTTCCGGCCCGGTCACAGTACCACCTCTGCACTTACACAACTACAAATGACATCAGAAATAATATGGACCATGGCCTACCCACTGGGGTCGTCTTTTATCAACCTGTCTAAAGCCTTCACATGGTACACCATCCTCTTATGCTAAAGAAACTCCAATCCATTGGAGCATCTGATCAAGCCCTCTCCTGGTTCCATAGCTATCTTGACAATCGTACTCAGGCAGTAGCATTTCACAGGCCCTTTCCTCCCCTTAAACATCTCCCCAGGAGTTCCCCAGGATCCACTCTTGGATCTCTACTCTTCTCCTCTTCCTAAATGATATTCCCACCATGTCCCGGCATAGCTGCACTCTTATACGCATGATGACCTTGTTCTCTACTCTGGGTCAAAATCGGTTGCTGCCATCAACTCCTCTCACTAATGACTTCCAATTCCTGCAGACCTGGCCTCTAGCAACCACCAAGTCCTGAACCTTGAAAAACCTGTGCTATGCTATTGGATCCTCTAAGAAACTGTCTGCCCTGCAACAGGCTCAGGTTCAATGCCTTGATGGCTCCCTCATCTTAAACACTGAGTCCTTCAAGTACCTTGGGGTCACTTTGGATCCCACACTTGACCCGTCTCAACCTGTCAATATGGTGTGCCGTGCCGTCAATGCTAAAATTGGTGGAGCTTATCGCATGTGCCACTCCCTCACTCCTTCCGCTAGACTTTCTGTTGCGAGAGGTATTCTCTTACCCCAGCTCCAATATGCTCTGCCCCTCCTCTTTGCTGCAAACTCTGCTACACTCCACAAATGGGACACTGTCTACAACAACATCTGTAGATTCACCTTAACTGCCCCACATCTTACCCATCATTGTCTCCTTTACGCTGGCTTAAATTGGCTGCCACCTAAGGATATTCGAGCCTACTCCCTGGGCTGCTTTAATGACTCCCTGTCTAGACCTCCCTGCCCTGTCTATCTTGCCAACCTCCTGACTCTGCCTCACACACACGTACCCTCAGGTCTTCCTCTGTCCCCATGCTCTCCACTAGACCTTGCATGACAAAAATGGGTGAACAGGCATTTGCCCATTTTGCTCCCAAATTCTGGAACTCAATCCCCCTTATGGTGAAAACTTCAGCCTCCCATCGAGAATTCAAAAACTCACTGTTCACCCACCTTCTAGCCTCTGGCCAATGCAAATGCTCTTAATTTGCTTTGTCCCACTGCAGGCTGTCGTGTCTGACCCTAAGTACTACACTAATGTTCTCCCATGCAATATGCTTGTCTAGGTGGCTATGAACCTTGATGTCTTTACTGTCCTCAGCTGTCTTATGGTTACCCTAATTGCTTTATTTTATATCTTTATTATGATCTATGCCTAAAATGTACCCTTATGTAACTATTACTGTGCTACCCAATGTATATCTTGTTTTGCTCCTGTACACCTATATTATGTCTGTGCATTTCTGCATATTGTAACCAATGTCCTGTGCTCTCCCAGGTCGTGCCTGAAAATAGGCAGGTCTGTTGCCTAGCGCACTTACCCGGCTACCAAAAGCTAATAAATAAATAAATAAATATTTTCTAGGGAGATACAATCCATCTAATCTATAAAATATTTAGAATCCTTCTAAACAAAAGATCTACTAGTATTTCCTAATCCTCCCAATTCCAAAAAATTAAAATAATCCTGCCAACACAATTTATATAAATTTAGTCGGTCTGAAGTCAAATAGGATATACGCTCCAGGGATGCAATTTGGGTTAAACTGTTAAGAATTTCAGTAAGTGTAGGTATTATCTATGACTTCCAGTTAATTAGAATCAACCATTTAACCTGCATAAATAATATTTGTAGCCATCTGTGTTGGTGTCTAGATATATTAATACTTTTATCAATAATCCCTAGAATAAAATACTTGGGGTCAAAGGGTAAGTGGCACTTTACAATATTGGAAGCCAAATGATGGATCAAATGCCATCATGCAGATATGGGGCTACAAAGCCACAGAATGTGGAATAAATTACCATTGAATAAATGACATCACAACATATATCATTTGGTGTAGCTCTCATTTTATATAATAAGTCTGGTGTTTTGTACCACAAGTGAAGAATTTTATATTGTATGAGAATACTATGCACATCTCTTTATATGCAGTATGGCAGATAGCCCAACAATGGCTCCATTGAGATTCAGTTATATTTTGTTGCAATGCTAAACTCCATTTAGCTTTGGCTGAAATTGATTGATTTGGTATATTATCCCTGATCATTTTATAAATCTTGCTAACTAGTCCAGATGAAGTATTCACCCATGAAGTAACATTTAGGTTGGAATAGGTTATTCTTTGTTTATGCTGTAATATAGGAGATAATGTCGCTCGAATTTGTAGGTATTTCCATAGATCCTTTTTATTTATATCCCAAATAGTTTGTAGATTTGTAAAGGAATCCAAAATATTACTATTTTTGATTAGAATATCACCCAAAAATATTATGCTTTTATGTTTCCATGAATTGCAAAACAAAGGGTGGTCATCTAAGGTTATACTTCGGTTTCCCCATATCAGAAAATAAAATAAGGGAGCAGGATCAATTTTTAACCATTTATGTAATTTGAGCCAGTACTGAATTGATGGAGCAATTGTAAGGTGTTTTTTTAATTTTTGTGGCAAAGGATTGTAAATGAAATTGGTGGGAATATTTCCCGGAGCCCAAGAGGCTTCCATATTGAGCCATAAAGGAGATACATTGTTGGGTTTAGTAAACCATTTTGTAGTCTGTGAGGCACGAAATGCCCATAAATAGGTCAAGAACTATGGAAGGGTAAACCCGCCCTGGGACCAATGGGTACGTAGCTTATTTCTACTAAATCTTGGAATTTGACCTTCCCAAATAAAATTCCCTTTCAATTTATAAATTCGAGAGATAGAGATATTGGGTAGACTTAATGGTATGTTGGAAAACAGATATAAAATCTTAGGGGTGATAGACATTTTAATTGTATTAATTTTACCAATTAATGTTAAGTTAAGATTTTTTTCATCTTTCAAATATTGTTTTAATTTCTGAAAGTATAGGGGTAAGATTTGCCTCCCATATTTTTTCAGTATTCGTTAAGATTTTAATTCCCAAATATGAAATGCCTTGGGATGCCCAGCCAAAGCCAAGGACATTATTCATATAAGGTTTACACAATGCATTGAGTGGTAGTATTTCAGTTTTTTTATAGTTAATTGTAAGACCAGAGAGTTCTGAAAATGTGTTTAGTAATTGTATAAGTGGATGTGCAGCTAATTCTAGATCTTCTAGTAGAATTAACATGTTGTTGGCATAAGATAGGGATGTGTATTGTGTGTTGCCAATTGATATACCTCTAATTATGTCAGATTGATGGAGAGCAGCTGTTAGGGGTACTAAGGCTAAAATAAAAAGGAATGGGGATAAGGGACAACCTTGTCTAGTGCCTCTATTTAGTTCAAAGGATTGAGATATAGTAAAGTTAGCAAGAACCCTTGCTGTAGGAGAGGTATATAGTAATTTTATATATGAACAGAAGCGGTCACTAAAGCCAAAGTGGGATAAAACTGAATAAAGAAAATTCCAATTCAAAGAATCAAAAGCTTTTTCAAAATCGATGGCAATCGCTGCTGCAGGGGATTTTAACAATTTAGCTTTATACATAAGATTGAATAAAGAACGAAGATGATCTGAACCCATCCTACCTTTAACAAAGCCTGTTTGAGTCTTATTGACTAGTTGGGGAATGAGGGGTTTAAGATGAATGGCTAATAAACTTGCACAGATTTTGCCATCTACATTAAGTAATGATATAGGATGATAGTTAGAGGGAAGAGTGACATCTTTATCCTTTTTGGGAAGCACTGTAATGATTGCATCCGTTAAGGTTGGAGGTAATTTTTGTAAAGTTATAGATTCATGAAATACCTTACACAATAAAGGGAAAAGTAGATCAGCCATATTTTTATAAAACTCCACTGGGAAGCCATCACCGCCAGGCACACGTCCAGTTTTGAGGGGGAGAGAGTGCATGATGGACTTCTTCTATTGTGATAGGTTTATCTAAGATATTTATTGCATCAGGTGAAAGTTGGGGAAGTGCTAAATTATCGAGGAATTTGTCAATCTTCACTTTTGACGTGAAGGTAGTAGATGTATATAATTTTTTATAAAATGAAGACATAATCTTGTTAATGCTAGGGTTATCCGTACATATTTGTCCCATAGAAATTTTTAAACCTGAAATGTGTCATTCCGACTGTTGTACTTTAAGTCTATATGCCAGTAGCTTACTACCTTTTTCACTCCCCTCCCAATATTTGTGTTTAATTCTAAGTAGTGCAATTTCGGTTTTCCGAGAGATTAGTTCGTTAATTTGCATACGAAGTCTGAGGATTTCATGATGTAAAGAAGATTTAGGGTCAGGGTGTGGGGTAGCTGAATATTGCAATTCTTTAGATTTAAGTAAGTTCTCAATGTCTTTAAGTTGTTTTTCTCTTTTCTTTTCCTGTGTACAGAAAAACTAATAATTTTACCACGAAGAGTAGCTTTGAGTGCTTCCCAAGTATTACCCATAGACGTATCATCTGGATTATTAAGTAAAATAAATTCCTGAGTTTGTATGTTTAACCAGGGAATAAATTCTGGGTCTTTAAGTAAGAGTGGGTCTAATCGCCAAGAAGGTGATTTCAAGGGAGGAGAATTCCATAACAAGTGAAGCTTAACTGGAGCATGATCTGAAATTAGAAGGGGCGAAATATTACAGTCCACAATATTAGCTGTAATAGTGGGTGAGGTTAACCAATAATCAATTCTGCTATATGGCTGGTGTGTGGGGGAGAATAGAATGTATACTCTTTATCTCTAGGATAAAGGAGCCTTTATATATCTACTAATCCTAGATCTTTCATTAATAATGAAAGTGCAGTAATACTCCTTGGATGAGCATCTAGTGAGGCATTGCTTCTGTCAAGGTATGACTCTAATGTAAGGTTAAAAATCACCACCTATTAAAATTGGGGTATTTAGATTTAAAGAGGTTAGTTGTTGGGCCAAATTGTGAAAAAATTTGGGTGTATCAGAATTTGGGGCATAAATATTAACAAGTGTTAATGGGCCAGATGTAGAATCTAAGGTAGTGATCAGCCATCTGCCATCAGGACCTTTCTTTATATTCAGTACTTTCCATTTTAAGCTTTTGTGAATTAAAATTGCAACCCCACATTTCTTTGTTATAGTAGAAGCAGCATAAAGTTGACCAACCCAGTCATATTTTAATCTGTCATTATCCAGCTCTAATAGTTTAGTTTCTTGTAAAAAAGCAATTCGTGCTTTTTTTCTTTTAAGATGGTTTAAGACTTGTTTATGTTTGCTTGGTGCATTGAGGCCCTTAACATTCCATGTGTATAGTATTAAATCAGACATTAGACTGGTTAAACGGTAATGGCTTCCAAGCCTGGACTTCAATACACCGAACAAAAGAAAGGTAGATATCACAGATCAAAAATGAATGGCTGATGGTTATAATACATTTGGGGGCAGGAATATACAAAGGAGTGCGAAGAATATCATAGTACCATTTATCGTAGATCTCCCTAACTATTATAATAACAATAACTAACAACAAACTTATTAACAAGAACATTATAATAATCACTTAAGATGAGCAGAGGAGTATCAGTCGGTTTATATACAGCAGTAAACCAAGACCACACCTAAGCTCTCTAGGACCTGTAATAAGGTATAAGGAGAGCAGAAACTCTAGAACTCCTTAACAACATTAAAGGTTAGCATTCTCTATAGACTAAAGAATTAACAATAGTGAATAAGAATAGTTCCCATAAACAGCAAACAAACAGCACCATTCTTGCTGGTTAATTAAGTAATGATTACATTTTGAACCACAATAGGGGAAAAACAAAATAAACAAACAAACAAAAAATAAAAATCTAGCTTACATTTATCTTTCAGCAGATCTCTAGGTATCATAAACCATTACACAGTATACCAATATGTACCAGTTCTGTAGGAGCTGAAACATAAAACGTCACTGCTTGTTCTATTCCTACAATGTTTAAGCTTCTAGATCTCTCTCTCGTTCTCTATCTTGGGTACCTTTAAGAGTAGGGATTGCCAACAAAAAAAAACAAGAGCAGTGCAAGACTTTGAAATCGATATATTACAATAACTGCTGGTTTGTGCTATACTCCAACAAGCAGTTCACAGGCAAGAAGTATTTATGTATCCGTCTTTCTGGCATTATCGCCCTTTGCACAGAGCGATCACCCAAATATGACATTCACATATTTAAACAAGCAGTGGCCGTAGAATCAATTGAAATTACTATTTAAACTATGCAATGTACAAAATGATGTTATGAGCTTAAAACATATCTACTTCGGCATATATTAAAGAATCTTCATACATCCTGTCATCTGCCCCCCCGAACTTCTCCATTACTCTGTGGTTATAAAGTGCATCAATTTGTCAAAGATGTTTCAGACTCTCCTACCTTTCATCTTTAAAACCATCTATTCGATTCTGCACAATTAGGGGGAGTTCAAATTGGTTCGGTTGTCTTAGAAAGCAGCTGAGTACAGCTGTTTGCACTATCAAGGGAAGAGAGCAATACAAAGTTATTTCCCTAGGGAAAGGAAGAAGATGCATGAATCGACAGCTTTTTCTCCTTGCTAGCGTCGCATCCCCTTCCTATAATGATCAATATAGTTGCAAACAATTAAGGTAGTAATATGCACTACAATGCCAAGGTACACGCTTTAGCGACTCAGGCAGTCCACAGCTATCAAACAGCATGATGAGATCTTCAATGAGTTGACTATAACCCTATTTACCAGTGAGCTTGCAATGAAAAATAAATTTCAAATTGTATGGCTACCCCTTACAGCTCGCCGATCAGGGTCAAAGATATAATATATTTAGAAAAAACATGTCGGCATCAAGAGATCCAGATTTATCACTTTAATATACATTCAGATACAGGCATTTAAATTACACCAAAAAAATACTGATTAAGTAGTCCTCTTTGTAGCAGTTGTATCTGGTCTGTTCTTCCCTCTGCTACAGCGTTTTTTTCTTTGGTGGCTCCATAGATTTTTGAGGCGAACTCGCTACTACTTCAGTCCCTGAGACATCAACGGACTCTTCATCAGCTTCAGGGATATTCTGAATTGCCTCCACAGAAGTTGAGTTTCCGTTATCCACGGTTCCACAATGGTCAGATCAAGTATCACCCAGAAGCTCAAACCTATTACTTAAGGGTATGGGTGATGTGACCACAACACTGGTATGAGATTCAACATTTTTTATATGAGGTGAAAAAGCCACTATGGTTCTCAAGAGAGGTGGCTGTGAAAGTCAGGAAGAAAAAGATAGCATTCCGGAAGTATAAGGAAACACAGAAGGAGCAGGACAGAGAGCTGTACCAGTTAAGGCAGAAAGAAGCAGGGAGGGAAGTCAGAATAGCAAAGGCCCAAACTGAGGAAAGGATAGCCAACTCAGTTAAGAAGGGGATAAAACCTTTTATAGGTACATCAGCGAGCGTAGAAAGACAAAGGGAGGATAGTGAGGCTGAATAGAATGAATGGTGAGTGGGCAGAGGGGACAGTGAAAAGCAGGAATACTGAACGAATATTTCTGCTCAGTATTCAAAAGAGGGGAAGTGCCTAATCCAATTAACAGAAGCACTCTTGATAGAGGGGTCGATCCCAGTCCTTTCACAGAAGAAAGGGTTCTGCAAGAACTCCTAAAACTGAAGGTGGACAAAGCAATGGGTCCTGATGGAATTCACCCCAGAATTCTAAAAGAATTAAGGAAGGAACTAGTGAAACCACTGGCTACTCTTTTTAATAAATCATGGGAGGATGGTGTGGTACCGAGGACTGGAGGAAGGCGGAAGTGATTCCCCTTCACAAAAGTGGGACCAAGACAGAGGCAGGAAACTACAGACCTGTCAGTCTGACCTCTGTGGTAGGGAAAGTGATGGAGTCACTTCTGAAGGAAAGAATAGTTGAGTACCTAGAGGTCAGTGGAGCACAGGATCCAAGGCAGCATGGGTTCACAGTGGGAAGGTCATGTCAGACGAATCTAATAGATTTCTTTGACTGGGTGACCAAAGTAGTAGACCAGGGAGGGGCTGTGGACATGGCCTACCTAGACTTTAGCAAGGCATTTGACACAGTCCCACACAAAAGATTATTAATCAAATTAACCAGCCTGGGAGTGGGTCCCAGGGTGGTAGCCTGGGTAAAACATTGGCTGGACAACAGGACACAGAAGGTAATTGTAAATGGAGTCCACTCTGGAAGAAAGGGGGTTACTAGTGGGGTACTACAGGGTTCAGTATTGGGTCCAGTCCTTTTAATGTCTTCATCAGTGACATTGCAGAGGGACTGGAAGGAAAAGTATACCTTTTGCAGATGACACAAAGATCTGCAACAGGGTTGATACACAAGGAAGCGTGGAAAGGATGAAAAGGACTTGGCAAGTTGGAGGAATGGTCAGACGTATGGCAGCTAGGATTCAATGCAAAAGTGCAAATAATGCACCTGGGAAACAAGAACCCAGGAAGAATACACAATGGGTGGGAGGTAGTAACAACAACAAAACAGGAAAGGGACCTGGGGTAATCATATCAGATGACCTTAAGGTTAGCAAGCAATGTGAGAAGGCAGTAGGGAGGGCCAGGAGTATACTGGGATGTATAGGAGAGGCATCAGCAGCAGAAAACAGGAAGTTGTTATCCCTCTGTACAGACAGTTGGTGAGACCCCATCTGGAACACTGTGTCCAGTTCTGGAGACCCCATCTCCGCAAGGACATAGACAGGATAGAGGCAGTCCAGAGGAGGGCAACTAAAATGGTGCAGGGTCTGCAAGAGAAGCCGTATGAGGAGAGACTAAAGGAGCTTAATATGTATACCCTTGAGGAAAGAAGGGAGAGGGGGACATGATAGAAACTTTCAAGTACCTCAAGGGAATCAACAAAGTCCAAGAGGGTAGCATCTTTCAGAAAAAGAGACTTGCAAGAACAAGGGACACAATTTAAAGATAGAAGGAGGGCGGTTCAGGGCAATGTGAGGAAGTATTATTTCACAGAGAGGGTAGTGGATGCATGGAGCAGCCTTCCTGAGGAAGTTGTGGGGTCTAAAACTGTGGGAGAATTCAAGAATGCATGGGACAGACATAAGGCAATTCTTGTGGGGGGCAGGAAGATATAGGCTGTTGGTTAACTAGGATCTGCGGCCTATCCTGTAGGTAGGGAAATGGGCAGACTAGATGGGCCTAGCGGTCCTTATCTGCCGTCAAAGTCTATGTCTATGTTTCTATGTCTATGTCTATGAGTTGATTTCTGTACGCAACATTGAAGATTGCAGATCGTAGGTTTAGACGAGCTTTTATCTTTCAGTCGGGCAGAGCGTCTCATGCTTAGATCGGCATGAGGTTCTGAGGTGGTTGCAATTAGCTCAACGGATCCTGAGGTATTCTGAGCGTTGAACTCTTGGCTATTATTAGTTTTATTAGAATGATGTAGAGATACGACTCTAGTATCCGATGTGTTTACTGGCGGTATTATAAACTTGTTTAGGTATGACATCAGTGATTCCGGAGTATTATAATCCTTATAAGAGCTACTGCTGAACACACGCATTGTTGCAGAATACCTCATCGAGAATCATAATCCCAGTTTGTGCATCAGCTTCCGAGCCATTGTAAAAGCTTTCTTTTTGCTTAGAACATCTTTTGAAAAGTCTCTATAAATATATATTTGATGCTCTTGCCAAGTAAGGTGCCCAGTTTCTCTGGATCTCTGTAATATAAGTTCAGTATGAGCAAAATTCAGAAATTTAGCCACAATAGGTCTGGGTCTGTAGTCGGGAGGAGGTTTAGGGCCTAACGAATGATGTGAACGTTCAATAGTTATGTTGTGTTCAGCAGAAAGATTCAGCATGGTTGGTAGAACACGTAGCAAAAAAGTAGTGGTATCTTTCGATTCAGAATTTTCTGGAAATCCGAAGAATCATAAATTATTCCTTTGGTTTCAATTTTCAATGTCATCAATTTTATACTGAAGCTCTTTAATAGTACGATCTTGCTCCCTGATAGTAGCTTTTAGATCGTCAATAGATGACTCATTCTGTTTGGTTTTAAGTTCAGTATTAGCAAGTCGAGAGTCTATATTCTTTAACGTAGTAGTATTAAGCTGTGTTGTGACTTTTAAGTCACTTATATCAGTAATTAGTTTCTGGAAAAAACTTTCTATTTTATCCAAGGCAGACGATTTTTCTATAGCTTCAGCCATGATTCAGGGCCTAAGTTTTATGCTTCCAGTAAAAGTCTGTTGTAGTATAGCCCAGTATAGATAGATTATTAAAGGAAAATACCTTGACAAAATGCTGTATTGTGGTCCAGAGCACTTACATTTCTATATTGCCTTGCAAAGTTGGCTGAGATGGCTGAAGATGATGCTAGATTGTTTGCTGAATATCAGAGGTCAGGATTCAGACCTCCATATTTGTTCAAAGCCAGGCCATGCCCCTATGGTACATTCTTTCTACAGTGCACATTGCAGAGTCTGCAGTAGAAACAGTAAATCAGAGATACTTTATTGCATGCAGTAAAGCATAGTGTCTTCTACAGACTATAGGGATATCACCAGTGATTGTAGTTGTATATAACTGGAAGTAGGAAGGTGGATTGGGTATTATATAAGAAATGCCATGCAAAGGTTTGCATATTAAGAGGGGTTACAATTTGAAGATAGAGGGGGGTGGCTCAGAGGTAATTTAAGGAAGTATTTTTTCACAGAGAGAGTTGTGGATGAATGGAACGGCCTTCCGGAGGAGGTTGTGGAGTCAAAAACAGTGGTGGAATTCAAGCATGTATGGGACAGTCATAAGGCAATTCTAAGGTGTGGGGGGTAGGAAGAAGTAGGCTGCTGGTTAACTAGGATCTGCAGCTTATCCATTAGGTAGGGAAATGGGCAGACTGGTTGGGCCAAGCGATCCTTATCTGCTGTCAAATTCTATGTTTCTATGTTTCCCCACAGAGGCCTTTCCAGTAGCCAAGGCCATTGTGGGCCCGGCATTAGAACTCTGCCAGCACCCAGCCTCCTTCCCAGCACCTTCAGCAAGGATGGCCCGCAAGTATGATGTCCCTACTGGCTCCCCCTCCGGTTTCTCGAAGCAACCCTTGGCTGAGGGCTGGTAGCAGACTCGGTCTTTAGACGCTCAGGCAACACGAGGAACATGGACAAGCCCCTGGATAAGGAGTGCAAGAAGTTGGACTACTCGGGGAGGAAGGTGTATGCTGCCACTTCTTTGGGCCTTTGCCAGGCCAGCTCGGCCGTTATGATGGCACACATCTCTCATGCCCTGTTGGGCTCCCTGGATGAAGTGCTCCCTCATCTCCTGGCTTACCTCCAGACCACTGTCAAGCAGGTCCAGAATCAGGGATGGGCAGTTGCTAAGCAAGAGCTCCAAATGGCTCTGGACATCGGAGACTATTGTGCCCATTTGGTAGTGGCCACAGTGGCTATGCACCACAGGGCTTAGCTGCAGATCTCGACCTTCATGGCAGACACCCAACACAAGCTTGCAGATGTTCCCTTTCTGGGCACTGACCTGTTCAGGCCCGGTGTGGAGGGCCACCTTCAGCACATTGAAAAATCCAATGCCACCCTAGACTCGGTCACATTTGCTCAGAAGGACAAAGGCCACCATCAGCAGTGTAAGCCCTTTCGTCCCTCCGCTCTTGTGGCAAGACCTGCCCAGTAGCACCAGCAGCAGGGCCAGTAGGCTAATCTTGGTGCCCTAGGGCCAAGTCCGTCACTTCTTCAGTCAGAAAACCCAGAAGGAAAGGCCCTGGAAGCTCCTTGGTGGGTTCTTCCTCCTCCAAGGCTGCTCAGTGACGGGTTGCAGGGTACCACCCCAACCTCGTCTCACCTCCCCTGGGTCCCCCTCATGGGGGGCCAGTTCAGCCTCTTCCTTTCTGCCTGGTCTGCTATCACCATGAACAGCTGTGTTCTGGAAGTGGTTGGCAGGGGCCTACCTCTGGAGTTCGAGCAGGTCCCTCCCTTTTGAGCCCGCGCCCCTTAGGGGGAACCGGATCCACAGCCTACCTGTCAGCTCTCTGAGATGACATCACTCTGCTCCTTTGAAAGGGGGTAGTCAGCAAGATTGCGGATCCTCCTCCATGCCCAGGGTTCATGTCCAGGTACTTCCTGGTTCCAAAATAGCCAGGGGAGCTGGTGCCCCATTCTCAATCTGCACATCCTAAACAAGTTCCTAAGGCTGCATACCTTTCAGATGGTAACTCTGGCTCAGATAATACCATCCCTTTAGCAAGGCATGTGGTTCTGCTCACTGGACCTCCGGGACACATTCTTTCGCATCCCAATCCATCCATCTCATCAGTGGTTCCTCCGCTTCCAGGCAGAGGGAACCCTCTATGAGTTCTGGGCCATGCCCTTCAGCCTCTCATCAGCCCCCAGGGTCTTCTCTAAATGCATAGCAGTGGTGGCAGTATTCCTGTGGTGCAGAGGGGTCCAGGTCTACCCTTACCTGGACATCTGGCTGATAGCAGGTCCCTCCGGGTTGGAGGTGGAGCGGTCCAGAGATCTGGCCCTCCAGGCTTGCTCTCAACTCAGCCTCCTCATCAATGAGGCCAAGTCAGAACTAGTGCCCTCACAGGTGATTCAGTTCATCGGGGCAGAGCTCGACTCCCTTCGAGCCCAAGCTCGGCTCCCAGCAGACAGGGCTGAGGTCCTTTCCTCCTTTGCCCAATCATTTCTGGTTGGGCAATTTTGCTCTTCCCAGGACTTCCTGCACCTTCTGGGTCTCATGGCGGCCTGCACCAGCGTGGTCCATTGGGCCCCCTGGCATATGCACCCTCTGCAGTGGGGGCTAGCCCGCCAGTGTTTTCAGCGCTCAGGTTTTCTGGACCAGCCAGTCTCTGTGACCCAGGAGATGTGGGATGGCCTGTAGTGGTGGCTCATCCCAGCTCATCTGTGGGATAGAATCCCATTCATCCTCCCTGAGTTGATAGTCATCCTAATGACCAACACCTCTCTGATGGGTTGGGGTGCCCATCTCGGGGAGCACAGAGCCCATGGTCTCTGCTCCCCTCAGGAGTACCGGAGCCATATCAACCTGCTGGAGCTCTGAGTGATCCGCCTAGCCCTGAACACCTTTGCTCCATTTGTTCGGGGTCAAGTGGTCCAGGTCCAGATGGAAAACAACACGACCATGTACTATCTCAACAGACCGGGCGGGATGCACTCCTTGCCTCGGTGCAAGGAAGCTCTCCACATTTGGTCTCTCATGCTCAACTGGGAGGTGGATCTCCTAGCCATTCATGTGGCAGGAGCCTCGAACAGTCTGGCAGATGACCTCAGCCGGATAGGCAATGCATCTCACAAGTGGTCTCTCCTGCTGGAGATAGTTCAGGACCTGTTCTCCCCCTGGGGCACTCCTCAGGTGGACCTGTTTTACTCCAGGAAAAATGCCAAGCTGAGGTTATATCATGCCCGCCCCCCTCAGCGGGGCTCACTGCAGGGGGATGCCTTCTCCAGGCCATGGACCCTGGGCCTCTTCTATGCCTTCCCTCCTCTGCCTTTGATCCACAAGGTGCTCCTTAAGATCAGGAGGGACAAGGCACAGGTGATCCTGGTAGCCCCAGACTGGCCTCGGCAGTTCTGGTATCGAGACCTCCTCAGCCTCATCACCAGGTTCCAGAGGCAGTTTCCAGCCTACCTGGACCTGCTCTCAATCAACAAGAGGAAAGTACTCCATCCAGACCTTCAATCCCTGCACCTGACAGCCTGATTCCTGAGCGGCTAGAGTTCCAGGACTTGGGTCTTTCTGACAAGGTCCTCAATGTTGTTGATGTGTCCCATAAGGAGTTGACCAGAAAATGCTATGCCTTCTAATGGAAGAGATTCTCCATTTGGTGTCAGTGCAAGGGGTTGGACCCCTCGCCCTGTCCTCTGGCTAGCATCCTGGACTACCTGTGGTCTCCTTCCCAGCAGGGGCTTCAGTCGACGACTCTCAAGGTGCACCTGGCAGCCATCTCTGCTTACTGGGTTAGGCCAGTCAGTGGTCAGTGGTGCAGAAGACAGTGGTCAGGCGCTTTTTCAAAGGCCTGGATCACATATCCCTTCCAGTGCGTGAACCTCCACCTCTGTGGGATCTACTGCTTGTATTGGCCAAGCTCATGGGCAAGCCATTCGAACCGATGCACAAATCTGATATCTCCCACCTGTCATGGAAGATTACTTTCTTGGTGGCTATCACATCAGCCAGAAGGACTGGGCAGCTCCAGGTGCTTTCCATTGAATCTCGCTACCTGGTCTTTCACAGGAACAAGGTTGTCCTGCACCCCACCTGAAATTTCTTCTGAAGGTGGTGTCGGAGTTTCACCTGAATCAGGTAATGACTCTGCTGGTATTCTACCCCAATTACACCTTGGAGGCAGAATACAGGCTCCATACCTTGGACCTGAGACGAGCACAAACCTACCATAAAGAGCGCATTGCTGACATTCGGGGAGAGGGTCACCAGCTGTTTGTCACCTACACTGAAGCTGCACCTGGCAGACCTGCAGCCAAGTGGATGATTGGCAGATGGATAACTTCCTGCATTGATCTCTGCTATAGGTTGGCGGGTAGGGAGCTCCCCGTAGGTCTAAGGGCTCATTCCACCAGCCATACCACTGCATCAGTGGCTGCTTCTAGGGATGTCCCTATCCAGGAAATCTGCAGGGTTGCTACTTGGAAGTCAGCACACACCTTCATTTCCCATTACCACATTGACCTTGAGTCACGCCGGGATGCTGGTTTTGGGACCTCAGTTCTCCAGTCCCTGTTCCCTAAGTAGGGGGCATGTGCCTTGCCTCCCTCCTCCCAGAGAACTGCTAGGAGTCTGTCAGACAGTGTGGATTGAACAACATATCCACGCTCCAAGAAATACAGGTTACTCACCTGTAACAGGAGTTCTAGGATTGGTATATGTTGTTCATCCACACAAACCCACCTGACCTCCCCGACTTTGGTGCACAACCTGGCTTCCAGTGGGCCAGATCTGATGTCATTGGGTGGAGCCTAGGGTTTCATCACCCGGTTGGGTGGGAGGAGCCAGCTTGAAGACTTTCTGGCCCATCTTAAAGTGGGAAGGTACCTGCCAGACAGTGTGGATGAACAACATATACCACTCCTTGAACTCCTGTTACAGGTGAGTAACCTATATTTTCAGTCCCTCTTTGATGTCACTAATAAATATTTTAAAGAGGACTTGGCCTACTACTAACCCTTGTGGCACCCCATTGGTCACATTTCCTACTACAGAGTGGATGCCATTTACCACCACATTCTGACTCCTATTTCCTACCCAACTGTCCATCCATTTAACATTTTTAGTTCCTACTCCTAAGCTATCCAGCTTTTTTATAAGTCTCATATGCAGAACAGTGTCGAAGGCCTTACTAAAATCCAGGTAGGCAATGACCACAGCTCCTGTCTGATCCATGTCCTTGGTAACCCAGTCAAAGAACTCAATCAAGTAAGTCTGGCAAGACCTCCCCTCTGTGAAACCATGCAGCCTCGGATCCTTTAGTCCACTGGCAACAAGGTATTCGCCTATCCTTTCCTTCAGTGGTGATTCCTTTACCTCGACCACCACTGATGTCAGGCTGAAAGGTCTGTAATTTCCTGCCTCATCCCTCCTCCCAATTTCTGCTTTTATGGAGTGGCAGTATATCTTCTCTCATCCAGTTCCACGTTACCTCCTCTGTTTCCAATGACATGTTGAACAGGGTTATCAGATATGCAGCCATCTCTTCCCTGAGTTTCCTTAGTATCCTAGCCCCACACCAAGCACTTGGGGTAAATCACAATACTGTTTCTGTAGTGTGTCATGAGGGGGATGCTTCACTTCTGAGGTGCTGTCCTTCAGATGAGACATTAAACTGACGTCTGTCAACCTATTCTGGTGGTTGTTCAGGTGGATGTTAAAGATCCCATAACATTTCCTGAAAAAGAGTAGTGGAATTTCCCCAGTGTTCTGTCCAAACTTCAACTATTCACTAAAAATACCACCAAACAGTTTAATATGGTTCAATTTCAGTTGGTTACCATCTGTATCCCCCTTTCACCGGATCACCTCTTAAAAGGACTTCTAGTTTCAGTGGGTGTACCCAGTCAACAAAATTCGATAAATAAATAAATTCTGGTGTGTCCTGTGAGGTCCCATTGCCTTGTCCACTTTTAATTGTGCTAGTTCCTTGAGGACTCGATCCTCTGTAAAGGGACTAGTGTCCAGCTCCAGCCCCTCAATGCCCGTGTCCTTTACCAGTCACACATTTCCCACCCCATCTTCCGTAAATACTGAACTGAAGTATTTTTTTTCAGTATGTCTGAAACATAGAAACATAGAATTTGACAGCAGATAAGGACCACTTGACCCACCCAGTCTGCCCATTTCCCTACCTAATGGATAAGCTGCAGATCCTAGTTAACCAGCAGCCTACTTCTTTCTACTCCCCCCCCTTGAATTGCCTTATGGCTGTCCCATGCATGCTTGAATTCAGTCACTGTTTTTGACTCCACAACCTCCTCCGGAAGGCCGTTCCATGCATCCACAACCCTCTCTGTGAAAAAATACTTCCTTACATTACCTCTGAGTCGCCCCCTCTATCTTCAAATTGTACCCCCTTGTTCTTGCACACCTCTTTTTTTGAAAGATGCTACCCTCTTGGACTTTGTTGATTCCCTTGAGGTACTTGAAAGTTTCTATCATGTCCCCCTCTCCCTCCTTTCTTCAAGGCTATACATATTAAGCTCCTTTAGTCTCTCTTCACATGTTTTCCGGTGCAGACCCTGCACCATTTTAGTTGCCCTCCTCTGGACAGCTTCCATCTTGTCTATGTCTTTGCGGATATTGGGTCTCCAGAACTGCACACAGTACTCCAGATGGGGTCTCACCAGCTGTCTGTACAGAGGGATAACAACTTCCTGTTTTCTACTGGTGATGCCTCTCCCTATGCATCCCAGTATCCCCCAACCCTCCTTACTGCCCTCGCAGATTACTTGCCCACCTTTAAGTCATCTGATATTACTACCCCCAGGTCCCTTTCCATTTTTGTTGTTGTTAGTATCTCACCCCCATTGTGTACTCTTCCCCTGGGTTTTTGTTTCCCAGGTGCATTACCTTGCACTTCTTAGCATTAAATCTAAGCTGCCATACATTTGACCATTTCTTTAACCTTGACAAGTCCCTTTTCATCCTTTCCACCCCACCTTGTGCATCAACTCTGTTGCAGATCTTTGTGTCATCTGCAAAGATACATACTTTTCCTTCCAGTCCATCTGCAATGTCGCTTACAAAGACATTGAAGAGGACCGGTCCTAATACTGAACCATGTGGCACCCCACTAGTAACCCCCCTTTCTTCAGAGTGGACTCCATTTACTATTACCCTCTGTGTCCTATTCTCCAGCCAATTCTTTACCCAGGCTATCATCTTGGGACCCACTCCCAGGCTAGCTAACTTGTATATTAATCTTTTATGTAGGACTGAGTCAAATGCCTTGCTAAAGTCTAGGTAGGCCATGTCCACAGCCCCTCCCTGATCTACTACTTTGGTCACCCAGTCAAAGAAATCTATTAGATTTGTCTGGCATGACCTTCCCGCTGTGAATCCATGCTGCCTTGGGTCCTGTGCCCCTCTGGCCTCTAGGTACTCGACCATTCTTTCCTTCAGAAGTGATTCCATTATTTTCCCTATCACTGAGGTTAAACTGACTGGTCTGTAGTTTCCCGCTTCTGCCCTGCTCCCACTTTTGTGAAGGGGAATCACATCAGCCCTCCTCCAGTTCTCAGGTACCACGCCATCCTCCCATGATTTGTTAAAGAGGGTAGTCAGTGGTGTCACTAGTTCTACCCTTAGTTCTTTTAGAATTCTGGGATGAATCCCATCAGGCCCCATGGCTTTGTCCACCTTCAGTTTTAAGAGTTCTTTCAAGACCGTTTCTTCTGTAAATGGGCTGGTATCAACTTCTGTATGCTTTTTGATGGTCCTCTGCCACACACATCCCTCCTACTCCTTTCAGCCATACTATTTCTATCTTGGTCTTTCTTTTTTTGCCAATGTATCTAAACACTGTTTTATCTCTTTTTCATTAATTTTGCAATTTGTTCCTCTATTTGTGCTTTTGCACCTCTAAGCACCTTTCCTGCCCCCTCTATTTCTCACTGCAACTCTCCCTATCCTCCTCCATCTGTGTTCCTTTGTACCTTCCAAATACCCTTGTTTTTGCTCTGACTTTTTCCACTACTTCTTTAGAGCACATAAGTGGTCTCTTTTTATGACTACAGTGGGTGTAGCCATGCAGACACCTTGTGATAAAAAGAACTTACTGGATGCCGGACAGATTTGTAAACAGTGGAGGTGAACAGCAATCAATGCGCGTTCACCACATTTTGACCACCATTCAGGTGTTCACTCAGCTGGGAAAATGTAGGTGTTGCTGTTTGTTTAAAAACCCTAATGTGCCTGAAAGCCACATTTTTCTTCACTTTGCAGACCCTGACTGAGCAAGCAGTCTGGTATCCTCTGCGGGAAAAGAAGGGAAATGCCTTGATCTGCCTCAAGCTGGGAATAAACATTCATATTGGAAGGCAGTTGCTGGGGAAAAGCAGTCAGCACTTACACTAACTGGATTCCCCCGTAAGAGAAAAAAGGGAAAATAACTATGTAGCCCAGGTGTTGTGTCCCTGTAGGCTACTACCCCTGCCTGCTGACTTCTAGACTGGTGAAGGGGCCTGGGTCTTGTTTTGATGGCAGTTGGGGGTTCTTTCCCAAAGGTATCAGCTCTGTGGTGCAGCAAAGGTTCCTTTGAATTCCACCTTGCCAGTGGCTATTGGATAACAGCATTTTTTATTTATTGTATTTTATTAAATTCTAGGGCCCAGATATTCAAAAGGTTTGCGCCATGCACAACAGGGTTGCACGTGCGCACCTCCAAAAATGCGCCATTCTGCGATATTCAGAAGGGGCCAGTTACGCCACCGAAAACATGCTGAGCAACAGCGCAATGGAAATGAAGGCATGCGCAACCGAAGGGGGTGGGTCCATGCATAAAGTGCGCAATGCGATATCGAACACTTGCGCTAATGCGCAAGAATTAGCTCAGCCGGAAGTAGCGTAGTACTGGATTTGAGCCAAACAAAAAGGCTCAAGGAAGCGGCGCAAGAACCTAGCAGGCTGCAAACTGGGGAGAGAGAGAGAGAGAGAGAGAGAGGAGACAGGAGCTGGAAGGGCAGAGAGGGACAGTGGGTCCAGGAGGACAGAGAGGCCAGTGGGGGTGCCGGTGCAGTGGAAGCAGCAGTGGGGCAGCGAGGTAACACAGGAACAGCAGCCGGGAGGCAGAAGCCAGGAGATGGACAGTGTCAGCTTCCACATGGAAGCTGTAATGAGGGGGGTGAGACACCATGCTGCAGGGGGACGTGGCCGCGGAGGGGCCCATCGGCGGTATGCCCCCGACAGGCGGTATCGTGCCCGCATCAGCTTCGAGCTGTACACAGACGTCGAGATTGTGGCTCGGTACCGCCTGAACAGGGCAATACTGAGACGGCTCTGCGAGCTGTGCAGTGGTGTGATGCAGGCACCCTCACGACGGAGTCATGCTCTGTCCGTGGAGACCAAGGTGACAGCCTGCATGTGCCTGCTCGCCACGGGTACCTTCCAGAGGCCGACAGGGGACACCACAGGCATTACACAGTCGGCCACATCACGCATCCTCACCCAATTTCTCAGCGCACTGCTGCCACATGCTGCGGAGTACATCCATTTCCCCAGCACCGTGGCAGAGCGTACAGCAAACATGCAGGAGTTCCACAGGGTAGCACGTATGCCTGGCGTGCTAGGGGCCATAGACTGCACCCATGTGTCCATTTGCACGCCACCTGGGCCCGACGGCCAGGCTTATCAGAACCGAAAGGGCTTTTCCAGTGTCAACTGCCAGGTGGTATGTGATGCCACTGGGCGCATTATCAATGTCTGTGCCACACACCCTGGTGGGGCACATGATGCCTTCATATGGCACCAGTCTGCACTGTACCATCGATTCGAGAGTGGGAACATCCCCACGGGTCATCTAGTGGGTGAGTACATATATGGAATGCAAACCCTGGGCAAGGGTGGAATGACACAGGTGCCATGGTAGTGGCACACAGGATATGGGCAATATGGACCTGACATGACACTGATCTCCACTATCTCCACACAGGTGACTGCGGATACCCACTCCGTCCCTGGCTGCTCACACCGTACTGGCGCCCCACGACCCCATGCGCAGCTATGTTTCAATGAGGCACATGCCGCAACACGTAACGTCATAGAGCGGGTGTTTGGGATGCTCAAGGCACGCTTCTGATGCCTGGACACCTCCGGCGGAGCCCTACAGTACAGCCCCCAAAAGGCCTGTGGGATATTCCTGGCCTGTTGCATCCTGCACAACATGACCAAAGACCATGGGATAGCCATACAGGTCCAAGAGGGGGACAGCGATGGGGACGCCAGTGGCGCTGGTGATGTGGGTGATAAGCAGCCCCCCCTAGGATGGAGGGACCCCCAACTGACCCAGGAGGCCCAGCTGCACCGGGACACCATTGCAGAAGAGCACTACGCCCAACACAGGTAAGGCAAGGGGACATGTGCAGGCAACACTGTCCATGCGCAAACCACAGGCACACAGGGGAACACACCGTGCATGAAGGTCAGGGGAGGTGAAGGTTCCAGGCATACCAACACACCAGCAGAGAGGGGTGAGCACACATATGGAGACACACACACCAGGCAGCATACATGGGCAGCAGCACAGCACTGCGGAAATGACATTGCCAACACACAGCACCACCTACCACCCCCACCACCTGGATTGTCCACGTACGTGTGTCAGGACCTGGGCACCCTTGCACCTTGGTGTACAGTGCAATGCAGGCATCATCATGCACACGAACCTGTGGACAGCAGTTGGGAGAGTGTGCAGGTGGTCCGTGTGTCAGCTTGGTGAGCAGAGCACCCAGCAGTGCACTGCCCACCATGACACACATTGCACACAGGGCAGCACCAGACAGGGCCTGCACTGGGAGACAGCTCAGTCAGGTAGCACTGTCCCACGGCCACCACGGATGCATGGGCGGCCCCGCCGTGGCCCAGCAGCACTGGCAGGCTGAGCAGGGGCCACATCGGGTGGCGTGGTGCACCACCAGGGGTCCCACTGCACGAACGCGACCTTGCCCGCACAGGGGTCTGCATCCTGCCAAACAAACTTGCACCAGGGGTGCTCGGGATGCCCACAGCAGAACCCAGCATTGACAGGCCTGGTGTCGCACGACACCAGGAACGAGGAGTGGAGAGTGCACTGTGTGGTGTGTGTGGTACAGGGGCACCTGACAGTGTGATGCGTCCCACGACAGAGACCACTGCCTGGGTCAGCTTGTCAATGGCAGTGGTCACATCCATCCGCGCATAGGACCAGCTTGGCTCGGTCCCGAGCACACTCCCTGCTATGCCACTCCACGGACACAGACAGTGCCTCCACAGACCTTGCAACCCGCCCTGCAGCTGTACCCGACTCCTGCAGCAGACGGGTGTCGCGCGTCCAATGGGTACTGTGCCCCAATGGCATCGTGACCCCAGGGTGTGGGCTGTCCTGCTGCACAGCACCCCTTGAGGGTGGGCGCTGTTTGCCAGGACCAGGTATGGGCAGATCAAAGGGCGGTGGACATGTGCCACTGCTTGACACTGTACCCCCAGACCTGGTGTGCGACTGCTGCTGCCGCCCCTCCAACTGCTGAGCCCCCAGGTCCACCTGTTCCACCTCCACGCTGACAACAGTTCCAGACACCTGCACAGCCACTGGTGCTGCCCCACCAGTGCTGACAGGCACAGCCTGGGACTGTGCCAGCATGCTGGTACAGGTGAACCAGGAAGGCCCAGGGGCATGTGCTGGCCTGCCATGTGTCCGTCATGGGACACACACCTATCACTGCCCATTGCAGGCCTGCTATCATCAATGGTGCAGGTGTGTGCCACTGCCATAGGCACAGCATGCTGGCATACCTGCATGCCAGACTGCTGTGACACAGGCTGTGCACCCCCTGCACCCGTATCACTGACACTGGAGTTGTCGGCCCAGCCTGCATGCTGCTGCAGTGCCTGCAGGCTGGTGGCGGAGGTGGATGGTCCCTCCTCCACGTCCAGCAGGTCTGCCTCACTGTCTGGACCCACCACCACCACCGTCTCCTGCAGACGAACAGGATCTGTAACAGAAAGAGAGTACATGTGAGTGCATGTGAACAACAGCCCCCCCAACAACACCACCATGTCATACCATGCAGTGATGGGCTTCCACCTGTCTGGAATCCTCTGCCAGGTACGCCCGCAATGGCACTCAGCTGCATGGCCAGACCAGTGTCTCTCTGGAGGGGTCAGCTGCAACACCACTGGTGGGCCCCCACCAGTGCCAGCACGTGCCGCCCTGAAGGCTGCCACCTTCTCCTTCAGCCTCCTGCGGTCAGTCCCCATCTTCTTCCTGCATTCCTGCACGGAGCGCTGGTGGCTTCCTTGCAGGTTGATGGCCCGAGCTACCCCCTCCCAAGCAGCTGCACGCTCCTGAGGGGTGCCCCTCTGTTCACTCAATAGTGGCTCATCCTCCAGGTAGGCCTGGAAGAGGGCCTCTGTCTCTGCCGCGGTGAAGTTCGGCCTCCTCCTACGCCCGCCGTCCACACCCTCAGCTTGGCTCTGGTCAGTCATGGTGATCTGTATGGGTGGAAGTGGACACCTGTCACTGTGCAGTCGACAGCATTACCCCATGAGCATAGCTCCCGGCCTGGGGTGCGGAAGCCCCCGCTTCTCTCCGCATGGCAGATACTGATAGAAAGGTGCCCTTTGTCCCTTTCTAAGTGCCCTTTTCATGCTCAGCCCCCTCAGCCTTTATCATCCTCCACCCATGAGCATTGTCCTGAGCATCACACAGCATGTAACTCACCTCTCACCTGCAGTAACGAAATCTGGCCAGCACAACCCACTGTCGCATTTTTATAGTGCAACACATGCAAATGAGGTGTGGCTCAACTTTAATGACATGCTAATCGCGCCACTGCGCCTTTGAATGGCTGATCGTATGATTTGCATATGTCGGCTGAATATCGCGTATTTGCGCTTTGCGCAATACGGAAGGTCCGGCTGAGCCACGGCGCAGGGTTTGTGGCTGCGCGGCTACACTGCATTGCGATGCCCAGACAGCTTGACGCGATGCATCTATCGTGCTGCAGACCTGCTGAGCGCGATAGGCGATTCAGGCCATGGCCACCATTGTGCCAGTGGCGCTACAGCACTGGGCACTATATGGCACTGTGGCACTACTGCGCGATAGTCCACTGTGGCTGGTGTGTATCTCTGCAGTCACGCAGGATGCCTATATGTCCGGGTGGCGCTGTGCGTAGCCTTGCGTCATTGCCGTGACCTTGTGTATGGCCTCTGACCCCTGGCGCTGTTTGCATGCCATGTGTACGTCCCTATTGCGCTGTCCGGTGACAGCGCCATGTACAGTGACGGCGCTGCTCGAACAGCGCGATTGGAGCCTGTGGTGGTCTATTGCGCAACAACTCCACGTGGGGTTACGGCGCAGCGGGGCGCCATATTGCCTGCTGTAAAGTTGGTGCCATGGCACGGAGAAGGGCAGTGTCCTGGAGCCAGCTGGAGGTGGCCAACCTGGTGGCCCTGGTGGAGCCCCACTGTGAGGCACTGTATGGTGAGGCCCCCCTCACCATGCCTAGGACACACGTGTGGCAGCAAGTGGCCACTGACCTGGTGGAGGTCACTGGCCCCGGGGCCGGTCAGCTGAGCAGTGCCGGCACCGGTACAGTGACCTCCGCCGGAGGGAGCCGGAACTTTTGACGCGGCTGCGGTCGCGTGCCAGGCGGGGCGTAGTCCCTAGGCCAGGTGAGTGTACCATCTATGCAGCTATATTCTCTGTAGGGGTGTGTGTGTGTGTGCTTGGGTGGCTGTGCATAGGTGCCGGCTCGGACACGGTTGGCTGTGTCAGTGTGTGCAGCTGTGCGATGGATGGTTATGGCTGTGTGGGCAGGCACTCTCACTGGGGCAGGGGGCACTCTGCTTTTGAGTCACACTGATGTTTGTCTCAACATATGTCTCCCACAGGGCAGATTTTGAGGACGCCGGGCGAGGGTGAGGTGGACCGTGCCAGGGCCCCGGTGCCAGGGGGGGTGTTGTGCCCCAACCACAGCAGCAGCAGCAGTGGCAGCAGCAGCGGCAGACCCAGCTGCTGGAGCAGTGTGAGTATCATTACTTCATGGATGCTATTGCATGCTGGGGGGGCAAGACCACCAGCCATGCACAACACAACCAAAGGGGAGGTCATAATTCCACTATACAAGACACTAGTGAGGCCCCACACTGGAGTACAGTGTACAGTTCAGGAGACCATACCTACATATGGACATGGACTGGGTAGAGAGGGTTCAGAGGAGGGCAACACGGATGGTGCATGGATTGCAGCACAAGTCCAATGAAGACAGGTTGAAGGAACTGAACATGTACTCCCTGGAGGAGGGAGGGAGAGGGGGATATGATGGGGACATACAAGTATCTTACAGGGGGGAACAGAGTGCATGACAACACTATTTTTCAGTGTAAAAGATGTTCCAGGACTAGAGAGCATGGGATGATGTTGGAGGGGGGACGATTCGGAGGAAACATGAGAATGAATTTCTTCACAGACCGGGTGGTGGACAAGTGGAACACCCTGCCAGAGGAAGTGGTGGGGGCTGACTTGGTCACGGGATTTAAGAATGCATGGGATAGCCATACAGGAATTCTGGAGGTCAGGGGTAAGGTGCAACAGACTTATAGGAAAACAGAGTGAACTTACAAGGTCAAATGGGCAGACTGGGTGGCCCATAGGCCCTTATCTGCCGACACTGTCTATGTATTTATGTATGCAGGCACAACACAGGTGACATGCATCACTGTGCAGTATCACAGCATGTCTGTGTATGCGTCACTGGTGGTCCAGGCATGCACTGGGCACATAGCTGTGTAACTGGCATCACACCACGTTGCCACATCACTTCCAGCCTTGTTTGTGCTGTGATGGGCATGGGAAGTGTGTGTGTGCAGTGGTGCGCATAGCTGGTGCTGCCTGTTTGTGATGGCCATATGCATGTTCACTGTGGGTGGGTGCATGCCATCACAGGTGCAGGACATTGGGCTATATGACTTGCAGGTTGGGTGGTGTTCAGGGTTGTGGTCAGTCTCAGCCATTGACTGTGTTCCCATTTTCCTAGGCCTCGAGGTACTCAGGAGGATTTCGAGGGATATTCGGCACCTCACCCAGATTTCAGTGGAGAACCAGGCGATACTGCAGGCCACACAGCGCCATGGTTCCAGGAGGTGGAGGCACAGGACGGGACACCAGCAGGGGGAAGACCGGCAGCCAGCTGAGCCATAGGCCACATTCCCTTCCCACTTCTCCCATCCCTATCACCCTGCCTTCCCTCTCCAGGTTTTTATTCCCTCCCCCTTGAACACCCCTGCCTTTTACCCATCCCCCCCCACTTGTACATAGTTTCACCTGTTTATATGTTAATCTTTTAAATATACATTTCTATTTTGATACGACTGCTGTGTTGGTCTCTGATTTGCAACTGGCTATGGGTGCTCCGTTGCAGGGGTGTACATGCCATCAGGGCTGGTATGGTCCTGGGTATATATGTGTGTGTGTGTGTGTGTGTGTCCATGGGGAGGTATCACCAGCATGGCATTGACTTTCTGTTGGTCTTGCCATCTGCTGCCACCCACTGCTGGGTGCACAGGGTGGATCTGGCTGGTATGCTTCTCTGCAGCATGGGGTTGACGTGTGGCAGGGGGGATGCATGGTGTTTCCTGCAGTGCCAGTCACTGCACATGAGCGGTGTCTTGGGGTCACGGTGCAGGGTGTGCTGTGCGTCCGGGGGGGGCTGATGTGCACTGTGGTTGTCAACCCCCTGTGTGTGGCACTCTCCGCCTGCCAGTGGTTGTGCTGGGGTGTCAAGGCTCTGCTATGCTTTGTTGGCTTGTCCCCATGGGCACGTGGATCTTCCGTCCCACCCCCAGTTATGCTGTTCTTGGGGTGTGCAGGTGTGGTGTGGGTTCTGCAGTGTGTTCCTGTGCCCATGTGTGGCATGGCTGGCGGTGGGCCCCAGCCTGCCTTCCTGGATGTGCAGTTCCATTGCTCTGGGGGCTGTGCTTGCGCTATGGCAGCTCTGGACTGCTCAGCTGAGCTTCCTAGTTGCGCCATAGCGCAACTGTTGTGCTCAACTTCTCCTTCCTGGTTGCGCGATGGCGCAGTATGTGCGATATTGAGACATTGGTTGCTTGCGCAATTTGCTCTGCTCCATGTTTGAATATCGCACCTGTTGCGCATTTGCGCAACTGGTTTGCGCTTGCTCCTGCTGTTGCGCCAGTTTTGAGCGCAGTTTGAATATCCAGGCCTAGGATTACAAATACCTTTGAGCAGGAACTGCTCATTTACAAAGGTTCCACATCAAAGGATGTAGGGTAACAGACATACAAAGGTCAACAATGCTAACAGTCTTAAAAACACAAAGATGTCTAAGCATTTATTATACAGCCAAAAATGGAGAGAGACAACATAAGCCAGCTTCAGACAAGTTTCAGGGTGAACAGTATATAGTTAGTATAGGGTTGGAGGGGAGTCAGGAAGAAGTAGGCAGGCTAAAGGGCCATTGTCAGCAAGTAGAGGTGGGTTGCAAAAGTGCGAGGTGGATGGTCTGGAAGGCCCCATATCTGAAAGTGCCATTAGGAGGCAGTTACTTAGGAGAGGCAGTCAAACTGAATCATAGAGGTGAGTAATAGTTGGAGTTGCCTTTTAAATACCAAGCCTAGCAGTTGTAAGTATTTATTTGTTAAGGGTATTGTACCACTGAGGAGCCCTGTGTGTGAATGACCTCTGACCCATTGTGGGCCAGCATCTGGGGACCTGGAAGGTTTGATATAGAGCACTGTGTAAGCTGGGTACTGCTGTTGGCAGTAAGGAGCTTTGCCACTCCTGATGGCATGAGCCCCACTGGGTGGCAGCTCCACCTTCATGCAGCCAGATTTCAGCACTATAGGCAGGTTACCAAACTCTGGAGCTCAGCAAACTCCTTCCTATGATTTCCTTCAGCTTAGACCAAGTTGCCAACTTCAGGCTCTGGCACACACAGTACACAAACCCTCTTCAACAAGCTAAGTGTTCCTCAGACTGCTGCAGGTTCAGCGACTAACTGGTTCTCCAAGCAGAAGAAAACCGTTCCAAAGTTTTCAGATGTTTGGCAACAGAAGCCATATGCTGTCTTTCAAAACTTTCCTCCACACGCTGAATGAGCCCTCTTGACTCAATGAGAGCCCAATACAGACTGGTCAAACTCAAAATATCCCTGGGGTTTCATACAGAAAATTCCAGCATCCAATTGGCTGAAACATGCTATCTATCAGTAAAATTATTAAACATTAGCCCCCTTCAATTATTGATTAGTTATTAGTTTGGGTACCAGGAACAGAGTTCACGCTTCTCCCAGTAGTCATTCCACACTGTCTTTGGGCACACACGTCTTTGATTGGCTGGCACTGCTGCTCAAAGCATCAAACATGCTGCCACTGGAAACAGTTTATAGCAGTTTATATGCAGTCCCAACTTTAATGTCTGATTGCAGCTCAAGCACAGTCTTTACATTATTACATTTATTTTCCCCTCAGTCCTGAAGCAGCCTTTTCCCACTATCACCTGGCTGCTGAATAACATTTTTAAACTGTTCGGTTTGCCTGTTCCTGGCTCCAAAATACAGACTCCCCAGGAGCACCCAGACAGCTTATTAATAGTCATAGCCCCATTCTATAGTGCTCACTCTGGTGCTCACAAAATAAACACTCAAGAGACGTTTGGGGTGCCTCCTCCTTGTGTCTGACCCCTGAGTGACATATCCTGTGGGTCAAGACCACCAGAAAGGCATTTGGGAGGCCACTAGAGCATCCCAAAAACCATTAGCCACTACTGTGCATGCACAGATCATGGTGGCACTTTTAAAGGTTCAGACAATGCAGCAGTCCTGTGACTATCACTGCCTTGGACCCAGATAGTCAAATAACGACACATGGGCCGGACAGAGACTTAGAAGGGGACTACAGGACTTGGGACTGTGGTGCACAAAAAATGAGAGGGATGAGGAAACAGGAAACCAGCAGACCCTGAAGGACAAATTGAGGTAAACCCCTTCCTGGCAGGGGTGGTTACACTCCTCCATGCCTTAAATGATTGGCATCCATGCCATCCCAGTGAAATGTTAAATATAAACATTAAACCTTATTTATTCATTGGCAAGAAAGAATCTACTGTTTTCATTGGCCACGCTGGGGCCGGAGCAGTGATGTTATCCTGGCATAACATTGCGGCTCTAGTCCCACCACAGTAATGACCGCATGTAAATGTAAAACAAAATCACTCCACTGCCTACAAACAGCTCCTGCACTCGCCGCTTTGCTGCTCTACTACTGATCCCTCACACCTGCCCCCAAGGCACCCAGCGCATCACTATACAAAAATACATATTGCAGAACACACTGTCATGGTATCCCATTTTCTTTAGAGATAACTGCTAGACAAAACATCAAAACCTCTACTAAATCAGACCTGCATGAAGAAAGAGTGGAAGCGAGCATCCAACGTCTTCACTATCACCAACCCGTGCTTGCTCCTTACCCCTCATATTATGCTCTTCTCTCCCCAAATACAAAAAACACATTTTTTGTATACCTTTCTACTCCCGGTATAGAAAAACCTTAACTGGAGGCACTCATTCAGACCCCCCCCCCCAGCAAAAAAAACAAAAAGTGAAATGGCAGAGCGGGAGCTGGTCTTCTCAGTGGGACGGTCGGTTTCAGTGCTGCTAATGACTTGCTCCTCAGCAATCTTCACCCATTCCCTTAGACAATAGTAGAAGCATATCTGTTATTCACCTCTCCAAGTAAAGACTTCTGTTTGACTGCATCTGTGTGTATGTGGGGGTGTGTGTGTCAGGGAAACACAAAACCAGCCCACTGTGAGAAAAAAAAGCAGAAACATGTACAAGGCAACAAAATAGCAGAACTATTTTTTCTCTTTGTATACCCATCCAGTATAAAATAGCTTAAAAATATCTAAAAAATATATTTTCATTAATTTTATTGTACTTTTTATTACAAGAGAGCCATTGTATAATAGGAATAATTTGCTCCAGGGTGTGTGTCATGCTGAGATAACATCTCTTCTGGGGCCAGTAGTTGCACTCAGCCTATGGCCTCATGCCTAATCACCCCAGGGGTGGCGTTACCCCAGCATGACACACACCCTGTCATGCATTATTCATTTAGTATTTTAGCATACCATTGACATTTCTAGCTAACAACTGCTTTCTTTTTTTTATCACAACATTAGTTTGTCACCACATCCATGGACCTGGCAGGGGCTATGACCCCCCCCCTTTGGAAGGGTACATCCTCTGGCACATTGGGGTCATCAAGGGTCCCGCCGGGTCCCAGTACTTTTCCTCCATTTTTTTTGCCTGTGCCCGCACCCATGCAATGGGTGCAGCAGCTGTCTCTACCTCCGTGGAGGCAGGCAAGTACCCAAGGCACGGGCAAAAACCCTCTTGTGCTAATGCATGCAGCATGAAATCCCTCCCCAAGGAAGGAGAACAGTCCTCTGGAAGCTCAATCCTTACCTCCCATGGCTGACCCCCCAAATGACCAAAGTCCATTCCCAAACCCTGGTCTCTGGCATGGTGCGAGGTGTGGCATCCAGCATCTCAACCCTCAGGGTCACCAGGCTGGCTCGACAACTGCTTTCTAATTATTGTATGCAATGAGGTATCTTTTAGAATATTAAAAAATATATATAACCCCTAGATGGCACTACCCCAAGGGATACTACCTCTGCCTGCATAACCAAGTGAAGGTTGAGGGGCCTGAGTTCTGTGAACAGGTGCCTCTACCTGGAGGATAGGGTTAGTGGTAGCGTAGCTGCCCTGATTACAGCCCTCTAGGACATTGTTGCCGCCCTCTGTTTCCTTTAGTGGCCTAACTGGTTCAGTGAATACACAGTTGCAATTGACACCTGAATTCAGCTCTAACCCCACACTTGTTGCACTTACCACCAAGACTGGCTTGGCTGGAATGGCCCTGGAGACCCCTGTAGAACAAGGCCTGTAACAGTAAACAGCAATGTCACAATACTTTCAGTACAGAGGTACACCACAACCAGGTTAGATGCAAAAAGATTTAGATCTGATTTATTAGGGGGATGTGAACAAGGGAGGGGCAGTAATCTAGTGGTTGATTTGAGATCTGAATTATTCAGGTTATAAGGCATGCTCTCAAAGGTCCCTGTAACACAGTCACACACACTCTAGATACCCAGTTGGCACTACAGGCTAGCTTGAAGTGTTGCTCGGGGTAAGCTGGCATTGCAGCTGTTGGGGCCCCTTAGGAAGAAAGAAAAACACAACATGCACTTTAACTCTTAATTTGTAATCCGGATCTAGATAGCTCAGTCCAAAATGATTAGCAACAACAACAATTAAATCAGCTGACACATTTTGATTTGAGCTTTGTTGCAGGAAGCTACCCTGGTGTTTACTCACGCTACCCAGTACAGTACACAGGATGGACACTTCAGGATGAAGAGCTGGATTGCCAAGAGAAGCAAGACCCACACGATGCACTCTGGTGTCAATGCTGTTCGTTGGGGTTGAGCAGGGAGCTGAATTGCCAGGCTGTTCCCTCATTGGTTGTTTTTTATTTTTTTTATTTAGTTGTTTAACCAGGTATAGCACACTAAGCTGAAAGCTTTTTTACAGGAGCGACCTGGGAGCACAAGGAGGTTAAGTGACTTTCTCAGGGTCACACAGTATGCAAGTGGAAGCTGTGGGATTCAAACCCAGGTCTCGTCTGCTGGATGTCACCAGATTTGCAGCTCAGAACCTTAGACCACTGCGCTATACTGCCTCCTGTTTCAGTGCTGCATGAATGGCAGTCAAAGCCATGATGGCAAGGCCCAGACTGGGTGAACAATTTGGATTCAAGTAAACTGGCTGGATGCAGCCTCCAGCTAGCATGACACACACAGAGAAATGGGGAACCAGATCGTGACCCACACTCCACATTCAGCACTCTTATAGTAAAACTCTTATGTGACTTGCAGTCACATCCTCTGTTCTATCTCTGGTAGACTATGGCCTACCTGTGTATGGTGCAGCAGACCAGACTGCCTTGCACAAGATCCACCTCACCTTAAACAAGGCCTGCAGGCTCATAACTGGGGCTCCTAGTCTAACCCACACTTGCCGTCTTTACACCATGGCTAATCTACTCAACCTAGATGAGTGCCTCAAATACCAAACCTGCCTCCTAACAAAAAAATCACTCCTTGGGCTATCCCCACCAGGTCTGTCAACCACTCTCCACCGTGCAAACCCTACAGTGCATGGCATGCCATCCCACAAAACTGCACTGGTTATACTGAGAATGAGAACCTCCTGTCACAAAGGCTTACCCTACAGAGCCCCTGTTGGTATAACGCCTCCCCTGGCCGGAGTCACTGATGCCGCCTCGTTATCTTATTTTAAAACTAGTCTTAGAAATCACCTGCTCTCAACACGCAGCTGTACCTGCCTCTAAGCCTCCTCCTATCCTCCCAGACAAGGCTCGCTGAGCCACTCTCTGACCTTCTGTCCAGCTCTACCTTTACTTGCTACTATCTTCCCCACACTCCTCTTCTGATGTCTTCCACCCAGCCTCACCTTTATCTGCTCACTGAATCAATCTCCATGTAACTACTGTATATTGTCTACTCTGTAAACGCACTATCGTCCCCACACTCCTCTTCTGATGTCTCCCACCCAGCCTTACCTTTATTCTGCCCACTGAATAAATCTCCATGTAACTACTGTATATTGTCTACTCTGTAAAGCGCACATGTAAGCCTGTTGTATACTGTGTTTGACAAATGCCTGTATTTTTTGGCTGATTCCTAAATGTACTCAGATTTTTTGTCTGCCTTGATGTTTGTTTCTTGCACTGTTTTGTCCTCACTGCGACTAGGTACCTTTGTAAATGAGCCTCTGGCTCAAAGGTTGTTAAACTGATGTTCTAATAAATAAATAAATAAATAAAATAAATAAATAAAAGTAAGTAAATACCACAGTTGGGTGACAGTCCGTTTGCAACTGACAGTGTCTCTGCACAAACTGTATGCTCTGCAGTAGTCTCTAGTCCTAACAGGCCAATCACACAGAGGCAAATCTTCAGTCCATTTCAGGAGAAATTCAGTTCATCACAAATCAGGTTCCAATCACAAAAGCTGCAATTTCAGATGAAGTCTGATCTCAGGCTCAAAGTCTCTTCCCTTAAGAAGATGACAGCAAGCAGGCCAAACACAGCCTTCCCACCAAATTTCCATGTGCACTACTCAGGAGCAGCTGCTCAAATCTCTTTAGTTGTTCACCTCTCTACACTCCTGTCTAACACTGACTCACTGTACCCAATTTTCAGGGCACAGCGAAATATTTGGAGAAAAGTCTAAATTAGGGTTGCATGAATCTCTTCAAGAGGAAGAGCTTGAGGCAGGCAGGCCAGACTTTGCCTTCCTGCCAAATCCTCTTGCTACCCTGCGGGATAGCAGCTTGACGAGCTCGAGCTGCTCACCTTTCCAGCTTCAACTCACTTCTACCTCACTGTGGCAGGAAGCCCTGGGATTTCCCTCTGATCCAAAAGGTTTGGTTGGTTGATCCATCTGTCTGTCAAAGAAAGGGCTCCTGCTCCAGTTCCATATAGGCACCAAAATGTAAAATCTACAATTCTTACAGAAATTCACTCCCATAAGACCCTTGGAGGCAGTCTCCATTTTAGAGCCCCCAAAGGCACTGATTAATGCAAACTGGTAGTCCAAAACCAAAATGGCAGTGCAAAACAGGAAGTCCATGCTACAAGGGAGGCAGGTTAGACAAACCACAATACCATTGCCATCACAGCAGATACTCAGGAAACAGTCACAAATTTTAATAAAGCTCCCTCTGTCAGAAAAAAAGCAAAAGCACTGCAGCCCAGGTGGTATTCAAGCCTAGAAACACTCAGCCGCCACCCAGATCAATTATATCCTACAAGAGTAGCACTCCTTAAAGTGGCAGGCATGGAGGCTAACAGGGAACTCACATGCAAGCACCTCCAAATCTGTTAGAACACAGAATACCAGCCTGGCAATGGGCACCCAGGCACACCCAAGGAAGGTTTTTAGGAACCCTCATTTGTAGGGGTTACATATATACAGTTACCAGTATTACAAACCCACACAGCAGGTCAGGCCCTCTACTCCCAAAGTGCCAACCTCCGAACACAGTCTTGTGAACAGTTTAACAGAAAAAGGTAACCCTCTTGTCTGTTTTGAGAGTTTGGATCAACCTTTGGTCTCAAGTCTTGGAGGAACTCAAACTGTGAGCTTCTTGCTAGTGTACCCAATGCACAGGCTCAGATATTTCTGTCTTCGGGAGGCCAAATATCTTTGCCTATGGGCACCTAACCAGGTATACAGAGGTGAACCCTTAAAAACTTTAATAAAGACCTCAGATTTTAAAACGCTTCTCTTTCCAGTTTGGTACCACCATTCAAGCATGTACTTAGTGTCTGATATAACCATATATGCTCTTCTTGCAAGTGAAGGAAAAACAAAGATAGACCAAGTAAGCTCTAAAAAGAGTTTTTTACTAAAATTAGATAAAAATATGTAAAACACAAAATACAGAACTCATATCACAAGACATACAAATCTTTTAAAAGAACAAGGTTTAAACAGTGTAAATTCCTACTTACAGTACTTAGATTTGACTCTCTTTCTAAATACCGGTTTACAAATGCTAAAGATGTTTCGTGGTCAGAGTCTAGATAAAAACTTCTCTGAAGTAAAACAGAACATTCCTTAAGCAAACTGTATTTGCCAACCCCTTTTGTGTGAGGTCATCTAGCTCCTCCTCTGTTAGATTATATATAAAAAATATATACCTTATTCAAAAACAGGATGTCTTTTCAAAGTACTACATTCTGCAACTTCAGAATAATTCATGTACTTCAAATGACACTACTTTGATCTCATAATAAGCTTTCCCCTTCCAGGACAAGAAAGCATCTTTATGATTTTGCACTTCTATGTAATAACCACGGGTTTTTCCTCCAACGTCATAAAATGGATATGATATAGCAGCTACGGCTGTAATTAACTCGGACAAAGAGGATCCTTGATTAAGGCCTTCCATGTGACACCTACTATCTAAAACTGTGTGTGTGATCTCACATGCTGTTTTCAGCATTTTCTCATGGCTTCCATCTCTCAGCTGAAACCTGGTGGGGGGGGGAGTGAGGTCACTCCTAGAGCATCAGATTTTCAGCCGAGACATTCAGTAATACATTTTATATTAAAAAAAAGGATACAGCACTCAGAACTGGCTGTCCACATCACAATTCCTCCCCACCTAGACTGAATTTGGGTGTTCCATCCCCTACATGGGATGAGCTTCCCAAATCAGTTCACTTCTCTTAGACCCTAGACAGCCCATCTGAGTTTTGGTTCTTCGCTCCAGCCCTATGTACGATTGTCAGATCATACCCTTGTAAAGCAAGACTCCATCTTAGCAGTCTACCATTGTTTTTCCCCCATCTGCTTCAGCCAAACCAGGGGGTTGTGGTCAGTCTGCACCACAAAATGCTGCCCATACAAGTATGGCTCTAGTTTCTTTAGGGTCCACACTATGGCAAGACATTTTTTTTTCCACCGTGGAGTAAGCTTGCTCCCTGGAAGTAACTTCCTGCTCAGGTACACTACTGGGTGATCTGTCTCTTGGCTGGACATCTGGCTCAGTACTGCCCCAATACCCACATCTGAGGAGTCCATCTGAACTATAAAGGTTTTGCTATAGTCAGGACTTGTCAAAATAGGAGCACTGCACAGTGCCTCCTTCAGTCGGGTAAAGGCTTCCTCACAGGCTGGGCCCCAGGTAATTTTCTTTGGCAACTTTTTCTTTGTCAGGTCAGATAGGGGAGAAGCCAGGGCACTGTAATTGGGTTCAAATTTCCTGTAGTACCCTGCTGTCCCTAGAAAGTTCCTGACCTGCTTCTGGGTTTCTGGTCTGGGCCATGCCTAGATCTCCTCTGTCTCTATTTGGTTAGGATGGAGCTGTCCCCGGCCTACCACATGCCTGAGGTATGCCACTTCTCCCATGGCCACCTGGCACTTCTTTGCTTTGACAGTGAGCCTGGCTCTCTGTATCCTGTCCAGCACTTCCCTAAGGTGGGATAGGTGTTCTTCCCATCTGATACTAAAGATGGCAATGTCTTCCAGGTATGCCACGGCGTATTCCTCAGTGCCATTTAAGATCTGGCTCACCAACCTTCGGAAAGTGGCCGGGCGTTCTTCATTCCGAAAGGTATTACTTTAAACTCAAATAAGCCTATCGGAGTGATGAAGGCCGACCTCTCCCTAGCTCTGTCTGTCAATTCTGCCTGCCAATACCCCTTGGTCAGGTCAGTAGTTGTAAGGTAGGTCGCCCCTCCCAACTTGTCCAGGAATTCATCTGTCTTGGGCATCGGGTGGGCGTCTGACTTCGTGACTGCATTCAGTCCATGATAGTCCACACAGAAACGAGTTGAGCCATTAGGCTTGGGCACAAGGACTATGGGTGAGGCCCAGGCCTGAGGGATCTCTGGATTACCCCTAAATTCACAATCTCCTCCACTTCCCTCCTAATGTCCTTTTGGATAGCCTCTGACACTCGATATGCTGTCCGCCGTATGGGCGTCTGTATCCCTGTCTCCACATCGTGTGTCACTAAGGGGGTTAGTCCAGGCTTGGCGCTAAACAACGTGGCAACATCTGCTAAAACCTCCCTCACGTTCTGAATCTGGTCTGGGGCCAGCTGGGGAGACAATTTTACTGCCTCCACAGAGGACTCCTGCTTACTCTCTTCCAGCAAGTCCAGAAGGCGGTCTCCTTTGTCCGTCCTCTCCCAATGACTACACACTGCAAGCACCATGTCAGCCCTATTTGCATATGGCTTCATCATGTTGACATGGTACATCCTTTCTGTCTGTCTTCTGTCAGGTAACTCAACAATGTAGTTCACATTATTTACCTTCCTAACCACTTTGTACGGTCCTGCCCACTCAGCCAGCAGCTTGTCTTTCCAGACCGGAATAAGGACCATGACTTCCTGACCCACCATGTACGAGCGAGCTCTGGCTCTGTTATTATACCACACTTTTTGTTTGTGTTGGGCAGCTGCCAGTTTGCTCTGGGCTGTCCCCATAAGCTCCTTCATCCTTTCCCTAACCCTAAGGACATAATGCACAATGGGAGTTCTCTGGGTGGCGTGCTTGCCTTCCCAGTCCTCCCGGATCAAGTCTAGGGGCCCACATACCCGGCATCCATATAAGAGTTTGAAGGAGGAAAATCCTGTAGACTCTTGGGGCACCTCCCTATATGCAAACAACAGGTGGGAAAGGTATTTCTCCCATTCCCTCCCATGCTGTTCAGTAACAGCCCAGAGCATTGACTTTAGGGTACCATTAAATCATTTCACAAGCCCATTGGCTTGTGGGTGATATGGTGTCGTGTATCTCTGCACCACCCCATACTTCTCCCATAAACATTTCATCAGATCCGACATGAAGGAACCCCCACGATCAGTGATTACCTCCTGCAGAAACCCAACACGGGAGAAAATCCCAAGTAAGGCATCTGCCACTTTTTCTGTCCTCAGTGAGGATAGGGAGACTGCCTCGGGGTACCAGGTGGCATAATTCCCTTAGGAGCTGGGGGTATTCAAATGCTCCACAATATCCATTCCCACCCTCTGGAGTGGCTCCTCCACTATGGGAAAGGGGATCAGGGCAGCTTGGGTTTTCTTGCCTGCCTTCCCTATTTTTTGGCACCAGTGACAAGAACTGCAGTACTCCTTCACCTGCTGGGTGAAGTTAGGCCAGTAGAAATTTTGGGCCAGCTGCTGCATCATGCATGCGATTCCCAGATGACCATACAAGGGAATATCATGTGCAATTTTGAGCAACTGCTCATGATAACTCTGGAGAATGACAAGCTGTCTGCCTAGCATCCCTCCCTCTGTCTGTACTGCCTGGGTATACATAAGTCCATTTTCCCAATAATCCTTATGTCTGCCATCACCTCCTTGTGTTCCGTCAGAGTCTGCCCAAGCCCTCAGCTTCTCTAAACTAGGGTCACCCCTCTGAGCAGCTGCGAACACCTCACATGTTCCCAAGGCATGGGACAAGTCCCCTTCAGTTACTAAACTAGGGTACCTAGCACTAGCGTCTGGGCACTCAGTATCACTGTCAATCCCAACCCTCTGACAAGGGGTCACTCCTCCCTCTGGAGTAACCTTCCATGGCTGTGTGGTTACTTGCTACTGGGGAACTTTCTACCCCCTTTTTATTAATTTCCATATCAGGAGACACAGGCTGGGGAACCAGCCTCTCAGTGGTTTCCACAATGGTTTCTGTGGGGTTCAGGGAACTACAATTTTCCCTTGCCGCTTGGCTGCGGGTAACTGCACATACCATCCCCTGTTGGAGATTGTTACCCAGGATCACATCCGCTGCTAATGTTTTGCCTACAGCCACCTGTTGCACAGTTCCCCCCATTTCACCCCAGTCTAGGAGAACACTAGAGAGGGGCAATGTTTTCTCCCTACCTTCAGAGTCCTGTACAGTGATGTATCTATTGGGTATAAGCTGACCAGGCTGTACCAGATCCCCTTTACCAATGTCAAGGATGCCCCTGTGTCTCTTAACCCTTACGTCTGTACACCATTCACCATGACTGAGTGTATGTGTTCCCTCAAGTTCACTGGCATGCTTCCAGGGGCACACAAATGACCCACTTCTTTTCTAGTACCTGGCTGTGTATTATGGCTTGCCTTTTTGGGACACTGTCTGGCAATATGCCCAGTTTCCTTACACAACCAACATTCAGTTCTTTTCTCAGAGAAATCTTTTCTCTGAAACCTGGGGCTAACTGGTTTCGGTGGAGGCAGTGAGGGTTTTAGCTGCCCTGCGGGTGTACTTTTCCCTTTCTGCACTGTCATGCCAGCCCCATTCACTCTCAGAGCAGGTCTGCTCTTGGCATAGCGGTCCGAGAGTTCAGCAGCCTCTTGTACTGTTTTGGGATCTTGGTCCTCTAGCCAGGTTTTTAGCTCTGATGGGCAAGCCCAATAAAACTGTTCTAATAAAATCACATTTTCAATTTCATCAACAGAGTTTGCCTCAATTCCTTCTCACCAACGTTTTAAAAACTGACGTTGTTCATGGCTAGCTCCTCATAGCTCATATCAGGGCTTCTCCTGAGCTTACGGAATTTAGCGCTGTATAATTCAGCAGTTAATTCAAACTTTTTTAACAGTTCAGCTTTTATCTTGCTGTAATCATTGCTGTCCTCATTGTCCATTTTACCCAATGCATCCCGAGCTTTCCCGTAAGTAGCAGGGATAGCTGGAAGCTCCAGGACTCTCTAGGAATTTTAGCCTGAATACAAACTTTTTCAAAAGAATTTAAAAAGGCACCCATATCTTCCCCCTCTTTAAACTCGGCTATTAATTTGGAGTTCAATTTGTAACGCAGTCCTGCAGTCCCAGTTAAACCAAAGCCACTTACATGCTCTGGTGCTGCTGGTCGGAGTCGTATCTTCTCCAGTTCATGTTGCCACTGGCACTCCTGCTCCTCATGGTCTGCATCTTGGTGTTCTCGCTCTCTCTTCTCCTCTGCATCTCGCTGGCGCTCACACTCCTCACGTTCTGCCTCCCTCTGCTGTTGCTGTGCCTCTCGCTGTTCCCGCTCTGCCTCTCAGGTCTCTGACTCCCTCTTCTCCTTTGCAGCTTGCTGGCACTCACGATCCTCACAGTCTGCCTCCCTCTGTTCTCTCTCTGCCTCCAGTTCCATCCTGAGCAACTCAATTTACAGCCTGAGTACCTCTGGATTCAGGATACTGGTGACCTTCCCCTGCTGCTGTGGCTCTGTTGTCTTCCTCACCGGATCTGGACACTGCACTGGCCACTAGTCCTGCCACACTCGAGGTCTGGTCCCTTTCAGTCACAGTTGGTGACTTGCTGCTCTGGGCATCTGCTACCATCATGGCCTCTATGAGGTTCTGCTTTTTGGCTGTCACCTCGAATGGGACTCTTCTGTCCCCACGCAACTGCTTCAAGTAATCTACAGTGTGCAAGCTGTAGTCGGAAGCCATCTTCTTCCCTTACTATGGCTATTATGACTTGCACTTTAGGGGAAAAAAAATAAAACGGGTAGGAACTTGACTGTATGCCAAGTGATATATAGTTCTGTTTCCTTTTTAAAATAAAACTCTGTTTTTTTCTTTCTTTGCAAGAGAGCTACGGTCTCAGCTGACAAAGAACAATAAAGCTTGTGATACCAAAATTATGCCACCGCTGCCAACCAATCTGTCACAAACCCACTCAGAAGGTCAGGCCCTCTACTCCCAAAGTGCCAACCTCTGAGCACAGTCTTGTGAACAGTTTAACAGAACAAGGTAACCCTCTTGTCTGTTTTGTGAGTTCAGATCAACCTTTGGTCTCAAGTCTTGGAGGGACTCAAACTGTGAACCTCTTGCTAGCATACCCAATGCACAGGCTCAGATATTTCTGTCTTCGGGGGGCCAGATAACTTTGTCTACTGGCACCTAACCAGGTATACAGAGATAAACCCTTAAAAACATTAATAAAGACCTCAGATTTTAAAATGCTTCTCTTTCCAGTTTGGTACCACCAGTCAAGCTTATACTTAGTGTCTGCTATAACCATATATACTCTTCTTGCAAGTAAAGGAAAAACAAAGACAGACGAAGTAAGCTCTGAAAAGAGTTTTTACTAAAATTAGATAAAAATACATAAAACACAAAATACAGAACTCTTATATCACAAGACATACAAATCTTTTAAAAGAATAAGGTTTAAACTGTGCAAATTCCTATTACAGTACTTAGATTTGACTCTCTTTCAAAATACCTGTTTACAAGTGCTCAAGATGTTTCGTGGACAGAGTCCAGATAAAAATGTCTCTGAAGTAAAACAGAATATTCCTTAAGCAAACTGTGTTTGCCAATCCCTTTTGTGTGAGGTCATCTAACTCCTCCTCTGTCAGATTATATATAAAAAATATACATCTTATACAAAAACAGGATATCTTTTCACAGTATTACATTCTGAAACTTCAGCATAATTCATGTCCTTCAAATGACACTACTTTGATTTCATAATAAGCTTTCCCCATCTAGAACATGAAAGAATATTTATGATTTCGCACTTCTATTTAATACCCTGGGTTTTTCCTCCAACGTCTTAAAATGGATATGATATAGCAACTACGGCTGTAATTAACTCAGACAAACAGGATCCTTGAATAAGGTCTTCCATGTAACACCTAGTATCTAAAACTGTATGTGTGATTTCACATGCTGTTTTCAGCATTTTCTCATGGCTTGCATCTTTCAGCTGAAACCTGTGGGTTGGGGGGTGAGGTCACTCCTAGAGCATCAGATTTTCAACTGAGACATTCAGTAATACATTTTATATTTAAAAAAAATGATACAGCACTCAGAACTGGTTGTCCACATCACAATTAGTACTGGAAGTTAGTGCTTTTTTCAAACTCTCTGACAGCTATTGTCACATTATTTGGTGCACCAGTAAACATACAGTATTTACCTTTTGTATGTACACTTCTGCCAGCATTTTGGGAAACACACTAACTTTAGTACATACTTTTAACCTCCCCTTTTTACCACAAGTACAGACTCTCAGTCTCCCTTTTGGCATTTTGTAACTTTTACCCCTGGTCTGGGTGATTTGGCATTGGAGGGGCACGTGAAAAGTTTAGGCAGTGACATTGGGGTGACATATACACCTCTGTGGACCAGATACACAGGCAAGTCAGTAGAGGTCCCAGAAGAGTCATAGGTGAGCATTAGCAGAGGTTTAACGTTCTTTCAGAGTGCCTTGGGGCACTTGCACTTCTTTGGCATCAGGGCTAGGTACTCCCTGTTCATTGTCTAGCAATGAAGCATCCTGTGGCAAAGTGGGTACCACAGACTCCTCTGGTGTTGGGTTTGCTTCTTTTCCTCTGGCACTTGATGGGTTTCAGATGTCTATGGCTTTATTGCATCAGGTACTGCCATTTCTGATTCTACCATTTCGGGCTTGGCCAGTTCAGATTCAGTAAGCTCTCCACTTTCTGTTTTTTCTTTACCTCCTCAGTTGTAGGGCTTTCATCCAAGGATACAGTATCGACTATAGGCTCACAGGCCATGGATGCAGCAGTATTTTGGTCTGAGATAGACAATTGCACAGTAGGTGTATTAATCACATTTGTTGGGGTCTCAAGTGCCCCTAGCAATAATGTGGCCAGCTCTGGAGTTGGATAAAAGCAAGCAGGATAGTAGCAGACTTCTCTATCTGATTCTGACTCTGAATTGTCATTGTCTGTTGCCTCGTTTGTGGATCCAGGGCCAGCTTCAGGTTGGCCAGTGCTCTGATTGTTCGGTTGTCTTCGGGCAGAAGTTCTGGTTACAGGAGGCTGAGGAGGGTATGGCTTGTCCTATACCATACTTATCACCTTGTTCCCAATTGGCAGCAAGTGATGGCAGTGGATAGTTTTATATCCCCTGGTTTCTCCTTCAGGCTTTATCTTGTACACCATACGCCCATCAAATGTTTCCATCACTACATAGGGTGTGCTGTCCCATCTGTCTGCTATTTTATGCTTTCCAGGAATCCCTAGACTACATAACAGTACTGTAGCTCCTGGTAATAGCTCTTGTGCCTTTACCTGCTTATCGTGACATTCCTTAGTTGCTTATTTCCTTTTAGCAGCCACCTCAGCAGCTAACCTGAAGGCTTTATTTCACTGTTCCTTAAGCTTTGGGACATATTGTAGGTACTCCAGAACACAAGTTGAGGAGGAGCCAGGCTTCCCTCCTGAACAATAGACTATAGGGGGAGGGGGCAACCCAGCAGCATCAATTTTCATGCAGTTATATGCATGGACCAGGGCACTGACTTGTTGGCTCCACTTACTCTTGTCTTTTGGTTCCAGAGTGCCCAACATGTCTAACAGCATACAGTTGAACCTGTCTGACTGAGGATCACCTTGGAGATGGTAGAGTGTGGTTCTGGACTTACAAATTCCCCCATAAGGACAGCATCTCTTTCATAAGACAACTCCCAAAATCATGGCCTTGATAGGAGTGTGCTTCATTGTGGACAAAGAATTTTTCCATCAACACCTTGGCTACTGTGGAAGTTTTTTGGTCATTCATTGGGTATGTTTGGGCATATGGAGTGATATGGCCTGTGACTACCAGGATGTTAGAGATATTTTTGGAATCAGAGTCAAGGCTGAGGAAGTCTGTGCAGACCAACTCCATGAGGGGAATTGTGATATTTACCAAGGATGCAGGATTCTGTGTCGGAGCTTTTCTTGGGACACACCTGAGGCCATGTTTACAGTACTGCTCAATCAAGTCCCATTCTAGCCCAGTAGAACTGACAGCGAATCATGTCTAGTGTATATTCACAGCTCTACGATGCTGACTCAACAACACATTCATCAACCAGCATCACAGTGACAGGATTTATGTCTACCACAAGTTGTGGTCAACATAAATCCCAATTGTCTTCTGATCCAAAATGGAGTTGATTCGGTGAGGGGGTGCTGGACTAGGAGACAATGTGCATCTGTCTCAGGAGCACCAACACAGCGATCTGTCAATTTTGTCAACAAGGATGTCGGTTGCTGTGTTGGTGTCACTGATTGTGGTACATACCTATGTCCACTTCCCAAATAGCCCATTTCATCATGCAGAGCTTTGAGACCAGTTCTCTTGAATTTGTCGGGTAACACCAACTGCACATGAGGAATTCCTTGCTGATCTTGTACTTCTGGATAAAGTACATTGTCTTTAAGTTTTGACCACTCTCTTAACAGCAGCTTGGCATTAGGAGCAGCATCACCCCCTTTCTGTAGAGTTCTAAGTATATCACAAATGGTTGGGTCTACCTTTTGTTCCTTTGCAGATTTTGACTGGTTAACCGAGTTAGTGATCTCATATCCAAGATAGTTAGGTGGCAGTAGGCTATTGGAAGACAACTACCAGAAGCACCAGGTGGGGAGCAGTTTCTAGGGCTGGTTGCTTATCAGTATTGAATTTTTTACACAAGACTTTCACAGTCTGTTCTGAGATTGTTACTCAGGATTGGTTCTCAGTAGGAGGCACCATCAGGCATCAGGACAAAGCAATGGCATTAATGTGGTTGAGATCAGGATGTTTTTCAACCCAGTAATCATAGGTGGACAAGGCTGACAGCCACCTATGCCGCACTGCATCAAGCTTTTCTGTGATTTGTACATACTGTAGGTCAAAGGACTATTATCGGTTCTTACAGCGATGTGTTCCCCATACAGATATTCGTGAAACTGATCAACAATGGCCCATTTTAAAGCAAGAAACTCCTGCTTGTGCACTGGGTACTTCTTTTCTGCACTGTTTAGGCTTCAAGTGACAAGGGTGACAGGAAGCAGGCCCTCTGGATAGCTTTCATACAGAGGTGCTCCAAGACAACTGAAGCTGGCATCTGTATACAAAGTATATGGCTTTCCGGGATCTACATATGCTAGGACCAGTTTGTAAGACAGATAGTGGATTATTTCTTCAAAGGCCCAATCAAAGTCTTCAGTCTACCTTTGGCCAAAAGGTTCAGGGGGCTTGAAATACTGTTAAGTCTCAGTGGTGACCCCCTGAAGTTTTGGTTATTTTGCTTTTATTGACAGGAATATAGCCTTGCAATAAGTTCACTTTTGGAGCATGTAAGTTATACATTTTTTGAAATGTGTTTGTAAAATATTAGACTGTTAGATCCAAATCAGGGATTAGGGAACATCGTTCCCATTTTTCCAACTTTACACTGTTCAAAAACTTACCTTCAGAAAAATGCTGCATGTCTCTAGTCCGTCTTTGCTTTAAATGGTCCTGAGATCATGCTAAGTAATCAAATGGGTATTACTAAAACTTGTTTTAGAAAAATTCACAAGCACTCAAACTCAGACCATTCTTGTCTTAATTTTGCATTGCATATTTTATTTTACTACCAGCTATGTGCACTATTTAAAAATGCATTCTTGTTTTGTACTCAAATTTCCATTTTTCTAATGATACGCTTGATTTAACCAAAAAAGTACTTATCATCAAACGGTGAAAAGTTCATTTCATTCTCAGTTGTTTATTTCTTGACTCTATTGCCTATTCCATTTATGTGCTGCAGGTCAAAAACTCCTCATTTCTCCACTTTAACCACACCGAAATTTTGGGCAAATTATACCTCTGTCTAGTCTTTAATTCTACCGAAACAGGATTCATTCATTTGCATGACCCGCACAATGAGGGCAACGTTGTGAGGAGCCTTCCCCGATTCTGCTCTGCTGTTCTGAGATCCGGAGCTCCCTGGCCACCCAGAAGAAAGGTACGCAAACAGGACCGCATTCAAGCTTTTAAACTTGGCACGTTTTTTTCTCCTCTCCCCCCTGGCACTGGACTGCTAAGGCACTGAGGGAAAAAACAGCATGCTTTAAATTTAATTTATGCTGCTAGTAAATTATACTGTAAGCTAATACTTGCTGCAGCCTGTAAAACCCCAAGTAGCCAGCCAGTGATTTCTTTAATTTGTGCTGTAAATGTTTTCTCGCCGAACGCTTAGTGCGCTCGCTCCCACCACTTCACCCCTCCCCCACCCTTGGTCGGCTCTCGATTTTATAACCAGGCTGGTCAGCTGACATGCAGAAATAACCTATCAGCCCACTTTTCCAGCTGCAGGTTATACAAACTTAACACTAGTGGCCACTGCTACATACCTCCCTATCCGCTTATACAATGTTGTCCCCACTATTTGCAGCCCCCCTGATTTCAGGTTCTTACAACTAGCTCAACAACCCCCCCCGGCACCCAAACCACACTACTACAACCTCTCCACTAATCATTTTTTTATCAATGATGACTTCAGACACTGTCCCTCCAACATCTCCCACACAAGTCAAAATGATTCTGCTGACCTATACTCACACACTCTCACGTTAACCCTCACACCCCCCCCACAAGATACGCATTGTACCTCAGCTCTCCTCCCCTCCAGACCACAAACCCACACCACCCTGGTAAGCCCCAAACCCGTCCCCCTCACTTTCCCAACCTTACTAGCTAGCATCATTCCCAGTCTCCCAGTCCCCACCACCAGTACTAAAAGCCCTACACCCTACCAATCCCAACGTCACTCATCCAAGCTCTGCAGGCTGGCCCTCCTGCGGCATACCCTTCTACTTCTCTTATTATATGCCAATGTCCACCCTAACCCTGGACCACCCAGTGCAATGGCCTCACCAAACAATCCAAGGGGGAGCCTACTGCTAGCCACTCTTAATATATGCAGTCTACCAAACCCCCCCCCCAAGGTTGGGTTGCCCAGCATGCACCGGACATCCTAGCCCTCTCCAAAACCTGGCTCTCTGACAGAATACCCAATGACGCAGTCTCCCTCAGTAATTATTCCATCTTCTGGGCCAATAGGATCAGCAAGAGAGGCGTTGACTATGCAATATATGTTAAATCCTCACTCCAAGCCACTGAAGTTCAAACCCCCACACCGCAACATGGCGCCCAGACACTTACAGTCAAACTCAGTCTGGGTACCAAAACACTTCACATTACTTCGGCCTATATCCCCCTGAGAAACCAAAAACCCGCATTTGATTCTATCCTCCACAGTATCTTCCTAATACGAGTGAATCCATCACAATGGGTGACTTCAATGTCAACTGGCTATTCCCAGCCTCATCCGGCTTCAAAGACACTGCCATGGCATACGATCTTGCCCAACTTGTCACCTCTCCTACCAGACAGAACAATAGATCTGGGACCTCCACCCTTTTAGACCTCATCTTCACCAACAGGCCACGGAACCTCTCCCATGCCACGGTGCTCCCTGACACCATCAGTGACCACTCCCCGGTGATCTGCTGGTGGTCTGGTAAATTGCCTCCTGCCCCCCCTAAAATCTCCTTGCAGAGATGGCTAAAAAGAGGAGGTCTTGAGAACCTCAAAGCCCATCTAACCACCAGCAAATGGCTCCCCATTTACACCACGCAGTCAGTAGACCAAGCACTCACACACTTTATAACCACTTTCAACAAGGCCTGTGACATTTACGCTCCCCTCGTCAAGCAAGTAGTGAAAACAAGAACCACCCCCTGGATCACACCCTCACTACTAAATCTGCTCCAACATAGGGACAACCTATGGCATAAGGCCCTTGACTCCCAACGCATGCAGGATAGACAGCTATACTGGGAAGCTCACAACAAATGTACATGGGCCTTACGGCAGGCAAAAGCTACGTACTACCAACAAACCCTAACCTCCTCCTGGGGAGACGGTAAAAAATTCTGGAACAATATAAAAGAACTCAGTGGGAAATCCTGCTCCCCCTCCCCTACCCAACTCTCTATTAACGGAGCTGTCACCCAGGATCCGTCCACTATAGCAGAAGCCTTTAACTCCGCTTTCTCGGATCTCTCCCATATCCTCCCTCCTAATTTCTTCTACCCTATCCCCCCACCCTCCCCCTGACACCTCGTGTAATGTCAATTCTATACCTTTCAGGCTGAGAGTCATCTCCTGCCGCAAGGCAAAACACTACATTGCCAATGCTATTGCCAATACCCGTTACAGCAATGATTCCCTAGATCTTAAACTCATACGGCTGACCCTGGATGTCATATTACCCCACCTTACTAAAATTCTCAACCTCTCTCTTTGCCTCGGTCAGTTCCCCTCAACCTGGAAGAGAGCCATAATCACCCCCATTCTGAAGATCGGTGATCCCACAAGCACCAGCAACTATAGACCGATTTCAATACTTCCACCTCTCTCCAAAGCACTTGAAAAAATAGTATCACACCAGATAACAGAACACCTAACTAAACACAACCTTCTCTGCCAGGAACAGCATGGTTTCTGGATGGCCATAGTACTGTCACAGCACTCATGGAGCTCACCTCATTCATCCATGAGGCCCTTGACCAAGGCTCAATCACAGGTACAATCTATGTGGACCTGACCAAGGCATTTGACATGGTCAGTCATGAGCTACTGCTTTGTGTCCTTCCACAGCTAAATGTGGTCCCAGAGGCAACAGCCTGGTTCAAGGATTACCTCTCAGGCCGGTCTCAACAAGTCAGGATAAATACCACCATCTCCTCCTGCAAAACAGTTTGCTCTGGGGTCCCTCAGGGATCAATACTTGGCCTGCTTCTTTTCACCCTCTTTTTAAACTCTCTCCCCAAGGCATGCAGCGGTCATCTACTACTCTATGCTGATGATGCGGTCCTGTATTGGAAACACCCACAACCGAGTACCCTCCAACTAGCCCTACAGGGTTTCTTCTGGGAGTTTGAGACCTGGTTCACTGAACACCGCCTGATCATTAACTATAACAAAACTAAGTCTATGAACTTTGCGCAATGTCAAAGTCCTCACAGTCAGTCAGCACTCCGAATCAAAAACACACAAGGCGCCCCACTTGAACAAGTTAATAGTTTTAAATACCTGGGTATCACATTAGACACCTCCCTCTCCTACCATAGTCACATTCAACTGCTCGCTTCTGCTGTCAATGCTAGAGTGGGTATCCTCTACAGACCGAAACACTGCTTACCCACACAGGCCATGCATCTTGCAGTCTCCTCCTCAATCCTCTCCCTAATTGACTACGGGATTGTGATCTATGGCTCTGCAGAACTCACCACACTGCGTAACATTAACACTGCCATGAATAAAGCCTGCCGTCACAGGCAGCGACAGACTAACTCATACCTGTGAGCTCTATGCCTTGGCTGGTTGGCTTAACTTCCAACAAAGACTAAAGTATCACACCTGCATCCTCGCAAAAAAGATACATCTCCAGCAAGCCCCCGTCAGCCTTCTCCCCATTATCAGCGCTGCCCCCATCAGGAGCAATACAATGCTCACAGCAAAGTCCTCATTTCTGATCCCCCATTGTAGAACATCCCTTGGGCAATGATCCTTCTACTACCGTGCCCCGCTTTGGCTCAATACATTACCACCCTCGCTCTCTCTGACCCATAGCATCTCCTTTTTCAAAGCAGGCCTCAAAGCTCAACTTCTTGAATCTGCTTTATGTGATTGTGACTAACACTGCCCAACGCTTGTGCTCCCAAACCCTCCAGCTACCGACACAGGGTCTCTCTAGATCCCATGAATCAGCATTCCTTCAAGTTTTCTGTCAAGTGATATTCTGAATGCTGCCTACTACTGTCACCGGTTAATCTAAGTTAATGCCTGGACTGTGTTTCCAGTACTGTTATGTGAATACTGCTTGTTTTGTATGTTTTCTTTCTGTATTTGTTTACCCTCCACCCCCCTGTAACTGACGTGGAGCCTTTGCAAAAGAGTCTGTGACTCAAAGGATTGTAATTCCAATTTTATTCAATAAATAAATAAAAAAAAAAAATAAACTAAATCACATGCTGAAAAATAATCCATTTCAAGGTTTCACCACCATTCCACCATTCTGCCAGGGCATTCTCAGTCTCCACCTTTCTTCCAGGTGCTCACCGTGTGACGTACAGCTGACGTGTCGAAGGGATGCCCCTCCTTCCTCACAGCTGAATTCTTCCCTTGATTTGTGCTGTCTCTTATACAATGTGTTTTAACCTTCACCATTTTTATTACCTCCTTTTAACTTACATCTTTTTGGAACTTCCTTTTCATTTTCACAGATCTGTTATTTTCTATATCCCTCATTATATTTATATTTCTTTTTAATTTATCTGGTCTCATTTTCAACAAATGACCTTTTGCAGCCTTCTTGACCTTCTTTTATTTTATCTTCATTTTAAATCTCAACCTTTTGTTATTTCAAAATTGTTTATTTTCATTATTCATTCTACTATCAGTCCCAATTTCTTTCAGGTATTATTTGACCCATTATAAATAATTCTGATATCCATGATCATCATTCAAGCCTTTTGGCTGCATCGTTTGTAATTAATGAATCCAATATGCTGCTCTTTTTAGTCTTAATTCTTTAATATTTCCTCCTCTTATGGGTAAAACCACATGCTCTATGCCTACAAATGTTAAGGATGCTGTGGAGCCATGACCTGCCTCATCATAATGCTTCACCATTGAATATTTATGGTTTTTCATTCTGATTATAGTCTTATGCTCACTGATTGTGTATTTAAGTTGTCTTTTGGTCTGTCCTATATATGCCATTCCACATGGACATGTGAACATATATAGCATATAGATTACTTGTTCCGTATTACAATTAATGAAGCCTTTTATTTTGTATTTTTTCCCCAAACGTGGGTGATTAAATGTTTTAGTTTTTTGTGTGCCACTACATTGGGCACAATTGCCACATCTATAATTTTCATCCAGTAAAGCTGGCATCTATTCTGGTTTTATTGTTTCTTTTCTTTCCATAAATAATGTATTCACTAAAATATCTTTTAAACTTTTTTTCTTTTGTGTACACCATTCTAGGTCCTTTTTTCACAACTTCATTCAGACTTTCATCCATTTCTACAATTTTCCAGTGTTTTCTCACACTTTTACAGACGTCATTGTAAGCTTCATTATATGTTGTACAAAACCCTATTTTTCCATCCTTTTGATTTTTTTTATTTCACTGGTCTTTAATAAGTTGGCTCTATCTTTTCCTTTTACTTTTTCAATTGCTGTTACCAATATTCCTGGTGGATAACCTCTTGTTATAAATCTCTGGCAAGTCTCTGCCATTGCTATTTCTAGTTCACTTTCTTCACTGCAATTTCTTTTTATTCTCATTAATTATCCCAGAGGTATATTCATTTTTATATGGTGTGGATGTGCACTTCTGAAATGGAGAACCATATTTCTGTCCATTTCTTTTCAATAAAGTTTTTTTTGTATTTTGTTCTTTTTGATGTACACTGTTAAATCCAGAAAGTTTATTGAATCTTTACTATACTCCGCTATAAATTTCAGGTTTTCATCACATTCATTTGGTATCTCAGAAATTCTTTGAGATCTTTTTCTGTTCCTTCCCATATAATTATAACATCATCCACAAATCTTTTCCATTTCCTAATATTTGACAACCATTTTTTTTGTTGTGATATTCCAAATGAATTTTTCTTCCCAATATCCTACATAAACATTCGCTAAAGATGGAGCAAATGTGGTTCCCGTGGCCATTCCATGAATTTGCTGATAAAATGTGTGGCCAAACATGAAATAATTATTTTTCAGCACAAAATCTGCTAGTTGTATTATGAATTCTGTTGGAGGTACTATATATTTTTTTGTGTTTCTTGTAGTTTTCTTTGTATACATTCTATACCCTTCTTGTGTGGGATATTATTATAGAGCTTTTTGTTGTCATAAGTTACTAATACCATATTTTCTGTTACCTCAGCATCTTTTAGTTGATTTAATATGTCCTTTGTATCTGCTATGTGTGATTTCATTTTTTTTTGCTATTGGTTTTAGGAAGAAATCAACATATTTCGAAAGAGGTTCTGTACTTGACCCTAAGCTACTAACAGTAGGACATCCTGGGGGTTTATCTTTGTTTTTATGCACTTTCAGGAGTAGATATGTTGCTGGTTTCTTGGGGTAGTCAAGGACTAAAAATTCTTTTTCATTTTCTGTTATCCAATTTGTTCTTTTTGATTCTGAAATTATCTTTGTAATATTTATTTGTATTTCTTCTGTTGGATGTTTTATTAACTTCCTGTAGTATTTTTCATCTTCCAACTGTCTGAGCATTTCTGTTTTATATTAATTATTTTTCCGTAACACAATAGCTCCTCCTTTATCTGCTCTCTTTATAATAGTGTCTGGCAATTTCTGTACCCCTTTAAGCATTTCTTTTTGTTTTTTGGTTAAATTTCTACCTCCTTGAGACTTTTCATATCTTTTGATTGTTTTTTTCTACATCAGAATTTACTGATTTACTAAATGTAACTACCATAGAGTTAACCCCCATATTTGGGATCCATTTTGAAATTTTTTTTGAATTCTGTCTTTTCTCTTTCACACGCTACTTCTTTTTCTTCTCCATCTTCTATTATGAGGCTTTTAACACATGTTCTGAGTATAGGAGGGTTTGTTATTTGAACCATTCTGTTAAAATGCGCTTTTTAATGTAATTTCCTGTATAATTTAAAGGTGTCCACTTTAAGTTTAAATGCATTTATCTTTTCTTGGGAAACAAAAGTCATACCCATTTTCAATGTTTCTTCTTGTTGTTCATCTAATTTGTGTGGAGTAAGATTAATTATGTCCATTTCTTTTTCCAATCTGATCATTGGGGGCCCTGGTCTCCCCAATATTGTCCATAATTTCCACTCTGACTTCTTCCTCTCCCTCTGCTGCCTTTGCTTCTTACCCCCCCAGGTCCTCTTCCTCTCCCTATATTTCCATTTGTTCTTTGTGCTTGATCTTGTTGAAAACCCTGTTCTTGAAGTCCTCTTCTATCATTTATTCCTTTACTTTCACTTTCATCCATAGTTTCTCGTTCCTCCATTCTATATTTTGATCTATCTTTGTTGTTATAGCTATGTCATCTTCCTTGCCAATTATACACTGTACCTTCCCTATAATCTCTTGCATCTCTTTCATGTTTTGGTTTTTTATATTCTAACAGTTCCTCTTTAAATTTCTTCATGTCTGATTCCAGTTTTCTTAAAAACTCTTGTTGTTCATTTTTTTGTATGTTTTTAATAATTTCTTCTTACTTTACCCTAGCTTATTCTTTATATATTTTACTGTCTCTTTTAGGTTTTTTAATTGTAGCCAACATTAAATCATGTCATATTCCAAATTAATTTTTTCTTCCCAATCTCCTACATAAATGTTTACTAAAGATGGAGCAAATGTGGTTCCCATGGCCGTTCCATGAATTTGTTGATAAAATGCCTGGCCAATTTTTCAGCACAAAATCTGCTAGTTGTATTATGAATTCTGTTGGAGGTACCACATTTTTTTGTCTTTCCTGTAATTTTCTTTGTATACATTCTATACCCTTCTTGTGTGAGATATTATTATAGAGGTTTTCGATGTCACAAGTTACCTCAACATCTTTTAGTTGATTTAATATATCCTTTGTATCTGCTATGTGTGATTTCATATTTTTGCTATTGGTTTTAGGAAGAAATCAACATATTTCAAAAGGGGTTCTGTACTTGACCCTAAGCTACTAACAATTTATTTATTTAGGGATTCTGATCATACCTTTGAGCTCAGAGCTCTTTTACAAAGGTTCCACGTCAAACAGTGACAATGACAACAATAACAAACAGTTGACATACAATACTCGAATAGTAGGTAGTTAGTATACAATAAGGTTACAGTGTCATTCATAGTACCAATGGTGATAGTACAGCATCAAGAGCATTCAACTAGGATAAAGGACAGTGTTTATATGTAGCAAAGGAGATAAAGAGGTGTGACACCTAATCTGAGAGTCTGAGGAGGAGTCAAGCTGAGGGGGAAGAGGGGAGACTGGGGGGGACGGTGGGTGGCCAAAAGAAGTGGCTTTGTCTAGGAGGTTGTGAGGTAGTGGTAGTAGGTTGGTTTTAAGGTTGATACAGTGGGGGAAAAGGCACAGGGGGAGAGGAAGACAGAGGAATAGGGCAAGGGGAAGAGTGGGGATAAAAGGAAGGGGGAAGGAGAGTGTGGAAGAGTGGGCATTATGGGTGTTAGCGTTCTAGTGGCAGTCACAAACTGTTCTAGTAAGAAGGTGTTGGCTTAGGCCATTTTTGATTTGTTAGATGCATTGGGAGGGCCCTATACCTGAAAGCACACTGTTCCTGCACAATAGGACATCCCGGAGGTTTATCTTTGTTTTTATGCACTATCGGGAGTAGATATATTGCTGGTTTCTTGGGGTAGTCCAGGAGTTAAAATTCTTTTTCTGTCATTCAATTCTTTCTTTTTGCTTCTGAAATTATATTTATTTGTATTTCTTCTGTTGGAGTAGGCTAAAGAGCATTGCAAAAGAAATAGAAGGAGCATTTAACATGCTAAGTAAGTTGGAAACAGTACAATCCAAATAGGATTATGATTGCCAAAGTATGTGTGGGGGGAGCATCAAAGGAATCAACACATAGAATTTTGGAAACAAAAAATAAATCCAAAATGGAACCTACAGTTGTAGTATTTGTGAATTGTGTGGGTGCATGTATTAATTATTTTAAACCCATTGTTGCAGTAATTTCTTTCAGTTGCTTACCCCATGGGTTGAACCAATCACAATTAAGATCTCCCACCATTATCACAGGTCTTTCTTTAACACATTATGGTACTCTAGACAGTACTTCTTCTATGACTTTTAGATTTGTTTTCAGGGGAGAGTAAATTACAACCACAATTAAATTGCTCTATACTACATCAATTGCTAAGAATGTTATATTGTTTTCATTACCTGTAAGCATTGTTTCAATATGTCCAACAGTGTTTTTAACGTAAAACATAACCCTCCCTCTCCTTTACTCATTCTGTCTTGTATAAATGTTGGTATTCTGGAACACTCAATTCTTCAGGACTTATTTTCCCTATCAACCAGGTCTCACTCAGACCTAGAATACTGGGATTTTGAGTGCTCAGAGAAGCTGCCAATAGGTCAGCCTTTCTAGTTATACTATGAACATTGTCATGTAAATTTTTTTATTGAGTTTATTTGGTAGGGCCAGGATTTGATTCTATATTTCCCCCCAAAATAAGTACTAAATAGCAAACTCCACTGAACCCCTCAACTGATTTGTTAAGTGTAAAAGGAGGTAGTCATATGTTACTCCCTGCATGTTAATATTTATTCCAATTAAAAGTAAAACAGTTTGTACTACCCACCAACACAGTCTTTCTGTTATTTAAATGATCCAAACACATTGAGGTCCAAAATGTCCCCTTTGTGTTCTGGTCAGATTCACTAAAAATAGCCCTCCCTATAATAAAACACAGTAAAGAGTAACCTAACATATATAGCAGTTTCATCCTAAAACTTTTTGTGTGCTTGATGTGACACTCCCAGGTAATAAAGTAAACAAAATAGGTATGCCAAACTGATAACATTTTAGATTTATACAGCCCCTGTTTCACCCAGGAGTGACTGTGAGCACACAATCAAACTGTTTGCAGTCTATAACTGATTTTCTAGTGAGGACTCATTTACTCACATGCACACTCACACACACAGAGTGGCACAGGGTTTTAATATCAGTAGCCCCACCCCCACTACTCGCAGAGTGAGTGCTGGCAGAAGTCTGTGACTGTAGAAAAACAGGAACAGTTCTGTATCAGGCAGTAAATGGAGATTGTGCTTGTTTTCTACTACCTTGCTGTGTTTAATAACAGAAATCTTGCTGAGCTGCTGAATGTAGGGGGATAGATGGTAGTTCCACAATGGCATCCCTGTGTAGCAAGTGGTTCAGGCTTTTAAAATCAGTAGTCCCACTCCTACTACTCACAGACTGAGTGCTGGCAAAAGTCTGTGACTGTGGAAAAACAGGAACAGTTCTGTAACAGGCAATAAATGGAGATTGTGCTTGTCTTCTACTGCCTTGAAGAGTTTAATAAAAGAAATCTTGGTGAGGTGCTGAATGTAGGGGGAATGGTTCATTTGTTGAGTGCCCTGTAGTTCACACACATGCGCACAGCCCCACACTTTTTGCACTCTGCATAGGGGCTTCTTTTATTGAGATCTTGGATTAACATCTTTGAGCAGAAAACCCTTTCATAGGTTCCATGTCAAGTCTGACACAAACAAGAATACATATATGTTCCACAGATCAGATACAGCATGAAACAATTGTAAACTGTCTCCAGGCATAACTTCTAACAATAGTTACACAATCTAAGCACGTACAGGGTGCAAAGTCAAAACAAAGGCTAATGTTTCACTAGGAAATGGTAACATATCATGAGGACGCTTGTTTAAAAGGAGAATTGTACAACTAACAACATGCGCAGATAATTGGACTATGCCTGAGTCAAAGAAAGAAGGAAGGTCTCGTCTTGATTCTTGGATGATGCCAGCAGACAGTAACTCCTAGAGGTTCCTCCACATGTTATCAATATCTGCAAGCACCAGCCAGTGGGAGCTCTCTCAAAAAGGCCATTCGTCATTATGTCTGATGTGTTTTTCTCTCTGGTTATACACCCCACATCCCATTCATGCAATGAGAACACTTCTGTTCTTCTGGGTTTTTTTTTTGTTGTTGTTTTTTTTGGCTGGATTCAGGCATTCCACTCCTCTGGGATGGGAGTATCACTAAGATCAAACAGATGCAGATCAAGACCAAAATGGGCACCCTCTCTGGGGGGAGCTGGTTGCACTGTGGTGTCAGCACAATGAATCTGGGCCAAGGTGAGTCCTTTTCTGATGATGTCTCTAACAGTTACATTCTTCACCTGGATGGTGACTCACTTAACATATGCATGAGCTCTTACTAGCAGCACACAGGGCTTTATGGGACAGCCATATGAACCGGGGCTGTCTACAGGCCTCCAGACCAGGGGGAGGACATAGACAGATTATGGTTAGAAGATATACAAAACATGACAGCTAAAGGGGAGGCTCTGATAATGGGAGACTTCAACATGCCAGATACTGATTGGTCAATACCAGCAAGAAAAAAGCCACCTGAATTAGATACATTTATGTATTTAAGTATTTATTTATTTATTTAGTGATTCGGAAAAGACCTTTGAGTGCAAACTTTTTTTACAAAGGTTCCACGTCATAGATTGAAAAACAAAGAAAAATAGGAGAAAGCAAAGGTACATCACAATGAACGATACAGCTTGGATTCAGAACTTACAGAATGACTCAAAACATAGGTACAAGTTAAAAATAAAAATAAAAACACTTTATGAGGATGGGAGGGAATAAGCAGCCACAGAGTGCCTTGTCAGTAGTTTGGAGGGATGGGGATAGCTGGCAGTGGGGTAAAGAAAGGAGGTATGAGAGAGAGGTATATAATGCAGTGGAGGTGAAGGGTGGGGGGAAGAAGGGTGATAAGGCATAGGGATAAAAGGTGGGGTGAAGGGAGGCTAAGTGGAGATGACATGCTAAAGTAAATGGTGAGGTGTGAGGGGGCATGGTCAGGCAGCCTGCATTAGTACTGACTGTTAGGGAAACTCACAGGACTGTAAGTTGGGGGGAAGGGGTGTGGCAGGTGCCCAAGGATCATGACGCAGAGTGATTTCTGAGGCAAGTCATGAGAAGGAACAGAGGGAGGGGGTACTTGAGGCCTGCCTAGTGCTTGCTGGGGTACAGAGAGAGCAGGTATGGTGGGACTCAGGGGCAGGTGCACTTAGAGAGTGTTATTAGGTGCTGTTTGAGGTCAGTTTTGAAATTGTGCCAGACAGTTGGTGGCCAAGAGGTGCCTGGGGAGTTCATTCATCCTCAGGGGGCCCCAGAAGGCAAATGCATGCTGCCCAAGTGAGGTGCATCACAAGGGGATAGCCAAGGCCCCTCTAGTCCTCCCTCTGGTGACCTGTAATGAGTTGGCCACCTTGATCAAATTGCCTACACAAGGTGGTGTTTTATCCAATAGAGTCTTCTTCCCTAGGATGCAAGTCTGGAATTTGATCCTGTTTCTTAATGACAGCCAATGTGTGCATTCATACAGAGTACAGGTGTGAGTGCCACCCTCAGCATCCAGAGTGAGTCTGCAGGCTTTGTTGAGCGCAGTCTGAACCCTCTTGAGCACTGTATCCATTGCTGCCCCATAGACCACTAGTCCATATCAATAGTAGATGCAATTGAACTGTGGACTGAGAGGTGGAGGGCCCCTGGAGAGAGATATTGCCTGTGCTTGTACAGGACACCAATCTTGGCATTGACTGTCTTGACCAAAGAGTCCATATGATGCACAAATGTGAGGTTATCATCTATTATGACCCCCAGATACTTGAACAAGTGAACTTGTTCCTGCGGCTCGCTGCATGAGTTGGAAATGATGAGGTGGTGGTGCTTATTTTTGTTTTGGGGGCTGGACATAAGCATGGCCTTGGTCTTCTTGTAGTTTAGTGCAACTTATGACTACAGAACCAGTCCTCAAGTTTGGAGGAGTTCTGCAGCTCAGATTGTAGGGCAGCCTGAGATGTGCTGCTACTTAGGAGCACAGCATCATCTGAATATAGTATGAGCTTGGTGTCGCAGGCTGTGGGAAGGTCATTTAAGAAGAGGCTGAAGAGTAAGGGCCCCAGTATTGATCCCTGGGGTACCCCTAATGATATCTCTCTTGCGCTGGACACTGTTTGCCCAATTTTGACACATTGATTTCTCCATAACAGGTAGTCTCGGAACCAGCAAAGGGCGTTGGGTGCCACACCCATGTTTTGCAGTTGGGTCAATAACAAGGGGTGGCTGACTGTATCGAAGGCTTTGGTGAGGTCAATAAAGACAGACCCCACCAGTTTGCCTTCATCCAGGGCCTTATGTGCATAGCTCATGTAGTCCAGCAGGGCAGTGGTGATATTGTGATTTTGTCTGAAGCCATGCTGGTTGGGGCATAGTAGATTATACTTATTGAGGTAATCAATGAGTTGACCCACCACAATCTTTTCCAGTGCCTTGGACAGGGGGAGAGGATCGAGAAGGGTCTGTAGTTGGCTACCAGAGACTTGTCGCCTCCTTTATACACTGGCGTAACTAGGGCCTATTTCCAAACCACAGGGAATTGGGCCAGGGCCAGGGACTTATTGTACAGTGTGGTAATGGGTACTATAAGAATGTCCAGGGTGAGGGATAGAAGTTTCATGTCTATCCCATCACTGCCCAGTCTGGTCTTACCTAGTATTTTCTTGACCATAGTAAGGGCCTCCTTCACCGTCACCCTTTTAAAGTAGAAGGTCGAGTGAGAACACATCGTTAGAGTGGTTTAAATCAGGTTGGAAATAGGCAGGTGGTAGCACTGGGGTAAGATTGGTGAAGGCCTTATTGAAGGCTTCTGCAATAGCTAGAGGGTATGTAGTGGGGGTGTTACTGATACTGAGCAGCTGAGGGTGCTTCTTGTCCTTCTTTCCAAGGATGCTTTTGATGTTATCCCGGAATCTTTTCCCATCACCCCAAGAATTGCAAAGTTGGGCCTTATGATAGTTGACTTTGGCAAGCTGGAGTAGCTTGGTATAGTGGTTCCTGGCTGTTCTGTAGCACTGGTAGTCATGCTTGCTGCCTGTGTTTCTGGCCTTCTCCCAGAGGATGTCCCTTTCTTTCAGGTGGGAGAGGAGCTCCCCATCAATCCAGCCATTTGCCTGCTCCCAAATTTTTCTTTTGGTCAACGGGGCATAGATGTCACAGATGGAGCTAAAGCCCTTAATGAAGTAACTGAAGGCCTGATCAAGGGTAGGCACCAGGTCGATAGGAGTATAGTTATGCAGGGAAAGGACTGATTTGAGGGCTCCAAGTTTACCCTTCCTCAAGACCCTGCTTTCAATGAGGATGGGTGGGCTTTTGGTAAATTTATTAGACCACAGGAAGGATTCCCTGCAGAGGGAGGGCCTCAAACAACTGGTACAACAACCCACAAGAGACAGGGCTATCCTAGATCTAGTACTGACTAATGGGGAAATGATCACAGCTCTCCAGGTTGAAGGTGACCTGGGGGCAAGTTACCATCACATGGTATGGTTCAATTTTGCCACTAGAACTAAATCATCCCACTCCAAGGCAAAAATATGGGACTTCAGAGGAGTTGACTTTGATAAGATGGCTAACAGAGTTAAGCTGGCCCTGGCAAGAAGAAATACAGGTGAGGGGTACAGGCAAAGTGGGCAAGCATTAAGGATATAAGTGCTTGGAAACATGCTGAAATCACACATATACATAAGAGTGGGGACTGGTCCACCCCCAACAACTACTGGCCGATCTCCATCCTCCCCCCACTTTCTAAAGCCCTTGAAAAAGTGGTGTCTGTCCAACTCTCCGAGTACCTAGCCAAGTACAACATTATGTGTCCAGAGCAGCACGTTTTTTTCGCCAAGGATGCAGTTCAACCACTGCTGTCCTGGAATTCTCCCAATACCTGCACACTGCTCTCAGCTGTTGCAGCCTTGCCGGAGCAGTGTTCATTGACCTCTCCAATGCCTTTGACACTGTCTGTCACCCCCTCCTGCTTGACTCTCTCCACCAACTTGGCTTCTCTGACAGTCCCATTGCATGGTTCTCTAGCTACCTCTCTGCTAGAATCCAGCACACTAAGATCAACGGCTGCCTCTCCAGCACTTTTCCCATTTGCTCCGTGGTCCCCCAGGACTCAATTCTGGGTCCAGTACTTTTTAGACTATACCTCAACACCCTCCCCAGCTCCTGTACTGGTAAAATGCTCCTCTACGCCAATGATTCTGTCCTCTTTGCCTCACATCCTGATCCCGCCTCTCCCCAATTATCCCACCAGCAAGCTTACAACCAAGCTGAAAGATGGTTCGTCTACTGCAGACTGGTCATTAACCTAAAGAAGACCAAGTCAATGCTTTTCTCCCACCACCAAAACAAAGCTAAAAATAATTCACTCTTGATTATCCCCAGCACTCTGCACCCTCTAGAGCAGGTGATAGCATACAAATGCCTAGCATCACGTTCAATACTGCCCTCTCCTTCTACACCCACATTAATGCCCTATCTGCCTCCATTAACTCTCAGATTGGCCTGCTGTACCATCACAGGGATTGTCTGCCCCAGGTTTCCCTCAGACTGGCCATCACCTCCTCCATTTTGTCCCTTGTGGACTATAGCTTGCCCATTTGTGCTGCAGCTGACAACACTGCTCTCTCCAAATCCAACTCTCCCTCAGTAAGGCCTTTAGACTCCTGACCAGTGCCCACAGTCACACTCTCACCTGCCTGCTCTATTCTACTGCTGACCTGCTCAACTTTGAGGAGTGACTGCACTACCAGACCTGCCTACTCACTAAAAAATCACTGCTTGGGCTCTCCCCACAGGGGTCTCCACCTCTCTACAGCGGTCGTCCTCATCTATCACCACCCATAGCTCTGTTAAGACCACCTTCTGGGTGCCCAGAACCAAGACCTCTCTTGCCCAGAGATCTTTCTTTTACAGAGCCCCTGCCTGGTTCAACTCCCCCCCAGCTGCATCTCCAACTTGCCCAAAATTGGCTCCTTCAAAACTGCCCTTCAGAACCATGTCTTTAAGACCCACTGTTGTAGGTGCAACTAATCCCTGGCTTCTTCTCTGTTGTAACCCATGGGACCCGCCTACCTTGCCCCCCTGACTTGACAACGTCCACTGGACTGCCATTCCCTCTCCCCGGACCCACCCCTTCCCACCGCTACTAGGTCTATATAAGAATGTAACCTGCTATCTCTTCTGAGGACCTACTATATTCATGATTGTAACATACAATTTGCAACATTATGTAGCCTAAGTGTATCTATAGTATATGTTTCTTTTTTACTGCACCTGTAATGTTGTCTACTGTTGTAACCTGCACTATGTCTTATTGTCTGCCCTCCCTGCGACGAGGTGCTTTTGTAAATGAGTCTCTGACTCAAAGGTTGTAAATCCAACTTGTAATAAATAAAATAAATTAAAAAATGCAATAATTGAAGCAACATCCCATTGTGTTGGAGAGAAAAGCAAGAGCAAAAGAAGGAGGAAGGCACTTTGGTTCTCAAAATCAGTGGCAGAAAATGTCAAAGCCAAAAGGCTGGCCTTCAGGAAATATAAGGGAATGCAACGGGACGAAGATATGGAGGCATACCAAACTTCCCTAAGGGAAGCAGGGAAGGCAGTAAGACAGGCAAAGGCCCAAAACTGAGGAAACACTAGCATGAACAATAAAAGAAGGGGACAAGACTTTCTACAGATACATTAGTGAAAGGGAAAGTCCAGAGGTAGTATTGCTAAGATCAAAGGTGATAAGGGGGAGTGAGTGGAGGAGGGCCAAGGAAAAGCATCTATCCCAAATAGATACTTCTGCTCAGTATCTACTGAGAAGAAGGTAGAGCAGGGCCCACAGCTCTGCACCATAGACACAGGGGAAGGGAGGTGTGCACTAGTCCCTTCACAAAAGAAAGAGTCCTACAAGAGCTCGCTCAGCTCAGGGTGGAAAAGACAATGGGACCTGACAACATACATCCCAGGGTACTAAAGGAGCTAAGGGTGGAACTAGCAGAGCCATTAGCAGAAGTGTTTAGTGAGTCTCTGAGCACAGGAGAGATCCCAGAAGACTGAAGAAGGGCTCATGTGATCCCGCTCCACAAGAGTGGTAGCAGACAGGAGGCAGGGAACTACAGACCAGTCAGTCTTACCTCTATAGTGGGCATGGTTATGGTGGCTTTCCTTAAGGAAAGGATAGTGCAAGACCTGGAATCCGTAGGAGCACAGAATGCAAGACAGCATGGGTTTACAACAGGAAGGTCCTATCAGACTAATCTCATAGATTTCTTTGACTGGGTAATCAGAGTGGTGGACCAAGGGGGTGCAGTTGATGCTGCCTACCTTGATGTCAGCAAAGCTTTAGATACTGTTCCACATAGAAGATTGATTAATAAGCTGGGTAGGCTCAGGGTGGGTCAGATGTTGGTCAACTGGGTGGCAAACTGATTCCTCAGGAGCATCCAACATCAGAATTTGATTCTTTTCCTCTTTCTTTAGGTGTATACACTGCTAATGTTGCACTCAGCATTAGGGGGCAGATCTATGTCCTCAGTGTCCGGTCTCCAAACTATGCCCTCAGGGTCATCTTACATCTCAGCTGGGGTCTGCACTTGTCTCTGATAGGCTTCTCTAACCATAAGATGTATGCGATCCACCTTTCCTCTGTTCCACTTTTCTTGCCTAACAGAGCTGTGCCAGATGTCCAAACATGTAAGTGTTTGTGCCAATGTAACCCCCCCTCAGGGGCTTACCTTTATTGCCTCTAGGTCCTTTGGTCTCCCTTTCTCCTCCCGCTATATCCTGGTGTCCTGCTGTGTCCCCATCACAGCCCGATTCTTCTGGTACCCCAGACTGTCCTCTTCAAACTCCTCTGATGCAGCCCACACTTTAATTTAGCCCAGTTCAGGCTTAAACATTTGATTGCAAGCTGTCGGCTTGTGGGCAAGCCGACAGCACTTGCTTAAGCAAGGTTGACACATTTAACATCCCGATCGCCGATGCGGTCAAATAAATAATGTTACTGTGGTCATCATCAGTTTAGAGAGGGCTGATGACCAGAACGCTGTGGTTTAAATGCAGCTTGGGGGCAATTTAAGTTTTAAAAACAAGGACTCAACCGAGGGCTAATTAATATTTATGAGTCCTCATAAATATGCACAAGATTCTGCCTGCAGCCTGAGGTTGCATGTAATGGCAGCAGCGACTGGGGTTCAAAAGGGGTTACAAACACAAATGAGGACTCATTTGAAAGAGAATTGTAAGGGCTACAAGTATGTGGGGATAGTAAATTAAAATAATGTATTACCTGGCAGCACCAGACTTAAGAACTTGTGGGACTGCATACTGGGGACAGTATACTGTAGTTTTCAGTCGTCACCATTTTGGGAGTGCAATAGCCAGTCATGAGCCAGGATTTCTGTAGGAGCTCACAGGACAAGACCCGTGACATGTGTGGGAAAAACAGGGGTTTATTCCTGGCAGCAAAGGATCCAGCCAAGTAAAGTGCTTAGACTGTAATTGATAGCTTGCTTAGCCAACTGGATTGCTGGAATCCTGCCCTTTGCCTTAGAGGGACTGCTTAAAGTGAGTCAGTTGATAGTTCAGTTGAGTACATCGAGGAGAAGGGAACCTGTGTGGCTCTGTGCTGCCCTTTCACAGAGAAAGCCCTGTGAGTAATCCTTCCCATCTAAGGGGGGATCTGACATTGGATCTGCCTGTCAGCAGTCTAGAAAGAAGAGTTACCAGTAGTACTTGTGATCTGGACCGAAGACTGTGCTCTAGTCATTAGTCATCCCAGCTTGTGTGTGAGACATCCTTGGATTGAAGGTTTGTGCAGTAAAGCAGTAATTTCAAACAGACTGAATCCAAACTGTTGTCTAAGGTAGTTAGTGATTTAAATGTGCTGAATGTGTTTTGTTGGTTGAGATTGGTCCCCCATGAGAGAAACTGTCATGCCCACTGGAGGTTTCACCAGCAGAAGATTATGAATTCTTGCAGAACTGTTTGTCCTGCCTGCCCCTGTTACCTCGGCCTAGGCTGCTACTCATGCTTTAGAGATCTTCTTGGCAAAAGACCAGTCTGGGGATTCGATCCCCTGCTCAACTCCATAGAGCAGGTAGAGACCACCTGGAGGTGAGTCATGTCGGACCTGCTTTCTCTGGCATTCCTGATCATCACCATAAGATCTACATCTCACCTGTCCTGCATCCAGATTCTGGTAGCATGAGTACAATTAAGGTAGCACCCTGCAACAGTGGTTTAAATCATCTGTGGTACCATCAAATGATTTACTTTTCTTGGGTTACAAAGGACTGAGCTCTCCAGCTCAAGATTACAAATAATTGAGTTGTTTGCATGGTTAACTGCTTTTCTTTCCATCAAAGGGCCCCAACAGTGACTTCAACGCCTGGGTCGATGATGAACTCTCGCAGTTTGGTCAAGATTTCCTCCAAATTATGTATTCGTTGGGGTTCACACAGGTAGTTGCCTCTGCCACTCATAATCAAGGGCACTCATTTGATCTGGTCTTCCTCCTGGGGATCGAGGCATTCAACTTGGTGCTGAAATCAGTCATATGGTCCGATCATCAAACAGTAAGGTTCAATTTCCAGCCCCCCCATAGACCTGCCCCTGTGGAGGTGATCAGATACAGCCCACTGAGGGGTGTAAACCCAGAAGGTCTTCTGGCAGTATTAGACTTATCAAGAGTTTCAAGGGCATGCGGGGACCCAGTGAGTTTAGTTCTGGCCCATAATAAGGCTATATCTGAGGCTCTGGATTCTGTCACCCCAGTATCCGTGTTTGCCCTTTCTCTCTCCACCCTCAGTCCCCTTGGTTTGATGAGACCTTGAGGGAGTTGAGATGTGTAGGATGAAGGTTATAGCTTCACTGGCAGAAATCAACCCTTAAAGCCAACCTCCTTAGATTGGTATATCATTATCAAACTTATCAATCGGCAATCACACGTAAGAAGGCAGAGTTCGTGTCTGGTGAGATTGCTGCTGCTCAGAATTGACCAGCTCAGTTCTTTCAACCCATGGACAGGCAGTACAACCCTACCTGTCTACAGGTTCGAGGAGCATTTTCACATATCAAGTGTGATGAGTTTGCTCGATTCTTTGCGGATAAGGTGGCTGACATCAGGGCCAAAATCCATCCAGCACTCTCTATGGGGGTTGGTGGTGGTGGTTGGTGTATGGTCGCTCCTCTACAGTCTTCTTGGATATCTTTCAACCGGCTGGAGATAGTGGACATCATGTGGATTGTCCAGAATTTGTGGCCAACATGCTGTAGTTTGGATCCGGGCCCTACATGCCTATTATTGGAGTGTATGAAGTCCTTGCAAAGATTGTTTGCTGGTCCTTAGATTCAGATGAGTTCCCCAGCTCCCTGAAGGAGGCAGTGGTGACACCACTCCTTAAGAAAGCTGCTTTGCACCCAAACAGCTGTGCTAACTACAGACCCATCTTTCACCTTCCCTTTGTTAGGAAGGCGATTGAGAAAGTGGTTGCGCTGCAACTGGAGAACCATCTTACCATCCATGATGTCTATGATCCTCTCCAGTCAGGCTTCTGGGAGAGAGAGATAGCGCTGAGACCACTCTGGTTCGGGTGTTCAATGATCTCCTGATGGTGAGGGATCAGGAGCACTGTTTCATCTTGGTGCTTCTGGATCTCTCCTCAGTGTTTGACACTGCGGATCATGGGGTTCTGCTAGAGCGTCTGAGGGTTATCTGTGGCCTGGCTGGTACAATTCTCAGATGGTTTCAATCTTTCCTAGCCGGCAGGTCTCAGAGGATGGTGTCTGTTTTTTTTCCTCTGAACCATTCTCTCTGCCATGTGGGGTCCCTCAGGGCTCAGTGCTGTCCCCTATGTTGTTCACAGTGTATGCTGCCCCTCAGAGACATTGTAAGACAATATGGGCTGAGGTTTCACTGCTACGCTGATGATACACAGCTCTATCTGTCTTTGACTGGGTGACCAAAGTAATAGACCGGGGAGGGAATGTGGATATGGCCTACCTAGACTTTAGCAAGGCATTTGACACAGTCCCGCACAAAAGATTAATAATCAAGTTAGCCAGCCTGTGAGTGGGTCCCAGGGTGGTAGCCTGGGTAGCAAACTGGCTGCACAACAGGACGCAGAAGGTAATAGTGAATGGAACACATTCTGAAGAAAGGGAGGTTACCAGTGGAGCACTTCAGGGCTCAGTACTGGGTCCAGTCATCTTTAACATCTCTATAGGTGACATTGCGGAGGGTCTGGAAGGAAAGGTATGCCTCTTTGCGGATGACACAAAGATCTGTAACAGAGTTGTTACACAAGGGGGGGTAGAAAGGATGAGAAGGGACTTGGCAAGGTTGGAGGAATGTTCAGACATATGGCAACTTAGATTCAATGCAAAGAAGTGCAAAGTAATGCACCTGGGAAATAAAAATCCAGGAGAAGAGTACACAATAGCAGGGAGGTACTAACGACAACAATAATGGAAAGAGATCTGGGTGTAGTCATATCAGACGACTAAAGGTGGGTAAGCAACGGAGAAGTCAGTAAGGAGAGCCAGGGGGATATTGGGATGCATAGGAAGGGGCATCACAAGTAGAAAAAAGGAAGTGGTTATCCCTCTGTACAGACAGTTGGTGAGACCCCATCTGGAGTACTGCGTGCAGTTTTGGAGACCTCATCTACGCAAGGACACAGACAGGATGGAAGCAGTCCAGAGGAGGGCAACTAAAATGGCGCAGCGTCTACATCAGAAACCATATGAAGAGAGACTGAGAGAGCTTAATATGTATACCCTTGATGAAAGGAGGGACAGGGGGGACGTGATAGAAACTTTTAAGTACCTCAAGGGAATCAACAAAGTCCAGGAGGGTAGCATCTTTCAGAAAAAGAGATGTGTAAGAACAAGGGGGCACAATTTAAAGTTAGAGGGGGGACGGCTCAAGGGTAATGTGAGGAAATTCTTTTTCACGGAGAGAGTGGTGGACGCATGGAACCGCCTTTCTGGAGAGGTTGTGGGGTCTAAAACAGTGGGGTAATTCAAACATGCATGGGACAGACATAAGGCAATTATAGGGGGGGGCTGCAGGAAGTAGGCTGTTGGTTAACTAGAATCTGCAGCTTATCCAATAGGTAGGGAAATGGGCAGACTGGGTGGGCCAAGTGGTCCTTATCTGCCATCAAAGTCTATGTTTCTATGTTTCGCACCTGATCAGGATAGTGCGGTCTCGATGTTTAACAACTGTCTGGTGGAGATCCATGACTAGATGAAGTCCAGCTGGTTAAAATTGAATTCTGGGAAGACTGAGGTGTTGGTTGTGGATCCAGGGCACCGGATAAAGAGGCCAGTGGTGGGTTTACCCTCTGGGCTTTGGCTTGAGGGTGTACAACTGCCTACCTCTGAATGGGTGTGAAATCTGGGGGTGGTTCTTGACAATGGGCTGACATTGCATGTGCAAGGGTTGGCAGCCGTCAAGCCTCCTTTTTACCATCTTAGGAACATCGCCAGAATTAAGCACCTTGTTCCGTCCGGTGATTTACCTACATCGATTCATGCCCTTGTGACCTCTGGCCTTGACTACTGTAACTCCCTTTACCTGGGGCTTCCGGGGGTTGATATCCATCACTTGCAGCTGGTGCAGAATGCTGTGGCACGACTGCTGACTGGGACTTTACATTCCAGTCGAATTACTCCCATGCTGCGCGATCTGCACTGGCTGCCTATACAGTAGTGGATCACCTTCAAGGTTGGTCTTCTGACTTATAAAACTCTGCATGGACTGGGACTGAGTTTACCTGCAAGAGCTCTTGATTCCCTACATCCCAGGCTGCCCTCTCCGCTCACCTGACAAGGGGTTGTTAGAGTTCCCAGGGTGCGGATGAAAACATCTGAGGCCTGGGCTTTTATGTTCGTGGCCCCCTCCCTGCAGAACTCTCTTCCTCATCAGATTAGAGAGTGCAGGACCACGGAGAGCTTTAAAGCCAGCTTAAAAACACATCTGTTTAAATAGGCATTCAGCATTTGACAGTGTTATGGACTGTGGGATATTTTAATTGAAGCTTTTTAATTAACTGAAAATGTTATTGAATTGTTTGTTTTGTGATGTTTTTGTATGTACATTGCTTTGACTATAGAATTGCGCTATATAAATAAAACTGTTATTATTATTACTATAACATCAGCTGCAATGCCAGCCACACCCGGGCAATGCTTCAGGCCTGGTTATATTCCACTCTGGGTACCCAGTAGTTGTTAAGATTATAAACTCAGGGACTGAATTAAATGAAAAGTAATCTAGCTTGTTTTTAAATATAGTAAAGTAATCATTTACCTAAATTTTAGCCCCTCACTTCTTCACATCCCCCTTAATAAACAAGGTATATTGTCTGATGTTAACCTGGCCAGTGAGCATATTATTATCTGGTCTAAAATCATTGAATGCAAGAAAAGCATATTGAAAGGGTATGTTGGTATTGTTGAAACAGTCTTTTACAGGGGGTTACAGGGCACGAGCCAGAGATCCAGACCCTGTTGTTAAGTGGGCTATCAGTTTTGTATTGATTGTTTCTACCACGAGATCTGTCCAATATTGGGTTAATGATACTATTAAACTCTCCTGCAATAATGATAGTACTAGCCATTAAGCCATTTTGTTTGTTATACAATTCTGGAGAAGGATTATAAGTAGGGTTAGTGGGCCTAGAAATGTTGCCTAGGGTGATATGTTCTCTTTCTAATTTGCCATTAACTATTAGATAGTGACCTAAATCATCAGCTGTGATATCATAGTGCTGAAAGGTTAAACCCCTTTTAATTAGTATCAATACACTTCCTTTTTTTGAACTTTGACCGGTCCCAAACAACTGTCCCACTCCCTTACCATCCAGTTGTAATTATTACTGTTTAAATGAGTCTCTTGTAAAAAGATTGGAGCCGTTATTCGAAAACTTAGGAATGATAGCTATCTGGAGGGTTTTTTATCCCGGTAGCAAGCATTTCACCTTTTGCACAGAATGCCATAAGTTGGGATCTTGGTTGGATCAGATGTATTTCGACAACGATATAGTAAGATGTAGGTTGCATCTGGAAATAACAGAACAGGGTCAGGATTCACAAAAACTCACAAAGCACAGTGCAAATGTTTGTGCTGCCCTTTGAGGCTGCACAGGTGAGAAATCTTACTATTCACGGTCAGATAGCGCACCACACTACTAGACTATGAATAGGCCCTGGACAAGGCAGCAATAACCCAGGACAGCCACTGCTAACCCCACTTGCACTATCCTGACATCCAACCAGATAAATAGCCCCACAATGATTATTGCACATTCAATATTTCCATCTCACTAAAGCTTCCATGTAAATGAACCCAGTGGGCATGCAAGTTACTGGGTGGCCATTTGCATCCAATTATGGGGGCATTTACATAAGCTGCTGGTGGCTTATCACAGTCCACCCCCAGATGCAACCACAGTCCCTGGTGATCTAGTGCCCTGCCCTGTTTGCTAACTGCCATCTCAAGTATGTAAAAATAGTTTCTTTAGCGATCTAGTGGTCCATCCCCTCCGCTGATCACTGATTGCCATCGCCGTATAAGAAAACAAGTTCTTGTCAGAGCCAACATGCCTACTGTGCATTAACCTGACAGAAAGTGCCCAATTTTAAAAAGAACTTACAAATCAGCCCACGGGGCATGCGGTACAAAGTTTGATGCAAGTGGTGACTTGTGTCAAGCAATGCACAAGTCTGATTTGGCAAAAAAAGCCAGCTACAAGTCCCTTGCACTGAAAGAAGGACATAGATCAACTCCCCAGGTCTACATTTGCCCCATGGAGGAAGCCATTTTAAGGGGCATGTGCCAAACCATTGGCACATGCCACCTTAAAGTGTATAAATTTGTCAATTGCAGTAGTCCTTCTAAAATTAGGCTGAGTTGTGGCCAAGGGCTTTGTCGCAGCTGCAGCACACTTTACTGATGATGCAGGGCTTGACTCTAGCCCTGCATCAACATTCTAAAACTGGGCAGAGTTGTGTCCAAGGGCTTTGTCGCAGCTGCGGCACAGTTTACTGATGATGCAGAGCTTGACTCTAGCCTGCATTAACATTCTAAAACTGGGCTGAGTTGTGTCCAAGGGCTTTGTCGCAACTGAGGCGCACTTTACTGTTGATACAGGGCTTGACTCTAGCCCTGCAACAACATTCTAAAACAGGACTGAATTGTGTCCAAGGACCTTGTCACAGATGCAGCACACTTTACTGTTGATGCAGGGCTTGACTCTAGCCCTGCATCCACATTCTAAAACTGGGCTGAGTCATGTCCAAGGGCTTTGTCGCAGATGTGGCACACTTTACTGTTGATGCAGGGCTTGAGTCAAGCCCTGCATGGACATTCTAAAACTGGGCAGAGTTGTGTCCAAGGGCTTTATTGCAGCTACGGCACACTTTTCTGCTGAAGCAGGGCTTGACTCTAGCCCTGCATGGATATTCTAAAACTGGGCTGAGATGTGTCCAAGGGCTTTGTCACAGCTGCGGCACACTTTCCTGTTGATGCAAGGCTTGACTCTAGCCCTGCACGGACATTTTAAAATTGGGCTGAGTTGTGTCCAAGGACATTGACACAGCTACGGCACACTTTACTGTTGATGCAGGGCCTGACTCTAGCCCTGCATTCACATTCTAAAACTGGGCTGAATTGTGTCCAAGGGCTTTGTCGCAGTAGAGGCACACTTTACTGTTGATGCAGGGCTTGACACTAGCCCAGCATCAACATTCTAAATCTGGGCTGATTTATGTGCAAGCGCTTTGTCGCAGCTGTGGCACACTTTACTGTTGATGCAGGGCTTGGCACTAGCTCAGCATCAACATTCTAAAACTGGACTGATTCATGTGCAAGGGCTGTGTCACAGCTGCGTCACACTTTACTGTTGATGCAGGGCTTGACACTAGCTCAGCATCAACATTCTAAAACTGGGCTGATTTATGTGCAAGCGCTTTGTCGCAGCTATGGCACACTTTACTGTTGATGCAGGGCTTGACACTAGCTCAGCATCAACATTCTAAAACTGGGCTGATTCATGTGCAAGGGCTGTGTTGCAGCTGTGGCACACTTTACTGTTGATGCAGGGCTTGACACTAGCTCAGCATCAACATTCTAAAACTGGGCTGATTTATGTGCAAGCGCTTTGTCGCAGCTGTGGCACACTTTAATGTTGATGCAGGGCTTGACACTAGCTCAGCATCAACATTCTAAAACTGGGCTGATTTATGTGCAAGCGCTTTGTCGCAGCTGTGGCACACTTTACTGTTGATGCAGGGCTTGACATTAGCTCAGCATCAACATTCTAAAACTGAGCTGAGTTGTGTCCAGGGGCTTTGTCACAGCTACGGCACACTTTACTGTTGAAGCAGGGCTTGACTCTAGCCCTGCATCAACATTCTAAAACTGGGCCGAGTTGTTTCCAAGGGCTTTGCCGCAGCTGCAGCACACTTTACTGTTGATGCTGGGCTAGACTCTGCCGCCCGCATCAGCATTCTAAAACTGGGCTGAGTTGTCCAGGGGCTTTGTCAGCTACGGCACACTTTACTGTTGATGCAGGGCTTGACTCTAGCCTGCATCAACATTCTAAAACTGGGCTGAGTTGTTTCCAAGGGCTTTGTCGCAGCTGCAGCACACTTTACTGTTGATGCTGTGCTTGACTCTAGCCCTGCATCAGCATTCTAAAACTGGGCCGAGTTGTGTCCAGGGCTTTGTCACAGCTGCGGCACACTTTACTGTTGATGCTGGGCTTGACTCTAGCCCTGCATCAGCATTCTAAAACTGGGCTGAGTTGTCTCCAAGGGCTTTGTCACAGCTGCGGCACACTTTACTGATGATGCAGGGCTTGACTCTAACCCTGTATCAGCATTTTAAAACTGGGCTGAGTTGTCTCCAAGGGCTTTCTCGCAGCTGTGGCACACTTTAATGATGATGCTGGGCTTCACCCTAGCCCTGCATCAACACTCTAAAACTGGGCTGAGTTGTGTCCAAGGGCTTTGTCACAGCTGCGACACTCTTTACTGTTGATGCAGGGCTTGACTCTAGCTCTGCATCAACATTCTAAAACTGGGCTGAGTTGTGTCCAAGGGCTTTGTCGCAGCTGCAGCACACTTTACTGTTGATGCAGGGCTTGACTATAGCCCTGCATCAACATTCTAAAACTGGGCTGAGTTTTGTCTAAGGGCTTTGTCACAGCTGAGGCAAACTTTACAGTTGATGCTGGGCTTGACTCTACCCTTCATCAACATTCTAAAACTGAGCTGAGTTGTTTCCAAGGGCTTTGTCGCAGCTGCGGCACACTGTACTGTTGATACAGGGCTTGACTCTAGCTCTGTGTCAACATTCTAAAACTGGACTGAGTTGTGTCCAGGGGCTTTGCCACAGCTGCGGCACACTTTAATGGTTGATGCAGAGCTTGACTCTAGCCCTGCATCAACATTGTAAAAATGGGCCGAGTTATCTTCAAGGGCTTTGTCACAGCTGCGGCACACTTTACTGTTGATGCAGGGCTTGACTCTAGCCCTGTATCAGCATTTTAAAACTGGGCTGAGTTGTCTCCAAGGGCTTTCTCACAGCTGTGGAACACTTTACTGATGATGCTAGGCTTCATTCTAGCCCTGCATCAGCACTCTAATACTGGGCTGAGTTGTCTCCAAGGGCTTTGCCTCAGCTGCGGCACACTTTAATGATAATGTTGGGCTTCACTCTAGCCCTGCATCAACATTCTAAAACTGGGCTGAGTTGTGTCCATGGGCTTTGTCGCAGCTGCATCACACTTTACTGTTGATGCAGGGCTTGACTCTAGCTCTGCATCAACATTCTAAAACTGGGCTGAGTTGTGTCCAAGGGCTTTGTCGCAGCTGAGGCAAACTTTCTTGTTGACGCTGGGCTTGACTCTACCCTTCATAAACATTCTAAAACTGAGCTGAGTTGTTTCCAAGGGCTTTGTCACAGCTGCAGTACACTTTACTGATGATGCAGGGCTTGACTCTAGCCCTGCATTAACATTCTAAAACTGAGCTGCGTTCTGTCCAAGTGCTTTGTCACATCTGCTGCACACTTTACTGTTGATGCAGGGCTTGACTCTAGCTCTGCATCAACATTCTAAAACTGGGCTGAGTTGTCTCCAAGGGCTTTCTCGCAGCTGCGGCACACTTTACTCCTGATGCAGGGGCTTGACTATAGCCCTGCATCAGCATTCTAAAACTGCGCTGAGTTCTGTCCAAGGGCTATGTCACAGCTGAGGCACACTTTACTGCTGATTCAGGGCTTGACTCTAGCCCTGCATCCACATTCTAAAACTGGGTTGAGTTGTGTACAAGGGCTTTGTCGCAGCTGCGGCACACTTTACTGTTGATGCAGGGCTTGACTATAGCTTAGCATCTACATTCTAAAACTGCACTGAGTTGTGTCCAAGGGCTTTGTCGCTGCTGCAGCACACTTTACTGTTGATACAGGGCTTGACTGTAGCCCTGCATCAACATTCTAAAACTGGGCTGAGTTGCATCCAAGGGCTTTGTCGCAGCGGCGGTACACTTTACTGATGATGCGGGGCTTGATTCTAGCCTTGTATTAACATTCTAAAACTGGGTTGAGTTGCTTCCAAGGGCATTGTCGCTGCTGCTGCACACTTTACTGTTGATGCAGGGCTTAACTCTAGTTCTGCATCAACTTTCTAAAACTGGGCTGAGTTGTGTCCAAGGGCTTTGTCGCAGCTGCGGCAAACTTTACTGTTGATGCTGGGCTTGACTCTAGCTCAGCATCAACATTCTTGTAACTGGGCTGAGTTGTGTCCAAGGGCTTTGTCGCAGCTGCAGCACACTTTTCTGTTGATGCAGGGCTTGATTCTAGCCCCGCATCAACATTCTAAAACTAGACTGTGTTCTGTCCAAGGGCTTTGTTGCAGCTGTGGTCACACTTTATAGCTGATTCAGGGCTTGATTCTAGCCCTGCATCCACATTCTAAAGCTGGGTTGAGATGTGCACAAGGGATTTGTCCCAAATGCAGCACACTTTACTTTTGATGCAGGGCTTGACTCTAGCTCAGCATGAACATTCTAAAACTGGGCCGAATTCTGTCCAAGGACTTTGTCGCACCTGCGGCACACTTTACTGTTGATGCAGGGCTTGACTCAAGCCCTGCATCCACATTCTAAAACTGGGCAGAGTTGTGTCCCAGGGCTTTGTCGCATCTGCGGCACACTTTACTGTTAATACAGGGCTTGACTCTAGCTCGGCATCAACATTCTGTAACTGGGCTGAGTTGCATCCAAGGGCTTTGTTGCAGCTGCGGCATACTTTACTGTTAATGCAGGGCTTGACTCTAGCCAAGCAACAACATTCTAAAACTGGGCTGAGTTGTGTCTAAGGGCTTTGTCACAGCTGCGGCACACTTTATTGTAGATGCAGGGCTTGATTCTAGCCCTGTATCAACATTCTAAAACTGGGCTGAGTTGCGTCCAAGGGCTTTGTCTCTTCTGCTGCACACTTTACTGTTGATGCAGGGCTTGACTCTAGCTCGGCATCAACATTCTAAAACTAGGCTGAGTTGTGTCTAAGGGCTTTGTCGCAGCTGCGGTACACTTTATTGTTCATGCAGGGCTTGACTCAAGCCCGGCATCAACATTCTAAAACTGGGCTGAGTTGTCTCCAAGGGCTTTCACGCAGCTGCGGCAAACTTTACTGTTAATGCAGGGCTTGACTCTATCCCTGCATCAACATTCTAAAACTGGGCTGAGTTGTGTCCAAGAGCTTTGTCGTATCTGCAGCACACTTTACTGTTGATGCTGGGCTTGACTCTAGCCATGCATCAACATTCTAAAACTGGGCTTAGTTGTGTCTAATGGCTTTGTCGCTGTTGAGGCTAACTTTACTGTTGATGCAGGGCTTGATTCTAGCCCTGCATCAACATTCTAAAACTGGGCTGAGTTCTGACCAGGGGCTTTGTCGCAGCTGTGGCACACTTAACTGCTGAATCAGGGCTTGACTCTAGCCCTGCATCAACATTCTAAAACAGGGCAGAGTTGCATCCAAGGGCTTTGTCACAGCTGAGGACACTTTACTTTTGATGCAGGGCTTGACTCTTTCCCTGCATCAAAATTTTAAAACTGGGCTGAGTTGTGTCTAAAGGCTTCGTCGCAGCTGAGGCACACTTTATTGTTGATGCAGGGCTTGACTCTAGCCCTGCATCAGCATTCTACAACAGGTCTGAGTTCTGTCCAAGGGCAAAGTCACAGCTGTGGCACACTTTACTGATGATTCAGGGCTTGACTCTAGCCCTGCATCCACATTCTAAAACTGCGTTGAGTTGTGTACAAGGGCTTTGTCGCAGCTGCAGCACACTTTACTGTTGATGCAGGGCTTGACTCTAGCTCAGCATCAACATTCTGTAACTGGGCAGAGTTGTGTCCAAGGGCTTTGTCGCAGCTGCGGCACACTTTACTGTTGATGCAGGGCTTGACTGTAGCTCAGAATCAACATTCTAAAACTGCACTGAGTTTTGTCCAAGGGCTCTGTTAAAGCTGCGGCAGACTTTACTGTTGATGCAGGCTTGACTTTAGGTCTGCATCAACATTTGAAAACTGGGATGAGTTGCATCCAAGGGCTTTGTCGCAGCTGCGGCATATTTTACTGTTGATGCAGAGCTTGACTCTAGCCCTGCATCAACATTCTAAAACTGGGCTGAGTTGCTACCAAGGTCTTTGTCGCTGCTGCAGCACACTTTACTGTTGATACAGGGCTTGACTGTAGCCCTGCATCAGCAATCTAAACCTGGGCTGAGTTGCGTCCAAGGGCTTTGTCGCAGCTGCGGCACACTTTATTGTTGATGCGGGGCTTGATTCTAGCCTTGTTTTAACATTCTAAAACAGGGCTGAGTTGCTTCCAAGGGCTTTGTCGCTGCTGCTGCACACTTTACTTTTGATGCAGGGCTTGACTCTAGCCCTGCATCAACATTCTAAAACTGGACTGAGTTGTGTCAGAGGGATTTGTCGCAGCTGCGGCACACTTTACTGTTGATGCAGGGCATGACTCTAGCCCTGCATCAACATTTTAAAACTGCGCTGAGTTGTGTCCAAGTGCTTTGTCACAGCTGCGACACTCTCTACTGTTGATGCAGGGCTTGACTCTAGCTCTGCATCAACATTCTAAAACTGGGCTGAGATGTGTCCAAGGGCTTTGTCGCAGCTACGGCACACTTTACAGTTGATGCAGGGCTTGACTCTAGCCCTGCATCAACATTTAAAACTGGGCTGAGTTGTGTCCAAGTGCTTTGTCACAGCTGCGACACTCTCTACTGTTGATGCAGGGCTTGACTCTAGCTCTGCATCAACATTCTAAAACTGGGCTGAGATGTGTCCAAGGGCTTTTTCACAGCTGCGGCACACTTTTACTGATGCTGGGCTGACTCTGGCCCTGCATCAACATTCTAAAACTGGGCTGAGTTGTGTCTAAGGGCTTTGTCGCAGCTGAGGAAAACTTTATTTGTTGATGCTGGGCTTGACTCTACCCTTCATCAACATTATAAAACTGTGCTGAGTTCTGTCCGAGGGATTTGTCGCAGCTGAGGCACACTTTACTGTTGTTGCAGAGCTTGACTCTAGCTCTGCATCAACATTCTAAAACTGGGCTGAGTTGTGTCCAAGGGCTTTGTCGCAGCTGCGACACACTTTACTGTTGATGCAGGGCTTGACTCTAGCTCTGCATCAACATTCTAAAACTGGGCTGAGTTGTGTCCAAGGGCTTTGTCGCAGCTGCGGCAAACTTTACTGTTGATGCTGGGCTTGACTCTAGCTCAGCATCAACATTCTGTAACTGGGCTGAGTTGTGTCCAAGGGCTTTGTCGCAGCTGCAGCACACTTTACTGTTGATGCAGAGCTTGATTCTAGCCCTGCATCAACATTCTAAAACTGGGCTGTGTTCTGTCCAAGGGCTTTGTTGCGGCTGTGGCACACTTTACAGTTGATTCATGGCTTGACTCTAGCCCTGCATCCACATTCTAAAGCTGGGTTGAGTTGTGTACAAGGGCTTTGTCCTAAATGCGGCACACTTTACTTTTGATGCAGGACTTAATTCTAGCTCAGCATCAACATTCTAAAACTGGGCCGAGTTCTGTCCAAGGACTTTGTCGCAGCTGCGGCACACTTTACTGTTGATGCAGGGCTTGACTCAAGCCCTGCATCCACATTCTAACACTTGGCTGAGTTGTGTCCCAGGACTTTATCGCAGCTGCGGCACACTTTACTGTTGATACAAGGCTTGACTCTAGCTCGGCATCAACATTCTGTAACTGGGCTGAGTTGTGTCCAAGGGCTTTGTCGCAGCTCCGGCACACTTTACTGTTGATGCAGGGCGTGACTGTAGCTCAGAATCTACTATATAAAACTGGACTGAGTTGTGTCCAAGGGCTCTGTTACAGCTGCGGCACACTTTACTGTTGATGCAGTGCTTGACTCTAGCTCTGCATCAACATTCTAAAACTGGGCTGAGTTGTGTCTAAAGGCTTTGTCGCAGCTGAGGCACACTTTATTGTTGATGCAGGACTTGAATCTAGCCCTGCATCAACATTATAAAACTGGGCTGAGTTGTCTCCAAGGGCTTTCTCTCAGCTGCGGCAAACTTTACAGTTGATGCAGGGCTTGACTCTAGCCCTGCATCAACATTCTAAAACTGGGCTGAGTTGTCTCCTAGAGCTTTGTCGTATCTGTGGCACACTTTACTGTTGATGCTGGGCTTGACTCTAGCCCTGCATCAACATTCTAAAACTGGGCTGAGTTGTGTCTAAGGGCTTTGTCGCTGCTGAGGCAAACTTTACACTATTGATGCAGGGCTTGATTCTGGCCCTGCATCAACTCTAAAACTGGGCTGAGTTCTGTCCAAGGGCTTTGTCGCAGCTGTGGCACACTTTACTGCTGAATCAGGGCTTGACTCTAGCCCTGCATCAACGTTCTAAAACTGGGCTGAGTTGCATCCAAGGGCTTTGTCACAGATGCAGCACACTTTACTTTTGATGCAGGGCTTGAATCTAGCCTTCATCAACATTCTAAAACTGGGCTGAGTTGTGTCTAATGGCTTTGTCGCAGCTGCGGCACACTTTACTGTTGATGCAGGACTTGACTCTAGCTCTGCATCAACATTCTAAAACTGGGCTAAGTTGAGTCCAAGGGCTTTTTCGCAGCTGCGGCACATTTTACTGTTGATGCTGGGCTTGACTCTACCCCTGCATCAACATTCTAAAACTGGGCTGAGTTGTGTCTAAGGGCTTTGTCGCAGCTGAAAAACTTTATTGTTGATGCTGGGCTTGACTCTACCCTTCATCAACATTCTAAAACTGTGCTGAGTTGTGTCCGAGGGATTTGTCGCAGCTGAGGCACACTTTACTGATGTTGCAAGGCTTGACTCTAGCCCTGCATCAACATTCTAAAACTGGGCTGAGTTGTGTCCAAGGGCTTTGTTGCAGCTGCGACACACTTTACTGTTGTTGCAGGGCTTGACTCAAGCTCTGTATCAACATTCTAAAACTGGGCTGAGATGTGTCCTAAGGATTTGTCACAGCAGCGGCACACTTTACTGTTGATGCAGGGCTTGACTCTACTCTGCATCAACATTCTAAAACTGGGCTGAGTTGTGTCTAAGGGCTTTGTCACAGCTGCGGCACACTTTACTGTTGATGCAGGGCTTGACTGTAGCTCAGATTCTACATTCTAAAACTGCACTGAGTTTTGTCCAAGGGCTCTGTCAAGCTGCGGCAGACTTTACTGTTGATGCAGGCTTGACTTTAGCTCTGCATCAACATTTGAAAACTGGGATGAGTTGCATCCAAGGGCTTTGTCGCAGCTGTCGGCATATTTTACTGTTGATGCAGAGCTTGACTCTAGCCCTGCATCAAAATTCTAAAACTGGGCTGAGTTGCTACCAAGGTCTTTGTGGCTGCTGCAGCTTTCACTTTCCTGTTGATACAGGGCTTGACTGGCAGCCTGCATCAACAATCTAAACAGGCTGAGTTGTGTCCAAGGGCACATGCGCTGCGGCGCACTTTGTGTTGATACGGGCTTGTTTCTGGCCTTGTTTTAACGTTAAAAAACAGGGCTGAGTTGCTTCCAAGGGCTGTCGCTGCTGCTGCACTTTGCACTTTTGATGCAGGGCTTGACTCAGCCCTGCATCAACATTCTAAAACTGGACAGAGTTGTGTCAGAGGGATTTGTCACGGCTGCGGCAGCACTTTACTGTTGATGCAGGGGCATGACTCTGGCCCTGCATCAATATTATAAAAACTAAGCTTCAGGTTGTGTCCAGAAGTCTTTGTCACTGCGACACTCTCTAACTGTTGATACAGGGCTTGACTCTGGCTCAGCATCAGGCATTCTAAACTGGAGAGATGTGTGTCCAAGGGCTTTGTAGCAGCTACGGCACACTTTACAGTTGATGCAGGGCTTGACTCTAGCTCCCATCAACATTAAAAACTGGGCTGAGTTGTGTCCAAGTGCGCTGTCACAGCTGCGACCTCTCTGTTGATGCAGGGGCTTGACTCTAGCTCTGCATCAACATTCTAAAACTGGGCTGAGATTTGTCCAAGGGCTTTTTCGCAGCTGCGGCACACTTTACTGTTGATGCTGGGCTTGACTCTAGCCCCGCATCAACATTCTAAAACTGGGCTGAGTTGTGTCTAAGGGCTTTGTCGCAGCTGAGAAAACTTTTATTTGTTGATGCTGGGCTTGACTCTACCCTTCATCAACATTATAAAACTGTGCTGAGTTCTGTCCGAGGGATTTGTCGCAGCTGAGGCACACTTTTCTGTTGTTGCAGGGCTTGACTCTAGCTCTGCATCAACATTCTAAAACTGGGCTGAGTTGTGTCCAAGGGCTTTGTCGCAGCTGCGACACACTTTACTGTTGATGCAGGGCTTGACTCTAGCTCTGCATCAACATTCTAAAACTGGGCTGAGTTGTGTCCAAGGGCTTTGTCGCAGCTGCGGCACACTTTACTGTTGATGCAGGGCTTGACTCTAACTCTGCATCAACATTCTAAAACTGGTCTGAGTTGTGTCCAAGTGCTTTGTCGGAGCTGTGGCAAACTTTACTGTTGATGCTGGGCTTGACTCTAGCTCAGCATCAACATTCTGTAACTGGGCTGATTTATGTCCAAGGGCCTTGTCGCAGCTGCTGCACACTCTACTGTTGATGCAGAGCTTGATTCTAGCCCTGCATCAAGATTCTAAAACTGGGCTGTGTTCCGTCCAAGGGCTTTGTTGCGGCTGTGGCACACTTTACAGTTGATTCATGGCTTGACTCTAGCCCTGCATCCACATTCTAAAGCTGGGTTGAGTTGTGTACAAGGGCCTTGTCCTAAATGCAGCACACTTTACTTTTGATGCAGGACTTAATTCTAGCTCAGCATCAACATTCTAAAACTGGGCCGAGTTCCTGTCACAATGACTTGACTCGCACATTCTAAAACTGGACTAAGTTCTGTCCAAGGGCTTTCTCGCAGCTGTGGCACACTTTACTGCTGATTCATGGCTTGACACTAGCCCTGCATCCACATTCTAAAACTGGGATGAGTTGAGTACAAGGGCTTTGTCGCAGCCGCGGCACACTTTTCTTTAGATGCAGGGCTTAATTCTAGCTCAGCATCAACATTCTAAAACTGGGCTGAGTTCTGCCAAAGGTCTTTGTCGCAGCTGCGGCAAACTTTACTGTTGATATAGGGCTTGACTCAAGCCCTGCATCCACATTCTAAAACTGGGCTGAGTTGTGTCCCAAGGCTTTGTTGCAGCTGCGGCACACTTTACTGTTGATACAGGGCTTGACTCTAGCTCAGCATCAACATTCTGTAACTGGGCTGAGTTGTGTCCAAGGGCTTTGTCACAGCTGCGGCACACTTTACTGTTGATGCAGGGCTTGACTGTTACACAGCATCTACATTCTAAAACTGGACTGAGTTGTGTCCAAGTGCTCTGTCGCAGCTGCGGCACACTTTACTGTTGATGCAGTGCTTGACTTTAGCCCTGCATCAACATTCGAAAACTGGGCTGAGTTGCATCCAAGGGCTTTGTCGCAGCTGCGGCATACTTTACTGTTAATGCAGTGCTTGACTCTAGCCCTGCATCAACATTCTAAAACTGGGCTGAGTTGTCTCTAAGGGCTTTTCCGCAGCTGCGGCTCACTTTACTGCTGATGCAGGGGCTTGACTCTAGCCATGCATCAGCATTCTAAAACTGGACTGAGTTCTGTCCGAGGGCTTTGTCGCACCTACGGCATACTATACTGTTGATGCACGGCTTGACTCTAGCCCTGCATCATCATTCTAAAACTGGGCTGAGTTGTGTCTAAGGGCTTTGTCGCTGCTGACTCAAACTTTGATCTTGATACAAGGCTTGATTCCAGCCCTGCATCAACTTTCTAAAACTGGGCTGAGTTCTGTCCAAGGGCTGTGTCGCAGCTGTGGCACACTTTTCTGCTGATTCAGGGCTGGACTCTAGCCCTGCATCCACATTCTAAAACTGGGTTGAGTTGTCTCCATGGGCATTCTCTTAGCTGGGACACACTTTACTGTTGATGCAGGGCTTGACTCCAGCCGTGCATCAACATTCTAAAACTGGGCTGAGTTTTCCCTAAGGGCTTTCTCGCAGCTGCGGCTCACTTTAGTGCTGATGCAGGGGCTTGACTCTAGCCCTACATCCACATTCTAAAACTTTGTTGAGTTGTGTCCAAGGGCTTTGTCGCAGCTGCGGCACACGTTACCGTTGATGCAGGAGTTGACTGTAACTCAGCATCTACATTCTAAAACTGGACTGAGTTGTGTCCATGGGGTTTCGTCGAAGCGCAGCATTTACTGTTGATGGTGGCTTTGACTTTAGCCATGCATCAATAATTAAAAATGTGCTGAGTTTCATCCATGGGGTTTCACGCAGCTGGCGTGACAATTTTACTGTTAATGCAGGGCTTGACTCTAGCCCTGCATCAACATTCTAAAACTCAGCAGAGTAGCATCCAAGGGCTTTGTCTCAGCTGCAGCACACTTTACTGTTGATGCAGGGCTTGAATGTAGCCCTGCAGCAACATTCTGTAACTGGGCTGAGTTGTGTCCAAGGGCTTTGTCGCAGCTGAGTCAAACTTTGATCTTGATGCAAGGCTTGATTCTAGCCCTGCATCAACATTCTAAAACTGGGCTGAGTTCTGTCCAAGGGCTTTGTCGCAGCTGTGGCACACTTTACTGCTGATTCAGGGCTTGACTCTAGCCCTGCATCCACATTCTAAAACTGTGTTGAGTTGTGTGTCCAAGGGCTTGTCGAATGTAGCCATGCATACTTTACTGTTGATGCAGAGCTGACTGTAACTCAGCATCTACATTCTAAATCTGGACTGAGTTGTGTCCATAGGATCTGTCAGAATTGCGGTATTTTACTGTTGATGCAGGGCTTGATTTTAGCCATGCATCAACATTTGAAAAAGTGTCTGAGTTTCATCAAAGGCTTTTGTCGCAGTTGCGGCATATTTTACTGTTAATGCAGGGCTTGACTGTAGCCCTGCATCAACATTCTATAACTGGGCTGAGTTGTGTCCAAGGACTTTGTCGCAGCTGAGTCAAACTTTGATCTTGATGCAAGGCTTGATTCTAGCCCTGCATCAACATTCTAAAACTGGGCTGAGTTCTGTCCAAGGGCTATGTCGCAGCTGTGGCACACTTTACTGCTGATTCAGGGCTTGACTCTAGCCCTGCATCAACATTCTAAAACTCAACAGAGTAGCATCCAAGGGCTTTGTCACAGCTGCAGCACTCTTTACTGTTGATGCAGGGCTTGACTGTAGCCCTGCATCAACATTCTATAACTGTGCTGAGTTGTGTCCAAGGGCTTTGTCTTCAGCGTGCGGTACTACTTTACTGTTGATGCAGGCTTTTTTCAGCCCTCTATCAACATTCTAAAATGGGCGCAAGTCGCCCAAGGGTTTTGTCGCTGCTGCTGCACATTCTACTATTGATGCAGGGGTTTGACCTCCCAGCTGCATCAACATTCAAAAACTGGGCTGAGTTGTGTCCTGGGGTTTGTCACAGCTGCACACACTCTTACTGTTGATGCAGTGCTTGACTCTAGCCCTGCATCAACATTCTAAAACTGGGCTGAGTTGTGTTCTTGGGCTTTGTCACTGCTGCGGCACACTTTATTGTTGATGCAGGGCTTGAATCTTGCCTGCATCAAAATTCTAAAACTTGGCTGAGTTGTCTCCAAGGGCTTTCTCGCAGCAGCAGCACACTTTACTGTTGATACAGAGCTTGACTCTAGCCAAGCATCAACTTTCTAAAACTGGGCTGAGTTGTCTCCAAGGGCTTTCTCGCAGATGTAGCTCACTTTACTGCTGATGCAGGGGCTTGACTCTAGCCCTGCATCAGCATTCTAAAACAGGGCTGAGTTGTATCCAAGGCCTTTGTCACACCTGTGGCACACTTTACTGTTGATGCAGGGCTTGATTCTAGCCCTGTATCAACATTCTAAAACTGGGCTGAGTTGCGTCCAAGGGCTTTGTCGCTGCTGCTGCACACTTTACTGTTGATGCAGGGCTTGACTCTAGCTCTGCATCAACATTCTAAAACTGGGCTGAGTTGTGTCCATAGGCTATGTCATAGCTGCTGCACACTTTATTGTTGATGCAATTCTTGACACTAGCCCTGCTTCAACATTCTAAAACTGTACTGAGTTGTCTCCAAGGGCTTTCTCCCAGCTGCGGCACACTTTACTGTTGATGCAGGGCTTGACTATAGCCCTGCATCAACATTCTAAAACTGGGCTGATTTGTGTTCAAGGGCTTTGTTGCAGCTGCGGCACACTTTTCTTTTGATGCATGGCTTGACTCTGGCTCAGCATCAACATTCTAAAACTGGGCTGAATTCTGTTCAAGGTCTTTGTCGCAGCTGCGGCTCACTTTACTGTTAATGCATGGCTTGACTAAAGCCCTTCATCCACATTCTAAAAGTGGGCTGAATTGTGTCCCAGGACTTTGTCGCAGCTGCGGCACACTTTACTGTTGATACAGGGCTTGACTGTTGCTCAGCATCAATATTCTGTAACTGGGCTGAGTTGTGTCCAAGGGCTTTGTCGCAGCTGCGGCACACTTTACTGTTGATACCGGGCTTGACTGTAGTTCAGCATCTACATTCTAAATCTGGACTGAGTTGAGTCCCAGGGCCTGTCGCAGCTGAGGCACACTTTACTGTTGATGCAGGGCTAGACTTTAGCCCTGCATCAACATTCAAAAACTTGGCTGAGTTGCATCCAAGGGTTTTGTCACAGCTGTGGCATACTTTACTGTTAATGCAGAGCTTGACTCTAGCCCTGCATCAACATTCTCTAACTGGGCAGAGTTCCATCCAATGGCTTTGTCACAGCTGCAGCACACTTTACTGTTGATGCAGGGCTTAACTCTAGCCCTGCATCAACATTCTAAAACTGGGCTGAGTTGTGTCAAAGGGCTATGTCGCAGCAGTGGCACACTTTATTGTTGATGCAGGGCTTGACTCTAGCCCTGCATCAACATTCTAAAACTGGGCTGAGTTGCCTCCAAGGGCTTTCTCGCAGCTTCGGCACACTTTACTGTTGATGCAGTGCTTGACTCTAGCCCTGCATCAACATTCTAAAACTGGGCAAAGTTCTGACCAAGGTCTTTGTCGCAGCTACGGCTCACTTTACTGTTGATGCAGGGCTTGACCCAAGCCCTGCATCCACATTCTAAAACTGGGCTTAGTTGTGTCCCAGGGCTTTGTCGCAGCTGTGGCACGCTTTACTGTTGATACAGGGCTTGACTGAAACTCAGCATCTAAATTCTAAAACCGGACTGAGTTGAGTCCAAGGGCTCTGTCGCAGCTGCGGCAAACTTTACTTTTGATGCAGGGCTTGAATCTTGCCTGCATCAAAATTTTAATACTGGGCTGGGTTGCATCCAAGGGTTTTGTCGCTGCTGCTGCACACATTACTATTGATGCAGGGCTTGACTCTAGCTCTGCATCAACATTCTAAAACTGGGCTAAGTTGTGTCCTGGGGCTTTGTCACAGCTGCGGCATACTTTACTGTTGATGCAGTGCTTGACTATAGCCCTGCATCAACATTCTAAACCTGGGCTGAGTTGTGTCTAATGGCTTTGTCGCAGCTGCGGCACACTTTATTGATGATGCAGGGCTTGATTCGAGCCTGCATCAACATTCTTAAACTGGGCTGAGTTGTCTCCAAGGGTTTTATCGCAGCAGCGGCTCACTTTACTGTAGATGCAGAGCTTGACTCTAGCCCTGCATCAACATTCTAAAACTGTGCTGAGTTGTGTCCAAGGGCTGTCTCGCAGATGCGGCTCACTTTACTGCTGATGCAGGGGCTTGACTCTAGCCCTGCATCAGCATTCTAAAACTGGGCTGAGTTGTGTCCAAGGGCTTTATCACAGCTGCGGCACACCTTACTGTTGATGCAGGGCTTGATTCAAGCCCTGTATCAACATTCTAAAACTGGGCTGAGTTGCGTCCAAGGGTTTTGTCGCTGCTGCAGCACACTTTACTGTTGATGCAGGGCTTGATTCTAGCCCTGTATCAACCTTCTAAAACTGGGCTGGGTTGCATCCAAGGGTTTTGTCACTGCTGCTGCACACTTTACTATTGATGCAGGGCTTGACTCTAGCTCTGCATCAGCATTCTAAAACTGGGCTGAGTTGTCTCCAGGAGCTTTGTCACAGCTGCGGCACACTTTAATGTTGATGCAGTGCTTGACTCTAGCCCTGCATCAACATTCTAAAACTGGGCTGAGTTGTGCCTAATGGCTTTGTCGCAGGTGCGGCACACTTTATTGTTGATGTAGGTCTTGACTCTAGCCTGCATCAACATTCCAAAACTGGGCTTTGTTGTCACTAAGGGTTTTCTTGCAGCAGCGGCACACTATACTGTTGATGTAGTGCTTGACTATAGCCCAGCATCTACATTCCAAAACTGGGCTGAGTTGTCTCTAAGGATTTTCTCTCAGCAGAGGCACAATTTACTGTTGATGCAGAGCTTGACTCTAGCCCTGCATCAACATTCTAAAACTGGGCTGAGTTGTCTCCAAGGGCTTTCTCGCAGATGCGGCTCACTTTACTGCTGATGCAGGGGCTTGACTCTAGCCCAGCATCAGCATTCTAAAACTGGCTGAGATGTGTCCAAGGGCTTTGTCGCAGCTGCGGCACACTTTACTGTTGATGCAGGTCTTGACTCTAGCTCTGCATCAACATTCTAAAACTGGGCTGAGTTGTGTCCACAGGCTTTATCACAGCTGCTGCATACTTCACTGTTGATGCAGTGCTTGACTCTAGCCCTGCATCAACATTCTAAAACTGGGCTGAGTTGTATCTAAGAACTCGTCGCAGCCATGCACTTTTATTGTTGATGGTGGCATAATCTAGCCCTGCTTCAACATTCTAAAACTGTGCTGAGTTGTCTCCAAGGGCTTTCTACCTGCTGTGGCACACTTTACTGTTGATGCAGGGCTTGACTCTAGTCCTGCATCAACATTCTAAAACTGGGCTGAGTTGTGTCCAAGGGCTTTGTCGCAGCTCAGGCACACTTTACTGTTGATGCTGGGCTTGATTCAAGTCCTGCATCAACATTCTAAGACTGGGCTGAGTTCTGTCCAAGGGCTTAGTCACAGCTGTGGCACACTTTAAAGCTGATTCAGGGCTTGACTCTAGCCCTGCATCCACATTCTAAAACTGGTTTGAGTTGTGTACAAGGGCTTTGTCGCAGCTGCAGCACACTTTTCTTTTGATGCAGGGCTTAACTCTAGCTCAGCATCAACATTCTAAAATTGGGCTGAGTTCTGTCCAAGGTCTTTGTCGCAGCTGCGGCACACTTTACTGTTGATGCAGGGCTTGACTCAAGCCCTGCATCCACATACTAAAACTGGGCTGAGTTGTGTACCAGGACTTTGTCGCAGCTACGGCACACTTTACTGTTCATTCTTGGCTTGACTGTAGCTCCACATCAACATTCTGTAACTGGGCTGAGTTGTGTCCAAGGGCTTTGTCGCAGCTGCGGCACACTTTACTGTTGATGCAGGGCTTGACTGTAGCTCAAAATCTACATTCTAAAACCGGACTAAGTTGAGTCCAAGGGCTCTGTCGCAACTGCCGCACACTTTACTGTTGATGCAAGGCTAGACTTTTGCCCTGCGTCCACATTCTAAAACTGGGCTGAGATGCATCCAAGGGCTTAGTCGCATCTGCGGTATACTTTACTGTTAATGCAGAGCTTGACTCTAGCCCTGCATCAACATTCTCTAACTGGGCAGAGTTGCATCCAAGGGCTTTGTCACAGCTGCAGCACACTTTACTGTTGATGCAGAGCTTGACTGTAGCCCTGCATCAACATTCTAAAACTGGGCTGTGTTGTCTCCAAGGGCTTTCTTGCAGCTGCTGCTCACTTTACTGCTGATGCAGGGGCTTGACTCTAGCCCTGCATCAGGATTCTAAAAATGGGCTGAGTTCTGTCCAAGGGCTTGGTCGCATCTGTGGCACACTTTACTGTTCATGCAGGGCTTGACTCTAGCCCGGCATCAACATTATAAAACTGGGCTGAGTTGTGTCTAAGGGCTTTCGTTGTTATGTACATACTCTTTTCTTTAATGCAGGGCTTAACTCTAGCTCAGCATCAACATTCTAAAACTGGGCTGAGTTCTGCCCAAGGTCTTTGTCGCAGCTGCGGCACACTTTACTGTTGATACAGGGCTTGACTCAAGCCCTGCATCCACATTCTAAAACTGGGCTGAGTTGTGTCCCAGGGCTTTGTCGCAGCTGCGGCACACTTTACTGTTGATACAGGGCTTGACTCTAGCTCAGCATCAACATTCTGTAACTGGGCTGAGTTGTGTCAAAGGGCTTTGTCGCAGCTGCTGCACACTTTACTGTTGATTCAGGGCTTGACTGTAACACAGCATCTACATTCTAAAACTGGACTGAGTTGTGTCCAAGCGCTCTGTCGCAGCTGCGGTACACTTTACTGTTGATGCAGGGCTTGACTTTAGCACTGCATCGACATTCGAAAACTGGGCTGAGTTGCATCCAAGGGCTTTGTCGCAGCTGCGGCGTACTTTACTGTTAATGCAGGGCTTGACTCTAGCCATGCATCAACATTCTAAAACTGGGCTGAGTTGTCTCTAAGGGCTTTCTAGCAGCTGCGGCTCACTTTACTGCTGATGCAGCGGCTTGACTCTAGCCCTGCATCAGCATTCTAAAACTGGGCTGAGTTCTGTCCAAGGACTTTATCGCTTCTGCGGCACACTTTACTGTTAATGCAGGGCTTGACTCTAGCCCTGCATCAACATTCTAAAACTGGGCTGAGTTGTGTCTTAGGGCTTTGTCGCAGCTGAGTCAAACTTTGATCTTGATGCAAGGCTTGATTCTAGCCCTGCATCAACATTCTTATACTGGGCTGAGTTCTGTCCAAGGGCTTTGTCGCAGCTGTGGCACACTTTACTGTTGATTCAGGGCTTGACTCTAGCGCTGCATCCACATTCTAAAACTGTGCTGAGTAGTGTCCAAGGGCTTTGTCGCAGCTGCAGCACACTTTACTGATGATGCAGGGCTTGACTGTAACTCAGCATCAACATTCTAAAACTGGACTGAGTTGTGTCCAAGGGCTCCTTCGCAGCTGTGGCACACTTTACTGTTGATGCAGGGCTTGACTTTAGCCATGCATCAACATTTGATAAATGGGCTGAGTTTCATCCAAGGGCTTTGTCGCAGCTGCGTCATACTTTACTGTTAATGCAGGGCTTGACTGTAGCCCTGCATCAACATTCTTTAACTGGGCTGAGTTGTGTCCAAGGGCTTTGTCGCAGCTCAGTCATACTTTGATCTTGATGCAAGGCTTGATTCTAGCCCTGCATCAACATTCTAAAACGGCGCTGAGTTCTGTCCAAAGTCTTTGTCGCAGCTGTGGCACACTTTACTACTGATTCAGGGCTTGACTCTAGCCCTGCATCATCATTCTAAAACTCAGCAGAGTAGTATCTAAGGGCTTTGTCACAGCTGCAGCAAACTTTACTGTTGATGCAGGGCTTGACTGTAGCCCTGCATCAACATTCTATAACTGGGCTGAGTTGTGTCCAAGGACTTTGTCGCAGCTGCGGCACTCTTTACTGCTGATGCAGGGCTTTTTTCTAGCCCTCTATCAACATTCTATAACTGGGCTGGGTTTGGTTCAAGGGTTTTGTCGCTGCTGCTGCACACTTTACTATTTATACAGGGCTTGACTCTAGCTCTGCATCAACATTCAAAAACTGGGCTGAGTTGTCTAAAAGAGCTTTCTCGCAGCAGCAGCAAACTTTGCTGTTGATACAGAGCTTGACTCTAGCCAAGCATCAACAGTCTAAAACTGGGCTGAGTTGTCTCTATGGGCTTTCTCGCAGATGTAGCTCACTTTACTGCTGATGCAGGGGCATGACTCTAGCCCTGCATCAGCATTCTAAAACTGGGCTGAGTTTGTCCAGCGGGCTTTGTCGTACCTGTGGCATACTTTTACTGTTGATGCAGGGCTTGATTCTAGTCCTGTATCAACATTTCTCAAACTGGGCTGAGTTGTTCAAGGGCTTTGTCGCTGCTGCTGCAGATTATATTTCTGATGCAGTGTTTTGACTCTGTCTCGCATCAACATTCTAAACGGGCTGAGTTGTGGTCAGTGGCTATGTCACATCTGCTGCACACTTTACTGTTGATGCAGTTCTTGACTCTAGCCCTGCATCAACATTCTAAAACTGGGCAGATTTGTGTCTAAGGGCTTTGTCGCAGCTGCAGCACACTTTATTGTTGATGCAGGGCTTGACTCTAGCCCTGCTTCAGCATTCTAAACCTGTGCTGAGTTGTCCCCAAGGGCTTTCTCCCAGTTGCAAGCATTATCTTTTACTGTCGATGCAGGGCTTGACTCCTACTGCATCAACATTCCAAAAACTGGGCTGATTTGTGGGTCCATGGTTTGTCCAAGAGCTTAACATACTTTACTGTTGATGCTGGGCTTGAATCTAGCCCTGCATCAAAATTCTGAAACTGGGCTGAGTTGTGTCTAAGGGCTTTTTCGCTGCTGAGGCAAACTTTACTGTTGATGCAGGGCTTGATTCTAGTCCTGCATCAACATTCTAAAACTGGGCTGAGTTCTGTCCAAGGGCTTTGTCGCAGCTATGGCACACTTTACTGCTGATTCAGGGCTTGACTCTAGTCATGCTTCTATATTCTAAAACTAGGTTGAGTTGTGTACAAGGGCTTTGTCGCAGCTGCGGCACACTTTTCTTTTGATGCAAGGCTTGACTCTAGCTCAGCATCAACATTCTAAAACTGGGCTGAATTCTGTCCAAGGTCTTTGCCGCAGCTGCGGCTCACTTTACTGTTGATGCAGGGCTTGACTGTAGTTCAGCATCTACATTCTAAAACCGGACTGAGTTGAGTCCAAGGGCTCTGTCGCAGCTGCTGCACACTTTACTGTTGATGCAGGGCTAGACTTTAGCCCTGCATAAACATTCAAAAACTGGGTTGAGTTGCATCCATGGGCTTTGTCACAGCTGTGGCATACTTTACTGTTAATGCAGAGCTTCTCTCTAGCCCTGCATCAACATTCTCTAACTGGGCCGAGTTGCATCCAAGGGCTTTGACACAGCTGCAGCACACTTTACTGTTGATGCAGTGCTTGACTCTAGCCCTGCATCAGCATTCTAAAACTGGGCTGAGTTGTGTACAAGGGTTTTGTCGCAGCTGTGGCACACTTTACTTTTGATGCAGGCTTGACTTCTAGCTCAGCATCAACATTCTAAAACTGGGCTGAGTTCTGTCCAAGGTCTCTCGTTTTGCTGGGTCTCACTTTACTGTTGATGCAGGGCTTGACCCAAGCCCTGCATCCACATTCTAAAACTGGGCTGAGTTGTGTCCCAGGGCTTTGTCGCAGCTGTGGCACACTTTACTGTTGATACAGGGCTTGACCGAAACTCAGCATCTACATTCTAAAACCGGACTGAGTTGAGTCCAAGGGCTCTGTTGCAGCTGCGGCAAACTTTACTGTAGATGCAGGGTTTGACTCAAGCCCTGCATCCACATTCTAAAACTCGGTTGAGTTGTGTCCAGGGCTTTGTCGCAGCTGCGGCACACTTTACTGTTGATACAGGGCTTGACTCTAGCTCAGCATCAACATTGTGTAACTGGGCTGAGTTGTGTCCAAGGGCTTTCACGCAGCTGCGGCACACTTTACTGTTGATGCAGGGCTTGACTGTAACTCAGCATCTACATTCTAAAACTGGACTGAGTTATGTCCAAGGGCTCTGTCGCAGCTGCAGCACACTTTACTGTTGATGCAGGGCTTGACTTTAGCCATGTATCAACATTCTAATACTGGGCTGGGTTGCGTCCAAGGGTTTTGTCGCTGCTGCTGCACACTTTACTATTGATACAGGGCTTGACTCGAGCTCTGGATCAACATTCTAAAACTGGGCTAAGTTGTGTCCAGGGGCTTTGTCTCAGCTTCGGCACTCTTTACTGTTTATGCAGTGCTTGACTATTGCCCTGCATCAACATTCTAAAACTGGGCTGAGTTGTGTCTAATTGCTTTGTCGCATCTGCGGCACACTTTATTGATGATTCAGGGCTTGATTCGAGCCTGCATCAACATTCTAAAACTGGGCTGAGTTGTCTCCAAGGGTTTTCTCGCAGCATCGGCTCACTTTACTGTTGATGCAGAGCTTGACTCTAGCCCTACATCAACATTCTAAAACTGGGCTGAGTTGTCTCCAATGGCTTTCTCGCAGATGCGGCTCACATTACTGCTGATGCAGGGGCTTGACTCTAGCCCTGCATCAGCATTCTAAAACTGGGCTGAGTTATGTCCAAGGGCTTTTTCGCAGCTGCGGCACACCTTGCTGTTGATGCGGGGCTTGATTCTAGCCCTGTATCAACATTCTAAAACTGGGCTGAGTTGCATCCAAGTTCTTTGTCGCTGCTGCTGCACACTTTACTGTTGATGCAGGGCTTGATTCTAGCCCTGTATCAACCTTCTAAAACTGGGCTGGGTTGCATCCAAGGGTTTTGTAGCTGCGGCTGCACACATTACTATTGATGCAGGGCTTGACTCTAGCTCTTCATCAACATTCTAAAACTGGGCTGAGTTGTCTCCTGGGGCTTTGTCACACCTTCGGCACACTTTATTGTTGATGCAGGGCATGACTCTAGCCCTGCATCAACATTCTAAAACTGGGCTGAGTTGTCTCCAAGCGCTTTATCGCAGCTGCGGCTCACTTTACTGATGATGCAGGGTCTTGACTCTAGCCCTGCATCAGCATTCTAAAACTGGGCTGAGTTGTGTACAAGGGTTTTGTCGTAGCTGCGGCACACTTTACTTTTTATGCAGGGCTTGATTCTAACTCAGCATCAACATTCTAAATCTGGGCTGAGTTCTGTCCAAGGTCTTTGTCGCAGCTGTTGCTCACTTTACTGTTGATGCAGGGCTTGACCCAAGCCCTGCATCCACATTCCAAAACTGGGCTGAGTTGTGTCCCCAGGGCTTGGTCACAGCTGGCACACTTTTCTTGTTGATACAGGGCTTGACCTCAAACTCTGCATCTACATTCTAAAACGGACTGAGTTGAGTCCAAGGGCTCTGTCGCAGCTGTGGCAAACTTTACTGTACATGCAGGGTTTGACTCAAGCCCTGCATCCACATTCTAAAACTGGGCTGAGTTGTGTCCAGGGCTTTGTCGCAGCTGTGGCACACTTTACTGTTGATACAGGTCTTGACTCTAGCTCAGCATCAACATTCTGTATCTGGGCTGAGTTGTGTCCAAGGGCTTTGTCGCAGCTGCGGCACACTTTACTGTTGATGGTGGCTTGACTGTAACTCAGCATCTACATTCTAAAACTGGACTGAGTTATGTCCAAGGGCTCTGTCGCAGCTGCAGCACACTTTACTGTTGATGCAGGGCTTGACTTTAGCCATGTATCAACATTCTAATACTGGGCTGGGTTGTGTCCAAGGGTTTTGTCGCTGCTGCTGCATACTTTACTATTGATGCAGTTCTTGACTCTAGCTCTGCATCAACATTCTAAAACTGGGCTAAGTTGTGTCCAGGGGCTTTGTCACAGCTGCAGCACTCTTTACTGTTGATGCAGTGCTTGACTATAGCCCTGCATCAACATTCTAAAACTGGGCTGAGTTGTGTCTAATGGCTTTGTCACAGCTGCGGCACACTTTATTGATGATGCAGGGCTTAATTCGAGCCTGCATCAACATTCTAAAACTGGGCTGAGTTTTGTCCAAGGGTTTTCTCACAGCAGCGGCTCACTTTACTGTTGATGCAGCGCTTGACTCTAGCCCTACACCAACATTCTAAAACTGGGCTGAGTTGTCTCCAAGGGCTTTCTCGCAGATGCGGCTCACTTTACTGCTGAAGCAGGGGCTTCACTCTAGCCCTGCATCTGCATTCTAAAACTGGGCTGAGTTTTGTCCAAGGGCTTTGAGGCAGCTGCGGGACACCTTACTGTTGATGCAGGGCTTGATTCTAGCCCCATCAACATTCTGAAACTGGGCTGAGTTGAGTCTAGGGCTTTGTCGCTGCTGCTTGACTTTATTGTTGATGCAGGCTTGACTCTGGCTCCGCATCAACATTCTAAAACTGGGATGAGTTGCATCCAAAGGCTTTGTCGCAGCTGCAGCATACTACTGTTAACGCAGGGATTGACTTAGTCCTGCATCAACATCTATAATCGGGCAGAGTTGCATCCAAGGGCTTTGTCACAGCTGCAGTACATTTCTTTACTGTTGATGCAGACTGTAGCCCCTGCATCAACATTCTAAAACTGGTCTGAGTTGTGTCCATGGCTTGTCGCAGCTGCGGCACTACTTTTTACCGTTGATGCAGGGCTTGATTCTAGCTCTGTATCCACACCTAAAATCGGCCAGGTTGGCGCTTCCAAGGTCTTTGGTCGCTGCTGCTGCACTTTACTGTTGAAGCAGGGCTTAGCACTAGCTCTGCATCAACATTCTAAAACTGGGCTGAGTTGTGTCCAGGGGCTTTGTCACAGCTGCGGCACTCTTTACTGTTGATGCATTGCTTGACTCTTGCCCTGCATCAACATTCTAAAACTGGGCTGAGTTGTGTCTAATGCATTGTCGCAGCTGCGGTACACTTTATTGTTGATGCAGAGCTTGACTCTATCCTGCATCAACATTCTAAAACTGGGCTGAGTTGTCTCCAATGGCTTTCTCGCAGATGCGGCTCACATTACTGCTGATGCAGGGGCTTGACTCTAGCCCAGAATCAGCATTCTAAAACCAGGCTGAGTTGTCTCCAAGGGCTTTCTCTCAGCTGCGGCACACTTTACTGTTGATGCAGGGCTTGACTCTAGTCCTGCTCAACATTCTAATACTGGGCTGAGTTGCATCCAAGGGCTTTCTCACAGCGTCGGCACACTTTACTTTTTATGCAAGGCTTGACTGTAGCTCAGCATCTACATTCTAAAACTGGACTGTGTTCTGTCCAAGGGCTCTGTCGCAGCTGTGGCACACTTTACTGTTGATGCAGGGCTTGACTCTAGCTCTGCATCAACATTCTAAAACTGGGCTGAGTTCTGTCCAAGGTCTTTGATGCAGCTGAGGCACACATTACTGTTGATGCAGGGCTTGACTCTAGCCCTGCATTAACATTCTAAAACTGGGCTGAGTTGTCTCCTAGGGCTTTCCCACAGTAGCGGCACACTTTACTGTTGATACAGAGCTTGACTCTAGCCAAGCATCAACATTCTAAAACTGGGCTGAGTTGTCTCCAAGGGCTTTCTCGAAGATGTAGTTTCACTTACTGCTGAAGCAGGGGCTTGACTCTAGCCTGCATCAGCATTCTAAAACTGGGCTGAGCTGTGTCCAAGGGCTTTGTCGCACCTGTGGCACACTTTACTGTTGATGCAGGGTTGATTCTCAGCCTCTATCAACATTCTAAAACTGGGCTGAGCTGCTCCAAGGGCTTTGTCGCTGCTGCTGCACAGTTTACTGTTGATGCAGGGCTTGACTCTAGCTCTGCATCAACATTCTAAAACTGGGCTGAGTTCTGTCCAAGGGCTTTGGTCGCAGCTGTGGCAATACTTCTTACTGCTGATTCAGGGGTTCGACTTAGCTCATGCTTCCACAGTTACTCCCAAACTGGGGTTGAGTTGTGTACAAGGGCTTGTTTCAGCGCATGCTTCTTCTTTTGATGTGCTGGCTTGACTCTAGCCCTGCATCAACATTCTAAAACTGGGCTGAATTCCTGTCCACATTTGTCGCAGCTGTGGCTCACTTTACTGTTGATGCAGGCGTTGACTAAAGCCCCGACATCCACATTCTAAAAGTGGGCTTGAATTGTGTCCCAGGACTCTGTCGCAGCTGCAGCACACTTTTTACTGTTGATACAGGGTTTGATTGATGCTCAGCATCAACATTCTGTAACTGTTTGAGTTGTGCCATAGGCTTTGTCGCAGTTGCGCACACTTTACTGTTGATGCCGGCTCAATGTAGTTCCGCATCTACATTCTAAAAACTGGACTGAGCGGAGTCCAAGGGCTCTTCGTTTAGCTGCGGACACTTTACTGTTGATGCAGGCGCAGACCTTTAGCTCCTGCATCAACATTCGAAAACTGGGCTGAATTCGTATCCTAGGTCTTGGTTTCGCTGCCGCATACTTTACTGTTAATGCAGAGCTTGACTCTAGCCCCTGCATCAACATTCTCTAACTGGGCAGAGTTGCATCCAAGGGCTGTCACAGCTGCAGGACATTTTACTGTTGATGCAGGGCTTGACCTGTAGCCCTGCATCAACATACTAAAACTGGGATGAGTTGTGTCTATGGGCTTTTGTCGCAGTGCACATGCACACTTTATTGTTGATGCAGGGCTTGGACTCTCATTCTGCATCAACATTCTCCCAAAACTGGGCTGAGTTGTCTCCAAGGGCTTTCTCACAGCTACATACCATTTACTTTGGATGCAGGGCTTGATTTCTAGCTCAGCATCAACATTCTAAAACTGGGCTGAGTTGTTTCTAGTGCTTTGCTCGAGCTTAGTGTAATCTTTACTGCTGATGCAGGGCTTGATTTCTAGCCCTGCATCAACATTATAAACTGGGCAGAGTTCTGTCCAGTGGCTTTGCTCTAGCTGTGGTACACTTTACTGCTGATTCAGGTCTTGATTCTAGCCCCTGCATCCATATTCTAAAGCTGGGTTGAGTTGTGATACGGGCTTCGTCGCAGCTGCGTCAATAATTTACTTTTGATGAAGGGTTTGAATCAGCTCAGCATCAACATTCTAAAACTGGGCTGAATTCTGTCCATGGTCTTGACGCGCCGCGGCACTACTACTGTTGGATGCAGGGGCTTAATTGTAGATCAGCATACATTCTAAAACTGGACTGAGTTGTGTCCAAGGGCTCTGTCGGCATGTGCACATTTTACTATATTGGATGCAGGGCTTGATTTCAGCCTGCATCAACATTCAAACTGGGCTGAGTTGTATACAAAGGCTGGTCGCAGCTGCGTATACTTTACTGTTAATGCAGGTCTTGGGACTTTAGCTGCGGCATCTACATTCTAAAAACTGGGCAGAGTTGCATCCAAGGGCTTGTACAGCTGCAGCACACTTTACTGTTGATGCAGGGTTTGACTTCAGCCCTGCATCAACATTCTAAAACAGGGCTGAGTTGTGTCCAAGGGCTTTGTCGCAGCTGCGGCACACTTTACTGTTGATTAAGGTCTTGACTGTTGCCCTGCATCAACATTCTGAAACTGGGCTGAGTTGTGTTCAAGGGCCTTGTCGCAGCTTCAGCACACTTTATTGTTGATGTAGGACTTGCCTCTAGCCCTGCATCAACATTCTACAACTGGGCTGTGTTATGTCCAGGGGCTTTCTCGCAGCTGTGGCACACTTTACATTTGATGCAGTGCTTGACTCTAGCCCTGCATCACCATTCTAAAACTGGGCTGAGTTCTGTCCAATGGCTTTGTCGCAGCTGTGGCTCACTTTACTGCAGATTCAGAGCTTGACTTTAGCCCTGCATCAACATTCTAAAACTGAGCTGAGTTGTCTCCAAGAGCTTTCTCGCAGCTGCGGTACACTTTTCTGTTAATGCAGGGCTTGACTCTAGAACTGCATCAACATCCTAAAACTAGGCTGAGTTGTGTCCATTGGCTTCAGTTTAGCTGCGCACACTTTCTGTTGATGAAGGGCTTAACTCTAGCTCAGCATCAACATTCTAAAACTGGGCTGAGTTCTGCCCAAGGACTTTGTCACAGCTGCGGCAAACTTTACTGTTGATACAGGGCTTGACTCAAGCTCTGCATCCACATTCTAAAACTGGGTTGAATTGTGTACAAGGGCTTTGTCACAGCTGCGGCACACTTTACTGTTGATACAGGGCTTGACTCTAGCTCAGCATCAACATTCTGTAACTGGGCTGAGTTGTGTCCAAGGGTTTGCATGGCTGTGCACACTTTACTGTTGATGCAGGGCTTGACTGTAACACAGCATCTACATTCTAAAACTGGACTGAGTTGTGTCCAAGTGCTCTGTCGCAGCTGTGGCACACTTTACTGTTGAGCAAGGGCTTGACTTTAGCCCTGCATCAACATTCGATAACTGGGCTGAGTTGTGTCCAAGTGCTTTGTCGCAGCTGCGGCACACTTTACTGTTGATGCAGGGCTTTTTTCTAGCCCTGTATCAACATTCTAAAACTGGGCTGAGTTGTGTGTCCAAGGGTTTTGTCGCTGCTGCTGCACACTTTACTATTGATGCAGGGCTTGACTCTAGCTCTGCATCAACATTCTAAAACTGTGTTTAGTTGTGTCCGTGTGGGTTCGTGTAGCTGTGAACACTTTACTGTTGATGCAGAGCGTGACTGTAACTCTGCATCTACATTCTAAAACTGGACTGAGTTGTGTCCATGTGGGCTCTGTCGAGTTGTGTCATTACTTTCTTACTGTTGATGCAGGGCTTTGGCTTTAGCCATGCATCAACATTTGAAAAATGGGCTGAGTGTCATCCAAGGGCTTTGTCGCAGTTGCGGCATACTTTACTGTTAATGCAGGGCTTGACTGTAGCCCTGCATCAACATTCCAAAACTGGGCTGAGTTGTGTCCAAGGGCTTCGTCGCAGCTGAGTCAAACTTTGATCTTGATGCAAGGCTTGATTCTAGCCAAGCATCAACATTCTAAAACTGGGCTGAGTTCTGTCCAAGGGCTTTGTCACACCTGTGGCACACTTTACTGCTGATTTAGGGCTTGACTCTAGCCCTGCATCAACATTCTAAAACTCAGCAGAGTAGCATCCAAGTGCTTTGTCACAGCTGCAGCACACTTTACTGTTGATGCAGAGCTTGACTGTAGCCCTGCATCAACATTCTATAACTGGGCTGAGTTGTGTCCAAGTGCGTTGTCGCAGATGCGGCACACTCTACTGTTGATGCAGGGCTTTTTTCTAGCCCTGTATCAACATTCTAAAACTGGGCTGGCTTGTGTCCAAGGGTTTTGTCATGTTGCCGCATTATTTTCATTGGATGCAGGGCTTGACTCTAGCCCTGCATCAACATTCTAAAACTGGGATGAGTTGTGTCCTGGGGCTTTGTCACAGCTGCGGCACACTTTACTGTTGATGCAGTGCTTGACTCTAGCCCTGCATCAAGATTCTAAAACTGGGCTGAGTTGTGTCCTTGGGCTTTGTCACAGCTGTGGCTCACTTTATTGTTGATGCAGGGCTTGACTCTAGCCTGCATTAACATTCTAAAACTGGGCTGAGTTGTCTCCAAGGGCTTTCTCAGCAGCGGCACACTTTACTGTTGATACAGAGTTTGACTCTAGCCAAGCATCAACATTCTAAAACTGGGCTGAGTTGTCTCCAAGGGCTTTCTCGCAGATGTAGCTCACTTTACTGCTGATGCGGGTCTGACTCTAGCCCTGCATCAGCATTCTAAACTGGGCTGAGTTGTGTCCATGGGCTTTGTCGCACCTGTGCACACTTTACTGTTGATGCAGGGCTTCGGATTCTAGCCCTTCATCAACATTCTGAAACTTGATGAGTTATGCCCAAGGGCTTTTGTCGCTGCTGCTGCATATTTCTTACTGTTGATGCAGTGCTTGACTTAGCCTGCATCAATATTCTAAACTGGGCTGAGTTGTGTCCACAGGCTATGTCACAGCTGTTTATTTTACTGTTGATGCAGTTCTTGGACTCTAGCCCTGCATCAACATTCTAAACCAGTATTATTTATGTCTAAGGCCTGTTTAGCCATGCACACTTTATTGTTGATGCAGGCTTGACTCTCTAGCCCTTCTTCAACATTTCTCCCAAACTGTGCTGGAGTTGGGTTCCAAGGGCTTTCTCAGCTGTGGCACACTTTACTGTTCATGCAGGGCTTGACACTGGCCCTGCATCAACAACATTTTAAAACTGTGCTGATTTGTGCCCATATTGTCGTGCGTGACACTTCTTTCTGTTGATGCTGGGTTGACTCTAGCACTGCATCAACATTCTGAAACTGGAGTTGTGTCTAGGCTTTTTCGCTGAGGCATCCTTTACTGGGATGCAGGGCTTGATTCTAGTCCTGCATCAACATTCTAAAACTAGTCTGAGTTCTGTCCGAGGGCTTTGTCGCAGCTGTGGCACACTTTACTGCTGATTCAGGGCTTGACTCTAGCCATGCTTCCACATTCTAAAACTGGGTTGAGTTGTGTACAAGGGCTTTGTCGCTGCTGCGGCACACTCTTCTTTTGATGCATGGCTTGACTCTAGCTCAGCATCAACATTCTAAAACTGGGCTGAATTCTGTCCAAGGATTTGTCTCAGCTGCGGCTCACTTTACTGTTGATGCAGGGCTTGACTAAAGCCCTACATCCACATTCTAATAGTGGGCTGAATTGTGTCCCAGGACTTTGTCGGCTGCGGTAACACTTTACTGTTGATACAGGCTTGACTGATGCTCAGCATCAACATTCTGTAACTGGGCTGGAGTTGTGTCCAAGGGCTTTGGTTTTAGCCTAGTACACTTTACTGTTGATGCCGGGCTTGACTGTAGTTCAGCAACTACATTCTAAAAACCGGACTGAGTTGAGTCCAAGGGCTCTGTCGCAGCTGGCAAGACACTTTATCGTTGCTGCAGGGCTAGACTTTAGCCCTGCATCAACATTCAAACTGCTTGAATTGCATCCAAGGACTCTCTGCCGCAGCTATGGTATATTTACTGTTAATGCAGAGCTTGACTCTAGCCCTGCATCAACATTCTCTAATCCGGGCAGAGTTGCATCCATGGCTTTGTCACATGTGCAGCACACTTTACTGTTGATGCAGGGCTTGACTGTAGCCCTGCATCAACATTCTAAAACTATGATTAGTTGTGTCTAAGGGCTTGTCGCAGCCATGCACACTTTATTGCTGATGCAGGGGTTTGACTCTAGCCCTGCATCAACATTCTAAACCTGGGCTGAGTTGTTCCAAGGGCTTCGCAGCTACACACACTTTATTGTTGATGCAGGGCTTTGTTTCAGCTCCTGCATCAACATTCTAAACTGGGCTGAGTTGTCTCCAAGGCTTTCTGTTAGCTTTGCTCACTTACTGCTGATGCAGGGTCTTGACTCTAGCCCTGCATCAGCATTCTAAAACTGGGCTGAGTTGTGTATAATGGTTTCACGCAGCTTTGTGTACATTTTTACTTTTGATGCAGGGCTTGATTCTAGTTCTGCATCACACATCTCCCAAAACTGGGCTGAGTTGTGTTCAGGTGTCGGTCGCCGATTAGGCAAACTTTACTGCCTTCATGAGGGCTTGGATTCCCAGCCCTGCATCAACATTATAAAACTGGGCAGAGTTCTGTCCAAGGGCTTTGTCGCAGCTGTGGCACACTTTACTGCTGATTCAGGGCTTGATTCTAGCCCTGCATCCATATTCTAAAGCTGGGTTGAGTTGTGTACAAGGGCCTTGTCGCAGCTGCGGCACACTTTACTTTTGATGAAGGGCTTGAAACTAGCTCAGCATCAACATTCTAAAACTGGGCTGAATTCTGTCCAAGGTCTTTATCGCTTCTGCGGCACACTTTACTGTTGATGCAGGGCTTGATTGTAGATCATCATATACATTCTAAAACTGGACTGAGTTGTGTCCAAGGGCTCTGTCGCAGCGGCGGCACACTTTACTATTGATGCAGGGCTTGACTTTAGCCCTGCATCAACATTCGAAAACTGGGCTGAGTTGCATGTTTTGGCTCACAGCTGTGGCATACTTTACTGTTAATGCAGGTCTTGACTTAGCCATGTATCTACATTCTAAAACTGAGGAGTTGCATCCAAGGGCTTTGTGTTGCAGCTGTGTGGGACACTTTACTGTTGATGTAGGGTTTGACTTCAGCCCGCATCAACATTCTAAAACTGGGCTGAGTTGTGTCCATGGCTTGTCGCAGCTGCACACTTTATTGTTGATTGTCTTGACTGTAGCCCCGTACTGCCATCTGAAACTGGGCTGAGTTGTGTTCATGGGCCTTGTCGCAGCTGTATAAAGCACATTATTGTTGATGCAGGACTTGCCTCTAGCCCTGCATCAACATTCTCAAAACTTTAGTGAGTGTGTCCAGGGCTTCTCGCAGCTGCGTGTCAATTTTACATTTGATGTAGTGCTTGACTCTAGCCCTGCATCACCATTCTAAACTGGGCTGAGTCTGTCCAAGGGCTTGTCACAGCTGTGGCTCACTTTACTGCTGATTCAGAGCTTGACTTTAGCCCTGCATCAACATTCTAAAACTGGGCTGAGTGGTCTCCAAGGGCTTTCCCCAGCTGCGGTACACTTTTCTGTTAATGCAGGGCTTGACTCTAGAACTGCATCAACATTCTAAAACTAGGCTGAGTTGTGTCCAAGGGCTTTGTCGCAACTGCGTCACACTTTCTGTTGATGCAGGGCTTAACTCTAGCTCAGCATCAACATTCTAAAACTGAGCTGAGTTCTGCCCAAGGTCTTTGTCGCAGCTGCGCCAAACTTTACTGTTGATACAGGGCTTGACTCAAGCCCTGCATCCACATTCTAAAACTGGGCTGAGTTGTGTACAAGGGATTTGTCGCAGCTGCGGCACACTTAACTGTTGATACAGGGCTTGACTCTAGCTCAGCATCAACATTCTGTAACTGGGCTGAGTTGTGTCCATGGGTCTGTTTGCGCTGCGCAGGTCGTCACTTACTGTTGATGGAGGCTGACTGTAACACAGCATCTACATTCTAAAACTGGACTAGTTGTGTCCAAGTGCTCTGTCGCAGCTGATGCACACTTTTAATGTTGATGCAGGGTCAATTTCAGCCTCACATCGACATTCTAAAACTGGGCTGAGTTGCATCAAGGGCTTTGGTCGCAGCTGAGGTATTACTTACTGTTAATGCAGGGCTTGACCTCAGCCATGCATCAACATTCTAAAACTGGGCTGAGTTGTCTCTAAGGGCTTTCTCGCAGCTGCGGCTCACTTTACTGCTGATGCAGGGGCTTGACTCAACCCTGCATCAGCATTCTAAAATTGGGCTGAGTTTTGTCCAATGGCTTTATCGGATCTGCGGCACACTTTACTGTTGATGGAGGGCTTGACTCTAGCCCTGCATCAACATTCTAAAACTGGGCTGAGTTGTGTCTCAGGGCTTTGTCGCAGCTGAGTCAAACTTTGATCTTGATGCAAGGCTTGATTCTAGCCCTACATCAACATTCTAAAAACTGGGCTGAGTTCTGTCCAAGCGTTTGGTCGCAGCTGTGTCACACTTTACTGTTGATTCAGGGTTTGACTCAGCTCCTGCATCCATTCTAAAACGTGCTGAGTTGTGTCCAGGGCTTCGTTCAGCTGCGGCACTTTAATGTTGATCTGCAGCGCGGTGACTGTAACTCAGCATCTGCTATCTAAACTGGACTGAGTTGTTTCTAAGGGCTCAGCTTTCAGCTGCGGTATTGTTTCTTACTGTTGATGCAGGCTTGACTTAGCCATGCATCAACATTCTGAAAAATGGGCTGAGAGTCATCCAAGGGCTTTGTCTCAGCTGCGGCATATTTTACTGTTAATGCAGGGCTTGACTGTAGCCCTGCATCAACATTCTATAACTGGACTGAGTTGTGTCCAAGGGCTTTGTCGCAGCTGAGTCAAACTTTGATCTTGATGCAAGGCTTGATTCTAGCCAAGCATCAACATTCTAAAACTGGGCTGAGTTCTGTCCAAGTGCTTTGTCACACCTGTGGCACACTTTTTACTGCTGATTTAGGGCTTGACCCTAGCCCTGCATCAACATTCTAAAACTCAGCGAGAGCATCCAAGGGCTTTTGTCACAGCTGCAGCATTATTCTTTATTGTTGATGGTGGCTTTTGTAGCCCTGCATCAACATTCTATAACTCCAGCTGAGTTGTGTCCAAGTGCTTGTCGCAGCTGCGCACTTTATTGCTGATGGGGCTTTTTTCAGCCTGTATCAACATTCCCAAACCGCCACAGTCCATGGTTTGTCGCTGCTGCACTTTTTATTATTGATGCAGGGCTTGACTTCAGCCTGCATCAACATTCTGTAAAATCCGCTGAGCAGTCCTGGGCTTTGTCACAGCTATGCACATTTTACTGTTGATGCAGTGTTTCACCCTATTCTGCATCAAGATTCTAAATGGGCTGAGTTGTGTCCTTGGGCTTTGTAACAGTCTGCGCACACTTATTGTTGATGTGAGGCTTGACCCCAGCCTGCATTAACATTCTAAACTGGGCTGAGTTGTCTCCATGGCTTTCTCGCAGCAGCGCATTAATTTTACTGTTATACAGAGTTTGACTCTCTAGCCAAGCATCAATACCATTCTAAAACTGGGCTGAGTTGTTCCAAGGGCTTTCTCGCAGATGTAGCCTTACCATTGCTGCTGATGCAGGGCTTGACTTAGCCCTGCATCAGCATTCTAAAACTGGGCTGAGTTGTGTCCATGGGCTTTGTCGCAGCTTTGCACACTTTACTGTTGATGCAGGGCTTGATTCTAGCCCTGTATCAACATTCTAAAACTGGGCTGAGTTGTGTCCATGGGCTTTGTCGCTGCTGCTGCATTGATTTACTGTTGATGCGGCTTGACTCTGGCTCTGCATCAACATTCTAAAACTGGGCTGAGTTGTGCCCACAGGCTATGTCACAGCTTCTTTTTCTTTACTGTTGATGCAGTTCTTGACTCTAGCCCTGCATCAACATTCTAAAACTGTCAGATTTGTATCTAAGGGCTTTTTCAGAGCTGCGGCACACTTTTATGTGTTGATGCAGGGTTTGACTCTCAGCCCTTCTTTCAACATTCTAAAACTGTGCTGAGTTGTCTCCAAGGGCTTTCCTGCTGCGTGTAAACTTACTGTTCATGCAGGGTTTGGACTCTAGCCCTGCATCAACATTCCAAAACTGGGCTGATTTGTGTCCAAGGGCTTTGTCGCAGCTGTGACATGACTTTACTGTTGATGCTGGGCTTGACTCTCCAGCACTGCATCAACATTCTGAAACTGGGCTGAGTTGTGTCCTGAGGCTTTTCAGCTGCTGAGGCAAACTTTACTGCTAATGGCGAGGGGCTTGATTCTTCAGTCCTGCATCAACATTCTAAAACGCTGGGCTGAGTTCCGTCCAAGTGGCATTGTCGCAGCTGTGCACACTCTTACTGCTGATTCAGGGTTTGACCTTCAGCAATGCTTCCACGTTCTAAAACTGGGTTGAGTTGTGTACAAGGGCTTTGTCGCAGCTGCGGCACACTTTTCTTTTGATGCGTGGCTTGACTCCAGCTCAGCATCAACATTCTAAAACTGGGCTGAATTCTGTCCAAGGTCTTTGTCGCCGCTGCGGCTCACTTTACTGTTGATGCAGGGCTAGACTAAAGCCCTACATCCACATTCTAAAAGCGGGCTGAAATGTGTCCCAGGACTTTGTCGCAGCTGCAGCACACTTTACTGTTGATACAGGGCTTGACTGTTGCTCAGCATCAACATTCTGTAACTGGGCTGAGTTGTGTCCTAGGGCTTTGTCGCAGCTGCGGCACACTTTACTGTTGATGCAGGGCTTGACTGTAGTTCAGCATCTACATTCTAAAACCGGACTGAGTTGAGTCCAAGGGCTCTGTCGCAGCTGCGGCACACTTTTCTGTTGATGCAGGGGGAGACTTTAGTCCTGCATCACCATTCGAAAACTGGGCTGAATTGCATCCAAGGGCTTTGTCACAGCTGCGGCATACTTTACTGTTAATGCAGAGCTTGACTCTAGCCCTGCATCAACATTCTCTAACTGGGCAGAGTTGCATCCAAGGGCTTAGTCACAGCTGTGCACTCTTTACTGTTGATGCAGGGCTTGACTGTAGCCCTGCATCAACATTCTAAAACTGGGCTGAGTTGTGTCTAAGGGCTTTGTCGCAGCTGCAGCACACTTTATTGTTGATGCAGGGCTTGACTCTAGCCCTGCATCAACATTCTAAAACTGGGCTGAGTTGTCTCCAAGGGCTTTCTCGCAGCTGCGGCTCACTTTACTGCTGATGCAGGGTCTTGACTCTAGCCCTGCATCAGCATTCTAAAACTGGGCTGAGTTGTGTACAGGGGTTTTGTCGTAGCTGTGGCACACTTTACTTTTGATGCAGGGCTTGATTCTAGCTCAGCATCAACATTCTAAAACTTGGCTTAGTTCTGTCCAAGGTCTTTGTCGCAGCTGTGGCTCACTTTACTGTTGTTGCAGGGCTTGACCCAAGCCCTGCATCCACATTATAAAACTGGGCTGAGTTGTGTCCCAGGGTTTGTTCGCAGCTGTGGCACACTTTACTGTTGATACAGGGCTTGACCAAAACTCTGCATCTACTTTCTAAAACCATACTGAATTGAGTCCAAGGGCTCTGTCGCAGCTGCGTCAAACTTTACTGTAGATGCAGGGTTTGACTCAAGCCCTGCATCCACATTCTAAAACTGGGCTGAGTTGTGTCCTGGGCTTTGTCGCAGCTGCGGCACACTTTACTGTTGATACAGGGCTTGACTCTAGCTCAGCATCAACATTCTGTATCTGGGCTGAGTTGTGTCCAAGGGCTTTGTCGCAGCTGCGTATTTTACTGTTGATGCAGGGCTTCACTCAGGCCATGCATCAACATTTGAAAAATGGGCTGAGTCATCCAAGGGCTTTGTCGCAGCTGCGGCATTCTTTACTGTTAATGCAGGGCTTGACTGTAGCCCTGCATCAACATTCTATAACTGGACTGAGTTGTGTCCAAGGGCTTTGTCGCAGCTGAGTCAAACTTTGATCTTGATGCAAGGCTTGATTCTAGCCAAGCATCAACATTCTAAAACTGGGCTGAGTTCTGTCCAAGTGCTTTGTCACACCTGTGGCACACTTTACTGCTGATTTAGGGCTTGACTCTAGCCCTGCATCTACATTCTAAAACTCAGCAGAGTAGCATCCAAGGGCTTTGTCACAGCTGCAGCACTCTTTACTGTTGATGCAGGGCTTGACTGTAGCCCTGCATCAACAATCTATAACTCAGCTGAGTTGTGTACAAGTGCTTTGTCGCAGCTGCGGCACACTTTACTGTTGGTGCAGGGCTTTTTTCTAGCCCTGTATCAACATTCTAAAACTGGGCTGGGTTGTGTCCAAGGGTTTTATCGCTGCTGCTGCACACTTTACTATTGATGCAGGGCTTGACTCTAGCTCTGCATCAACATTCTAAAACTGGGCTGAGTTGTGTCCTGGGGCTTTGTCACAGCTGCGGCACACTTTACTGTTGATGCAGTGCTTGACTCTAACCCTGCATCAAGATTCTAAAACTGGGCTGAGTTGTGTCCTTGGGCTTTGTCACAGCTGCGGCACACTTTATTGTTGATGCAGGGCTTGACTCTAGCCTGCATTAACATTCTAAAACTGGGCTGAGTTGTCTCCAAGGGCTTTCTTGCAGCAGCGGCACACTTTACTGTTGATACAGAGTTTGACTCTAGCCAAGCATCAACATTCTAAAACTGGGCTGAGTTGTCTCCAAGGGCTTTCTCGCAGATGTAGCTCACTTTACTGCTGATGCAGGGCTTGACTCTAGCCCTGCATCAGCATTCTAAAACTGGGCTGAGTTGTGTCCAAGGGCTTTGTCGCACCTGTGCACACTTTACTGTTGATGCAGGGCTTGATTCTAGCCCTGTATCAACATTCTAAAACTGGGATGAGTTGCGTCCAAGGGCTTTGTCGCTGCTGCTGCACACTTTACTGTTGAAGCAGGGCTTGACTCTAGCTCTGCATCAACATTCTAAAACTGGGCTGAGTTGTGTCCACAGGCTATGTCACAGCTGCTTCACACTTTACTGTTGATGCAGTTCTTGACTCTAGCCCTGCATCAACATTCTAAAACTGGGCAGATTTGTATCTAAGGGCTTTTTCGCAGCTGCAGCACACTTTATTGTTGATGCAGGGCTTGACTCTAGCCCTTCTTCAACATTCTAAAACTGTGCTTAGTTGTCTCCAAGGGCTTTCTCCCAGCTGCGGCAAACTTTACTGTTCATGCAGGGCTTGACTCTAGCCCTGCATCAACATTCTAAAACTGGGCTGATTTAGTCCAAGGGTTTTGTCGCATATGCACATTGAGCCTTACCGTTGATGCTGGGCTTGACCTCAGCACTGCATCAACATTCTGGAAACTGGGCTGAGTTGTGTCTAAGGGCTTCGCTACTGAGGTAATTTACTGTTAATGCAGGGCTTGATTCAGTCCTGCATCAACATTCTAAAACTGGGCTGAGTTCTGTCCAAGGGCATTGTCGCAGCTGTGGCACACTTTACTGCTGATTCAGGGCTTGACTCTAGCAATGCTTCCACGTTCTAAAACTGGGTTGAGTTGTGTACAAGGGCTTTGTCGCAGCTGCGGCACACTTTTCTTTTGATGCGTGGCTTGACTCCAGCTCAGCATCAACATTCTAAAACTGGGCTGAATTCTGTCCAAGGTCTTTGTCGCAGCTGCGGCTCACTTTACTGTTGATGCAGGGCTTGACTAAAGCCCTACATCCACATTCTAAAAGCGGGCTGAAATGTGTCCCAGGACTTTGTTGCAGCTGCAGTACACTTTACTGTTGATACAGGGCTTGACTGTTGCTCAGCATCAACATTCTGTAACTGGGCTGAGTTGTGTCCTAGGGCTTTGTCGCAGCTGCGGCACACTTTACTGTTGATGCAGGGCTTGACTGCAGTTCAGCATCTACATTCTAAAACCGGACTGAGTTGAGTCCAAGGGCTCGGTCGCAGGTGCGGCACACTTTACTGTTGATGCAGGGGGAGACTTTAGTCCTGCATCACCATTCGAAAACTGGGCAGAGTTGCATCCAAGGGCTTAGTCACAGCTGCAGCACTCTTTACTGTTGATGCAGGGCTTGACTGTAGCCCTGCATCAACATTCTAAAACTGGGCTGAGTTGTGTCTAAGGGCTTTGTCGCATCTGCGGCACACTTTATTGTTGATGCAGGGCTTGACTCTAGCCCTGCATCAACATTCTAAAACTAGGCTGAGTTGTCTCCAAGGGCTTTCTCGCAGCTGCGTGCTCACTTTACTGCTGATGCAGGTCTTGACTCTAGCCCTGCATCAGCATTCTAAAACTGGGCTGAGTTGTGTACAGGGGTTTTGTCGTAGCTGTGGCACACTTTACTTTTGATGCAGTGCTTGATTCTAGCTCAGCATCAACATTCTAAAACTGGGCTGAGTTCTGTCCAAGGTCTTTGTCGCAGCTGTGGCTTACTTTACTGTTGATGCAGGGCTTGACCCAAGCCCTGCATCCACATTATAAAACTGGGCTGAGTTGTGTCCCAGGGCTTGGTCGCAGCTGTGGCACACTTTACTGTTGATACAGGGCTTGACCAAAACTCTGCATCTACATTCTAAAACCGGACTGAATTGAGTCCAAGGGCTCTGTCGCAGCTGTGGCAAACTTTACTGTAGATGCAGGGTTTGACTTAAGCCCTGCATCCACATTCTAAAACTGGGCTGAGTTGTGTCCTGGCCTTTGTCGCAGCTGCGGCACACTTTACTGTTGATACAGGGCTTGACTCTAGCTCAGCATCAACATTCTGTATCTGGGCTGAGTTGTGTCCAAGGGCTTTGTCGCAGCTGTGGCACACTTTACTGTTGATGCAGGGCTTGACTGTAACTCAGCATCTACATTCTAAAACTGGACTGAGTTATGTCCAAGGGCTCTGTTGCAGCTGTGGCACACTTTACTGTTGATGCAGGGCTTGACTTTAGCCATATATCAACATTCTAAAACTTGGCTAAGTTGTGTCCAGGGGCATTGTCACAGCTGCAGCACACTTTACTGTTGATGCAGTGCTTGACTATAGCCCTTTATCAACATTCTAAAACTGGGCTGAGTTGTGTCTAATGGCTTTGTCGCATCTGCGGCATACTTTATTGATGATGCAGGGCTTGATATGAGCCTGCATCAACATTCTAAAACTGGGCTGAGTTGTCTCCAAGGGTTTTCTTGCAGCAGCGGCTCACTTTACTGTTGATGCTGAGCTTGACTCTAGCCCTACATCAACATTCTAAAACTGGGCTGAGTTCTCTCCAAGGGCTTTCTCGCAGATGCGGCTCACTTTACAGCTGCTACGGGGGCTTCACTCCAGCCCTGCATCAGCATTCTAAAACTGGGCTGAGTTTTGTCCAAGGGCTTTGTCGCAGCTGTGGCACACCTTACTGTTGATGCAGGGCTTGATTCTAGCCCTGTATCAACATTCTGAAACTGGGCTGAGTTGCGTACAAGGGCTTTGTCGCTGCTGCTGCACACTTTATTGTTGATGCAGGGCTTGACTCTAGCTCTGCATCAACATTCTAAAACTGGGATGAGATGCATCCAAAGGCTTTGTCACAGCTGCGGCATACTTTACTGTTAACGCAGGGATTGACTCTAGCCCTGCATCAACATTCTATAACTGGGCAGAGTTGCATCCAAGGGCTTTGTCACAGCTGCAGCACACTTTACTGTTGATGCAGGGCTTGACTGTAGCCCTGCATCAACATTCTAAAACTGGGCTGAGTTGTGTCCAAGGGCTTTGTCACAGCTGCGGCACACTTTACTGATGAAGCAGGGCTTGATTCTAGTTCTGTATCAACACTCTAAAACTAGGCTAGGTTGCGTCCAAGGTCTTTGTCGCTGCTGCTGCACACTTTACTGTTGATGCAGGGCTTGACTCTAGCTCTGCATCAACATTCTAAAACTGGGCTGACTTGTGTCCAGGGGCTTTGTCACAGCTGCGGCACACTTTACTGTTGATGCAGTGCTTGACTCTTGCCCTGCATCAACATTCTAAAACTGGGCTGAGTTGTGTCTAATGGCTTTGTCACAGCTGCGGCACACTTTATTGTTGATGCAGAGCTTGACTCTATCCTGCATCAACATTCTAAAACTGGGCTGAGTTGTCTCCAATGGCTTTCTCGCAGATGCGGCTCACATTACTGCTGATGCAGCGGCTTGACTCTAGCCCAGAATCAACATTCTAAAACCAGGCTGAGTTGTCTCCAAGGTCTTTCTCTCAGCTGCGGCACACTTTACTGTTGATGCAGGGCTTGACTCTAGCCCTGCATTAACATTCTAATACTGTGCTGAGTTGCATCCAATGGCTTTCTCACAGCTGCGGCACACTTTACTTTTGATGCAGGGCTTGACTGTAGCTCAGCATCTAAATTCTAAAACTGGACTGTGTTCTGTCCAAGGGCTCTGTCTCAGCTGTGGCACACTTTACTGTCGATGCAGGGCTTGACTCTAGCCCTGCATTAACATTCTAAAACTGGGCTGAGTTGTGTCCTTGGGCTTTGTCACAACTGCGGCACTCATTCTTGTTGATGCAGGGCTTGACTCTAGCCTGCATCAACTTTCTAAAACTGTGCTGAGTTGTCTCCAAGGGCTTTCTCACAGCAGCGGCACACTTTACTGTTGATACAGAGCTTGACTCTAGCCAAGCATCAACATTCTAAAACTGGGCTGAGTTGTCTCCAAGGGCTTTCTCGCAGATGTAGCTCACTTTACTGCTGAAGCAGGGGCTTGACTCTAGCCCAGCATCAGCATTCTAAAACAGGGCTAAGTTGTGTCCAAGGGCTTTGTCGCACCTGTGGCACACTTTACTGTTGATGCAGGGCCTGATTCTAGCCCTGTATCCACATTCTAATACTGGGCTGAGTTGCGTCCAAGGGCTTTGTTGCTGCTGCTGCACTCTTTACTGTTGATGCAGGGCTTGACTCTAGCTCTGCATCAACATTCTAAAACTGGGCTGAGTTGTGTCCACAGGCTATGTCACAGCTGCTTCACACTTTACTGTTGATGCAGTTCTTGACTCTAGCCCTGCATCAACATTCTAAAACTAGGCAGATTTGTGTCTAAGGGCTTTGTCGCAGCTGCGGCACACTTTATTGTTGATGCAGGGCTTGACTGTAGCCCTTCTTCAACATTCTAAAACTGTGCTGAGTTGTCTCCAAGGGCTTTCTCCCAGCTGCAGCACACTTTAATTTTCATGCAGGGCTTGACTCTAGCCCTGCATCAACATTCTAAAACTGGGCTGATTTGTGTCCAAGGGCTTTGTCGCAGCTGCGACACACTTTACTGTTGATGCTGGGCTTGACTCTAGCACTGCATCAACATTCTGAAACTGGGCTGAGTTGTTTCTAAGGGCTTTTTCGCTGCTGAGGCAAACTTTACTGTTGATGCAGGGCTTGATTCTAGTCCTGCATCAACATTCTAAAACTGGGCTGAGTTCTGTCCGAGTGCTTTGTCGCAGCTGTGGCACACTTTACTGCTGATTCAGGGCTTGACTCTAGCCATGCTTCCACAATCTAAAACTGGGTTGAGCTGTGTACAAGGGCTTTGTCGCAGCTGTGGCACTTTTCTTTTGATGCATGGCTTGACTCTAGCTCAGCATCAACATTCTAAAACTGGGCTGAATTCTGTCCAAGGACTAGTCACAGCTGCGGCTCACTTTACTGTTGATGCAGGGCTTGACTAAAGCCCTACATCCACATTCTAAAAGTGGGCTGAATTGCGTCCCAGGACTTTGTCGCAGCTGCGGCACACTTTACTGTTGATACAGGGCTTGACTGTTGCTCAGCATCAACATTCTGTAACTGGGCTGAGTTGTGTCCAAGGGCTTTGTCGCAGCTTCGGCACACTTTATTGTTGATGCCGGGCTTGACTGTAGTTCAGCATCTACATTCTAAAACCGGATTGAGTTTAGTCCAAGGGCTCTGTCGCAGCTGCAGCATACTTTACTGTTGATGCAGGGTGAGACTTTAGCCCTGCATCAACATTTGAAAACTGGGCTGAATTGCATCCAAGGGCTTTGTTGCAGCTGCGGCATACTTTACTGTTAATGCTGAGCTTGACTCTAGCCCTGCATCAACATTTTTTAACTGGGCAGAGTTGCATCCAAGGGCTTTGTCACAGCTGCAGCACACTTTACTGTTGATGCAGGGCTTGACTGTAGCCCTGCATCAACATTCAAAAACTGGGCTGAGTTGTGTCTAAAGTCTTTGTCGCAGCTGCAGCACACTTTATTGTTGATGCAGGGCTTGACTCTAGCCCTGCATCAACATTCTAAAACTGGGCTGAGTTGTCTCCAAGGGCTTTCTCACAGCTGTGGCACACTTTACTGTTGATGCAGGGCTTGACTCTAGCCCTGCATCAACATTCTAAAACTGGGCTGAGTTGTCTCCAAGGGCTTTCTCGCAGCTGCGGCTCACTTTACTGCTGATGCAGGGTCTTGACTCTAGCCCTGCATCAGCATTCTAAAACTGGGCTGAGTTGTGTTGAAGGGTTTTGTCGCAGCTGCGGCACACTTTACTTTTGATGCAGGGCTTGATTCTAGCTCAGCATCAACATTCTAAAACTGGGCTGAGTTCTGTCCAAGGTCTTTGTCGCAGCTGCGGCTCACTTTACTGTTGATGCAGGGCTTGACCCAAGCCCTGCATCCACATTCTAAAACTGGGCTGAGTTGTGTCCCAGGGCTTGGTCACAGCTGTGGCACACTTTACTGTTGATACAGGGCTTGACCGAAACTCAGCATCTACATTCTAAAACCAGACTGAGTTGACTCCAAGGGATCTATCGCAGCTGCGGCAAACTTTATTGTAGATGCAGGTTTTGACTCAAGCCCTGCATCCACATTCTAAAACTGGGCTGAGTTGTGTCCCAGGGCTTTGTCGCAGCTGTGGCACACTTTACTGTTGATACAGGGCTTGACTCTAGCTCAGCATCAACATTCTGTATCTGGGCTGAGTTGTGTCCAAGGGCTTTGTCGCAGCTGCGGCACACTTTACTGTTGATGCAGGGTTTGACTGTAACTCAGCATCTACATTCTAAAACTGGACTGAGTTATGTCCAAGGTCTCTGTCACAGCTGTGGCACACTTTACTGTTGATGCAGGGCGAGACTTTGGCCATGTATCAACATTCTAATACTGGGCTGGGTTGCATCCAAGGGTTTTGTCGCATATGCGGCACACTTTATTTATGATGCAGGGCTTGATTCGACCCTGCATCAACATTCTAAAACTGGGCTGAGTTGTCTCCAAGGGTTTTCTCACACCAGCGGCTCACTTTACTGTTGATGCAGAGCTTGACTCTAGCCCTACATCAACATTCTAAAACTGGGCTGAGTTGTCTCCAAGGGCTTTCTCGCAGATGCTGCTCACTTTACTGCTGATGCAGGGGCTTCACTCTAGCACTGCATCAGCATTCTAAAACTAGGCTGAGTTGTGTCCAAGGGCTTTGTCACAGCTGCAGCACACCTTACTGTTGATGCAGTGCTTGATTCTAGCCCTGTATCAACATTCTGAAACTGGGCTGAGTTGCGTCAAGGGCTTTGTCGCTGCTGCTGCACACTTTACTGTTGACGCAGGGCTTGACTCTAGCTCTGCATCAACATTCTAAAACTGGGCTGAGTTGCATCCAAGGGCTTTGTCACAGCTGCGGCATACTTTACTGTTAACACAGGTATTGACTCTAGCCCTGCATCAACATTCTATAACTGGGCAGAGTTGCATCCAAGGACTTTGTCACAGCTGCAGCACACTTTACTGTTGATGCAGGGCATGATTCTAGCTCTGTATCAACACTCTAAAACTGGGCTGGGTTGCGTCCAAGGTCTTTGTCGCTGCTGCTGCACACTTTACTGTTGATGCAGGGCTTGACTCTAGCTCTGCATCAACATTCTAAAACTGGGCTGAGTTGTGGCCAGGGGCTTTGTCACATCTGCGGCACACTTTACTGTTGATGCAGGGCTTGACTCGAGCTCTGCATCAACATCCTAAAACTGGGCTGAGTTGTGTCTAATGCTTTGTCGCAGCTGCGGCACACTTTATTGTTGATGCAGAGCTTGACTCTATCCTGCATCAACATTCTAAAACTGGGCTGAGTTGTCTCCAATGGCTTTCTCGCAGATGCGGCTCACATTACTGTTGATGCAGGGGCTTGACTCTAGCCCAGAATCAGCATTCTAAAACAATGCTGATTTGTCTCCAAGGTCTTTCTCTCAGCTGCGGAACACTTTACTGTTGATGCAGGGCTTGACTCTAGCCCTCCATCAACATTCTAATACTGGGCTGCGTTGCATCCAAGGGCTTTCTGGCAGTTGCGGCACACTTTACTGTTGATGCAGGGGATTGACTCTAGCCCTTCATCAGCATTCTAAAACTCATCTGAGTTGTCTCCAAGGGCTTTCTCCCAGCTGCAGCACACTTTACTTTTGATGCAGGGCTTGACTGTAGCTCAGGATCTACATTCTAAAACTGGACTGAGTTCTGTCCAAGGGCTCTGTCGCAGCTGTGGCACACTTTACTGTCGATGCAGGGCTTGACTCTAGCTCTGCATCAACATTCTAAAACTGGGCTGAGTTCTGTCCAAGGTCTTTGATGCAGCTGCGGCACACTTTACTGTTGATGCAGGGCTTGACTCAAACCCTGCATTCACATTCTAAAACTGGGATGAGTTGTGTCCCAGGGCATTGTCGCAGCTGTGGCACACTTTACTATTGATTCAGGGCTTGACCCTAGCTCAGCATCAACATTCTGTAACTGAGCTGAGTTGTGTCCATGGGCTTTGTCACAGCTGTGGTACACTTTACTGTTGATGCTGGGCTTGACTGTAGCTCAGCATCTACATTCTAAAACTGGACTGAGTTGTGTCCAAGGGCTCTGTCGCAGCTGCGGCACACTTTACTGTTGATGCAGGGCTTGACTTTATCTCTACATCAACATTCGAAAACTGGGATTAGTTGCGACCAAGGACTGTGTCGCAGCGGAGGCATACTTTACTGTTGATGCAGGGCTTGACACTAGTCCTGAATCAACATTCTAAAAATGGGCTGAGTTGCTTCCAAGGGCTTTGTCACTGCTGCAGCACACTTTACTGTTGTTGAAGGGCTTGACTGTAGCCCTGCATCAACATTCTAAAACTGGGCTGAGTTGCATCCAAGGGCTTTGTTGCAGCTGAGGCACACTTTACTGCTGATTCAGGGCTTGACTCTAGCCCTGCATCCATATTCTAAAGCTGGGTTGAGTTGTGTACAAGGGCCTTGTCGCTGCTGCGGCACACTTTACTTTTGATGAAGGGCTTGACACTAGCTCAGCATCAACATTCTAAAACTGGGCTGAATTCTGTCCAAGGTCTTTATCGCTGCTGCGGCTCACTTTACTGTTGATGCAGGGCTTGACTCAAGCCCTGCATCCACATTCTAAAACTGGGCTGAGTTGTGTCCCAGGGCTATGTCGCAGCTGCGGCACACTTTACTGATGATACAGGGCTTGACTCTAGCTCAACATCAATATTCTGTGACTGGGCTGAGTTGTGTCCAAGGGATTTGTCGCAGCTGCGTCACACTTTACTGTTGATGCAGGGCTTGATTGGAGATCAGCATATACATTCTAAAACTGGACTGAGTTGTGTCCAAGGGCTCTGTCGCAGCGGCAGCACACTTTACTATTGATGCAGGGCTTGACTTTAGCCCTGCATCAACATTCGAAAACTGGGCTGAGTTGCATACAAGGGCTTTGTCACAGCTGCGGCATACTTTACTGTTAATGCAGGGCTTGACTATAGCCGTGCATCTACATTCTAAAACTGGGCAGAGTTGCATCCAAGGGCTTTGTCACAGCTGCAGCACACTTTACTGTTGATGCAGGGTTTGACTGCAGCCCTGCATCAACATTCTAAAACTGGGCTGAGTTGTGTCCAGGGCTTTGTCACAGCTGCGGCACACTTTACTGTTGATGCAGGGCTTGATTCTAGCCCTGTATCAACATTCTAAAACTGGGCTGAGTTCTGTCCAAGGGCTTTGTCGCAGCTGTGGCTCACTTTACTGCTGATTAAGGTCTTGACTGTAGCCCTGCATCAACATTCTGAAACTGGGCTGAGTTGTGTCCAAGGGCCTTGTCACAGCTGCGGCACACTTTATTGTTGATGCAGGACTTGCCTCTAGCCCTGCATCAGCATTCTAAAACTGGGCTGAGTTGTGTCCAGGGGCTTTCTTGCAGCTGCGGCACTCTTTACTTTTGATGCAGTGCTTGACTCTAGCCATGCATCAACATTCTAAAACTGGGCTGCGTTCTGTCCAAGGGCTTTGTCACAGCTGTGGCTCACTTTACTGCTGATTCAGAGCTTGACTTTAGCCCTGCATCCACATTCTAAAACTGGGTTGAGTTGTGTACAAGGGCTTTGTCGCAGCTGCGGCACACTTTACTTTTGATGCAGGGCTTGACTCTAGCTCAGCATCAACATTCTAAAACTAGGCTGAGTTCTGTCCAAGGGCTTTGTCGCAGCTGCAGCACACTTTACTGTTGATGCAGGGCTTGACTAAAGCCCTGCATCCACATTCTAAAACTGGGCTGAGTTGTGTCCCAGGACTTTGTCTCAGCTGCTGCACACTTTACTGTTGATACAGGGCTTGACTGAAGCTCAGCATCAACATTCTGTAACTGTGCTGAGTTGAGACCAAGGGCTTTGTCGCAGCTGCGGCATACTTTACTGTTGATGCAGGGCTTGACTATAGCTCAGCATCTACATTCTAAAACTGGACAGAGTTGTGTCCAAGGGCTTTGTCGCTGATGCCACACACTTTAATGTTGATGCAGGGCTTGACTCTAGCCCTGCATCAACATTCTAAAACTGTGCTGAGTTGTCTTCAAGGGCTTTCTCGCAGCTGCGGCTCACTTTACTGCTGATGCAAGGGCTTGACTCTAGCCCTGCATCAGCATTCTAAAACTGGGCTGAGTTCTGTCCAAGGGCTTTGTCACATCTGCGGCACACTTTTCTGTTGATGCAGGGCTTGACTCTAGCCCTGCATCAACATTCTAAAACTGGTCTGAGTTGTGTCTAAGGGCTTTTTCACTGCTGAGGCAAACTTTTCTGTTGATGCAGGGCTTGATTCTAGCCATGCATCAACATTCTAAAACTGGGCTGAGTTCTGTCCAAGGGCTTTGTCGCAGCTGTGGCACACTTTACTGCTGATTCAGGGCTTGACTCTAGCCCTGCATCCACATTCTAAAACTGGGTTGAGTTGTGTACAAGGGCTTTGTCGCAGCTGTGGCACACTTTACTGTTGATGCAGGGCTTGACTTTAGCCCTGCATCAACATTCTAAAACTTGGCAGAGTTGCATCAAAGGGCTTTGTCACAGCTGCAGCACACTTTACTGTTGATGCAGGGCTTGACTGTAGCCCTACATCAACATTCTGAAACTGGGCTGAGTTGTGTCCAAGGGCTTTGTCGCTGCTGCGGCACACTTTACTGTTGATGCAGGGCTTGATTCTAGCCCTGTATCAACATTCTAAAACTGGGCTGAGTTGCGTCCAAGGGCTTTGTCGCTGCTGCTGCACACTTTAATGTTGATGCAGGGCTTGACTCTAGCTCTGCATCAACATTCTAAAACTGGGCTGAGTTGTGTCCAGCAGCTTTGTCACAGCTGCGGCACACTTTACTGTTGATGCAGTGCTTGACTCTAGCGCTACATCAACATTCTAAAACTGGGCTGAGTTGTCTCCAAGGACTTTATCGCAGCTGCGGCACACTTTACTGTTGATGCAGGGCTTGACTCTAGCCCTGCATCAGCATTCTAAAACTGTGCTGAGTTCTGTCCAAGGGCTTTGTCGCATCTGCGGCACACTTTACTGTTGATGCAGGGCTTGACTCTAGCAACGTGCTTTTGTATATTCCACCTACATGATCCCCCCTCCATCTTCATAGTGTGATCCCTAGTTTTAGAGGCCTTCCTCCTCTGTAATCATTAAGCAACCCCTCTGTACCTTATTAAACTCCTGTAAATATTTATACGTCTCAGTCATGTCCCCTGCCTCTCTTTTCCTCCTGGAAGTACATATTAAGATCTCTCAGTCTGTCCTCATATGTCTTCCCTTGCAGCCCATGAATCTTTTTGATGGCCCTCCTTTAGATAGCCGCCATCCTACCAACATCCTTTTTCAGAAGTGGAGTCCAGAACTGCATGCAGTACTTGAGGTAAGGCCAGACCAACGTCTTACACAAGTGAACAATGACCTCCTTCTGTCTGCTAGCTATACTTTGCCCTATGCATCCCAACAATTGGTTGGCCTTTCCTACCACCTTTTGGCATTTACATGTTGCCTTGACGTCAGCTGTAATGAAGACCCCAATGTCTCTTTCTTGTTCTGTGACTGCTATTTCTTCCCCTCCCCCCTGTGCATATTTTGCCCTGGGATTTCTATGTGAATTGTGACTGATAACACTAGAACATTATTTTACCTTATTAAAATGGCAAACAAGTTGGGTAAATCAGTGGAGCTATTCACACTGGAAGCCGAAAAAGCATCTGATTGAACACTATGGCTACATATCTTTAATTCATTAAAATGTTCTGGTTTTCACCTCTGTTATCTCATTTATTGATTGACCCCTTAGAGGAGATGAGTACATGGAAAAGATGTTAAAGGAACTACAACTGGTGGTAAGGATTATCATATTTCGCTTTATGCAGATTACTTTCTTTTTACTTTGTTAAATCTAGACAGATCACTGGAAAAGATTCTAGTGGACATTAAAGAATTTAATGAAATTTCTGGTTACAAGCTCAACAAGGATACATTATTTTTCCTGCCTTTAAATAATCAGTGCCATAAGGCAGGAATTACTGAGATGGGTATCTCTTGGGAAAAAGAATGTCTCAAATATTTAAGGGTGAGAATTTGCAAGACTGTATCAAAAATAATCGGTAAAAATCTTACTATTCTAAAATCCAAAATACAAGATCATTTAAGGAAATGGTATTTCCTTCCTCTGGGATTATGGAGCAGGACTTATATTATTAAATTGAAAGTTTTATCTAGGGCAATTTATTTTGTTATGCTGCTTCCATTTCCAATAGCCTAGAAATAGTTCATGAATATTTTATCATTAATATCAAATTTCATTTGGGCAAACACAAATGCTGTATGGCATGTAGGAAATATACAGGATTGAAATCTATAGGGTGGGTTCAAACTCTTAGTTTTATATTGTTATTATTTAGCTTGCAGAGTCTCACAATTCACTAAATGGTTTAGGGAAAACAAAAGGAGGATGGGGGAACCCTGACTGGTGGGAAATAGAGTTACGTTTAATGGAAGAGCATTATGTAGAACGTTGGGCCCTTTTATTCTCTAAGCCTTGGACTCCTATCAGAAGTAAGATTCTCTCTAACAATATGAGGATAACCCTGCAGTGAGCATCATTACTTAAGGGACTCTGGGATAATCTCATCTCCGCTGTGGGGCAATCCTAATATTACATATAATTAAGAGGAGGTTCACAAGAGGGAATGGGAGGAGAAAATATTCTAGAAATTAGAGACATACTAGCAGATGAATCATAATAGTAGAACTTGGGGCCCTTTTATTACATAACAGTAAGGGAATCATTTGCTGCTTATAATAAGTTGAAACAGGACAAAAACTTTTCAAATGATGAAGCAGATTTGTTAAATATACTTAAAAACAAACATTTTATTGCTTTTTAATTTTAACTTTCTCGCATCTAATGCTAATGCAAATAGCCTTTTAGTGATTGTGAAGCCATCCTCTAACATTTATAATTTTTTTAGTTTAGGAAATAAATAACTGAGGGATTCTGCATTAGAAAACATAAGGTGGTGGTCTTCAATTCTTTACAAATATACAGAAGTCTGGAACTGGAATACAATTTGGTTGAGCTTTGTTCAGATGTTTAAGACAGTTAACCTAAAATTGGTTCTAGTCAAGTCCTTACACAATTTATACTATACATCAATACACCTACAGAAAATGGGGTTAAGGAATACTTCATGCTGTAATAGATGTGGAGAAACCAATGCACACTTGATTCACATTTTTTGGAATTGTAAATTAATTCAACCATTGTGGGTCAGCACTAGAAATGTTTTTGCTAATATTGATTAGATAAGAAAACACATACAATAAATATTGAAACTTTTATAATAAGACACTCAGACCCAGACATGAGTTGCACAAAGTAATAAAAACATATATTGATTCTACTAGGAACAACGGGATATTTTGAAAATGTGTTTAGATGATAGCACACCCAGTTTTAAAGAATGGAGGTTGGAATAATTAAGCAATAAACCACGAGAGGGTGTGGATTATCAAGAGATTTACCACAGCTGGTGTGGTTTGCACCAAGTGGGTAAATCCTCGCCATCCATGGTAAATCCCCCCCTAACCCACACCCTAGTGTGGGATATCGTGATTATACCATGGCTTTCTCCTGCTTTTTTTTAAATAGAGAAAAAAAAATGCCCCCCCCCCCCATTTTAAATAGTTTTCTTAATTTTATTGCTGTGCAATACACAATAGTTCTGGGCTGCATTTCCGGGGTTTGCACTGGGGCAATGGGTACTTCCTAGTATGAGTTTCTGGGTGTAATGCTGTAAATGCAATTTCTTTTGAACTTTCATTTTTTTTAATTGTGATTTATCGACTACATGGTATGCGCGGAGTTGAATTTGGGTGCTGCAATGGTTCAAAAGACAAGGCTGGGGAATGACATACTTGTGCTGTCATTGCTGGGGGTCTGAGTAGTGGCCACCAGAGCTACAGGAGTGAGAGGTAACTCTGCTTTGGTTGCTCACACTGTTTGCTGCTCATTTTAGTTGAGCGAATGAAATGTTTCATCGTGTTTGGACAAGTGTATTTATTGAAAGCTGGATTTGTTTCTTTTTTTGTGGTGAAAATCAAAGTGTGGTAGAAGTTCATAGTGGGACGCTGAAAATGGAGGCTGTTTCAGGGTGAGGAGTGCCTCGGATTGATTTAAACTTTAGGGAGCTCCAAACTGGCAGGCTGGCACCTCTTGCAGTGGTTATCGTAGGATTTACACCATCGCTGAGAAGCAAGCCAGCAAATCAGAAGCTGTGATTTTAGTGTTCATTCTGTGGCCATGCTATAATTAGAAATACTCAGATTGGAAAAATTAGCACTCTGTATGGCAGATCAAGCTCACTTGTTTTTAGGCAAATGGGAGACTGTTTATAATCTATTCAGGACTGGTATGTGAACTGGGTGGAATGTGCCACTTTACAAGTTTATTTTATACACTCAATGTTCCTATCAGTCTAAAATGGCATGCTAAAGAAAATTCAGGTTGAGGAGCTAAGTGCTGTTCTTATCCTGTTTTCTAACAAACACTACGCTGGTTACTTATTAATGCTACGAAGAGTATTGTATAGTCACTTATGATTTTTTTTTCTTAGTTTAGTCTCTCTAATTTATTTCTACTATCTCCTTACGTACAGATACTTATGTTGGGTTATGGACAAGAGCATAATATGATACCCAGGAAGGTAATCAGGGTGGTGAGATTGGCCAAGGTGAGGACGGATCAGGAATGATGATAAGGTTTTTTTTAGGTACATCAGGCAAAGAAGGAAAGTGAGGGGGCCGATTGGTAAGCTGAGGTTGGAGAGTGGGTGGGCTGAGGAAGCTGGGGAGCAGGCAGAGGTACTTAACAATTACTTTGCCTCAGTCTTCACTGGGGAGGATGGTGGGGCAGCACCATACGGGGGGAGGGATTAGATTTGCAGAACGGGGGAAGACACAGATGTTGACATTTCTGTGGGTAGGGTGAAGGAAGCTCTCAGTTCCTTAAAAGCTGAGAAGGCACTGGGCCCAGATGGTCTTCATCCCAAGGTGCTAAAGGAAAAGGTGGATGCCCTGGTTGCACCTCTGGCAGACCTTTTTAACTCCTACCTCAGGATTGGAGAATTGCTCTTATCATTCCTAACCACAAATTGGGCTCATGTGAGGAGCCAGGGAACTAAAGGCCTGTCAGCCTGATGTCAGTGATAGGCAAAATGATGGAACCACTCTTAAATGAAAGACTGGAGGGGGTGGTTCTGGAGGAACAGGGCCATCTGGATGACCATCAACATGGCTTTGTTCAGGGCAGATTGTGTCAAACTAGCCTGGAAGAGTTCTACGATTGGGTGACAAAGGCGTGGGACCAAGGCAAGCCAGTGGATGTCCTATTTTTAGATTTCAGCAAGGCGTTTGACTCAGTGCCACATATTGGGCTGCTAGAAAAGCTGGGAGAATGGGGTGGGGGAATAGATGGTCAGGTGGATAGGGAACTGGCTTGCCGGATGGTGTCAGAAGGTGATGGCCGGGGGGGAATGGTTTCGTCTCGTAGAAGGGTCATTAGCGGGGTCCCACAGGGATTGGTGCTGGGTCCACTCCTGTTGAACGCTTACAACTCGGACATCAGAAAAGGCATCAGGTGCAAGATAAACCTCTTTGCCGGTGACTCAAAGCTGGGAGCAGTGGTGGATGGGAAGAAGGCTAAAGAAGTACTACAGAGGGACCTGGAAACTCTGGAGAGGTTGTCATGTACCTGGAAATTGAGGTTTAATACTAAGAAATGCAGAATTCTACACCTGGATATTAGGAACACAGCTCATGAGCATCTCTTGGGAGGTGAGACATTGCAGGTATCGGGTGGGGAGAAGGACCTTGGGGTGGTAGTGGATGCCAAAATGTATTTATTTATTTATTTACGAGTTTAACCAGGAAGGCACACTGAGCAGTGTTGCTCAATTCCAGATGTGATCTGGGGGACAAGACCCAAGACAATAGCACAAATCACAAGGTACAGTAGTTAAACAACACAATGAATGGCCATCCGCCATACAGACAATTGTCAGATAGATACAGGAACATTTTAGAAGACACATATGAGCGCACAAAAATACAATTACGTAGTTAGGCACTAGCTAAAGCAAGAGCAGCTGGAGGAGAAGTGGGTGCTGAATAGGCGACTGAGGTGGCTGGGGTTGCGTGAGTGTCTTATATCAGCTGGCAGGGTGTTCCATAGCTGGGGGATATGGAATTTGAAAGCAGCCTGTCCTTTGGTTGTGCATATGAAGGTGACGTGGAGGAGACTGGGGTCAGTGCTTTTGAGGGAGTAAGCAGAAGGAGGTTCTGGGGAGAGGGTAGAGGCCAGGTAGAGGGGAAGGGAATGGGACCAAAATTTGGCTGCGGACCTAGCACAGTGGGTTAATCTGCGGTCTTGGAAGGACGGCAGGGCTAGGGAGCTATATAAGGTGCAGTGGTGGGTTGTTTGTGGGCAGTCGAGGATAAACCAACATAAAGAGTGGAAAAGGGTGTCAAGGCTGGCCAAGGTGGAGGAGGGAGTGATAGCACAGCTCTGAACAGTGCAGAAGGGCTGCAGCCAAAGCAAACAAAATGCTAGGGTGCATTGCCAGGAGGAAAACCTCAAGAAGGCAGGAGGTACTTCTCCCTCTGTATAATTGCCTGATTAAACCACACCTTGAGTACTGCATACAGTTTTGGCATCCATACTTAAAAAAAGACATTGCAGTCCTGGAGAGGGTCCAGAGGAGGGTGACCAGGATGATGCATGGTCTGAGGCATAGGTCCTATGAAGAGAGACTTGAAGAGCTCATCTGTACTCCCTGAAGGAGAGGGGGGACAGAGGGGACATGATCTAGGTCTTTAAATACCTTAAGGGGTAAATAGAGCAAGCCTAGATAAGGTGTTCCAGCTGAGGGAGGTAGGGGCCACTAGGGGGCACCCCCTAAAGCTGATTAGCGGGAGACTCAGGGAAGAGACAAGAAGATGTTACTTCCCCATGAGGGTGGTGGAACCATGGAATGCACTGCCTGTGGAACTGGTGGCTGTTAGTACCATTGAGGGGTTCAAGTGGGCTGGGATAGGTATGGAGAAGGTGAACTAGAGTAATGTCGAAACTGTATGAGTTTTTCAGACATGGGTTGGGGCTGGGGGCTCCATGGGGGTGTTGTGGAAGGCAGCTATGGTACCACAAATGGGTGCTGATCCTCTAGTAGACTTGATAGACCACAAAGGCCTACTCTGCTGGCATCTTAGTATGTTAGCATAGCTTTACCTTTTCATCCTTCTTTGTTGACTCATTTGACTCACGTTTCTGGCTGGCACACAAGTTCTGCTTTATAAATGGGATATTGTCAAGCACAAGATATGTGGACTTGGATTTTCCCTACCCAGTGAAAGGGTATTCAGAACAGCACCATCTAAACTGTGGTGTCAGGATAGTGAAATGCCTGAACAGCTACAGGGGTAGAATAGGGTATGTCAACACAGTGTCACACGGTATGCTGACCTGCAAGTTAAAGAGTCTGGGAGCAAGGAGGAAACTGGTCAGATTGGTTGAGAACTGGCTGCAAGGTACATGGCAGAAGGTAGTATTGGGGGAGGCATCTAAACCCAGGGCAATAACAAGTGGTCTACCACAGGGCTTAGTGCTGGGACCGGTTCTGTTTAACATTTTCATAGCCGACATTGCAGTGGGGATTAAGAGCAAGATCAGTCTCTTTGCAGGTGACTCAAAGATTTGTGCCAAGGTAGATGGGGGGAAGGGAGCAAAAGTACTTCAGGAGGATTTGGTAAAACTGGAGGAATGGTCTCACACTTGGCAGCTTGGTTTCAATGCCAAGAAGTGCAAAATGATGCATTTAGGAGGCAAGAACCCAGGACACAATTACTGGCTGGAGGGTGTCCTGTTAACAAAATCCAAGGAGGAGAAGGATCTGGCAGTGCTGGTAACTGGGGAGATGAACCACTTTGCTCAGTGCAGGAAAGCAGCAGTGAAGGAAAACAGGATGCTAGAGTGCATAGCAAGGGGGATTACTTCTAGGTGTGGGAAGGTTATCTTGCCCTTGTACAGGTCCTTGGTGAGAACACACCTAGAGTACTGTCTGCAGTTCTGGCTCCCTTATTTGAAAAAGGACATCAAACTACTGGAAGGGGTACAGCGCAGGGCAACAAAAATGATCCTGGGGTTGGGGGACAGGCCATATGAGGAGAGACTGAGAGATCTCAATATGTACACCCTGGAGGTGACAAGGGAGAAAGGGGATATCATTGAGAACTTCAAGTACCTGAAGGGTTTGAACAGAGTAGACACCAGGCATATATTCATTCTGAAAGGTGGACGGGAAACCAGGGGACACTCTATGAAGCTGGAAGGTGGCAGGTTCAAGATGGAACTGAAGAGGCACTATTTCACAGAATGGGTGGTGGCGGGGTGTAACACTCGGCCAGAGGAAGTTGTATCATTGTAGAGTGTAGGAGGTTTCATGATGGGGTGGGACAGATTCAAGGGGAGGGTACAAATTGGGAGGGGGTGGGAGATGGGGGGAGGGCACATGAGGCGGCAGCTGCAGTGTAATGAACTGAAATGCTGCACACTCGAGCAGACTAGATAAACCAAATGGCCTGTATCTGCTGGTAGTTTTGTATATTCATAATTAATAATTTGTCACGTGATTTAAAGATTGATATAACTGGTGTGTTTCCAGTTGTTTAATCAGGAGTGGCACACTAAGCTGACAGCTTGTTTACAGGTGTGACTGGGGAGCACAGGGAAGTTAAGTGACTTGCTAAGGGTCACACAGTATGCAAGTGGGGGCTGTGGGAAAAATTAAACAAACAATTTATGTGGTGAAGCATATGATCTTCTACATAAATAATAATGTATGTGTCATTAAATCATCACACTTTTGAGTTTTCCAATTCATGGAATTTAAGTACTGGTGTGTCTCTTCTGAGGAAATTGTGTGACATGTAAAGGGAGGCGATAAGGAGTCACCAGAAGAATAAGCTGGTAAAAAATTATCATTAACCACAGTAATTAGTAGGCCAGCAATACTGCAAGAGGCATAATTAAACTCATTGGTCATTTCTGTAGCATCAGTTACAAGATCAGCAGATGTTTGTAATGAAGTGATACTATGAGTTCGTGATTTACCCATTAATTAAGAAATTTTCAATTATTAAAAGAGTTTCAGAACTAGATAACCTGTTTATCCAAATAATAATCCGATTGACACTTTAAACTGCAGATTTGCAATGGTTCCATAAGTTCTCATAAATATTACAGAGCGGAGCAGTAACATCAGAATTACAGGCCTTCCAGGTCTTATCCGTTTATGCCATTAAAGTTAACAATGTAGGGCATATCCATTCACAATTTTGTTTTTTTACCCTGCATTTACAAATAGGAGTAAATATCTTGCAAACCCAATTCAATTCAGATGTTATATGTCTAGAGTACTGGATAAGTATGTCCAGTCCGAAGCAGCAATATGGGATCTAAAGCCATCCAGCTCCAGAAAATGTAATGGACTAGTGTGAATGCAATGACGGAAGAGGGGGAGTTGTGTACAATGTGGGTTGGGAAAGAGGAGGGGCACCATCCAAAATTAACAATAAAGACAACTGATGACATCCTACATACCCCATTCTTTGAATACAAACGTCTGAGAGTCTGGGTGGACCAAAATTTGAAATTACTACCAACAAGTTAAATAGTAGACTAGGTGCCTTTAACAATACAACCAAATGATTATATCACTAAATATATAACAGACAATTGTGAATTGATTACTGATATTAGTCTTAGATTACAGAAGTCATCTTTATGTATTTGCTAGTAATGCAGGTTTGAAAAAAAGGGGAGGTTTGACAACAGATTAACTAGGTGTATTCCTCTCTTTGATTAGAAACTCCTCCACTGCCAAAAGTATGAGGCGGGGGTGGGCTTTCACCAGAGAAATAAAAGGACATTAATAATGGCAACCAAGTGAATGGGATTATATTGCAAGACAAACAAATATGTTTGATTGAAAAACTTGCATAACTGAATATAAATATTGACTAAGATCTAATAGAGAATATGTGGAAGTAACATCCAAAAATGATTTGGGGAAATGACTTTATCATTTTATGCGGTGTATCACTGGGACAGAATAAATGAAAGTATTAAAATAAAAAATACAAATTTGCCAGAGTACTATAATTGCTCCAGATGAATAAGTCAAGACCTATCTCACTGCTCCCCAACCTAGCCAAAATTCAGAAGCGCCTTGTACTCTCCCAGCTCTCCATTTCCTCGACTCCACCTCCTTCTTCACTCCATACCAGGCTGGTTTTAGGAAAACTCACTCCACCATCACCTCTGTCCTCCGACTCACTGACACCATCCTCATGTGAATGGATAAAGGGGAAATCACTGCGGCTATCTTCATCGACCTGGCTAAGGCTTTCGACACAGTCTCTCATGCCCTGTTACTGTCCAAGCACACCCAAGCTGGACTGACTGGGCCTGCCATCAGCTGGGTCTAGTCATACTTGGCGGGCAGGTCCCAGTCAGTCTGTATTGGCTCTGACATTTCCATCTCACTCCCTGTTACCACCGGGGTCCCCCATGGCTCTGTCCTAGGCCCTTTATTGTTTTCCATTTTCCTCAATGATCTGCCTATGGCCTGCCCTCATACATCCATTCACATGTATGCAGATGACACAGTTCTGTATACCTCTGGGTCATCCCCCTCCACAGTAGCTGCCTGTCTACAGCAGGATTTCGACAATGTCCGACTCTGGCTTCATTCTCATCAGCTATTCCTAAACACCAAGAAAACAGTCTCCCTAACATTCAGCACTAGGGCAAAACTTTCCCGCCTCCCCACCACCCCCACTTTCCACACACTAGATGGCTCCCCCCTGGAGGTTTGTACTTCCTTCAGATACCTTGGGGTCTGGTTAGACCAGCATCTTGACTTCACTGTGCAAATTGATGCTATACGTAAGAAGCTACACCCCATGTTGGGTGCGTTATACCGTAATAAAATTTGCATCCCCTTGCCTATGTGCATGGCAATCATTCAAAACATGATCCTCCCAATACTGGACAACAGGGCTGTAGTCTGCTGTGTAGCCCCTAAGTCCTCCCTGGCCAGACTAGATCCTCTCTTCCACTCTTTCTGCCGTTTCTCCCTGGACTGCCCTCCCCTTACCCATCACCGTGACCTCTACCACTCCTTAGACCTCCCATCTCTCCACAATCGGAGATTGATACACTGTGTTAGAACTACTGTGAAATTCTGGTCCCAGTCACTCCCCTCCTACCTTGCGGATGCCATAGCAGTTCTACCCCCGCTGGCTTACTCGCTCAGGAACATTGATTCCCGGCTTCTTCACATCCCCCACATGTCCACCGCATCTGGCCAGGCTGCGTTCAGCTACCGGATGCCAAACTTATGGAATTCCTTGCCAGTTGATATTAGGCACTCCATCAGCACACCTCATCTCAACGCACTACTCAAGACACACTTCACCACAACTTGCTCATGCAGTTTGCACTGCTGAAGCTCAAGCAGTCATGTTGGCTGCTGTATATTTCATCTGTATATTTTACTTCTGCTGTTGACTACTCTGTATAAATGAATGCTGTTGTTACTCTGCAAAAATGTATGTATTGCTGGCTATTCGCCTGTATATATTTTTTTTACTTCTGCTGTTGACTACTCTGTATATAAGAATGCTGTTGTCAACTCTGGTTATATGAATGTATCGAAATATGGATTGAAATATTTATTTCCACTGTATTTCAACCTCTCCCCCACACTCCCAGGGTGCATCTGGAATCGAGTGGTACCCTGCTCAGTATGCTTTCCTGGTAACACTCTTAAATAAATAAATAAAATTTTCATCTACACAATTAATTGTAGTTTCCATTGTTGTCTGTCAGTTGTGGCAGGGTTTTCAACATCCTGAAGGGGGAAATCAGGAAATGGCTACCCCTTCTCCTCATATTCAGTTCTTGCCTCTCTCCCCCCTCTCTTCTCCACCTGCCCATCTAGGTCACCAGTGTGCACAACCTGACCCCAACCTTTCTATCCAACAGCACTTGCGTACTATCATGAGTCTTCTCCTGGTATGTGTATTGTAATTTACCCAATGTTCCACTACTGTTTATTGTACAATACATTGTGTTCCAACTGTTGACAATCTTACAATGTTGTATTGTTTGTTCTACCTACATACTATTGTAAATGATCATCCTTAACAACCCTATGTAAGCCCTCTCTCCAGATCGCACCATGAGCAACATGTTGTTCAGTGTGCCCTCATGGTGAAACATTTCAATAAATAAATAAATATTGTGTATTATGTATTGTGTTCATCTAATTTGCATTCATGGAATTGTGTTGTAACTTGCTCATATGTAATCAGGAACACCTTGTAGCTGGTGCTGCTGACCTAATCTGGATAAATGGATGTGTGTTGTAACCTGCTCGTATGTAATCAGGAACACCTTGTAAACAGGGTGCTCCTGATCTAATCTGCATTAATTGATTTATGTTGTAACTTGTTTATATGTAACCAGGAACACCTCATAAACAGAATGCTGCTGATCAAATCTGCATTAATGGATTTGTATTGTTACTTGTTCCTATGTAATCAGGAACACCTTGTAAACAGAGTGCTGCTGATCTAATCTGCATTAATTGATTTGTGTTGCAACTTGCTCATATGTAATCAAGCACACCTTGTAAACAGGGTGTTGCTGATGTAATCTGCATTAATGGACTTGTGTTGCAACTTGCTCATATGTAATCAGGAACACCTTGTAAACAGGGTGCTGCTGATCTAATCTGCATTAATGGATTTGTGCTGTTACTTGTTCCTATGTAATCAGAAGTACCTTGTAAACAGAGTGCTGCTGATCTAATCTGCATTAAATGATTTGTGTTGCAACTTGCTCATATGTAATCAAGCACACCTTGTAAACAGGGTGTTGCTGATGTAATCTGCATTAATGGATTTGTGTTGCAACTTGCTTATATGTGATCAGGAACAATTTGTAAACAGGGTGTTGCTGATCTAATCTGCATTAGTGGATTTGTGTTGAAACTTACTCATATGTAATCAGGAACACCTTGTAAACAGGGTGTTGCTGATCTAGTCTGCACTAATGGATTTGTGTTGAAACTTACTCATATGTAATCAGGAACACCTTGTAAACAGTGTGCTGCTGATCTAATCTGCATTAGTGGATTTGTGTTGTAACATGCTCGAATGTAATCAGGAACACCTTGTAGATGGGGTGCTGCTGATCTAATCTGCATTAATGGATTTGTGTTGTAACTTGTTCGTATGTAATCAGGAACACCTTGTAGATGGGGTGCTGCTGATCTAATCTGCATTAATGGATGTCTGTTGTAACTTGTTCGTTTTTAATCAGGAACACCTTGTAAACAGGGTGCTGCCCATCTAATCTGTATTAATGTGTCACACTTGGATAGCTGGTTCTGATCCCTGTATCATTTTTTGTAAATATAAAAAAAAATGTGTGATGGACTGTATGTCAGGAGGAAATGCTGGCTTGCTGAAATTGACACATCAACCCCCCCCCAGGCATAAGTTCAAAGGACAGGAGGTAGTTTAATCTGCAGATATCTGAGGTATAATTACCTTGCCAATTTGCTTTGAAGTCAGGAACCAATGTATCCATTTTATAATGCCCTCAGGGAAATCCTTTGATTTGCACTAGGTGTCATAAGAAAAAGGGGCCTAGGCATGTGTTTTGGGCATCTTCCAAGGAAGCCAGCAAATTACATCAAAGAGGCTTTGATGTCTGGGTAAAGCAGGTCCCAGACTAAATTAGGAAAGTCCAATAAGCATTTGCTTGGAGTATACAGTGAATTACATCAAAGAGACTTTCGATGTCTGGGTGAAACAGATCACAGACCGGTTTTTACGAGTCACATAAAGAGAGGCGATTCATTATATCACCTATTATTTTTTTAAATATCTTAGTAGGACATCCTGTGTTATAAAATATAAATTTTAATACATCAAGGCAGAGTTAGGTAACCTCAAAGAGAAGGTCAGCTCAAGACTGCTTTAAAAATACTGAGCAGACCTTACAGAGATGACATTCAATTTCTGACTGAAAAAAGAAGAACGACAAAGCACTGAAAGATTAAGAAGTAAGGAGACCTTAAATAAGACCAGTTTGAGTGTATGTGTTGTAGGAATTTGCACTTTTAAACCTGTTTTGTTTTTAAGGCTGTATGTGTTGGGATATCTTGTTCTGTATTTACTGTTTTGCTATTTTCATCTATTTTAAAGTAAAGATATATATTTTAAAAACAGAAACTGCCTTGTGTCTCTTGAAACTTCTTTTTATATAAGTGAAGCTTAGATGGTTATAGTTGACACTGTGCCGGAGCTTATTGTGGTACCAAACTGGGAAACAGATAAGAGTGCTCTATGTCCTACTTAGAGTTCTAAGGGTTCATTTTATAATACCTGGTTAGGTGCCCATAGGCAAAGATATCTTGCCCCCTGAAGACAGCATTATCTGAGCCTGATAATTGGGTATGCTAACAAGAGGTTATCAGTTTGAATCCTTCCAGAACTTGGGACTAAAGTGACTCGAACCCACAAAACAGAAAAAGAGGGTTACCTTGTTCTGTTCACTAGTCACAATTCTACGCTCAGAGGTTGACACTTTGGGGGTAGAGGGCTGACCTGCTGAGTGAGTTTTTGACAGATTGGTCAGCAGCGGTGGCATAAAAAGTTTGGTGGCATAAGCTTTATTGTTCAGTGTGTCAGCTTGAGACTGTTCAGCTCACTTGGAAAAAAGAAAAGCAGTGTTTTATTTCAAAAGAAAACAGAACTATATCCCTTGGCTTACAGTCAAGTTTCTACCCATTTTATTTTTTTTCTAATGTGCAAGTCAGATTAGCAGTAGTCAGGAAAGATGGCTTCCAACTACAGCAGGCACACTGTAGAATACTTAAAGCAGTAGTGCAGGGACAGAGGAGTCCTGTTTGAGGTGCCAGTCAAAAAGCAGAACCTCATAGAGGCCCTGATGGTAGCAGATACCCAGAGCAGTGAGTCCCTGACCATGACTAAAAAGGACCAAACCTCGAGTGTGGCAGGGCTAGCGGCCAGTGCTGTGTCCAGGTCTGGTGAGGAGGACAGCAGGGCCACTGTCAGTGAAGGGCCACAGCAGCAGAGGATGGTCACCAGTATCCTGAATCCAGAGGTACTCAGGCTGCAAATTGAGTTGCGCAGGATGGAGCTGGAGGCAGAGCGAGAACAGAGGGAGTCAGACCGTGAGAAGCATGAGCACCAGCGAGCTGCAGAGGAGAAGAGAGAGTGAGAATGCTGAGATGCAGACCGTGAGGAGAATGAGTGCCAGAGGCAACATGAACTGGAGAAGATACGACTCCGACCAGCAGCACCAGAGCAGGTAAGTGGCTTTGGTTTAACTGGAACTGCAGGACTGGGTTACAAATTGAACTCCAAATTAATAGCCAAGTTAAAAGAGGAGGAGGACATGGATGCCTTTTTACATTCTTTTGAAAAAGTTTGTATTCAGGCTAAAATTCCTAGAGAGTCCTAGAGCTTCCAGCTATCCCTGCTACTTACCGGGAAAGCTCGGGATGCATTGGGTCAAATGAACAATGAGGACAGCAATGATTACAGCAAGCTAAAAGCTGCACTGTTAAAAAAGTTTGAATTAACTGCTGAATCATACAGAGCTAAATTCCGTAAGCTCAGGAGAAGCCCTGATATGAGCTATGAAGAGCTAGCCACGAAACAACATCAGTTTTTAAAACATTGGTGGGAAGGAATTGATGCAAGCTCTGTTGATAAAATTGGAAATGTGATTTTATTAGAACAGTTTTATTGGGCTTGCCCAGCAGAGCTAAAAACCTTGCTAGAGGACCGAGATCCCAAAACAGTGCAAGAGGCTGCTGAACTCTCAGACCACTATGCCAAGAGCAGACCTGCTCTGAGTGTGAATGGGGCAGACATGGCAGTGCAGAAAGGGAAAAGTACACCTTCAGGGCAGCTAAAACCCTCACTGCCTCCACCAAAACCAGTTAGCCCCAGGTTTAAAAAAAAGATTTCTCTGAAGTAAGAAATGCATGTTGGTTGTGTAAAGAAACTGGGCATATTGCCAGATAGTGTCCCAAAAAGGCAAGCCATAATACACAACAGGGTGCTAGAAAAGAAGTGGGTTGTTTGTGTGTCCCTGGGAGCATGCCAGTGAACATGAGGGAACACATGCACCCAGTCATAGTAAATGGTGTACAGTCACAGGGGTTAAGGGTCACAGGGGCATCCCTGACCCTGGTAAAGGGGGATCTGGTACAGCCTGGTCAGCTTATACCCAATAAATATGTCACTGTACAAGGGTTTACTGGTGAAGAGAAAACATTGCCACTGGCTAGTGTTCTCCTAGACTGGGGTGAAACAGGAGGAACTGTGCAACAGGTGTCTGTAGCCAAAGCATTAGCAGTGGATGTGATCCTGGGTAACAATTTCCAGCAGGGGATAGTACGTGTAGTTACCCGTAGTCAAGCGGCAAGTGAAAATTGTAGCTCCCTGAACCCCACAGAAACCAGTGTGGAAACCACTGAGAGGCTGGTTCCCCAGCCTGTGTCTCCAGATGGGGAGACTGATAAAAAGGGGGTAGAAATTTCCCCAGTAGCAAGTAACCACACAGTTACAGAGGGTTACTCCAAAGAGGGAGGGGTAACCCCTTGTCAGAGGGTTGGGATTGACAGTGATCCTGAGGGCCCTGACACTAGAGCTAGGGACCCTAGTTTAGCGAGTGAAGGGGACCTGTCCCATGCCTTGGGACTGTGTGAGGTGTTCGCAGCTGCTCAGAGGGGTGACCCTAGTTTAGAGAAGCTGAGGGCTTGGGCAGACTCTGACGGAACACAAGGAGGTGATGGCAGACATAAGGTTTATTGGGAAAATGGACTTATGTATACTCAGGCAGTACAGACAGAGGGAGGAATGCTAGGCAGGCAGCTAGTCATTCCCCAGGGATATCGTGAGCAGTTGTTCAAAATTGCACATGATATTCCCTTGTCTGGTCATCTGGGAATCACACGCACTATGCAGCGGTTGGCTCAGAATTTCTACTGGCCTAACTTCACCCAGCAGGTGAAGGAGTATTGCAGTCTTGTCACTGGTACCAAGAAATAGGGAAGGTGCTCAAGAAAACCCAAACCACCCTGATTCCATTGCCAATAGTGGAGGAGCCATTCCAGAGGGCGGGAATGGATATTGTGGGGCCTTTAAATACTCCCAGCTCCTCAGGGAAGAGATTCATCCTGATGGGGGTGGATTATGCCACCCGGTACCCAGAGGCAGTTGCCCTATCCTCTCAGAGGACAGACAAAATAGCAGATGCCTTACTTGGGATTTTCTCCCGTGTTGGGTTTCTGCAGGAGGTAATCACCGATCGAGGGGGTTCCTTCATGTCGGACCTGATGAAATGTCTATGGGAGAAGTGTGGGATGGTGCAGAGATGCACAACACTGTATCACCCACAAGCCAATGGGCTTGTGGAATGATTCAGTGGTACCCTAAAGTCAATGCTCCAGGCATTTGCTGAATAGCATGGGAGGGACTGAGAGAAATACCTTCCCCACCTGTTGTTTGCATACAGGGAAGTGCCCCAAGAGTTGACAGGATTTTCCCCTTTTGAACTCTTATATGGACGCTGGGTACGTGGGTCCCTAGAATTGATTCAGGAGGACTGGGAAGGGAAGCATGCCACCCAGGGAACTCCCATTGTGGATTACGTCCTTAGGTTTAGGGAAAGGCTAAAGGAGCTTATGGGGACAGCTCAGAGCAACCTGGCAGCTGCCCAACAGAAACAAAAAGTGTGGTACGACCGCAGAGCCAGAGCTTGCTTATAGATGGTGGGTCAGGAAGTTATGGTCCTTATTCTGATCCAGAAAGACAAGCTGCAGGCTGAGTGGGCAGGACCGTACAAAGTGGTTAGGAAGGTAAATGATGTGAACTACATTGTGGAGTTACCTGACCGTAGACAGACAGAAAGGATGTACCATGTCAACAAGATGAAGCCATATGCCAATAGGGCTGACATGGTGTTTGCAGTGTGTAGTCATGGGGAGGGGACAGATGAAGGAGACCCCTTCTGGACTTGCTGGAAGAGAGTAAGTGGGAGTCCTCTGTGGAGGCAGTAAAATTGTCTCCCCAGCTGACCCTGGGCCAGATCCAGAAAGTAAGGGAGGTTTTAGCAGACTTTGCCCCTTGTTTAGTGCCAAGCCTGGTCTAACCCCCTTAGCGACACACGATGTGGAGACAGGGACACAGACGCCCATACGGCGGACAGCATATCGGGTGTCAGAGGCTGTCCAAAAGGACATTAGGAGGGAAGTGGAGGAGATGCTGGATTTAGGGGTAATCCAGAGATCTCACAGTCTCTGGGCCTCACTTGTAGTTCTTGTATGCAAGCCAGATGGCTCAACTCATTTCTGTGTGGACTGTTGTGGACTGAATGCAGTCATGAAGTCAGACACCCACCAGATGTTCTGGATGGACAAACTCCTGGACAAGTTGGGAAGGGCAACCTACCTTATGACCATTGACCTGAGAAAAGGGTATTGGCAGGTAGAGTTGACAGACAGGGCTAGGGAGAGGTTGGCCTTCATCACTCTGATAGGCTTATTTGAGTTTAAAGTAATGCCTTGCGGAATGAAGAATGCCCTGGCCACTTTCCAAAGGTTGGTGAACCAAGTGTTAAATGGTACTGAGGAGTATACTGTGGCATACCTGGATGAGATTGCCATCTTTAGCACCAGCTGGGAGGAACTCCTATCCCACCTTAGGGAAGTGCTGGGTGGGATACAGAGGACCGGGCTCATTGTCAAAGCTGAGAAGTGCCAGGTGGTCATGGGAGAAGTGGCATACCTCGGGCATGTGGTAGGCTGGGAACAGCTCTATCGTAACCAAATAAAAATGGAGATAATCCAGGCATGGCCCAGACCAGAAACTCAGAAGTAGGTCAGGAGTTTTCTCATTACAGCAGGGTACTATAGAAAATTTGTACCCAATTACAGTGCCCTGGCTGCTCCCCTATCTGACAAGACAAAGTAAAGGATGCCCAAGAAAATTACCTGGGTCCCAGCCTGTGAGGAAGCATTTTCCAAACTAAAGGAGGCACTGTGCAGTGCTCCTGTTTTGACAAGTCCTGACTATAGTAAAACCTTTATAGTTCAGACTGATGCCTCAGACATGGGTATTGGGGCAGTACTGAGTCAGACATCCAGCCAGGGGAGGGATCACCCAATAGCCTACCTGAATAAAAAGTTGCTTCCCAGGGAGCAGGCATACTTCACGGTAGAAAAGGAGTGTCTGGCCATAGAGTAGGCCCTAAAGAAATTGGAACCATACCTGTATGGGCAGCATTTTGTGGTGCAGACTGCCCACAACTCCCTGGTTTGGCTGACGCAGATGGGGAAAAACAATGGTTGATTGCTAAGATGAGTCCTTGCTTTGCAAGGATAGGACATGACTATTCTACATAGGGTTAGAAAACAAAATCAGAACTCCGATGGGCTGTCCAGGGTCTATACTGAGTGAACTGATTTGGGAAGCTCATCCCATGCAGGGGGATAGAGTCCCCAAATTCAGTCAAGGTGGGGAGGAATTGTCACACTTAGACAGCTGGTTCTGATCCCTGTATCATTTTTTGTAAATATAAAAATATGTGTGATGGACTGTCTGTCAGGAGGAAATGGTGGCTTGCTAAAAATTTACACATCACCCCCCCGGGATAAGTTCAAGGGACAGGAGGTAGTTTAATCTGCAGATATCTGAGGTGCAATTACCTTGTCAATTTGCTTTGAAGCCAGGAACCAATATATCCATTTTATAATGCCCTCAGGGAAATCCTTTGATTTGCACTAGGTGTCATAAGAATAAGGGGTCCAGGCATGTGTTTCGGGTATCTTCCAAGGAAGCCAGCAATCACATCAAAGAGGCATTTATGGCTGCATAAAGCAGGTCCCAGACTAAATTAGGAAAGTCCTATAAGCATCTGCTTGGAGTATACAGTGAATTACATCAAAGAGACTTTTGATGTCTGGGTGAAGCAGATCACAGACCGTTTTTGACCAGTCACATAAAAAGAGGTGATTCATTATGTCACCTACTATTTTTTTAAATATCTTAGTAGGACATCCTGTGTTATAAAATATAAATTTTAATACACCAAGGCAAAGTTTGGTGACCTCAGAGAGAAGGCCGGCTCAAGACTGCTTTAAAAATACTGAACAGACCTTACAGAGATGACATTCAATTCTGACTAAGAAAAGAGGAACGACAAAGCACTGAAAGATTAAAAAGTAAGGAGACATTAGATAAGACCAGTCTGAATGTATGTGTTGTAGGAATTTGTACTTTTAAACCTGTTTTGTTTTTAAGGCTGTATGTGTTGGGATATCTTGTTCTGTATTTACTGTTTTGCTATTTTTATCTATTTTAAAGTAAAGATATATATTTTAAAAACAGAAACTGCCTGTTGTGCCTTGACACTTCTTTTTATATAAGTGAAGTTTAAATGGTTATAGTTGACACTGTACAGGAGCTTATTGTGGTACCTAACTGGGAAACAGATAAGAGTTCTCTAGGTCCTACACAGAGTTCTAAGGGTTCATTTTAAAATACCTGGTTAGGTGCCCATAGGCAAAGATATCTGGCCCCCTGAAGACAGAATTATCTGAGCCTGACAATTGGGTATGCTAACAAGAGGTTATCAGTTTGAATCCCTCCAGAACTTGGGACTAAGGTGACTCGAACCCACAAAACAGACAAGAGAGTTACCTTCTTCTGTTCACTGTTCACAATTCTGTGCTCAGAGGTTGACACTTTAGGAGTAGAGGGCTGACCTGCTGAGTGAGTTTGTGACAGATGTGTGTTGTAACTTGCTGGAATGTAATCAGGAACACATTGTAAACAGTGTGCTGCTGATCTAATCTGCTTTAATGGATTTGTGTTGTAACTTGCTCAGATGTAATCATGAGCAATTTGTAAACAGGGCACTGCTGATCTAATCTGCATTTATAGATTTCTGTTGTAACTTGCTTGCATGTAATCAGGAACAATTTGTAAACAGAGTGGTGCTGATCTAATTTGCATTAATGGATTTCTGTTGTAACTTGCTTGTATGAAATCAGGAACAATTTGTAAACAGGGTGCTGCTGATCTAATCTGTATTAATGGATGCATGTTGTAACTTGCTCGTATGTAATCAGAAACACCATGTAAACAGGGCACTGCTGATCTAATCAGCATTAATGGATTTGTGTTGTAACTTGTTCGTATGTAATCAGGAACACCTTGTAAACAGGGCACTGCTAATCTAATCTGCATTAATGGATCTGTGTTGTAACTTGTTCGTATTTAATCAGGAACACCTTATAAACAAGGTGCTGCTGATCTAATCTGCATTAATGGATTTTTGCTGTAACTTATTTGTATTTAGTCAGGAACACCTTGTAAACAGGGTGCTGCTGATCTAATCTGCATTAATGGATGTGTGTTGTAACTTCCTCATATGTAATCAGATTTAGTAGTTGCCGTATTGGTCCTTGCAAGAACAGATCCAGAAGTAAACGATTTGATACCCTTTAATGAACCAACATACTGTAGATGTAACAACAAGAACAAAGGGCTCTAGCTTTCGGACCAACCAGTCCTTCGTCAGAAGCCTAATGGCAGTTGTTTAGAAAAAAACAATAATTTTAACAGCTAGATCATGCAGAAACATCAGAAAAAATCCCCATTGGTTTAAAATACTAATTTTAAAAAAATTACAGAAAATGATGTCCAGAGTAATTTAACAGCACCATACTACCGTCAGACAGGCTTGTCACAGGGTCAACGGTGCTTGGTGGAACACACATACAAAGAATCCTACTGCATATAAATTTAATTGACATAAGATAACACTGCTGGAGCAGATGACTCCTAAATCAAGTTGAGTGTCACAGCATATATAAGGGTGTGATTACTGAAATGCAACCCTCACCCAGATTAAAGACATACTGAGATTGTCTTAGTACTCTAAGAAGTTTCAATGCATGCATTACAGACAAGAAATTACTAATAAAGTTGTCTTAAAAACATCAGTGCACATTCTATGATGTGTAAAACTTAGCTGGACCTGTCACCCTGCTGTACTCTCCAGCTAGATATCATGTCCCATACATTTCAAAAAACCTCTAGTGTAGTGACAGGACTTTATAAATGATAATTTAAATATAAATTGACAGTATTAGTGTCAAACAAAAAACTCTAGTTGTGGACCACCAAGGAATTAATCCATGTAGCCTGATATGTACTGATGTTAATATACACCGAGAATGTAACAACTTGATGTACCAGAAGTGTCTAAGGAACCTGAAAAAGAGATAAAAATGTAATTTCTCTCTTCCTCCTCCTCTTCACACAAACAATACACCCCACCCCACCCCACATCCCCATAATATATGTGTGTATGTGTGTGGGGGGGGATAACTAGCTTTAAAGAGATGCTCATACAGACACACACACACATGTTCACACACACACATTTCCAAGGATTCTGGATACAACTACAATGAAATAAATCTGCCACCCTCCCCAGGATAAGGTAACTAGAAGTAAATATAAAGTATGTGTGTAAGACCAGAGGTCTAACATACCTACTTTTCCTCAAATCACTACAATATTAGCCTAATGTAAAAAGATCTGTCCGGGACCCTAATGCAAATGAGATCTTGCACCCGCATATGTACAGAGTTAAAAAAATATATATGTGACAGTCTATGATAACACTCCTGTATGTACAGTAACAGGCTAGGTAATCTAAATATGGTGTAATGGAATCAACCCTTCTCCCGGGCAAGGATCAAAAGTAAGGAGGAATTAATATTCATTATGTATGTGAAGTAAGAGTAGTAACACACTGAAACTCCATGTATCTAAATAGAGGCCTACCTCAATTTGACAGCAAGCCTCACACCTGTTATATCACATGCCTCACAACACATACCCATACACATACATACACACATGCACCCACATCCCACACAAAATGAAGTCCTATAATATACCAGTCTAGACAAAAATGTAATTTCTCTCCTCCTCCTCTTCACACAAACGATACACCCTACCCCACCACACATCCCCATAATGTGAGGGGGGGATAACTAGCTTTAAAGAGATGCTCACACACACACACACACACACACACACACCCCTATTTCCAAGGATTCTGGATACAACTACAATGAAATAAACCTGCCATCCTCCCCAGGATAAGGTAACTAGAAGTAAATATAAAGTATGTGCGTAAGACCAGAGGTCTAACATACCTACATTTCCACAATTCACTACAATATTAGCCTAATTTAAAAAGATCTGTCCAGGAACCCAATGCAAATGAGATCTTGCACCCCAGTGTATACAGAGTTAAAAAAAATATATATATATGACAGTCTGTGATAACACTCCTGTATGTACAGTAACAGGCTAGGTAATCTGAATCTGGTGTAACGGAATCAACCCCACTCCCGGGCAAAGACAAAAAATAAGGAGGAATTAATATTCATTATGTGTGTTAAGTAAGAGTAGTAACACACTGTAACTCCATGTATCTAAATAGAGGCCTACCTCAGTGTGACAGCAAGCCTCACTCCTGTTATATCACATACCTCACAACACATACCCACATACATACATACATACACACGCACCCACATCCCACATAAGCTGAAGTCCTATAATATGCCAGTCTGCAGAAGAAGAGGTCTCTGGATGTCAGGTTCTGTAATGTCCCATGAAACCGAGATCAGAGTTCATCCCATCTGCTACCATGTTGAGATGTAAAATAAGTTTAATCTCAAAAGCTCATCTCTCTTGTGTATTTTTTAGATTTCCTTTTAAGACCATTACTGACATATCTGAAATTGAGTGGTCAAGCTGGGAGAAGTGGTGCCCCACTGGTTTTTCAGTCTTCCTCCATCTAATAGTATGCCTGTGCGAGTACAACCTAGTGCGGAGCTGTTGGCTTGTCTCTCCAACATAACCTGTTTGTGGACATCTCTTGCACTGAATGAAATAAACAACATGTTGTGATGTGCATGTATAACTCCCATGCACCTTGAATTGTCTGTTTTGTGATGTAATCACACAGTCCATGGTGGAAATGAGCTCACAAGTCTTACAGGTGCATTGATTTCAGGGCCTTGTGCCATTGTGTGACATGGTATTTTGTTCTGGTGAAAGTTTGCTCTTAATAATTAGGCTGGTTGACTTTGGTGGTTTTTTAAAAGATAGTAGTGGGAGTTCCATAAAAATACAATTAAGGGTTTCATCCTCACTAAATATTGGGGAGGTCTTTAATAATCTTACGCAGAAGTTCAAAGTCTGGATGATATGTGACTACTAAGGGTATTCTGTCTGTAGCTATCTTTTCTTTATATTGAAGTAGTTGTTGTCTTAGTACTTGCATTGCACATTCTGTTATCCTGTCCATTTCTCTGGAACAGTGTCCCTGCTCAATAAAGGTGTTTTTCAACATAGCCAAATGTGTATCTCTGTCACCCTCATTTGAGCAAATACGGTGACATTGGAGTGCTTGACTGTACATGACAGATTTTTTTGTGTGGTTTGGGTGATTACTTTTCTTGTGCAGGTATCTCTGTCTGACCGTTGGCTTCTTGTAAATACATGTATGTAAGGTTCCATCCTTAATGGTGACTGTGGTGTCCAGAAAATTAACATTGGTGGTAGAATACTCCAGGGTAAGCTTTATGGTAGGATGGAGATTATTAAGTTTGTGATGAAAATCTTTAAGTGCATCTGTGCCCTCTGTCCAGATGATAAACAAATAATCAATGTAACGGAAATAAGCTAGTGGTTTTGGGGACGCTGCCTTGAAAAATCCTCCTCCAAGTATGCCATAAAGAAGTTAGCATACTGTGGAGCCATCTTGGTGCCCATTGCAGTTCCCATAGTTTGAACATAATGTTTACCATTGAAGTTGAAGTTGTTATGTGACAAAATGAATTCCATAAGTTTCCCCACCACTTCAGGGTTGATGTTTTGTTCCAGTCCTTTCTCCTGTATGTATTTAAGGCATGCTATAATGCCATCTGTGTGTGGAATATTAGTGTAAAGGGATGTTACATCCATTGTCACTAAAATGGTATCAGGTGGTAAATCCTTCCATTAGGCTTCTGACGAAGGACTGATTGGTCCGAAAGCTAGAGCACTTTGTTCTTTTTTGTTACATTTATTTTGGTCCATTAAAAGGTATCAAATCATTTGCTTCTGGATCATATGTAATCAGGAACACCATGTAAACAGGGTGCTGCTGATCTAATCTTCATTAATGGGTTTGTGTTGTAACTTGTTTGCATGCAATCAAGAGCGCCTTGCAAATTGGGCACTGCTAATTCAATCAGCATTAATGGAATTGTGTTGTAACTTGCTCTTATGTAATCAGGAACATTGCATAAACTGTGTACTGCTTATCTAATTAGCATTATTGGATTTGTGTCATAATTTACTCTTACATAATCAGGAACACTTTGTAAACAGGGCACTGCTGATCTAATCTGCATTAAGGGATATGTGTTGTAATTTGCTTGTATGTAAACAGGACGCAGCTGATCTAATCTGCATTAATAGGTTTGTGCTGTAACTTGATTGTATGTAAACAGGGCACTGCTGATCTAATCTACATTAAGAGACATGTGTTGTAACTTGCTTGTATGTAATCAGGAACACCTTGAAAACAGGGTGCTGCTGATCTAATCTACATTAATGGATGTGTGTTGTAGTTTGTTCATATGTAATCAGGAAAACCTTGTAAACTGGGCGCTGTTGCCCAATTGGTCAATTGCCAATCATTCCTGACTAAAAATTAAGATTTCTACTACTTCTACTAGTATGTAATTGTTACCAAGGGAAGAGAAGGGTACTCTGAGTGTTGGTAAAATGGTGTATTTAATCATTACCAGGAACATGGTGGGAGGAGGTGGAGATGGGTACTATGTGCACTGGTGAATGGGGAAATTTAATTATTGTTGAGAACATGGTGTGAGGTGGGGAGATGGGTACTCAGTGCTGGTGAAAGGGGCTATGTAATAATTACCAGGACCTTGGGGAGCAGAGGGAGCAGGAACCTATCTAACCCCCCTGTTACCCGGGGTTACTAGAATCCCAGTAAGATCTAGTGGTAGGCAGGGAAGGCAGCTTGTGAAACTCCAGTTCAATGTATTTCACGCTGTCTCACTCTGTTCTTGGTCTCAGTTGACACTGAGGGATGACAACACCATAGAACTCTTGCAGCTGCATAAACCACACTGGAGTGCTGCAGTTGGAAGTTAAGATAGAATGTTGGGGATTTTTGAACATAGTCTGTGTGTAGGCTTAAAGAGAGGAGCAACACAGCAGTCTGTGGGCAGGATCTCAGAGCCTTAAGCTCTGTTTTAAAGCTACTGTAAGGGAGATGTGTGTTTCCACTGAAAGAGGAACACAGTAAGTTGTTTGTGAAGTGGTGGAGACAGCTGTTACTGGTCCAAGTGCCCCATCCCTGAAAGGATGGGGGTAGAAAGGTTTGCCTGTCTTCCAGGGGCAACCCTCCTGGTTCCAGCTAAGGAAGAAGCTGCCTTATTTCAAGTTGTGCTGTGGTACCAGAAGCTGTGGGAGAGAAATTCCTGTGAGGAATCATCTGTGGGGCACCTGCAACCAAAGGGTGAGTTCGCTCTGACATAGGGCCTATGTTTTCACCTGAAATGTTGGAACGTGGGGATTGGACTACTTAATTTGTAGGAGGTCTAGTGTAATATACATTGCTGGTTAATTCAAGTAGGTTCAAGTCCAGCACAAAGAGAAAAGTAAAGTGGGGATTGGACTGCTTAATCAGTGGGAGGCCTAGAGCAATGGGCTAAGCCAAGTAAAACTATGTTCAAGTCCAGCACAATGGGAAAGCAAAACAAGTAGAGGAGATGTGACATACATTTAGCCTTAATCTACATTACCAAGCTTTACAGAATGAGATGTTTAATGTCCAGAGAAATGGCCGGGTATGAATTGTGGAACCGAGAGGTGGGAGACCCCCCATCAGTAGTAACCTAATTCACCTCTACGGATTTGCTCTGTGGCACCTTTACTTTCTCTCAGGTACTTGGCCAGTGCCTGAGCAAAGTACCCAGACACGGGATTAAAAGGAAAATTCCCTGATAGAGCTGAGCTGCTCTTAGGTGGTTTAGGGAGCCACCAGGAAAGGTTTCCATAACTTATGGAAGGTATCTGAGTGGCCGGCAAGGGAGCCGAGCCAGGGAAATCACAGACAGTGTACAAGTTTGGGCTGTGTACCCAAAGCAGCGTGCAAGTCCGGGCTGTCTGCCCAGTGGGTTCACAGCCTGAGGGCTGGAGTATTGAAGAAGTGTTCCTGAGTCTTTTTAATCTGCATTACCAGAATTGTAGCCCTGTGGGGGCCCGTCTATACATTTTTTGTCCTGTTTGGATGTGAATAAAGCCACACTTTAGAATCCCATTCCTGGTATTGGACATTACAGTTATTGCTTCCTGTGTTCAGAGTTACTTGGGTACCCCCGTGCAGAGTAGCCAAACCTAGCCCTTGTGTCGAGTAACCTATTCCTCCCCGAACCCAGTCCCCACCTGGTACTGCTGTCAGATTTAAACAGCATACCACCTGTTGTTTTCAAAAAGGCAGGGGTGGGGGGCTTACAAAATGGAGGCACCGCTTTGGATTTTAAATTTTGGGAGGAAAGGTGCTCGGGCAAAGGGCTAGCATTTTGGTTATCTGGCAGTGGGTAGCCCAAAAAAGCTGAAGCAAGGTTAACTAGTGTGTCGCTGTGTGCCGTTGTCCATATGCTGCTGTTAAATGCCAACTGTTTACCAAGGAGCAGTAAAGCCTGAGAGAGTATGCCCTTGTCCTGCATCAAAAATTACAGCATTTTGCCAGCTTTTAAAAACTGTTGTGACAAAGAAAAGTGTGGAAGACTAGGGGTAGCAAAAGGAAAATTGTGCCCTGGACGTTGGAGATGCTTTCTAGTGAATGGAGAGACTTGCTGTGTTAATGGCCATGACAGATGGTTGAAATGGGCTCCCGCCGTGGAATCAGTTAGAGAAAAAAAAAGTGGTTTTGAGTTTAAATTTGCCTGCTCGAAGATCTCCATGAGGAGAAGAGCACTCGCGAGGGAAAGAGGCTCATTTGCATGGTGTCTTCTGATTGGTGAGACTGCAATCATTCCCGACCCCAAGCCAGCTCTACAGTGACTGCCCAGCATTTGAGAGGGATTGTGAGTGGAGTGCATTTACTGGCTTATCGGAAGAGCGTCGCGGTGACTGAAAGTGCTGTAAAAGTTTCAAAAATGGACTTTTCTATCTAAAATCAGGCTCAACCCGCATCTCGATCGACTGGATTGTGAGTGTGGTGTTCGGAGGGATGAGCGGCAGGACTGCTAACCCGCTTCCTTCCTGAGGCCTCCAAGACTGGCTGCAGGCCGTTTTCCATCGCAGCAAAAAGCTACTGATAACAGTGAGTACCAACATAAATAATTGCTCAAACAAGTGATTTTTGCCAAAAGCCAGCTGAATCTGTATGCAGCAGTGTAGTCGCTTTGCAAACAAAGACTGTGTTAAGTTTTTACCAGCAAAAGCAAGCCTGTTAAGCTATTGACTGTGAGCATAGTTATGGGTTCAGTGTCAGAGAAAAGTATCAAAGCCATGAAAGAGACTGTGAGTTGTATCAAGTTATGCAGCAAGAGTTTCAGGCAATCCTGTGCTTGAAATACTGAGGCGTTAAGGGACTGTGAGCTAGAACAATGTCTTCAGCAAGTGAAAAGTCTGTGGTAAATCATATAAATGTGCTAGGAAAAAGAACAGCCCAAGTTTGTGCAGTTTTGAGCAAAGTTATCAGTAGTGTGTGTAAATCGGATGCACAGTGGCTTGACCCAATTTCAGAAAGTTGATGCACAGGAGTGCTGCCGCCGCCATTAAAGGGTAGGGTAGTAATGTAAACACAGAAGCAGAGGAGCCATTTTGAAAGTGAAAGAAAGTGTTCAGTGATGTGGAACTTTCAATAACAGTGAGCATCTGTTTGTTTTTCTCTGCAGTCATGGCCTCAGGACCAGCCCGCTACCTGGATCATGCCTGGGCTGTGGTAGCAGCAGAAGTAAACAAGTTAAGGGACATTGAGAGATGTTACTATGGAGGACAACTGCCTTCTCAGGTGGCGATTCCTGGATACCCAGTGCAAATGTGCTTAATGTGCTTAAATGCTGGAAGAGACATCTTCATGGTACCTCACTGTTCGGGGTGCTTAGAGAAATACGGCTTGTTTAAAGCACCCAAGATTCACTTGGCTCCCACATGGACAAAAGTTCAAGAATCTGCAGTTGGCAGCACACAGCACCAGGTGGAGCCTGTTGGAGAAGGCTCCTCGGGGAAGTGTGGCACAAAGCTAGAGGGTGCAGATTTGCAGACAGAACAATATGCTGATGTTTCGGATGCTGGATCATAGACAGATAATTCAGGCAGAGCATCAGTAGACCCTTGGAGAGGGGGGCCTAGCCCAAGTCTCATAGGAGAAGATGAGTTGAGGGAGGCCTTTGAATGGGAGGTATCAACCTCCATGCACAGCAAAGAATGGATAATTTCAGGAGTGAGGATGACTGCTCACTCCTGGGCACAGATTCTCAGTGAGGAAGATGAAGAGGGGGAACCTATGTGGCCTTGTGAAAAAGGAATGGGTACACAGCCTCAAGCTCTTGCCTCAGAGGAATGCATGGAAGAGAGTGGTGATGCAACTGCCCTGGCTGTGCAAGAAGAAGAAGCCAGGGATCCATTTTTTGTCTCATTGAGAATGCGTAGCAGGCAGAACCAGGACTGGCCACCCCCAAGCCAGGCCAGCGGTCTTAGGTTGACCAAAGCTAGTAAAGAGGAGAGACTGGTTCATAGGAAGGCGAATGAAATCTATGGAATGTCCTTTCCTACCTTTCCTACCTTTCCTCGGAGAGTCTGGGAGGAGATTGAGAATAGCAGGAAATCCTGGATTTGGGCCAAAGCAATGAAATGTGTGCATTCTGGTGTAAACAAGCATGTCAGGAACAGAATGTTTCATGAAAAATATAGCCAGTGGAAAAAAGGCAGGACACTGTTAATGGACACTGTTCGAATAGTGAATGGAGAGTGACGTGAAACCTTTCACAGTGTGAATTATGTGCACCCAGATGGGGTAATAATTCAAGCTCCTGACCCGCTGTACTCTTGGCCTCAATGCAAAGACCTCCCTGCAAATGTGCCCATGCCTACAAACTGGAAAGCAGAGCAGTGGTAGTCAGTGCTGCCACTCCAGCCTTTGCAGTGCCTTTGTTGTTCTGCCAGTATGGACATCCAGGACTCAGGTGCCCCACATTCATCGGTTCTACAGTGAACTGACTTTCCAGAATTCATCAACTGGCCCACCAGATGACTTCAGATCCAGAGAGGATGCCAGCCCAGCTGTATCCTGATTCATCACCTGGTAACCGGATGACATCAGACCAGCTGTTTTCCTTTTTGTTCTTGTTCCAAGGTTCCATCTCCAGAGATGACATCTCCCCAGCAGTTTCCAGATGTGCCCTCCTGTCATTCCCAGAAGATGTCTTCCCAGCTGTATTGGAAGAGTGCTGCCAGGGAGAGTCTTCGGCCGAGGAGCAGGTTGGTGTTTTGTTCGTTCTACAAGGGGCTGGTAAGTCCAAACTTCTATTCTTATGACATTGCAGTACACACCCTACACTAGCAGACTCCAGATGTGTGAACTGTCCTCAAAGACTCTCCCCTTCAGGACTTTGGCCTGCTAGAACTGTGCTTCACCGGGCTCCAGCCTAGGAGAGACTCTTTAATGGACTAGCCTTCGGGCACTGTGGTCACTAGATGGGACTTTTAGGGCACTCCATCCCCCAAATGTGTATTGTAAATAATGTCATTGTTTTCTACTGTTTTCTAGTGTATATACTGTTTTTCTACCTTTTCTAAAAAATCTTTTTGGGATTCTCCAGTGTTTTGATGGTAGGGGTTTAGATAGACTGTGTATGCAGATTAGGAGCGTGTGTTGTCTGTCTTTTTTCTTGCAGGTGTTCCTGAAGAAGATAGAAGAGAAGACAAGAAGAGGAGGAGGGACTCATCGGAGTTCCTCACTAGTACTTTAGTGTGTAGAGTTTAAAGTACTGTTTTTGTTGTCGTTACTGTGTAGTAACCCTTTTCTTCCACAGGTATGGTCGTGGGGGAGTGAGGGAGTAATGTAATGGTTGGTATTAGCTCTTGGTGTGTGGTTGCATGATGCCCAAGGTCAGGGAAGTCCCCTGTTTGTTTTGTTTCGGGGTTTGAGTTAGAGGCAGACAGATTTTCCCTAGAGGGCTGGGGGGGATAGACAGGCTGTGGTCCTGAATGGCCATAGGGACTGCAGTGCTGCTCTATTAGGGCTATGCTCTGGACAGTTCTACCAGAGCCACTAAGCACCCATAGTTAGTGGGTTGAGTAGAGGCTGATATGTCAGCCCAAGGCCTCTAGGCCCTTAGTGTTGCCTGCCTGTGCTAGCACATGGTAGGAGGGGGCCTGATCACCCCCCTCCGCAGGTAGCACATAGGGTGAGATGGCCTAAGCCTGGTAAATAATGACTGCAGACAGTCTTTTTCTTGGCCCAGGGTGATTGTAGCCCCCCTGTTACCTGGGGTTACTAGAATCCCAGTAAGACCTAGTGGTAGGCAGGGAAGGCAGCTTGCGAAACTCCAGTTAAATGGATTTCACAGGAACATGGGGATGAAGTGTATATTGTTACCATGTAATTTGATGTAAGGAGCTATTTAGGCACTGCCAGGGTATGAGGAAGGAGGAAGTTGAGTACTATGTGGGCTGGTGGGGGTGGAGGCAAAAGTCATTACCAGAAACATTAGGGAGGAGAATCATTGAGAGACAGAATAAAGAATTAAATTTTCATATAACAACAGAGGAGTGGAAAAAATGTGCTTCGCTAGGTAATAGGCTAACCTCTTCTCTGCAGTGGTGAGATTATACATGGAAATTCCGTATGCATTATTTCCATGCTCCTGCAAAACTGTCAAAGAATATCGATTCACACATGAGGAAATGTTGGAGAGGTTGTGGAGAGGCACATGCCACTCATTCACATATTTGTTTGGATATTCCACTTTCTTCATGTTTTGGAAATGATTTTTTTATTTTTATTTTATTTATTTTAGTTTTTGTCAACAGGGAAAGGAGGACTAGACAATTCTGCCCATTTTCAGCCATATCCCGGGGAAGGGGGATACAGATGGATGCCAACTGACTTTGAACCAGATTAAGCTGTTGGTGGTATTTTTAGTGAATGGGGGACATTTGGCCAGGACACCATGGAAATTCCCCTACTCTTTCGCTAGAGGGCGCTGGTGGTTAAACACGATGGAGAGCTCAGAGTTGTCTGAGAGCTGCAAGGAGCAGCATGTTGGAGGTGCATCCTCTCTTCTAGAGAGCGAATCCCAGGAGGATCATGATGTAGCCCACGAGGGCTTGATGTATATAGAGTCTGAGGACTCATGTTTACTGGGTATTCTAGGTATGTCTGGAAAAAAGAAGGCCAAAGCCCATCAAGATTTTCCCCCACACAATGTGGGCAATTTTAAGACAAAGGCATCTTAGTTAGACAGGTATCGAGCCCCTTTTAAATACATCAACGTTTTCTACATCAATCAGCGTTTGAGGTAGTTGGTTCCATAGTCTAGAAGCCCTGACTGAAAAGATATGTTTCCTGAGGTTTGTGCGTGCATACGGAACTATGAGTTGTTTATTATGTCTCTTTGGTAGAATTAGCCGGTTTGCCAAAAAAAGACCACATTTATTCATCAGATCCAGATTTCTCATTAATTTATATATTACAATTTGGTCCCCCCTAATTCTTCTGTTTTGCAGAGAGTATAAACCTGTTTTCTGCAATCTAACTGGGTACGAACTTTTGGCTAGTCTTGGTATCATCCTTGTAGCCCATCGCTGAATTGTTTCAAGCCGGTTTATGTCTCCTCTTAAGTAAGGACACCAAAAAGGGGACCCATAATTAATTAGGGGTCTAATATATGCCCTATACAAAGGTATCAAACATTGTTCAGTTTTTGTAACGAAAGAGCGTTGAATTTGCTGTAATATTCCATTTGTTTTATTTACTATTTTTAAACAGTGATCCGAGAAGGTTAATCTGGAGTTGACCAAAATACCTAAATCCCTTTCTTTATTGGAAGGTTTAATTAAACAATTGTTTATGTAAAAGTTGTTTTTGGGATTATGCATTCCAAAATGTAAAACCATGCATTTATCAGTATTAAAATCCATTTTATTATTTATTGCCCATTTTTCAATATTTAGTAAATCTAGTTTAAGTGCATTGTAATCTTGAGTGTTATTTACTACTCCCCCTAGCTTAGAATCATCAGCAAATTTACAGAACCAATTTTTATTGCTTATTTGCCTATCACTAATATATATATTAAATAAAATAGGGCCAAGCACAGAACCCTGTAGGACCCCACTAGAAACCTCACCTATATTGGAAATACAATCATTTATTGTGACCCTCTGATTTCTATTTGTCAGCCATGCATTGATCCATTTTATTAGTCCATAGGAAAAACCCAATGATTCCATTTTATTAATAAGGTTTCCGTGGGGGACTTTGTCAAATGCCTTGCTATAATCCAGCAATATGACATCAATGTGTTGTCTGTTTTCTATACCCATACTTATGTTATCATAGAAGGATAGCAAGTTAGTTGTACATGAGTGACCAACTTTAAACCCATGTTGGGTGATGTCGTCTATGTCTAATTGTTTCATTTCTTTCATTAAGCATGATTTTATGATTTTTTCCATGGTTTTACAAATGACTGACATAAGACTTATGGGTCGAAAATTCTGGACAAATGATCTACTACCCTTTTTATGAATAGGGGTTAACGCAGCTGTTAGCCAGTGAAGAATACTTGAGCAATATGGGGCCTGAAGCTCCAACAATGGCTCAGGAGGACATAGAACAAGCTGAGGATCAGCTTGAGGAAGAGATAGATACAAGGAGGATGATTCTTTTCACACTTCTAGCTGAAGACAAGGAGAGATACATGAAGAGGAAGATACCAGAGAAATGGCTGGAGAAAGGCATGGAGCACAAGGAGGATGATGTGCAGGAAGGGCCTAGCAGTTGTGGCTTCTATACAAACACAGGGAAAAATGTGAAATCAGCATGGCTGCTGCCTGCCCAGGAAATTATCAGGGAATCTTTTGGATCTACAGCTGAGCCAGGTGAATTACAACCTCAACAGTGGTCTCCTAAGCAAGCTTTGCAAGGCGCTGGATGGAAACAGGGAGAATCAGGTCAGTGGCTACCTGACTCAGACACAACCTTTTTGGATACAGGATCCTCCCCATCTTTACATTTTCCCCAGAAGGATTTGACTTCTGTTTCGAGACAGGAGTCTCAGGTATTGTTCAGTATTTCAGGTTCTGATGTTCAGGGGGAGGAACACCAACTTAGGCCACAAAAAGAAAATGTTAATTTAATCAGCCATGATTCAAATGTAAACCTTAGGAATATCAATGACAATAATGAAGTTCATTTAGCAGTTGTCAACATGAATACAGAGGGAGACAGGAGAGATGTGGGAGTAGAAAAAAATGGCCATATGGGACAAGAGAAGAATAAAAGGGGAGAAAAAGACAATTGCAATATAAACAAGGAGTTTGAAAAGTTAAGAAATGAAAACCAGGCCACTTCTCAGGAGTCATCCACCTTTCATGGTGCTCAAAATGAGAATATGGGGATGCTCCACGTCTTAGTCCCTCCCCTCAACATAGGCCCCAAAGGCCAAGATATGCGGATTTGTTTTCCTCCCTTCCCCCTGCCCCTAGATGAAATGCCATAAGGTTGCAGTACGGGGGGGGGGATGGATGTTACCCCAAATAGATACTATGTGGGGAAAACATTATTGAAAGAATCCAAGAGATTCATGGCTTCAGAGGTATAAGCCTTGATCCATATATCTTGGGAGGAATCTTTTGACATCAGCTTCAGGTCACCCCATACTCTTGAAAGGTTTTGGATGAAGTACAATCAATTGAGATTTTCACCATTATGGACCCCCTTATTTTTTATACCTCTATCAAAACCAACTATAAAATTTGTAACAGTTATGTTTAGACATGAGGGGTGCATGTGAGCAACATAATACATTTGTTGCAACAGAGATGCGAGGTCCTCAGTGCATCAGAAGCTGTCATAGATGATCATTTTTTTTGACTGGGTCATGGAAATTCTGGATAAAATTGAGGCAAGAGGTTGAAGGTGCTGTACACCTGCCTAATAGTGTCTTCATCGGAAGAGATAGACGGGTGCTATTTTATGCCAGTCAAACGAAGGCCTGCCATAAATATGGAAACAGGTCGCACTTAGCCAGTATATGCGACAAGATTTGATGTGGCATCTATAATGAAATCGGTCACATAAGCCTACAATGTATAAACCAGGCAAGGTGTAACCTGTGTGACGAATACGGTCACATCTTTCAAAGCTGTCTGTGGGCAGCACACAACAAAAATAGAAACATAAACCAGGATGATATCATTAAGAAAGCACGGCGAAGTGCAACTAAGCCATCATCTCCCTCGCATCCTCACCAGTACAGGTCCCCCCCATGAGGATGCAGAACCTGAGGAGGATGCCGAAGTGGGTCAAAATACATAGGGACTTCAGGATGAAAGTGTTAAGGAGATGGAAGGAGCAGAGAACCAGAAGATAAATCTTTGGACAAAGAGCAGGCAAGACCTAAATCTACTGCAGAAGAGGCATCACAGCGGGCAAGTGTCCCCTCTTCTCCTGAGTGGAAAACATCTTATCCAAGAAGAGGGAGCCTTAGAACACAGAAACCATCTACAACAGACATTGATATGAATAACCCATATAATGTCCTAGGATCCTCAAGTGGAGGGTCCATGGATCTGGGAGATCAGGATTCAGATAACTCTTCCATACTTTCTAACCCCCCTGAAACTCTAGATACGAGCAAGAAGAAAGCAACAGGGAGGAGCAAAATGAAGAAATAGAAAAAAATCTTAAATGGGGAGGTCTATCCTGGATTTACTTCTTTATAAAACATCATGTCTGCCTTTTCTATATTATCCTTAAATGTACACAGCTTTATGTATCTGCATGAGAAAAAGGCAGATGTGGTGTTTTTACAGGAGACTTGGTTTCCTATGGCACAAATTATTGACCAGGCTAGTAAAGAGTGGGTATGAGGACCATCTTATTGGTCTTTTGGGGAGGATAGGGTGGATGGGGTGGGTATACTATTTTCAGGCCCGGGGTTCATGTTTCAGAAAATTGTAGATCTCATATTGGGAAGGGTGATTATAGTAGGTGGGATATAGAAAGGGAGAGCAAATAGGTTCATCGGGGTACATGCCCCACAGACAAAGTCTGATAAAGTGTCACTCCTGCATGATATACAGCCTTTTCTAACCATGGCAAAGGATGTTTATGTAGCAGATGATTTTAAATGTGCTCTGGATGGGTCTACTAGAAAAGCCCAGAGGAAAAAAATCTTTTGCGATTCCAAAGCACTACAAACTTGGGTGGATACGGCAGGATTATTGGACTGCAGTAGAGAAGCAATTCCCAAAGTTAAATATACTTTTAGGAAAGGCATACTATTCACTAAAATAGACTACATTTTTGTCTCAAAGAAGATAAAAATTCAGAACATGAAAGGGAAACCTTTGGAATTTTCAGACCACCTAGCACTACAGACGTGGGTCGCACCTATGACAGGAAGCCCCTGAAGGTATAACATGTGGAACATGAACAAAGAGTTCATAAAAGGAAAGGAGGGGAAAGTTGGGATCTTAGATATCCTTATAGATAAAGCATCCGTGATATCGATGTATGATGACCTAGGGAAGTGGTGGATGGATATCAAGGCAAATATAAGCTACTGGTGTCAGAAACATGGGAAGAGGAAAGCAAACGAGGATAGATTGAGGTGCCTAAATCTTAGAACAGTTATTTAAGCAATTTACCATCGCTTATGAACAGAAAATTGATTTAGGAGAGCAGATAAAGACAGTTAAAGAAGAAATGGTAAGGGCTCAATATAATAGAGCAAATTCCTTACATGCAGAAATGACCCATGAAATCAAAAGAACTCCTCAAAATGACCCATGTGAAGCTTGTCAGAAAGAGTCGAACATGTAAATTTCACAGCTCTAGTGGATAAACATGGAGTCAGACAAGAAAATACTCAGGCTATACTAGACATTGTGGAAGAACAATTGTTTACCTTTTCCTAAGCAAACATATTGAGCAAAAATAGGATGGATGCATATTTAGAAGGTTTACAAGGGGTCGGGAGTGATGCCTCACTCACAAAGGATTTGGAAATGGCTATCCAGGACTCAGAGATATTGACAGCAATTAAGGCCTTAAAATGAAATATAGCCCCAGGAGAAGATGGCATACCTAATGAATGGTATAAGTTATTTCCTGAGGTTATGGCTGCTTTTTTAGGAAAGGTATTCCAGTTTTTAATAAATTAGATATGCTACCAAAAAACTGCTCTAGTGGTATATCTATTTAAATCAGGAGATTGGGAGCTCATAGAGAACTGGAGACCAATATGCTAGCTGAATGCTGATTTTAAAATTCTGTTGTTTATATTACAAACCCGTTAAACAAAAAAAAATTGCACAACAAGTAATACATCCAGTCCAGATATGTGCCCTACCTGGTAGACACATTCAGAGCAATTTAAGTATTATAAGAGATGTATACCATGAGTGTGATGTTAATAATATCCCGGGCATATTATTATCATTAGACCAGCGAAAGGCATTCAATACTGTTTGTCATGAATTTTTGTTAGCAGTTCTAGCTATATATGGGGTACCAATGAAAATGGTTAATTGGATAAGACTTTTGTATAAAAATGCATTTATTACTTCAAACTTGGCAGGGCATCATGGGAAATGTTTCCAGATCAGAAAAGGGGTGAGACAGGGGTGCCCACTCAGCCCCTTGCTGTACTTATTCATGCTGGACCCATTTATTAGAAAGATACTTTAAAATGCAAACATACAGGGTATAAGGGGGTCTCAGAATGACAAAACAGATGTAAAAATAATCACATATGCAGATGGCATTTGCACATTAGTTAAAAATGAAGAAGGGGTACAGGGGATTTTGTAGGAAATGGAGGATTATGGGATGGTGTCTGGGGCAGAAATAAATAAGCAGAAAAGTAAACTTATACTCATGGGAGGGGGAGGGAAGGTACCTCCAAATAGCATTCTGGGTTTTGAGGTATCTCACATACCAATAAAGATTTTTTGGGGGCGGGTTTGGTCCAGGGGATATGGTTACATTGAACTGAGGAAAATCCTTACAAGCAAGAGAAAGAAAGGTTGAGAAGTAGAAGGGGCGGAAAATGTCAACAAAAGAGGGTCCAGGTGATAAAGCAATTTGTATTGCCAATCTTTTTTATGTGCAAGTGCAGTATATCCCCTTCCAACAAATTTGGAAACTAGATTGTTTAGAGTTTTTTTAAAACTTCTATGGGGATGCAGATTAAACCCAATAAAGCGAGAATTCATGTACTTACCAGATACTAAGGGAGGAGTGAGCATGATAAATCCGGTTGTGTTTTTCCATTGTATTTTTCGGGTAGCTAACATTAAGCCATTGTCCCCAATACCCCACCAAATAAGGACACAGACAACTTAAGTGTGGTTGCTAAGTTTGGCTATACTTTACTTGTCCATAAAATCTTTGTCTCAAATACATTGACATCAAATGTCACATTTTGTTTACATTTCAATCTCTCATTTGTTCTTATTACATTTATATACATTGGCCCAGATATTCAAAAGGGTTGCGCCATGCGCAACAGGGTTGCGCCATGCGCAAGTCCAAAATGCGCCATTCTGCGATATTCAGCAGGAGGCAGTTATGCCACTGGCACCAGGTTGCGCTAGACAGCAATGCAAATGAATGCATGCTCAACAGGAGGGGGAGGATCCATGCATAACCTGCGCAACCCGCTATTCAGTCGGGTTGCGCAGAGTTGTGCATGCGCAACCCCCAACCTGCGCCCGCACAAGCTTGAGCCAAAAAAAAAAGGCTTAAGTCGAGGGCCACCCACAGGTGAGCTGCTGCATTGCAGGGCGCAACACAGCAGCTGCCACCCCTGGCTGGCCCCAACTCCTCCTGTGCCCCCCACCAGCCCGATCGCGGGCAGTACGTACATGTCCCCCACACTTCCCACAGCCCGATCGCGACCAGAACCTGCATAAACCCCCAGTGCCCGATGGCGGCAGAACCTGTCGCGCCCCCAGTACCCGATCGCGGCAGAACCTGCATAAACCCCCAGTGCCCGATCGCGGGCGGAATGTAACCCCCTCCCCAACCCGAATAACTCCCTGGTGGTCCAGTGGACCGTAAGCCCGATGTGGGCAGAATGTCTGTAGAACCCCCTCCCAAACATCTCCCTGGTGTCTGGTGTCCCCCACCCACCCAGAAGCCCCTCCACCCGCTCCCCCGCAGCTGGCGGACAGCATCCCACCCGCCTGCCGCCCCTTCCGCCCAACCCAGACTGTCCGGTAGGGCTGCCGCCATTGGTGCAGAGCTACAGCCAATGGGCGTGCAGTTTGTGAATGATCATTCACAAATCTGGACTGTCATGTAGATGATGATGGAGCTGCACGCCCATTGGCTGTAGCTCTGCACCAATGGGCGGCAGCCCCACCGGACAGTCAGTCGGCGGGCGGCGGGCGGCAGGCGGGTGGATGCTGTCACCGCCGCGGGGGAGCGGGTGAGGGGCTCGGGGTGGGTGGGGGGGACACCTAGACACCAGGAGATGTTTGGGGGTTCATAGACATTCTGCCCGCGACCGGGCTTTACGGTCCACTGGACCACCAGGGAGTTATTCGGCTGGGGAGGTTGTATCTCTGCCCGCCGATCGGGCACTGGGGGTTTGCAGGTTCTGCCCGCGATCAGGCACTGGGGGTTTATGCAGGTTCTGCCCGTGATCGGGCACTGGGGCGATATACGGATTCTGCCCGCGATCGGGCTATGGGTGATGTGTGTGGGGGCCATATGTACGGATTCTGCCCGCGATCGGGCTATGGGTGATGTGTGGGGGCTATGTACGGGTTCTGCCCGATCGGGCTATGGGTGATGTGTGGGGGTCATGTAACTGTGATGCCCGCGATCGGGCTATGGGTGATGTGTGGGGGCATGTAACGTGATGCCCGCGATCAGGCTATGGGTGATGTGTGGGGTCAGTAACCGTGATGCTTCACGATCGGATGCCAACAGGCGCCGGTCCTCGACGGCTGCTGCCTGAGCAGGGTAGCCAGGAGTAAGTCCTCGGGATCGGCGCACTACATTAATGGCATGCAAATGGGGCCATAAAGAGATGCAAATGGCCCCCGCGCCTTGCATAAATTATGGCCCCATTTGCATGTCACCTTTGAATATCGGAAATTGCGCATGGCGAATGGTGCTTGCGCCACCGCAAGTTTAATGCTCAACTCTGGCAACTTGCGGTGAAGCGCAAGTTCCACTGCGCCTGCTAGTGCTGTAGTTGGGAGTCAGATAGTCAAGCGAGTTGCTCAACAGCCGCAACTCCTTGAATATCACCTCGCCACACCCCTGCGCAACTATTTTGAGCAGCGCAGGGGCTTGCGCCTCAGACTGGCGCAGTTTGAATATCTGGGCCATTATGTACATCTCATTTCTTTCCAACTGACACATTTTTAATTTCTTCTTTTCCTCTTCTGCTCCCCAGATGTACATCCTGGAGGGGCTCTCTTCCTCTCATGCTGTCAAAGGGGTATGAGCATACACACCATACCCCTGCTTCTTGGTTCTCACTGTTGTGTCCTCTTCTTGTTTTCCCTTTTTTCTCCCATTCTTTCCTGTCTTTCTCCCCTTTTCACTAGTCCACCTCCAGCTTATGGCGGACGGGACTTTATCTAACCCCTCCTCCTTTCCCTTAGTGTCCCTCCTTCCTCCTACCGCCTTCCATCCCTCTGCCATAGCCAACCCTCCATGGCATTCCCTACAGTATCTCTGTGTTAAATAATGCTAAGCCTCGACCTGAGAGGTATAGCCCATCTCCCCCTATAGAATTCGTCCACCCATTCTAGGATCCCATGCCAGATGACTGTACCCCCATGCCCTCGAATAACCTGCCCACACACGCATTCATGCACTTCTGTGCCCTGTCCATACCTTTGTGGCACCTAGACTGCCTCCGTACCCTTCTGGGCATAATCTCAGGCCATGCCAATGTGACCTCTGGCCACCATTCTTTTACTTTTTCCACATCGTCTTTTATTTGGTAATAAATGTCCAGCCAGGGCCTTGTACCCAGGTTGTTACCTCCCAGATGTATCATTATTAAATCTGGCTGCTTATGCTCCTTCCTGAGCTCCCTGAGCTCTGACAACAATTGCTTCCACTTCATTCACCTCCAACCTTTCCATAACAGCTGAATGGTGCTGCTGTCTAGACACAACTGTTTTCCCCCTTGCCTCCTGGCTGCCCACTTCTCTGCCCAGTGTATGAAAGAGTGCCTTCAAATCCACGTCTCAAGCCTCCGGACATTCCCTGTTTAAAAGCAAAGTAACATTGTTTAGTCTTTCACCCTGTTTATGTCCTTTCTCCCCCCCCCACCCTTTTCTTTCTCGTATTACTGCACCTGCTAATGGAGAAAAAGAAAACATCGTTATTGTGGTAATTTCCGTATGAATTTCTTATAACAGTCAGACCGCCACCTGCCCATCTCCTTAATCTCTCCCGGCCTGCTGCCTTGCTCTGCCATGGTGGATGCTGCTCCAATCCTAAACGAGTGAGAGGAGTATCCTTCCCCCGATTCTCCCTGGAATCTGAGGCCTTTGCGCAACACTGCTGACACCTGATACCCTGATACTGGCCTGCTGCCTTGCTCTGCCATGGTGGATGCTGCTCCAATCCTAAACAAGTGAGAGGAGTATCCTTCCCCCAATTCTCCCAGGAATCTGAGGCCTTTACGCAACACTGCCGACACCTGATACCCTGATACCAGCCTGCTGCCTTGCTCTGCCATGGTGGATGCTGCTCCAATCCTAAACAAGAGAGAGGAGTATCCTTCCCCCAATTCTCCCCGGAATCTGAGGCCTTTGCGCAACACTGCCGACACCTGATACCCTGATACCAGCCTGCTGCCTTGCTCTGCCATGGTGGATGCTGCTCCAATCCTAAACAAGAGAGAGGAGTATCCTTCCCCCAATTCTCCCCGGAATCTGAGGCCTTTGCGCAACACTGCCGACACCTGATACCCTGATACCGGGCCTGCCATCCCGCAGTGTGAAATGCCATGCCCCCATCCTAGGGCGCCGTCATGTGACACGCAGCAGAGCCCTCAGGGCAAATCCTGGATTTGGGGTGTCTCTCAACCACACTTTCCTGCCTTGTCCTTGCTGATCTGTCTTTGATCTCCTAAGCAAAATGATATTTGCCTCCCCCTTCCATTCTATATCGCCCCATTGTAAACCTTCTCCTTCTGCCCTCTTGCTATGCCCCACCACTTCGCTCACCCGAAAAGCCCCTCCATACATGGTGGTGTGTAGGGCTCTGAGTAACGCTGCTTGATTACTAGAGCTGCATACCTGGTGTAATATGCCCATAAATTGTCCCATCAATGTTTCTGATATTGGTTTTCTGCCATCCTGTTTTTTGTCTTGGCCCCTGGTCCATCCCTGCATCATCCTGCGAATCATAGAAACATAGAAACATAGACTTTGACGGCAGATAAGGACCGCTTGGCCCATCTAGTCTGCCCATTTCCCTACCTACAGGATAGGCCGCAGATCCTAGTTAACCAACAGCCTATTTCTTCCTACCCCCCACAAGAATTGCCTTATGTCTGTCCCATGCATTCTTGAATTCTCCCACAGTTTTAGACCCCACAACCTCCTCAGGAAGTCTGTTCCCTGCATCCACTACCCTCTCTGTGAAATAATACTTCCTCACATTGCCCCTGAACTGCCCTCCTTCTATCTTTAAATTGTGTCTCCTTGTTCTTGCACGTCTCTTTTTCTGAAAGATGCTACCCTCTTGGACTTTGTTGATTCCACTGGGGTACTTAAAAGTTTCTATCATGTCCCCCTCCTTCTTTCCTCAAGGGTATACATATTAAGTTCCTTTAGTCTCTCCTCATACGGCTTCTCTTGCAGACCCTGCACCATTTTAGTTGCCCTCCTCTGACTGCCTCTATCCTGTCTATGTCCTTGCGGAGATGGGGTTTCCAGAACTGGACACAGTACTCCAGATGGGGTCTCATCAACTGTCTGTACAGAGGCATAACAACTTTCTGTTTTCTGCTGCTGATGCCTCTCCCTATACATCCCAGTATACCCCCAGCCCTCCCTACTGCCTTCTCATATTGCTTGCTAATCTTAAGGTCCTCTGATATGATAACCCCCAGGTTCCTTTCCTTTTTTGTTGTTGTTACTACCTCCCCACCCATTGTGTATTCTTCCCCTGGGTTCTTGTTTCCCAGGTGCATTATTTTGCACTTCTTTGCATTGAATCCTAGCTGCCATACTTTGACCATTCCTCCAACCTTGCCAAGTCCCTTTTCATCCTTTCCACGCCTCCTTGTGTATCAACCCTGTTGCAGATCTTTGTGTCATCTGCAAAAAGGCATACTTTTCCTTCTAGTCCCTCTGCAATATCCCTGATGAAGACATTAAAAAGGACTGGACCCAATACTGAACCCTGTGGTACCCCACTAGTAACCCCTCTTTCTTCAGAGTGGACTCCATTTACAATTACCTTCTGTGTCCTGTTGTGTAGCCAATGTTTTACCCAGGCTACCACCCTGGGACCCACTCCCAAACTGGTTAATTTGGAATCAGGTTGCTTTTGGTCGGATCCTCCCAACCCCTCAGGCTACAGATCTGCCCTACTGCTGCCAGGTGCACCCCCATGGTCACATGTTCCATGTTTTGTTGCCACCTGGCTACTATAAATCGAGCTACCTGTTCCCCTGTCACTGCCCCACTTACCTGCCCGCCGTATTGTTCCCGAAATTTTTGAAAAGTCCTCCATGAGATTTCATAAGCTCTGCAGGTCCTGGGGGTCCAGGAGTTGAGGAACAGTGTTTCAGCTACCCCAATCCAGTCATCCATATGTACGTCAGGATGGGGGCCCCCCTGATGTCTGCTCCGGGTGCGACAGTCCAAAATTTGTCCATCTGCAATTGGGAGAGGCAGTCAGCAATCACGTTGTCCACACCATCAATATGCTTGGCCTTGAACGACATGTTCCGGGCCAAGCCTAAACATACCATCCTACCAAGCACCCTCATGACCCTCTCTGTCCTGGCTTTCTTCCTGTTCAAGGCTTCCACCACCGCCTTGTTATCACTCCAGAATGTTATTTTTTTATTCCTCAGCTGATTTCCCCAAACCACCATGGCCACCCATAAGGGAAACAGTTCCAGAAATGTGATGTCCTTTGTCACACTCTCCCTTACCCAGTCTTCCAACCACTCGGCAGTAAACCATTTTCCTTGGAAATAGCCCCCCATCCCCCTACCGCCTGCCGCATATGTATAGAGCTGCAGATCGGTATTGTACAAGCAATCATCCTGCCAAAACGTCTGCCTGTTGTACTCTTGCAGGAATTGTTCCCATATCAACTTATCCTCCCTCATCCCTCTATTCAAATCTACCCAATGATGGGGCTGTGTTACACCCCATGTTGCCCATGCCAGTCACTGTGTAAATGTGCGTCCTGGTGCAATGGCCCTACATGCAAAATTTAGGTGCCCCAGCACTTGCTGTGCCTGTTGTAGCTATGCCCTCCTCCGGCCCCCCATCTTCCCCAACAATTCTCTTAACTTCTCCACCTTTTTCTCTGGCAAACGGTACAGCTCATTTGATGCATCCAGCTCCAGCCCTAGGAATTCCTTTATACTGCTGGGCCCCTCCATTTTGTGTTCTGCTAAAGTAACCCCCAATTCTTGGCATAGCTCTTTAAAATCCCTTAACATGTCCCTGGTCTCTTTTTCACCCTCCCCTATCAACAAAAAATCATCCAAGTCTACCACCGCCTGGTACCCATACTGTTTCTGAAATGCCCATTGCAGCCATGAGCTGAACATTTCAAATGTGGTGCATGCTACGGAGCACACCATCGGCATGGCTTTGTTGAAATAGTACTGCCCCCCTACTTGGTATCCCAGTAGGTCCCAATCTGCTTGCCTAACTGTCAGTAAGCGGAAAGCATACTCTATGTCTGTTTTTGCCAGCCATGCCATCTCCTTACCCATGATGAGTTGCACTGCATCCTCCAGTGTAGTGTAAGTGACCCTACTGTCATCCTCGCCTATACCAACATTGACTGACCTACAGTCAGGGTAAGACAGGTGATGTATCACCCAGAAATCTCCCACCTGTTTCTTGGACATAAATACCAGTGGAGAAATCCTTAGCTTTGGCAATAGAGGGGCTGGAAATGATCCGTCGAACCTGCCAGCTCCTTTTGGATCTTTTATGCCAGTGTGACCTTCATACCCCATGTGGATTTGAGGTTCTTTGCCCTCATTACCTCCCTCTTCCCCGGAACTGTAAACTAAAACCCAAGGTAAAACCTCTTCATAACTTCCTGACACCTTCCTTATCTGGGTAGTCCCGTAGCCATTTTTCCATTGCCTCTACTCTTATTGGTGTCAGTTTGATAACTGTGTCCCCTCCCCCCCACTTACCCGTCCTCTGTTGTTGCACCTCCCCCATTGCTGACCCCTAAAGGAACCCGGACTGGCCCGAAAGGGCTGCTGGTAAGAGTTCTTTTGGTTGCTGCTCCCCTTATCCCAGCTGTATCTGTACTTGGATGCTGGGTGATGCCCCCTGCACTTGGAAAAGACATGCCAAAACTGGCAGTTGGGCCACGAGCAAAAAGCCCTTTTGCATCCCCAACAGGCCTTCATCCCAGCCCCTCTCTGTCTATCGCCCTCTGCCTCCTTTTCCTTTGGCCTAGTGTGTATTTCTAACCATAAATCTATCTGCCTCATGTCCCACTTTACGTCCCCAAAATTCAACATGCGTTTCCTAAATTTCTCTTCATATCGTAAGTTTAGGTATCTCGCTCCATCAGGAAATTATTGAAGATGTGGAAAAATCTCCTGGTACGAATTATTGGAGATACATTGGTACCAAAGTACATGATGAGCTCTTTTCAGAAGCTGTATAAATGGAAGATAACTAAACAGATGATGTTACAATATCATAGGACACAGCTATATATAGAAATAATAAAAAATGAGGTTCGCAACAGCCAGATGTTAAACATTGTCAACAGGGAGGACATTGTATATAAACAAATATCTGATGGCAGGATCCCAGCGCGAATGTGGGACACGCAATGGTTGTGTGTGTATGGGAGGTTGGAGGTCAGGGGAAATCAAAAACATTAATGTTTGGATGAAAGAATGTGCCTGTACCCAGAGTGTGTTAGCATAGTGGAAACACAAAAACATTTCCTCTTGGATTGCTCATTTTCTAATGGTTTTTGGTCACAACTAGCTGTCTTGTGGAAAATGCCGTGGATGAAAAAGGTGACATACCAAATGTTTGATTTGGGTGTATTCCCCCCTCACTTGAGAAAGTATAATCAAAGTACTTCAAGAGTGTTGTTTGCATGCCTAAAATACTATTTATGGCAAAGTCGATGCCAATATTTATTTCAGCAAAAAATCATGCCATACTAGACACTGTGTACTATGTGGGAATCTACTTTAAGGGATGTGTATAACAAGGGTGTAAAAGTGCATCCAAGAGCACAAATAATGATGTGGAGGAGAGGCATGTCCTTCATTATAAAGTAGAAATGGTTTAGGAAATAGACTGTTCATAGTTGACTAAGATATCATGGGGATCTATAAGCAAGGGAAATATACGGTAGGGTGAGCTTTGTATCAGGGTGTTGGTCATGGGGTGTTTCTTTGTGTACCTCAAGCATTGTACAGGTTGTTATTATTTTCTTTTTTGGTTTATTTGTATGTACGTTCTGTTGGTCCTAAATAAAAATTTCCCCTATTGATTGGTAGGGGGAGTGGCAGCCCAGTGAGTGTAGAAGCAGTACAGTGATGGACATGGAAGAAGAGGTTGCAATGGAGCAGCCTGTGATAGAAGGGGAGACAGAGCTCTGTGTGTTGGAAGATGAAGAGCCATATGTGTCAGCCCCAGTGTTGGAGGAATTAATAGAGGAAATGGACAGGTTGGGACCTGTTTGAAGATGTGGCACAAAGTACCTCTAGGCAGGGTATTGGAAAGGCAGCCGAGAGCCTAGAGAATAAATTAGAGGTAAAAATACTTACTGTGCAGAGAATGTTGGAAGAAGACAACAAATGGCAGCTGGAGGAGAGGTGAAAGGAAGCCCCTAGAAGGACGAACCAGAGACAGAGAGAAGATGGAGCAGTCAGGAGGAAACATGGCCGGAGCAACCAGAAGGAAGTGAACCGACCCTGGAAAATGAGGCACCAAGAGTTATGACTCATCACGCACTTGTTCAGGCAATTGGAGTGCCCAAAATAGAAACAGAAGTGAAGGAACGGTCACTGGGTATCACTTTAAAAGGAAAAGGTTGGAGGCAGAAAGAAGATGGAGGATGGGAGCTGGAGAGTGATTGGGTGAACTTTTCCCTATGCCACGCTGGGGAACTGGGTGCATCCACAAGCAAGGAAACAACGGGAGGGCAGGTAAATTTAGAACTTGCTGATGGGTTCTAACTATGCAAAATAGAGAAGAGAGACAGGGAGGGGGAGCACACCAAAAATATAAAGTATTGGAAGGATTTGAAGGGAGACATAAAGAGAAAGTGACTCCTGTAGAGATGTTGGCTGGAAAGTTCCCAAGAAATAGGTGATGGAGATAAACTGCCCCATCAACAAGGGAGGTAAGGGAGTTAGGGAGAGTTATATTCATCTGTTTTGAGAGGTGAGTGGCAGAAGGGAGGAAGAAGGACGGCCAGGAGGAGCAGAACACCCCCCCTAGGAAGACTTAGAGGACAGAGACAAGAGGAGTATATAGATCCAACTCCAATAAGGTTTGCAGTTAGACTGAGATATAAGGGAGGCTGGACTGCTTTCCAGACAGAATATATATTGGGAGAATGTTGTTGAAAGAATGAGGTATGTGGTCTGTGAAATTTATGCCCTGATGCTATTAAGAGAGAATGTCTTTGACATTAGTTTCAGGGCAATGTGAGGACTTGAGAGGTTTTAGCAGAAATATGAGCAGTTAAAATGAACCCCAATATGGCAGCCCTTTTAGCAATACCTATAACTAAACCTGCAATCAAAACAGTGACTGTCATGTTCAAGAATGAGTGAGTTCATGTGGGGGATATAGTACAGTGGCTCTCACAAAAATCTGAAGTGATCAATTCCCTTGAAGTGATTATAGACTCAGAGATTCTGTGGATGGGAGGATGGAGAATTAAAATCAAGCTTCATCAACCAGAAGAAAGTATAGTTCACATCCCCCATAGTTTGTTTTTGGGAAGAGACAGGGGGTGGTTTTATATTTAGGACAACCTAAGGTCTGTTACAGGTATGGAGCACAAGGGCACCTATCTAACATGTGTGACATGGTGAGATGTGGGTTATGTGGGGAATGCAGTCACAGCAACTCACAGTGCAGAAACCACATCAGATGTAACCTGTGTGAGAAATATAGGCACATGTACCAAAGTTGCCCATGGGCAGCTAGAAACAATGCAAGAAGTATGGATCCAGAAGAAATAATTAGGAAAGCTCAACAAGAGAGGCCTGCTACTGAACTAGACCCTCTGACTGAAGATAGAGAAGAGCAAGAGACACTTGATCTTATGGCCAGGAGTAAAGCTACACCGGGGGTGGGGGTGATATGGAAGAAGAGACAGGAGAAGGAAGGATGAGTGAGGAGCCCTTGGCTGGGATAATAGCCAAGGCAGAAGTAAACATGGGACAGAACAAAAAGAGGGAAAGGAGTGTGGTAGAAGAGGAGGTAGGACTAGGTCACATAGCAGACAACATGCCACCCCACCCCCATTGGATATTCACGGAAATGAACCAGAAATAGAAAGAAGGAAAAGTCTGAAGAGCAACAAAGTGGAAGAGGTAGTACTTTTTAATTCTTATGAAATCCTAGGGTCACAAAAAGAGGAAGAAGAAGGAAACATGGAAGAGAAAGACTCAGACAATATCTCCATACAGTTCTCTCAGCAAGGATATATAAATGGAGACGGAGGGGAAAGGAAAGAAGGGAAAAAGAAGGAAAAGAAGGGTAATAACTTGAGAAGTGGACCATGTTGAAAATAAGGGTTGTAAGATACAGGGGCTTAAACAATAATGGATGCTATTGTTTTCATTAGCATCTACAAATATTTGCAGCATTCTAAATAGCAAAAAAGGGAGGCGGTGTCTGCTAAATTGAGGGATTTAGCAAGTGAAGTAGTTTTCTTGCAGGAAACATGGTTTAATTCAGTTAATATGGTTGCACAGGCACAAAGAGGGTAGGTGTGGGGACCGTTCTATTAGTCCATTGGGCCTAACAGGGAAGATGGGGTGGGAATTTTGTTTTCTGGGAATGGGCTGAAATTCAAAAAGTTAGTAGATATACAGCCAGGAAGAGCTCTGTTAGCAGTGGGGCTATGGTATCATCAGCCAACAAAATTTATTAAGATATATGGCCCTCAAGTGAATGCAGAAAGGTTGAGCTTAATAGAATTAATTCAGCCTTATCTATGCATGAGAAGAAATGTCTTTTTTTGGAGAGGATTATAATCATACGTTAGATGTTAAAGAAAGGAAAAATCTAGGAAAAAAGTTTATTGTGATACACATGCTTTGAAAAAATGTGTGGATATAGCAGAACTAAAAGATTACTTAGTCAAAGCTAAGTCACCAGTAAAAATTACTTATGTCAGAGGAAAGGCATTTTCTAAAATTGATTATGTATTTGCGTCTAAAAGAATAGGCGTTGTAAGAGCAGAGGGTGTACCCTTAGGTTTTTCTGATCATTTATTAATAAAAGTGATGGTTAGCACAGAGGCAGAAAGAGTTTTACCCAGAACGAGGTGGAACATGAATGCTACCTGTCTGCAAGAAATAGTAGTGAAGGAAGGTTTAACATCCTTATTTGTGGACAGGGCATTGGTAGTGGGATTTTATAAAGATTTGTGTCAATGGTGGTTGGAGACATAAAATGAGGTGTGCAGCTGGTTGCAGAGATATGGGAAGACCAGAGCTAGGAAAAATTTGTTTGAATATGTGGGATTAAGAAACAAAGTCTACGAAGAGCTGGAATTATATACAGGTAATCAAGTTAGCAGTAGCAGGATAGAGGATATTAAAAACAAGATGAAGAAAGTTCAATATAATAGAGTAGCTGCACTGCAATCTGAATTAAGTTATGGGACACAGAAAACACCCCTCTCAGACCCATGTGAGGTGTGTAAAGAAAGAATAGATCAAGAGCAACAGTTCTCAGAAGCAGAAAAGGGGAGGAAGTTAGAGATACAGAGGGGATAAGGCAGATAATTGTAGCACAAATACAGGAAGTAATGGACACAGCAAACATTTCAGGACAAGAAGTAGAGGAATTATTAGACGATATAGAAATACCCAAATCATTAGAGAGGGTAGAGTCAGAGCTGAAAAAAGATATAACAGAAGACGAAGTAAGAGAGGAGACAAAAGAACTAAAACAAAGGGTGACCCCAGGGCTAGATGGGTTGCCAAATGAGATATATAAGGAATGTGCAGGATTTTTTTCAATATTTTTAGTAAGGGAATTTAATTTTATATGTAACATGGAGAAAGTACCAGCAGGGATAACAAGGGGATTGGTAACACTTCTTCATAAAAAAGGTGACAAAATGGAAATAGGTAATTGGAGATCAATAAGCATCTTGAATTCTGATTATAAGATATTTTATTTATTTTTATTTTATTTTATTTATTTGTTCTAGGATTACAAATACCTTTGAGACGAAGCTCTTTTACAAAGGTTCCACGTCATTGGTACAATTGAAACAAACATAAGTAAAGATAACAGTTTATAAAATTAAAAAAAAACAGTCTTGTAGAGGAAAAAAGAACAATAAAGTGAAACTTTGGGGAGGGGAAGGGAAAGGAGGAGGGTGAAATCAGGGAGACTAAGTGGATGGGAGAAAAGGGGATGTAGGTGGGGGGCACAGAGAGATGAGAGGTGGAAGATGGGTAAGAATAGAAGTAGTGCAGCCAGGTGGCATTTGTCATGGGCCAGCAGGGGAGGTGAAGATGGGGGGGGGTGCTGGCAAAGAGCGGACTAGATGTGAATCCAAAAGGGCATCTTCAGCTATGGAACCAAAAGACATGTTTAGCCACAACAGTCACAGAGGTTGGAGGCAGTGAGTGTTATGCAGAGCCGAGTCTTAAAAGTGCTGAGCGATAGTGAGGATGAGATGTCACTGGAACATCACAGCCCAACCACGCCCGCCAAGCAAAGGATCTTGGCCTTGTGTTGTGCAGCAATGCGATTTGTGGAGCTGAGGTTTCGATCCCCTGGTAAGGTGGGTGTGGATTCTCAGTTGTACGAGGGCACAGACTCCGGGGGGGGGCAAGGCCCATCAAGATTTTCTTAGTAGCAATACAAGTTTGGTGTTTTATTTGATTGGCAAGATTCAACCATCCAGATTGAGAATAGAGGTCACAGGTGTGAGTTAGGAGCTAGGAGCCAGTGACAAGTCAACAGGCCTTGTTGAGGGCGGTGGATACACATTTGAGTGCGGTGGTTGTAGCAGAGCTGTAAATGATAATACTAGCACAGATTTTACAGAAAACAATAAAAAAGTATGCATTAGAATTGATACATCCAAGCCAGAAATGTGATATTCCTGGAAGGAATATTCAAGAAAACTTAGATTTGGTAGGGGACATAGTGGAGTATAGTAATAGGAAAGGGAAACAAGCATTTGTCAATGCCAAATGTTGTCTCGTTGGCATTGGCATTGGTAGTGCTGGAGTTAGAGACGCATAATAAGAATGGCAGTGAAGTATTAAAGTGATGCCAACCCCACCCCCATGCTCTAGAGACCGACAGGCATTGGGGTGTGCCTTTGGGTCATCAGCTATTACGCTCATGCCATTTTACCTCACCCAGCACTGTAGACACTGACAAGTGTTGTGGTGTGCTTTGAGCGTTATACTTGCCTCTTTCCATAAAGAAATACACTGAGGTTGGTGTAGTATAGGAGAATGGGGTGAACTTTGTGGCCAAAAACTGCAAGGCACACCATAATGCCTGTCATTGGCTGCAGGGTGGGGGTGGGGGTGGAACGGCATGAGCATTACAGCCGATTATTCCAAGTCACACCCCTGACGCCTGTCAGTCTGGACATGGTGGGGTACTACAGTTGGAAACCCTAACACTATAGGCGTGTGTTGGTATTTTCACTCCAAATTTTCAATATGAGCTTTTTGTGAGCCCACCTCATGAAAAGTGGCACTATCAGTTTGTTAGCTGAAAGGTGGTTTTGCACAGCGTGTATGCCATTTGACGACACAGGAATGAAAACATATTTTGGGCAGTATGTGGAAAATGACAACTGTATTGTTCATGAGGAGATGTAAAAAAATGGCAACGTTGAAAATCTGTAGTGAAAATATAAAAAAATTGGTGAAGTCATGAGCATGGATAGAAACTGTGCAACACAAGTCTGTAACTCAATTATTTTTGGGATTTTTTTAACCACATTTTTAACATAGGTATTTTGGGAGCTCCCCTCATGAACAGTGGCACTGTGATTTTGTTAATTTGTCCGAAACATTGATTTCGAACAGTGACCATGCCATTGTGCTCCACAGGTGTGAAAACACATTTAGGGCAGGATGTGAAAAATGACAGCTGTACTATTCATAAGGAGGTGTGAAAAATGCCAGTGTACAAAATCTGGCATGGACATATTGTAAATTTGTGAAGTTACAAGGGTGCATGGAAACTGCCAACGCATACTTGTAACACAGTCATTTTATGGAATTTCTTCACCAAATTTTCAGCATAGGCATTTTAGGACTTCTGTTCATGAACAGTGTCACCATCATTTCCTCAAACTGGCATGAAAACTAATTTCACACAGCGACCGATCTATTCTGCACCAGATCTGCGAAAACACATTTTAGCCAGGATATGTAAAATGACAGTTATACTGTTCATAAGGAGGTGTGGAAAAATTCCAATTTTGAAAATCTGGAGTGAAAATATTACAAATTCATGAAGTTACGAGCGTGCGTGGAAATTGCGCAATGCACGCTCATAAAACAGCCATTTTTTGGATTTTTACCACCAAATTTGCAACATAGGCTTTATGAGAGCCCCCCTCATGAACAGTGGCACTGTCATTTCATTAATTGGTCCTGAAATGTGATTCCACGCACTGACAGCGAAATCACCTTTTGGGACTGAATAACGCCATGACAGTGCCTGAATTCATGAGGAGGGGTCCCAATAACCCCATGTTGAAAATTTGGCGCTAAAATTCCCCAAAATGGCTGAGATATGCATCAAAGTTGAAAAAATGCTATTTATGCCATTATACAGCTTACCGGCATTTCTTCAGTTTGTGGTCAGCTTAGAAGAGTGCAGATGTGTTCCTGGTCCACTGAAGATAGTCGCGCCGGACCCTGGAGGTAAGTATGGGGTGAGGGTGTGTGTGGGGAGGCAGGGTGCACAGAGGGTGGGTGCGGGTTGAGGGAGGGGGTAGGGAGACTGTGAGGGACCTTTTATTTTTACAGGTTTAAAAAACATCACAGGATGTTTTTTCTTTTCAGGATTTGGCATGCTGGGTGGGCCCAGCATGCCACCTAAGTGTTTTGGGGGGATGCTTAGCCGATGGGGGATTGGGCACCCCCCATTGGCACACAACAAAAGCGGGGGGGTGACATTATGCCGACAGGGAGTGGGTTCCCCAATTGGCAAAATAAATGGGGAAGGGGGATTAATGCCAATGGGAATTGGGCTCCCCGTCTGCAAAGAAATACTGTTGAGGGCGCATGATGCCGAGGGGAATTGGGCACCCCCCTTAGCATACATTTTAAATGGGAGGAAGGGTCATCATGCCAACGGGGAGTGGGCTCCCCTGTCGGCATTGTGACAGGCGGCAGCAGTCACTGCCGCCATGTTGAGTGCACATTGGGAGGTGTGCTGTGGTCCCTCTGCATGAGAGCTTCGCTCTCATTGCTGCAGAACGTTTCTTAGATCTGGTGGACACATTAGGGATGCATGATGTCAGCACCTACTGCTGGCTCATTGGGGAATGAGGGACACACCTACTGATGCATGCCCTGCATTCGCCCCAACAGTGACCGCGCCTCCAAATCTGCTACTACCGCAAGATGCTGGCTGGCATGCAAGCGCGAGCCAACATAAAAAGGAGTGGTGATCTCTCTGGATCAAAATAAAGCCTTCGACAGAGTAAACCATAAATACCTCTTTAAGGTACTGGAGCACTATGGGTACCAAAAAGGATAACAGGATGGGTAAAAAGGTTATAAAAAAGAGCAGAAAGTATATTGGGAGATGGACGGGGGAAGGGAACCAATTAAAACAAGGGTAGGGGTTAGACAGGGTTGCCCTTTAAGACCCTTATTATACATTTTTAGCACAGACCACGGAATCAGGCTATTCAGAATGCCAGAACAAAGGAGTAAAGGGAAGTCAGGAGGAGGATGCAGCTTAGATTACAGCGCATGCGGATGATCTAGATACAATTGTGTCAACAGCGAGAGAAATCCCGTGCTTGGTAAAAGAAATAAACAGGCTCTTGAGAATGTCAGCAGAAAGCTGAATATGTCAAAATCACTGGACTAGGGTTAGTGACCCCAGAAGATGGAGATAGGGACCAAGGGTTAAACATTTTGGATTAACCAATGAAGATGTTAGGAATCTGGTTTGGGAAAGGGGGCATGGGTAAAGGAAACTAGGAAATATCACTGGTAGAAGGAGAGGGAGAAAAGTGACTAGGTGGAAGGGATGGAAAATGGCAAAACTTAAAGCACTTTAGTGATAACACAATTTTTAATCCCAGTTTTACGGTATGTGATAGTCGTGTTTCCATTGCCAATAAATCTGGAGACCAAAATATTAGGGTTACTTTTGTAAATGATTTGGGGGAAGTAGGCTGAACCCAGTAAGTGGGGAGAGAACATATCTCGAATAAAAAAGGGAGGGCTGGGAATGGTGAACCCACTGGTTTTCATCATTACCCTTATTTTGGGATAAAAATATAAGGATAGACCTAGGAATGCAGGGGAGTTTAAAGAGGAAATGGGGATGGAATGTATTGGGTAAATGTTATGACAGCTGTGAAGGAGAAGTGTCTAAAGGTTTTAGGAAATTGGAAATGCCAAGGATTTATCAAGGCACAATAATTAAGTTTTTTTTTTCAATTGTTTTAACCAGGAGTGGCACACTAAGCTGAAAGCTTGTTTACAAGTGTGACCTGAGAGCACAGAGAAGTTAAATGATTTGCTCAGGGTCACACAGTATACAAGTGGGGGCTGTGGAATTCAAATCCAGGTCTCCAGATTTGCAGCTCAGAGCCTTAAACCACTATGCCATAATGCCTCAAGTAGAAGTTACAGAAATGGGGGATTTAACAAAAAACTTTGAATCAGGTAACAAGGAAGGACATGTATAAGAAAATAGTTTAGGAGAATGGAATAAAGGAACTTGAATATATAGAAGGTACACCAAATAATAAAAAAATTACTGTCAGAATGTGAAATAATCCTAGGATACCTAGAAAGATGTGTGATTCCCAGTGGTTTATGATGTATGGGAGAACAGGTATGCATGGGAACCACAAGCACAACGCTATAGAAGAGAGAAGTTGTTTATATCCAATATGTCAAGAAGAGGTGGAGACTCCAGATCACTTTTTGTTTAAATGGAAATATGCTAAACAATTATAGGTATACCTGGTGGATAAGTAGAAGATGCCGTGGATAAGAAGTTTAAGTTACTCAAATCTGGTTTTAAGAATATTTCCCACACTGTTGAAACAAAGTAATAGTAGTACTTTACAAGTGTTGTTTCCATGTTTAAAATATTACTTGTGGCAGAGTCGTTGCCAGTTGCTATTGCAACAAAAATAGATGTCATACGAGGGGTTCAGTGCACAGTGTGAAAAAGTTATGGTAGAGGTATTTGAAAAAGAATGGAGGGTGCACGCAAGAGAAAAAGTTATGATGTAGTGGAAAGGTTTTTCGTTCTTTAGAAAATATGCATGAAGGGTAAGAATGGGCGATAAAGGGGAAATAGGAAATGTGCAGAGACAAAGTGGGGAAGAGGATTAGGACAGCAGGCCTAAATATGTAGGGTACCTGCATTATAAGGTCAAGAAAAAGAAGAACTGAGGTAGTAGAAATTGGACTAAAGAACAGAGGAGGGGGAGAAAGGGGTCAGTATTGTGATAGACATATTTAAAATGGGAGAAGGAGATAATGTTGGATAATTAAGGACGTATGATATGACTAAGATGTGGTTTTGTGTTGATTTCCAGTTGGTAAATGTACTTAGTCATGTATATATATGTACTGTGAAGTGTTGTTGTGGTTCTTGAATAAAAAATCCCCTACTCTTTTCAAGAAGTGCCATGATATCTTTAACGTCTACTTGAACTATCACCAGAACAGGCAGAAGGGACCTCGGTTTAATGTCTCATCTGAAAGACAGCACCTCAGGAGTGCAGCACCCCCCTCATGCTGCACTACAGTGTCAGTATTGGGATTTAACCCTAGTACCTGGTGGTGGGATATCCCTGAGTGTTTGATCTTTGAGCCATAATAGGGTAGCATGGCAGCCTGTACATGTGATTCAGGTTTACCATGGCTTCTCTCCATAGTATAGTCTAGGATTAAATTAAAGTCCCTTCCTAGTAGTCCAGGTGTTTGTGAGTCGACAAAGCTAGATAGTGCTGCTGTGAGGTTATGAAAGAACTGGGGGGAATCGTTGTTGGGGAGATAGAGGTAAAGTATGATAAAAGGGCCTTGGGGTGTCAAATTGTACTAATATCCTTTGACCTTGTGTGTCTTCGAGAGATTTGTGAAGGGTACAGTGCAGATTTTTATGCATAAGGATAGAGACACCTCTTTTTTAAGATTGGACAGTACTGTGCACCTCAACACATACCCCACCACATTGGAGTTTTAGGGATTCCAACTCATGAAGGCTGGCTGTCACGGAGGACGGAACACAATAGGTCCCGGTATACCACTCTTGGGCAGACTTGATGGACCACAGGTGCTCTTCTGCCATCATCTTCTATGTTTCTATGAAGTTTAGTATCTTGTAATAAAACCACCTGAGCTTTGAGTTTATGAAGATGATTCAGTACTTGCTTATTCCCCTGTTAAAACCCTTAATGCTTTGTTTGTGGAGCAGGACTTCCTCACTCCTCAGTATGCCCTGCTTTATATTCTGCCAAGGATGATTAAGGGGTCAAGTCTGAACTTGCTGTTAATTTAACTTCTAGTACAAAAAAAACTTATCACAAAATTGTGGTTTTGGTGAAGCCCTCTGCAGGATTGCAAATGTGTAGTTTTAGTTAATTTTATCTACAGAATTGAAACCTTTACAGCTTTTAAACATGATAAATCAGCCAACGATAAAGAATTCAGGAGGAGAGTATTGCTTTACCAGATAGATACTAATCGAGATTTTGTACCCTGAAATGGTTTTAAGTTTTTCCCCTTCCTCCTTCTTCAACCTATATTCATGGAAGCAGTAGTTTTTTGACTCATTGGGCCTATGCTTGGGGATATGTGTACAGTAGTTATAAATGGTTAATCTGTAAACTAATGCTTGTCTTTTTATACTTGAAAGGTGCACAGTATAGGTGGTGCAATAACTGTTCTTCATTTATTTTACCTTACCGCTAAATGTTATTGTTCTACAATTAGTTTTTCTTATTCTGGCTTTTATATTGTGACGTGTAATTTTTGTTTATACCAATAAAGTCAGGAATTTAAAAAAAAAGAAACAGCAGGAAAGAGGAGGAGATTGATACTATGTACGCTGATGGAAGGGGGTATGTAATTATTATAAGGACTACAGAGACGTGGTAGTGATAGATACTATATGCACAGGTGAAAGGAATTCAACATATGGCTGAAGGTATGGTGCAAGAATGAAGAAAATCCAGATGTGCTCAGATTACCTGAACAAGTCTCTATAAACTTCTTCAAATCCCTGGCCAGCAAAACCAGTTCCACAACAGTACACAGAATACATTACATCGAGTGCAATTTCAGTGACATTTTCTTAATGAAGCCAATTTTAGTGATCGGGAACATCAGCAAATGCATTTTCAGCACACATATTTACACCTGTAATTGAAAATCGCAGGCCAGTCCCCACAAATAGTCATACCGTGACCGTGTACTGTACTGCCGTACAACCTGTAACAACCATTCTGTCAAATCACGGTACCATCTATGACCACCTTCTGCATGAGCCCCTGACACAATTTGCTCCATCCGTACCTCTGCCATCCTTTTGTTCCTTGTGCAACTTATGCAAAAACCTCCAAATGTTAGGGTATGAAGCCCCAGTCTGCAATCTGCAATCAGTCTACATAGAAACATAGAAACATAAAAGTTGACAGCAGATAAGGACCGCAAGGCCCATCCAGTCTGCCCATTTCTTTTTCTACCTTATGAATGTGCCATCGGCCTATCCATTCATACTCATCTGTATTGCTCCCTTATGCCTATCCCATGCCTGTTTGAAGTCCTGCACTGTATTCTTGTCCACCACTTCTTTCCCCAGGAGTCCTTTAGCATCAGTAACTTTTTTGCACTTAGCTGGCTAGGTGCAACTGCCCCAGAGGTGTGCCTTTAAGAAATATTTAAATGGGCATAGAGCCAAGTCAATCAAAAGGCAGGAGAGTGTGTGAGCTGAGTGAGAGCTGTTGAGTGCTTCAGAATTTTTTCTCCGCTGGACTGAGCAATATTGCCTTTGAGGTGTCTCCCAACTTTCCTTGTTGACAGCCTCCTAGTGCTTATCTGGGTAAAGTTTTCCTCATAAATTATTTCCATTAGTGTGCTGATTGAAAGTTTTACTTTTTCATTAGCGCTGAGCACATTTTTTATTTTTAGTGCAACTGCGCTATTTTGACTTTATATTTACCTCGACTATTAGTTTAAAGCCTAATTTCATCGTGGGTGCTTATTTTCGACAGTTTCCTTCATCTTTAGGGCAAATTCTTGTGGGAACCATTGAATTAGGACTGTTGCCTTGTTTTTTACCTCAGGCTTCACGGGGTTTACCACGAGGCACCTGCAGTGCATTTCAAATTTAAACAGTGACTTGGGATTTTCCCTCTAGATTGGCAATTACGAGGAAACGTTTTTTGTTACACTATTGAACTTTGGTATCATCTGTGCCAGGACTGTCTCTAAGGGTCCAACAGTCACCTGTGCACAGTTAAGTATTACTGGGTTTCTATTAAGATCGGCACTGGTATAGATCCTAGTTTTACAACCAAAAAAAAAGGCACTAGTAATAGAGTTTATTAACTGGGGCAGAACTGGTGGGTGGCATTTTCACAGAAACCTGCACTCAGTTAGTAGGTCTAGAACTGTTTTGCTTTGCATAAATTTGGAAAATATAGCAGACAAAGCTTTGATTATTATGGCTGAGGATAAATCAAAGGCTTCCGACGAGGGGCCATTCAAAAGTACTAATACCAAAAGCAGAGGTGCTAAGGAACCCTCCAGATCCCAGCCAAAAAAATAAAGCTTCCAAAGATGAAGTTCCTCACAAATTGAAAAACAACAAGAGTGATGAAAAAAGGAAGCTTGATCAAGCCTCTGATGAAGTGGCTAAAAACAAACTCTGTCAAAACAGATATGCTCCTGTTGCTCCTGGGAAAGCCAATATTTTATTTATTTATTTGGATTTTGGTAACCGGGTAAACCCACTGAGAGAGGAAGTCCCTTTTTCAGGGGCGACCCTGAATTAGTTACATAAAGAGACATTTATAGGCAATATTTACAGCAATTACATATTACACACATATACATTGTGACAGCATACAGGGATAGGACAATCAGGCTCACAATTTGACTTCAGTCATGATTTACAGCTATTACATTAGGTTCATGGACAAACATCAGTAAAACAGCATCCAGTAGTAGACATCGGGGTCACATTCAGACACCTGGTTATCCACCAGTTAGAAGAGTAGTTAGTCAGCACAGAGGATTAACGTTTTAGGCTCATTTGAAAAGAGACAGGATAGAGGGAGGTTCAGAGCAGTTCAGCAGGCATGAGATCTAGGCTTGGGAGCTAACGGTTGCAGCCACAAAGACTAAGATTGAGTAGATAAAGTTTGAGTCCAGCCTTGAACTGGTTGAGGGTGGGAGAGTTAGTCAAACTAGCTGGAAGGGAGTTCCATAGGTGGGAGGCAGCACATTTGAAAGAGCGCTTGCCTTGGTTGGAGCGCATCAGAGGGATGTCCAGTAAGTGTTTCGAGGATGATCGCAGTGTTCTGGTTTGTTCCTTAGGGGCGAGTAGTCCTCTAAGATGGGGAGGGGGACCTAGTGTAGAGAACTTGAAGGTAAGACAAGTGGACGGGGTACGCGAGTTTGTGTCACAGAGTGGGCCAATTAAGTTCCCTAAGTGCCTCGCAGTGATGCCTCCTAGGAGAGGAGCTTGTGGAGAACCGTGCCACTCTATTATAGAGTATGGAAAGTTTGTTATATTCCGACTCTCGAAGGCATTGCAGTAGTGGAGCACCATATAGAATGGTGGGGAGAAGATTGCAGCTGGCAATTGTCCATCATGCAGCCAGGGATAAGCAGTCTCCCAGCCTGTAGAGGAGACCAAGTTTTTGGTGGATGGCCCGGGTTACGGAGTCAGTGTGGGACCTGTAGATCATTTCCTGGTCAAGATGGATCCCAAGGTATTTAAAGCTGCTCAAAGTCTCAACTCTTTTTCCTTGGTTGGTGCTGATCTGGAGCATCTGACTTCTGTCAAGGCCCAAGTGTCTAGATCCAAACAGCACGGCTTTGGTTTTATCTTCATTTAGTATAAGGGAATTCACAGAGAACCAGGTCTCAAGCGTTGAGAGACTGTCCTGCAGTTTGAAGTTTTGTGGAGATGACACTAGGTTGAGGGTCACTGCAATATAGAACAGTGTCGTCTGCATACAGAATGATCTTACTGAGGGAGCAGTTTCCGGCAATATCATTGAGGAAGAGCGAGAAGAGCAGGGGGCCCAGGATTGAGCCCTGAGGCACCCCAGTAGTGATAGGTCTGAGCCCCAATTGTGTGCCCTTCCAGCAGACCTTTAGGGAATGGTCACTCAGATAGCTTACGAACCAGGAGAGTGAGTGGTGATCCAGTCCTAGGAGCCAGAGTTTGGTGAGTAGGAGATCATGCTTGACCAAGTCAAATGCCTTTGATAGGTCAATGAAGAGGGCACCCGTTGGGGAGCCCTGGTCCATGGAGGCAAGGATGTCCGATGTTAGCCGTATGAGAGAAGTGTTGGTGCCATGTCCCTTTCTAAAGCCATGTTGCACATCAGCCATGAGTAGGTGTTGCTCAAGGTAGATCTGTAGCTGGGTAGAGACAAGTCTTTCCTGGATCTTCCCAATGGGACTGAGAAGGGAAATTGGCCTATAGTTTCCCAAATTGTCACGAGGACCACTTTTGGGGACAGAGACAATGGTTGCCACTTTCCATATTTTTGGGACTTTGCCTTCCCTGAGTGATCTATTTATTAGTAGGGTGACAGGGTGGGCAATTGCCAGAGCGGCAGCCTTCAGCAGGTGTGGTTTGAGTTGGTCATGTCCCAGTGTGGAGGAAGAGTTAATTTTGCGCAGGAGAGGCAGTACCTCTGACTGCTTGACCATCTTTAAGTGGAATTGAGGTCGCGGGTTTACCCATGCAGCATCGTAGTGCAATGTAGGCCTGGGGAGGACAGGGTGGGGAGACACCCTTGGGGTAGAGAAAGAGGTACAAAAGGCTTCAGCAATGACAGTCGGGGAATTGGTCAGTGAGTCCCCCACCAGGATGGAGTCCATTTGACTATTTGTGGAGCCCTTTATGAGTAGATTTATGTGGCCCTAAAATTTTTTGGGTCACATAGATATCTAGTTTGGAGGTTGTTTAGGTATTGTGATTTAGCCTGCTTCATGATTTTTTTGCACTGATTTCTCAGCTCTCTGTACTTCTCCCAGTCTGTAGAGTTGCCAGTAGCTTTGTAGGTATGTATGCTTTGTCCCGGAGGAACATGTTATGTTTGAGGCTGGGGCTCAGCCATTTATGATATTTACCTTGCACCCTGAGCTTTTTTACAGGGGCATGCATATTAAATGCAAATAAGAAGGTCTGTGTGAAATAATCAAGAGCCTCATCAAGTGTGGGCAGGGAGAGGATAGGGGCCCAGTCAGCATTCCTCTGGTCAGTGCAAAAGTCTGCTGGACAAAACCTACTATAATTCCTCACTTCAATAACCTTAGTGGGGATTTCTGGAGGCTTGTTGGACCAGATGCAAAAGGTGGGCGAGTGGTCACTCAAGGCGTCAAACTTAATCCCTGCCAAAAATATCCGGCCTGGGCAAGAGACTAGGATCCAGTCTATTAGAGAGTGATTTCCAGTCTTTGGGTTTAATCTTGTGGGGAGGTCGATAATCTGCGTCAGTGGGAAGCCAAGTAGTGGGTTTTTGGTAGGGGAGGAGAGTAGTGATGGCCAGTGGAGATTGAAGTCCCCGAGGAGTATGGCCTCCCCCCTGCTGAGGTCCTCCAGGTGCATTGTTAGGGATTCTAAGGAGGACGTGGCAGTTTGAGGTGGGAGGTATACACTCCCTATGGAGAGTGGTTTGGCATTGCCGAGGAGTAGTTTTACAAACAGCATTTCAGTCAAGGAGCCATTCAGGGAGGGGATATCCAGCTCCGTGGCTTGGAGGACAGTGCTGACGTAGATAATAACCCCTCCTCCCTTTTTTCCTACCCTATCTTTCCTGAAGGTAAGGTAGCCCACTAGGTCAACTTCGTGGGGGAGGATCTGGTGCTTTAGCTAGGTTTCTGTCAAGGCTCATACGTCGGGCTTATAGAGAGTAACCCAGGCTTCAAGTTCTGGGAATTTGTTCCTTAGATTGCCAATATTCATATGTGCAATTTTGAGCCCTTTGGTGTCAGCCCATAAGGAGTGAGAAGGGGAGTTGAGGGAGAGGTTTGGGAAAAAAGGGCCAGGATTGGATTCAATATCCCCCCCTCAGGCTAGGAGGGTCCAGCCCAGGTGACCAGGGGGTAAGTAAGGGGGGGTAACGGTCAGCTCCCCATCCCTCCCCCTAGGGTAAGATGGTAGTGTCCTGTCATGAGCTTCCGGTGAGGTTCCGGGCAGGTTTAGTTTTAAATGGGTCTCATATGGCGGGATCATATTGACTATAATGACTGATAGGGGTTTACTCATAGACAATGCCCAGGAAGAAATGCTGGGACAGGAGTTAGTGAGACAACAGGCAGCTTAAAGCATACAGGAAAAACAAAACACTTACAAACTGTGCAGGTTCTTCCATCAGTGCAAGATATGGAAAAAGCATGGCAATTGTTTCAGTCCCTTCAAAAAATGGGGCCTTAATTTACTGGGGTTAGCAAGCACTCTTCCACCATTCTCTCTTCTGTAGACTGTGAGGGTAACGCAGATGATGATCAATTTTATGATGCCCCTGACATGGATTTTGAGGGCCTTGAGCCCCAGGAGTCCCCAGACCCTCACCTTGGGGATCCCCTGGGTGACCATGAGGATCCTTCCTCTATGTTTACATTTATACGAAATATGCTGGATACCCTGGACCTCCCTATGCAGGAGCCCAACCAGGATGTTGATGAAGATGAAGATTATAGGAAGATGAAGGGTCTTTCATCCTCAAAGACCCTGGTCATCCTATCTATAATGCATTTAGAAAAAATACCATGAAGGTGCTTCAACACGCCACTTCAATATCAGGGGTTGATAAGCGGCTTGAGAGAAAATATAAATTGCCTAAAAATGGTACCAAGTTCCTGTCTGCACACCCTACCCATGAAAGTATAGTGCAGCAGGCAGCTTGTGAGAAAGCTGGAGTCTCCGTGTCACCCTCTCCCCTGACAAGGATTCCAAGAAAATTGACTTTATAGCAAATAAAATGTATGCCAGAGCTTCCCTGCTTCTCAGGTTTTCTTCTTACATGGCATTCACAGCCAAATATCAGAAAACCCTTTGGAAATCAGTCCAGGCTATCACCCTCAATGGATCAGATTCTATGGTGCAGGAGCTGGCAGATATGTCAAAAACTGCCCTGGAAGCTATTATGTACCAATTCCACATGGCAGATGACAACAATGATGCAGCCTCTAGGGCAATGGCCCATGCCATCTCTCTGAGACACTTCACCTGGCTTACAACAACCAGTCTGACCACAGACACTCAGAACAAGGCCATGGATTTTCCCTGTGATCAAAATATGTTGTTTTATTACAGAGCCACTGACTTTATGAGAAAAGTCAATGAGTACAAAGCCTCCTGGCAGAGCCACTCATCCAAACCTAAACCCATCACCCGTCAGAGATCCCGTCCCAGGGGCAGAAGTTTTGTTCCCAGGCCTTACAGTCCCTATCCCCAATCTGACTTTAACCAGTACAGGGGGTCTTTCAGAGGCAGGGGAAGAAGGGGCTAAAGATGAGCCACCTCTACCCAGCCATCTGCCTCTCAGTTTAAGTCCTGATGTGAGTGTCAAGGTCACCTCCCCATTTCCGGTTGCAGGCAGACTCTCTCACTATCTTCGGCACTGGTCCCTCATCACGTAGGACAAGTGGGTGCTGCAGATAATGGAGAAGGGTCTGTCATCATGGTTCAAGCAGCTGCCAGAGCTCAAGCATACCCAGGTGTCAGGACCTTTGTCTCTAACACACATACTGCTGTTGGAAATGGAGATACAAAACCTTCTGACTTTACGAGCAGTGGAGAGGGTACCCACCCACGAGAAGGGCAAGGGCCTCTACTCCGGGTATTTTCTGACACAAAAGAAAAGTGGGGAGTGGTGACCTATCTTAGATCTCAGCTATATAAACAAACATCTGAAAAAACCCAAATTCAAAATGGTTACTCTGTCACTGGTCATACAGTCCTTACAGCAGGGAGACTGGCTAGTCTCCCTAAACTTAAAGGATGCCTACTTCCACATACCCATAAAGAGATCTCACAGGAAGTTTCTTAAGTTCAGACTTCCTTCAGGTCACTACTAGTTCACTGCAATGCCCTTCAGTCTGTCCTCAGTCCCAAGAGTCTTTACCAAGTGTCTCGCAGTGGTAGAAGAACATCTCAGGAGACAGGGTGTCACTCTCTACCCCTATTTGGACGACTGACTCATAGTAGCAAAGTCTCTTTGCCAGGTCAAGGAATCTCTTTCCCTCACAGAACGCACTCTGGAGTCTCTGGGTTTCCTGATAAATCTAAAGAAATCTCATCTGGAACCCACCCAGCTGCTTGCCTTCATAAGGGCCCAGCTGGACACTCAGAAGGGATATGCTTTCCTCCCGCAGGAAAGAATTCAGAGTTTCTTTTCAGTGGCAGATTCTTTTTCCCAGGGACAGCCAAGATCAGCCAGACATTTCCTCAAACTTCTGTGACATATGGCCTCTATGACTGCAGTAGTCCCGGGGGGCAGGTACAGGGTGAGACTCCTGCGAGCCTACCTCAGAGCTCACTGGTCTCAGAGAAGTAGCACATTTTCAAAGTTGATACCTGTGTTGGAGTAGTTCCTCCAAAACTTGCTGTCATGGAAGAACCCTGCAAATTTGCAGGCAGAGGTTCCTTTTCAAGCTTCTCTTTCCAAAAAGGTGATCACCACAGATGCCTCCCATTTGGGCTGGGGTGCTCATTTAGACAGTGCCTCAGTAAGTGGCAACTGGACTCCCGATGAGTCCCAGTTGCACATAAATCTTTTGGAACTCAGAGCAGTCTTCCTAGCTCTCAAAGCTTTTGCTCCCAGCATAGAAGTGCAGGCAGTTCAAATTCAAACTGACAACACCACTGCAATGTTCTACATAAACAATCAGGGTGGTACCAGATCAGGAATACTCTGTTTGGAAGCTCTGAAGCTCTGGTCTCTAGCATTCTCCCTGGGAGTCAGCCCCTCAGCTATTCACCTCCCAGGCAAACTCAATACTCTGGAGGATGCTCTAAGCCGCATCAGTCAAGGTCAGAGCAAATGGACACTGAACAAGCAAGTACTAGCCACAGTGTTCAGGCAGTGGGGCACACCAGACGTGGATCTGTTTGCCTCTTCTCTCAATTTTCAGCTTCCTCAGTACTGTTGCAGGCCCCCAGTTTCGGGAACACTTCTTCTGGATGCCCTGATCCTGGACTGCTCAGGGGCGTTCCAATACACATTTCCTCCCTTTCCTCTGATATTCAGGGTTTTGCTGAAACTCAGACAGCAGCCTGCATTGATGATCCTAGTTGCGCCGGACTGGCCCAGGCAAGCCTGGTACCCTCTCCTTCTCTCAGTGTCCTGTAACAGGCCCAGTCACCTGCCTCCGACTCGCTCCCTACTGACCCTTCCTCAGAAAGGAGTGCAATACCCAGACATACAGTCTCTTCACCTCAAGGCCTGGTTCTTGAGGAGTTAGAGTTTCCATCCTCACAGTACTCTGAACAGGTCCTGAAGATACTGAGGATGGCTAAAAAAATGAACACTAAGAAGACTTATGCAGCCAGATGGAAAAGGTTTTCCCTCTGGTACAAGAGCGAAAGGGTCAAACCCCTATCAGCTTCAGGCCCTCAGCTGCTAGACTACCTGGTCCACCTACAGGCGTCAGGTCTGAAACCATCTTCACCTCCAGCCTCCAACCAGGGAGCCTGTTCCTACTTAGAGTCTGAACCTTCGTATAGATGGACTTATGAATCCACCTTTCGAGCCCATGTCCACGGCCCACATCAAGTTTGTAATTTGGAAGACCGTCTTCCTGGTAGCAATCACATCTGCCAGGATGATTTCAGAGCTACAGGCCCTGTGCACTGAGCCGAATTACATCATCCCTCACAACGATAAAGTTGAGCTCAAGATAAATAGGACATTTCTGCCAAAGGTGGTTTCAGAGTTTCACTTGAATGAGTCCATTACTCTGCCTGTCTTCTTTACTAAGCTATCCACTCCTGGTGAGGAAAGGCTCCACAGCTTGGATGTCAAAAGAGCCATCATTCACCACCTAGAGCATACTAGACAATCCAGAGGCTCTTCCACTCAGTTGTTCCTCACCTACGGTATGAGGATGTAACCAAAGGAAGACCAGCTACCATGAGAACAATTTCTCATCGGTTGGTCTCTTGTATTAGATTCTGCTATGAGAAAGCTGGTCAACAACCTCCTGTGGGGCTCAGGGCCCAGTCCACCAGGGGCACTGTAGCCTCACTTGCAGCAGCAAGGGACATTCCCCTACTGGATGTCTGCAAAGCAGCTACCTGGAAATCTGTGCACACCTTTGTGAAACACTACAGTTTGGATGTGCAGCCCACATCTGATGCCAAATTTGGCAGGGTGGTTCTGCAGAGCCTCTTTCCTAAGTAGGTTCTCTACCCACCTCCCACTTGGTACTGCTGGGTAGTCTACAAAAAAGTTACTGATGCTAAAAGACTCCTGGAGTAAGAAGAAAAAATTACTCACCTCAGTAATCTTCTTTCTTCCAAGGGGTCCTTTAGCATCAGTAAGCTCCCACCCTTCCTCCCCGGTTCACCTGTCAGAGAAGGGTTCCTATGTCACCTTTTACCAAATTTGGAGTTTCTTATTGATGAGTTTTTAGCTTGTGTTGCTGTTGTTTCTATTACCACTTTTGAGGACATTTGCATGTTTTTTGAATCCTGTTGATTCTTTTTTGCTGCATTTGCCCTTATTTGTCCTTGAAAAAATTCTGAAGCATTCAACAGCTCTCACTCAGCTAACACCACCTCCTGTATTTTTATTGGCTTGGCCCTACACTCATTTAAATATCTCTTAAAGGCACACCTCTGGGGCAGTTGCACCTAGCCAGCTAAGTGCAAAAACGTTATTGATGCTAAAGGACCACTTGGAAGAAAGAAGATTACTGAGGTGAGTAATTTTTTCTTACTGAGGTAGGCCATTCCATGCATCCACCACCCTTTCTGTGAAGAATAACTTCCTCACATTACCCCTTAATCTGACTCCCTCTAATCTCATGCTGTGTCCTCTTGTCCTGTTATTTTTCTTATATTGGAACATGTTAGACTCTTTTACCTTGTCAATGCCCTTAAGGTGCTTGAATGTTTCAATCATATCACTTCTCTCCCTCCTTTGCTCTAGGGTATACGTACTGAACTCCATTAATCTGTCCTCATTTGTTTTCTGATGCAGTCCCTGCACAATTTTGGTTGCCCTTCTCTGGACTGCCTCAATTTGGTTATTGCCCTTGTGAGGGTGTGGCCTCCAGTACTGCATGCAGTACTCCAGATGAGGCCTAATCAGTGTCTTGTAAAAAGGGATTATTATCTCCCTCTTACAACTTGTGATACCCTTACTAATACACCCCAGTATCCCCCTAGCCTTACCTACTTCTTTAGTGGTCTGCTTGAATGATTTCAAGTCATCTGTGATGATGATGCTTAAGTCTCTTTCTTCCTTTGTAACTGCCAGCAACTCCCCTTCCTGCCTATAGGTAGCTTCAGGGTTTCTCTTCCTTATATGCATGATCTCACATGTCTTTGCGTTAAACCCCAGTTGCCACTCTCCCGATCATTTTGACAGTTTATCCAGATCTCTTCTCATTCTGCCCACCCCATCTGGATCATCTACTCTGTTGCAGTTCTTGGTGTCATCTGCAAACAGACAAACCTTACCCTCCAGTCCATCTGCAATGTCACTGATGAAGATATTGAAGAGGACTGGCCCCAGGACTGATCCCTGAGGTACCCTACTACCTGTTAGTGCAGGGGGACTATGCTCCCCGAGCCCCCTATTTCTAATACAACATCCTCCAAGTCGCTCATTGACTTAGGAGGATAGCTGTAATGTGACATTGTTATATTGCTGCAGTCATTATTATTGTACTTGCCAAATCTGATTCACTGAAATTCATTCGCTGTAATTGACTAGCTGTGTTGACGTCATACCACAAAACCTTTAAGGAAATTTTTTGTTGTCATAAAGGCTAGCAGTCTCCCTGTCATATTCTTATTAAGCACCCAAGCACTTAGTTCTCCATCTACCCCTGGACCATCTCATTTCCTCTAACTATATTATACTGTCTAAAGGTTGTTTAGTATTGTAACGTATCACTGTTATGTATCCTAATTGGTATTTGCCATTATACCGTACTGTACGTTTTGTCCTGAAACATTGGTTTGTATAGTATGCTCTTTTTATTGCTTGTTGTATCATTATTGACCAGGACCTCCTAGTGAATGAGCTTGCACAATGGAGGTTTTTTTTCCTGCAAATAAACTTGAACTTAAACTTGAAGAAGGAAGGTTTTGTCTGTATTGGGGACTGAGGGAGACCTAGTCAAATAAATCACTTTGTGAACAGACTATACCTCAGTAGGCAGAGCTTAAGGGTTCTCAGAGACACTCTGGGGGAGTACATGCCCCATAAGCTTAATTTAAACTACTGAGGGATCAGGTGGGCCTACAGACTCAACAACCCCAGGAAGAGGATTTCACTAGACCTCCCCCCATACCAGTGGAAGTGTTCTGGTTGCCGGAAAGGGAAGAAAGCAGTCAGTAACAGGGAGTGTGGGGCTAGCAAATAAAGGGGAGAAAGAATAAGGAAGGAATGAAGTATGGGAAGTGAAGGAGGCTCAGATTCTAGGTGGAGGGAGGTGTCTCTGAGTAACAAGATGGATTACTTGCATGTGCTACTCACAGGGGTGGACATTATAGCATTCACTGGGACTTGGGTCATGCCAAACCATGACTGGGACCTCTCAGCCAAGAGGTACAAATTATATTGGAGGTATAGGACAGTAGAGAAAGGGGTGGTGGTGGTTTACATCAGGAAGGGTATATCATGTATGAGGGAGGAGTCAGAGAAGGGAAGGGTTTAAGCAATGTCGGTTAAGTTATTGTTTAATGGGGGAGGAAGGTGAGGCTGGAGGTGGTTTACAGACCACCCAACCAGGAAGACAAAAGGAACAGGGAATTGAACTTGGAAATAGTGAATGCTGCAGGGGAGGGAGAGGTGGTAATTGTGGGGGACTTCAAACTACCCAAGACTGACTGGAGTGCATCAACAACAGCACGCGCTAGGAGTCAGGTAATCCTGGAAGTGTTTCAGAATGGGTTCCTGACTCCAGGAGTTGGAGAACCAACCTGGGGGTGCAATCCTTGATCTGGTGCTCATCAATGGGGAGCACCTTCAAGAAATAACAGTCAAGGAGCCCCTAGGTGGAAGTGATTATTGCACAGTGTAGTTCTGGTTGGATTGGGGTAGGAGAAACATTCCCACTAATGGACTTTAGAAGGGTGGACTTTAGAATGATGGGCAGATTGTTAAGAAAAAACTTTTGGGCATCAGGGACGATATGGGGGTAAAGCAGAGGTGGTCCATCATTAAGAATTTAATAACGGCTACAGCAGAGGAATACCTTATGTGCAGGTGTAAGAACTCAAGAACCAAAGTACCCAGCTGCTTTGGGGAAAGGGGGGCAGTTTAACCAGTAAAGACACACTAATTCAGAGCTTGTTTCCAGTGCAATCTGGGAGCACAGGGAAGTTAAGTGACTTTCTCAGGGTCAAACAGTATGCAAGTGCCGGCTGATGGGATTGAAACCAAGGTCATCAGGTCTGCAGCTCTGTGTCCATGACCACTACACTATACTATACTGCCTCAACTAAACCTGATCTGTACTTCTTTCAATTCTTGCTTAGAGACAACTGTCCTTTTTGTAGACTTACCTAAAGCCATTCACCTGGTGAACCACTCCCTCTTGCTCAATAAATTAAGAGGCATGGGCATATTTAATGAACTTTATAAATGGATAACATCCTATCATACCCAGAGGGTAGAGTCTCACGGTGTTTGTCCATGCCTTGAAAAGTAACCAGGAGAGTAGCTCTGGGGGTCCATACTGGGACCCCTACTGTTTTATTATTATTTTTTGGTATATTCCATTTATTCTCCCATTAAACTGGTGCACCTCTCAGAGGTGCACAAAAGATCATCACCTCTATTTCTCACCAAGTCCTCCCTTCTTCGGTACCCCACACTAGGACTTGACAGCCCCCCAGATCACTGCCTGGGGAGGGCACACCTCACCTACCTGGTGGCCTTTTCTGAAATTAGAGGGTCCATCCTGGCCCAGGGTTGTGCTGGAGGGATAGTCCAGCACTGGGGATGTGGGCTTGGTCACCGGAGACCTCATTGCCTCCCTGATACTCCAGTGATATTTTACATGGTTGTTTCCTCTATAGAATGCAGACATGCAATGACATCCTGGCATTGACATGTTGACATCTGATGTTGCTCTACTTTCTGATCACAGCGCCGCATGTTCCTTGTGCTGCCCCCAATTTCCACCAGGGGCCACCAAGGAGTGATGCCAAGCCCAAATCTCTCCCTGGGATGGGAAAGCAGTCCTCCAGATGCTCAGCCCCTTCCCTTCCCTGCCAAACCACAGTGGCCCGAGTCCATTCCCGAACCCCTGTTGCCAGCATGGGGTGAGGTATGGCGTCCAGCACTGTAACCCTCAGTGCCACTGGGCTGGCTGTTTTTGTTATTTAACAGTGACTTGCCCCAAGTGGTGTGGCATTCAGCCATAAGGCTGTATGCAGATGATATGGCACTTGTAGTTATTCAGGCAACTGTTCCAGATCTCCAGTCAAAGCTACAGACTGACTTTGAAGAGGTGGGGGATTGGTTCACCAGGTTGAGGTTTATAATGAATGTAAAAAAATGCTGCATTTTGCAACTAAAAAAATAATCCCCAGATACAAATTTTAACAAACAAAAATGAACCCCTTCAAACAAGTTAAAAATGATTGTTACCTGGGGGTAATTTGTGATTCTCATCTAACATTTAATAGTCATATAATCTCATCAATAGGTAAGGTCAATAAGAAACTGGGAGCCTTAAGGAGTACCACAAAATGTCTGAAGACAGAAGACGGGAAAAGAGTGGTTGGCCAATTGATTATGCCCACCCTGACCTTTGGGGAACGTGTGTATCGGTCAACTAATAAACAGATACTGACCAGATTAGATAAAATTCACTGTAGAATAGCCAGATAAATTCCATAATGCAACTTTAAAACACACTACTGTACTATGCTTACTAAATTAAGCTGACGGCCTCTAGAAACTGGTTATACTAAAAACTGGTTAGAAATTACACACAAATACCAGACATTTTGCTCTGATCATTATATTACTCAAACATTATTTCTCGCCTCCCCAAAAAAACAAAGGCAAATGGGAGTTAACAATATCATTGCACATTAATAAAATATATTATTCTTTCACAGCTGTAAATAAAGCCCCATGTGTAATGTTCTTAATGAAAAAAGTAAGATGTTCCAAACTTTAGCTGCCAGAGAACACATAGAACTGTCACCGTATTTTTTCCCAGGATGAATTTTATTTATGTGCACATATCATGTTAACTCCCATTTACCCTTGTTCTCTTTGGGAATTAGTGTTTGAGTAATATAATGACCAGGATGGACATGGCACACATACAGCAATCTGTATGCAAACTTCTAGTCTAAGATAGTTAAATGACAAGTCATTTGGTGATTTGTATTTGCAAGTCAATGGATATAATTTAAATCCACTGACTTGAGAATGCAAATAGCCAAATGACTGGTCATTATTATGTAATTAAACTGTCTTAGACAAGGAAGTTTGTGTACCAATTGAGGTGTGTGTCATGTCCACGATTGTTTATGGTTTATGTTTTTAGTGTAACGTAAGGTCACCAAACCACAGGACTGTCTTGTTAACTGGGTTGTAAAAAACCCTAAAGAAATGTTTTCCTGTATAAAAATAAAGTTTTTATCTGTCTTTCTATCCATCTACTGTATCTATCTGTCTGTCTTGCTATCTGTCTATCTATCTATTTATCTATCTATCTAGCTATCTAAACCTATACTGGTTTAGTACTGAGGTTGCACAGGCAGTAAGGGACAACATAGAAACATAGAATTTGATGGCAGACAAGAACTGCTTGTCCCACCCAGTCTGCCCATTTCCTTACCTAATGGATAAGCTGCAGATCCTGGTTAAAAAACAGCCTGCTTCCTCCTACCCTCCACTAGAATTGCTTTATGTCTGTCCCATGCATTCTTGAATTCCTCCACTGTTTTTGACTCCACAACCTCCTCAGGAAGGCTGTTTCATGCATCTACAACCCACTCCGTGAAAAAATACTTCCTCACATTACCTCTGAGCCATCCCCCCCTCTATCTTCAAATTGTGCCCCCTTGTTCTTGCACGTCTCTTCTTCTAAAAGATGCTACCCTATTGGACTTTGTTGATTCCCTTGAGGTACTTGAACATTTCTATCATGTCCCCCCCTCCCTCCTTTCCTCGAGGCTATACATATTAAGCTCATTTAGTCTATCTTCATATGTCTTCCGGTGCAGACCCTGCACCATTTTAGTTGGCCTCCTGTGGACAGCTTCCATCTTGTCTATGTCCTTGTGGAGATTGGGTCTCCAGAACTGCACACAGTACTCCAGATGGGGTCTCACCAGCTGTCTGTACAGAGGGATAACAACTTCCTGTTTTCTACTGGTGATGCCTCTCCCTATGCATCCCAGTATCCCCCAGCCCTCCTTACTGCCCTCTCACATTACTTGCCCACCTTTAAGTCATCTGATATGACTACCCCAGGTCCCTTTCCATTTTTGTTGTTGTTAGTATCTCACCCCCATTGTGTACTCTTCCCCTGGGTTTTTGTTTCCCAGGTGCATTACCTTGCACTTCTTAGCATTAAATCTAAGCTGCCATACATTTGACCATTCCTCTAACCTTGCCAAGTCCCTTCTCATCCTTTCCACCCACCTTGTGCATCAACTCTGTTGCAGATCTTTGTGTCACCGGCAAAGAGAAATACTTTTCCTTCCAGTCCCTCTGCAATGTCACTTACAAAGACATTGAAGAGGACCGGTCCTAATACTGAACCCTGTGGCACCCCACTAGTAACCCCCCCTTTCTTCAGAGTGGATTCCATTTACTATTGCCCTCTGTGTCCTATTCTCCAGCCAATTCTTTACCCAGGCTGTCATCTTGGGACCCACTCCCAGGCTGGCTAACGTGTATATTAATCTTTTGTGTGGGACTGAGTCAAATGCCTTGCTAAAGTCTAGGTAGGCCATGTTCACAGCCCCTTCCTGATCTACTACTTTGGTCACCCAGTCAAAGAAATCTATTAGATTCGTCTGGCATGACCTTCCTGCTGTGAATCCATGCTGCCTTGGGTCCTGTGCCCCTCTGGCCTCTAGGTACTCGACAGTTCTTTCCTTCAGAAGTGATTCCATCATTTTCCCTATCACTGAGGTTAAACTAACTGGTCTGTAGTTTCCTGCTTCTGTCCTGCTCCCACATTTGTGAAGGGGAATCACATCGGCCCTCCTCCAGTCCTCAGGTACCACCCCATCCTCCCATGATTTGTTAAAGAGGGTATTCAGTGGTGTCACTAGTTCTACCATCAGTTCTTTTAGAATTCTGGGATGAATCCCATCAGGCCCCATTGCTTTGTCCACCTTCAGTTTTAAGAGTTCTTTCAGGACCCTTTCTTCTGTAAATGGGCTGGTATCAACTTCTGTATCCAGAGTGTTTCTATTGTTTGTTTTAGTTACCTCTTTGTTTGTAAATACTGAGCAAAATATTTGTTTAGTATCTCTGCCTTTTCACAGTCACCCTCTACACCCCCTCTATTAAGCCTCACTATCCCTCCTTAGTCTTCCTTTGCTCCCTGATGTACCTAAAAGGTTTATCCCCTTCTTAACTGAGTTGGCTATTTTTTCCTCGTTTGGGCCTTTGCTGTTCTGACTGCCTTCCCAGCTTCCTTTTGCTTTAACTGATACACTTCTCTGTCCTGTTCCTTAGATCCCTTGTACTTTCTGAATGCTTTTTTTCTCTTGAACCTTCACTGCCACCTCCTTTGAGAACCATAGTGGTTTCTTACATCATTTGTTTTGTTTATTTGCTTTCACACAAAGGCTTGTTACCTCTGTGATGGCAGTTTTATTATTCCCATTGTTCTTCCACCCTCCTTCCTGCCCATTTGCTAGTGCATTCTTAGGCACTCACCTATTTTGGCAAAGTCAGCCTCCTGAAGTCCAATACTTTTGCCTTTGTATGGCTTGACTCTATTGCTGTGTTTATTGTGAACCATACTGTTCGGTGGTCACTAGTTCCCAGATGGCTACTCACTTCTCTGTGATCCTCTCTCCATCTCCATTTGAGAGGACCAGGTCTAAGATTGCTCCCTCTCGAGTGGGTTCCAATACTAGTTGTCTAAGGCATGCCCCCTGTAGGGCATCTAGAATAATCCCACTCTTAGAAGTGGCAGCTGCAACTGCAGTCCGGTTAACATCTGGCATATTCAGATCACCCATCAGCAATATCTCCCCTTTATCTACCATTCTAAGTATACTTTCTATCATTTCCTTGTCCATTTCCTCCCCCTGAGAGGGTGGTCTGTATACAAACCCTGTGTGGATTGTGGTGCCATTGCCTGCCTCCAAATTGACCCACAGTGCTTATTCTCCTCCTCCTCCCTGTTTACCCTTTTGTTCTGTTGCTATGATTCCTTCTCTTATGTAGAGAGCTAATCCTCCTCCTCTTTTACCCTCCCTGTCCCTCCTGTAGATAGTGTATCCTGGTATGTTTACATCCCAGTCATGGTTCTGTGTGTACCATGTTTCTGTGACTGCCATGATATCCAGATGTTTCTCCTCCATCAAGGCCACTAATTCAGGAAGCTTGTTACCCAGACTACGGGCATTGGTGCTCATTGCTCTCCATTTTTTGATGGCTTTACCTTCTGTAGCAGCATCCCCCACTGACCTTTCTACCTTGGTCTTTTTCTCATTTAGTACCCTGTTTTGTAGGGGGAGGCTGGGATTTTCCTGCTGCTTATCAGTGCCTCCCCCCTTGACTAGTTTAAAAGCTTGCCAATGAAGCATTTAAACCGATTGCCCTAAAGACTTGTTCCCTTCCTGGGCAGATGCAGACCATCCTGCCAGTATAGGCTGGTGTCCCTCCAGGTGGAACCCCAGTCCCCAATGAAGCCAAACCCCTGTGCTCCACACCATTTCTTCAACCATTCATTAAACTGCATGGTGTAAAGTACCCTCACCTCACCCATGCCACTGACAGACAGCACCTCTGAGAAGGATACTGCGTGTGCTACTTGTCTTAAGCCCCTCCCCAACTCTACAAAGTCCTTCTGCACTGCTCTAATCTCATGATGAGCCAAGTCATTTGTCCCTAGGTGAACAATGACATCCAGCTCAGACTCCCGTGCACTGTTCTCGTGATCCTAAGGATGCGCTTCCTGTCCCTCCAAGCCATGGCACCAGGCAGGCACCTTACTTCAGTTTTCCTGCTCCCCCCAGTTCTATCCCCCTAATAATTGAGTCCCTGACCAGGAGCTGCTTTCTTTCCCTGTGGTGCCCTCTGCCTCCTTCCTGAGGGCCTCCCTTGTGACAGTTGTCTGCACCCTCCTTAGTTTCCTCTGCGGGTGCATCCATAGGGGAACTATGCTCCCCCAGAATGGTGTATGGATTGTGGAGTGGAACAACTGACTGGGTGTGCCTCTGTTCCACCACCCTTACCCTCCCTGAGCCCACTGTGGTACAACTGCTGTGCTTTCTTCACAACCTCTGAGGTAGTGGTGGTGGCTCTGGTGCTCCCTGGATGGGGGAGGTTCCCCTGCTACTGTCCAGTGTGGCCTGAAGACCGGCAACTTCCTCCCTCAGGGCAGATAGTTGTCTGCAAACAGGGCAGCATCTCAGCCTCCAGAAAGACTCCCGGAAGACTGCTGCCCCACAGCCATTACATTGTACTACTCCCCCACATAACTGTCTATCTTGTTTAGTTTGTTTTTTTTTGTGTGTGTGATTGGTGCGTTATATAGAAATGTATGTATTTATATAATGTGTATGCTTATATTGCCAGTGCAGTGTGCTAGAGAGGATATGACAGCGATATGCACCTTGCCCTCTGAGGAAATAATGTCAGAACCCCAGGTATAAATGAACTATTTCCAGGGGTGGGTGGGGTGAGGGTGGGAAGGGTTTGGGCCTAAACTGTGCCCTCATGAAACAATCAGCTAAAAGCTCTGACCTACCACTGTGATGAGTGCCTTCCTGTCAGCAAGATGCCATACATGACAATTTGTAATACTGCTTCAAACCAATTTGACAGAGAAAATACCCTGCTAATCAAACAGTGAAAAAAAAAAACATCCAAGTCAGACACAGATAAACCTCTCCAGCCCCAAAACAGCCTGGTGACTTGTACTCTGAAAACAGTCAGCCCCAAAACACGTCAGCTGTGCAGAAGGGCAGACACAGAAAACAGTATTCAGCCTCTTTGGGTTTAAACTCTTCCTGCACTGAAAACCTTAACAATTGTAACAAAAGTAAAGCATACTCCACCTCTCTCTGTTGATTGAAAGACTGCCTTTTCTGATAATTCTAAGTTCCTTGTTTCACCCTTCAGTTAGAAGTATCCTCCACCTGAAGAATATTAACTTTCCTAAGGAATCTGCTTCAAACCAAAGACAATTGTAAATTGTAAGGTTCACTTCCCTCTGTTGTGAGCACTACTCACTTTCTTGCAAATCTTAAGTCCAGTGTTGCAGCTTCCAGCCAGCGGTAGCTTCACCTGAAGATATTGCTTCTCAAATTGCTTGCCTACCTTTGGGTCATCTGATATAACTACCCCCAGGTCCCTTTCCATTTTTGTTGTTGTCAGTATCTCACCCCCCATTGTGTACTTTTCCCCCGGGTTTTTGTTTCCCAGGTACATTATTTTGTACTTCTTTGCATTGAATCTAAGCTGCCATACATTTGACCCTTCATACAACCTTGCCAAGTCCCTTCTCATCCTTTCTACCCCACCTTGTATATCAACCCTGTTACAGATCTTTGTGTCATCTACAAAGAAACATACTTTTCCTTCCAGTCCCTCTGCAATGTCACTTATAAAGAATATTAAAAAGGGCCTGACCCATTACTGAACCCTGCTGTACCCCACTAGTAACCTCCCTTTCTTCACTGTGGACTCCTTTTACTATTACCCTCTGTGTCCTGTTGTCCAGCCAATATTTTACACAGGCTACCACCCTGGGACCCACTCCCAGGCTGGCTAATATTTTTATTAATCTTTTATGTGGTACTGTGTCAGATGCCTTACTAAAGTCTAGGTAGACCATGTCCATAGCCCCTCCCTGGTCTACTACTTTGGTCACCCCAGTCAAAGAAATTGATTAGATTCATCTGACATGACCTTCCCACTGTGAATACATGCTGCCTTGGGTCCTGTGCTCAACTGACCTCTAGGTACTGAACAATTCTTTCCTGTAGAAGTGATTCCATCACTTTCCCTACCACTGAGGTCAAACTGACAGGTCTGTAGTTTCCTGCATCTGTCTTGCTCCCACTTTTGTGAAGGGGCATCACATCCACCCTCCTCCAGTCCTCAGGTACCACACCATCCTCCCATGATTTGTTAAAGAGGGTAGTAAGTGAGACAGCCCAGTGGCATTGAGGGCTTAGGTGCTGCACACTTAACCTCACATTATACCGGTGACCAGGGTTCAGGAATGAGCCTGGGCCATCAGAGGTCGGCAATGGGGGGGAGGGTGGAGCTGGATGGAGCTGCTGACAGGCACGCTTTCCTTTCTGGGGAGGTGGGATGGCTCCTCACAGCTGATGGCTTCCCCCTGGTGGAGGCTGGGGACAGCATGGGCTGCAGAGGAGCCAGGTGCTAGGCCGATGGGGTGAGAGGAAAGGGCTGTTACTGGGGCCATGGGGCTAATGCGTGCCTCCACACACATGTGAACCCACTCCTGGGGCCCTTGGGAGAAAAATGGAGGAGAAAATATCGCCAGCAGCAGGATGACAACCAACTCCCCACAGGTACCGCTCCCGAGCTGGGCATAAGGTAAGCCCCAGTAACTACGGGGGACAGGGCTGGGGGGAATCGGTCAGATGTGGGCTAGCCAAGGTGAAAGGCTCAGAAAATATGACATGATAACAAAAAAAATGTGTAGTAAGTGCTGTTACTAGTTCTTCCCTTAGTTCTTTTAGAATTCTGGGTTGAAGACCATCAGGCCCCATTGCTTTGTCCACCTTCAGTTTTAGGAGTTCTTTCAAAACCCTTCCTTCTGTGAAAGGACTGATTTCAACCCCCTATCCAGAGTGCTTCTATTGACTGGATTAGGTACCACCCCCTTCCTATTCCTTTGTGAATACTGAGCAGAAGTATTCATTCAGTGTCCCTGCTTTCTAACTGCCCCTCTCTGCCCACCCACCCTCCTCTTTATTCAGCCTCAGTATCCCTCCCTTAGTCTTTCTTTGCTCTCTAATGTACCTATAAAAGGTTTTATCCCCCTTCTTAACCGAATTGGCTATCTTTTCCTCGGTTTGGGCCTTTGCTATTCTGACTGCCTTCCCCGCTTCCTTCTGTTTTAACTGGTACAGTTCTCTGTCCGCTAACATACTAACATACTAACATACTAAAATGCCAGCAGAATAGGCCTAATGGTCTTTTGTGTCTGCTCGTTTGGTCAGCCCCCACCCTGGGTGCTGACCTTGCTGTCCCCCTCGCCTTCTCTGGCTTCTCCCTTCCCAGTTCCGGATATTCTTGCTGCATTGGATTTTGCTTCCTGAACCCTTCCCTGTACCTGTCCCACCCCTCTTGAACCCTCCACTGTCTCTGCCCACCAGCCCCTAGGTAGTGCATTCCATGGCTCTCCACCCTCTCAGTGAAGTAGCACCTCCTCCTTTCCCTGAATCTTCCCTCCAGTTTCCACCCATGCCCTCTAGTGGCCCCCTCCTCCTTCCTTCGAAGCACCCTCACTGTTCCTCCCTATTTACCTCTTCATGTACCTGAAGACCTCTATCATGTCCCCGGTCCCTTCTCTCTTCCAAAGTGTACATATTTAGCTCTTCGAGCCTCCTCATAGGTCCTGTCCCCAAGCCCCAAATCATTTTGGTTGCCTCCTCTGACCCTCTCCAGGAGGTTAATGTCCCTCTTTAAGTGCGGCCTCCAAACTGCATGCAGTACTCCAGGTGCGGCCTCACCAAGCAGTTATACAGAGGGAGTATCATTTCCTCCTTCTGGAGGTGATCCTAGCGATGCATCCCAGCATCCTGTTGGCCATGGCTGCTGCCCTCCCACAAGTTTCAGAGTTGTTCATCTTGACATCCACCACCACCCCCAGGTCCCTCTCAGCCATTGAGACTTGTAGTATTCCCAGGGTGTACACTTGGCCTGGGTTTCTGGCCCCAGGTGGAGTACCTTGCATTTCCCTGCATTAAACCTCAGCTTCCACTTTCTAGACCATCTTCCAGAGCCTCCAGGTCCCCTGCAGGCCACCTCCCTCCTCCCCATCCACCACCTCCCCAGTTTCGAGTCATCTGCAAAGAGACTCATCTCACTCCTGATTCCTGTCCTTATGTCAGATACATAGGCGTTGAACAGAAGGGGCCCAAGGACTGATCCCTGTGGACCCCACTAATGACCCTCCTTGGGGAAGAGACTATCCCACCAACTACGACCCTCTGGGTACAGTCCTGGAGCCAATTGCCTATCCATCGGATCATCTGGTTTCCCACCCCCATTTCTCCTAGTTTATCCAACAGGCCCACGTGAGGAACAGAGTCAAATGCCTTGCTGAAGTCTAGAAAGAGGACATCCACTGGTCTACCCAGGTCCAAGGCACTTGTCACCCAGTCATAGAACTCCACCAGGTTTGTCTGACACGATTTCCGGATGAATCCATGCTGTCTATCGTCCAGGCACCCTGACTTATCCAGGTCCCCCCCTAGCCTCTCCTTGACAATGCCCTCCATCACCTTGCCCACCACCGATGTCAGGCTGACAGGCCTGTAGTTCCCTGCCACCTCCCTTGATCCCCCCTTGTGGATAGGCACTACATGTGCCACCTTCCAGTCTTGGGGCACCCACCCTGTCCTCAGAGAGATGGTGAAAAGCTCTGCCAGGGGTTTCGCCAGGACATCTGCAAGTTCCTTCAGCACTCTAGGATGTAATTTATCCGGCCCCAGTGCTTTCTCCGTCTTAAGGGAGCTGAGGGCTTCCCTCCTCTCTGCTGTGATTTCCACTTCCAGTACCTCTTCTCCCTGCTTAGCCCTCCCCACCTGCCAGTGATGCCCCTCCCAGACCTGCCGATTGGTAAGGGCCCCTCCTCATTATCTCTGTCTCCTCCCATGTATGATGCAGCATCCCATTTTCCTGGTGAAAACTGAGGTGAAGTACTCATTTAGTACCTCAGCCTGCTCCTCTGGGTCTTGTGCCCATCTCTTCCCTGATTTAATCCTGCTAATCTGCCCTTCACCCCTTCGTCTTTCCCCAATGTATCTAAAGAACCCCTTTTTCCTCTCCCATTTCCCTAGCCAGGTTCTGCTCCTTCCTTGCCTTAGCCACCCTCACCACTCTAGTGGCCCTTCTAGCCATCAGCTCATACTCCCTTGATCCCTTTCACCTTGAGCACTTGAATTTCTTATAGGCTGCTTCTTTCCTCAGCACCTCCTGGACCTCCCTGGTCCACCAACAGGATTTTGGGCCCTATCGCATTGCCTTACTCTTGCACAGGTGCTGGTAGCATCCTGCACCCTCTCCTGATGATTTCCACCTACTATCAGCGTCCATGTCTGACCCAATCCCATCCAAATGCTCCTTAAGGATCCTTCCCATTTCCTTAAAATCCACCCCTGAAGTCCAGTTACTTCCATCTTTGTGCAGCCTTCTACCCCTCCTAGGTCCAGGCAGAACCAGACCATGGCATGGTCACTCCCCGCCAATGGGTCCCTTACCTCCAGGCCCCCAATCTGGTCACTGTCTGCCAGGACCATATCCAGTACCCGTGCCTCCCTGGTCGGTTCCCTCACCTGCTGAGTTAGGAACGCGTCTTGAAAGACATCCAACAACCTCTGTTCCCTGGTCACAGAGGATGTCATAGTCTCCCAGTCTGTTCCTGGCATGTTTAAGTCCCCTAACACCTCTAATGTACCTATAAAAGGTTTTATCCCCCTTCTTAACCGAATTGGCTATCTTTTCCTCGGTTTGGGCCTTTGCTATTCTGACTGCCTTCCCCGCTTCCTTCTGTTTTAACTGGTACAGTTCTCTGTCCTGCTCCTTCTGTGTTTCCTTATGCTTCCTGAATGCTATCTTTTTCTCCCTAACCTTCTCTGCCACTTTCTTTGAGAACCATAGTGTTTTTTTCTTTTGATTTGATTTGTTTATTTGCTTCACACAAAGGCTTGTTGCCTCTCTGATGGCACTTTTGATGTTTCCCCATTGCTGCTCCACCCCACCTTCTTGCCTGTTTGCTAGTGATTTTCTGAGGCACGCTCCCATTTTAAAAAAAACAGCCTTCCTGAAGTCCAGTACCTTCATTTTTGCATGGCTTGACTCTACAGCTGAGTTTATTGTGAACCACACTGGTTGGTGGTCACTTCTTCCCAGATGGCTACCCACTTCTAGATCTGAACTCCTCTCTCCATCCCCATTTGAGAGTACCAGGTCCAAGATTACTCCCTCCCATGTGGGTTCCAACACTAGCTGTCAGAAGCATTCCCCCAGTAGGGCATCTAGAATGGCTCTGCTCTTGGATGTGGCTGCAGCAAAGGTGCTCCAGTTAACATCTGGCATATTCAGGTCCCCCATCTCAGCAATATCTCTCCGTTCTCTGCCATCCTAAGGATGCCTTCTATCATTTCCTTGTCCATTTCCTCCCCCTGAGACGGGGGTCTGTATACAACCCCTGTGTGGATTGTGGTACCATTTCCTTTCTCCAGGGTGACCCACAGTGCCTCCTCTCCTTCTTGTTTACCCTTTAATTTCTATTGCTTTGATCCCTTCCCTTACTTAGAGAGCTACTTCTCCTCCTCTTCTACCCTCCCTGTCCCTCCTGTAGGTTGTGTACCCTGGCATGTTGACATCCCAGTCATGGTTCTCTGTGTACCATGTTTCTGTGACTGCCATGATATCCAGGCATCCCTCTTTCATCAAGGCCACCATTTCAGGGAGTTTGTTACCTAGACTATGGGCATTGGTACTCATTACCCTCCATTTTGTGATGGCCTTATTCCTTTTTGCCCCATCCCTGTCCTTACTGCCTTTGTCTTTTTCTCTATTTACCCCTGCCCTTCTCCCTATTGACTTCCCTATCTTGGTGTTTACCTCACTAACTACCCTGATTTATTTTTTTTGGGGGGGTAAGATTTCCCTTCTCCTTTTCAGTGCCTCCTCCTTGGCTAATTTAAATGCTTGCTAATGAAGCATTTAAACCTATCACCTAGGATCCTGGTTCCCCTCCTGGACAGATACAGACCATTGCGCCAGTATACAGTAGGTATGTACCTCCCATGGGGTGGAGTATCCTAGTCTCACCCATACCATTGACAGGCAGCACCTCCGAGAAGGTTACCATGTGTGCTACTTGTCTAAGTTCCCTCCCCAACTCCACAAACTCCTCCTGCACTGCTTTGATCAATTTCCCAGCCAGGTCATTTGTCCCTAGGTGGACAATGACATCCATCTCCCTCCACCATGCAGCTTCTCCCATGATCATAGAAACATAGAAATATAGACTTTGATGGCAGCTAAGGACCACTTTGCCCACCTAGTTAACCAACAGCCTATTTCTTCCTACCCCCCACAAAAATTGCCTTATGTCTGTACCATGCATTCTTGAATTCTCTCACAGTTTTAGACCCCAGAACCTCCTCAGGAAGGCTGTTCCATACGTCAACCACTCTCTCTGTGAAAAAATACTTCCTCATATTGCCCCTGAACCACCCCCCATCTTCAAATTGTGTCCCCTTGTTCTTGCACATCTCTTTTTCTGAAAGATGCTACCCTCTTGGATCCTGAGAGGTTAGCCTATTGGAAATTCAGGAAACCAAATGAGGAGGACAAGGAGAATTACCTAAAGATGGCTAGTGAGGCAAGTAAGGTAGTCTGATGGTATTGGGCTCTAAAGGAACTGCAGTTAGAGGATGGAATTGAGAAGAGGGAGAAAGCCTTTTCTTCACTATATACTGTAAGCAAGAAAAAGGACAAGAAGGATGGGCACTGGGTCCAAACAGTGCCACCCAAAATAGCACACACAAGGTGTGTGCGGCAAATAAGATGTCATGGAATACTGTTTCTATTGCCCCTTGAAAAACCAAAACAAGTCCCAATGCAGGCAAAATGACTGGAGACCAGGATTAGAACCCTAGTGTCCAATAGTGCTGACCTGTGGCATGTAGGGCTGGGGCATAGAGCAGCTCGGCCAGCTCCCTGGATTCTGATGCCCTTGTTCCTGATTTGGCACCATGGACAGTGACAAGGGGAGTGCTTACTGCAAGTACTGTAAATCCCCTCTCGCTGTCTGAGGTAGCGCTATCCAAACTAGTCCTCAGTTGACTGGCGCTATTCTGGTGGCACTAATCTAATCAGGTACTGAAGGATGGGATTGTTAGCTTCAGAAGGTGGATGGGTGGGTGGAGGAGAATGGGGGGAGCAGAGGTACTGAACAAATACTTCTGTTCTATCTTCACCTGGGAGAATGAGGGACCAGTACCAACAGGGGGGGTAGAAGAGGGTGGGGGGGCTCAGATGACATGATAGAGGTGGATAGAGTGAGGGAAGGGCTGCTAGTATTGAAGGTAGACAAATCACCAGGCCTGGAAGGAACACACCTAAGCTATCTGAGGAAACTGGCAGAGAAACTTGCAGAGCCAATGGTATGCCCATTCAATAGATGCTGAATTCTAGCATGGTACCACAGGATAGGAGAATGGCACAGGTAGTGTCCCCCAATAAGAGCAGTCCCAAAGATGACCAAGAGAATTACAGGCAGTCAGTCTGACTTTAATTGTGTGCAGATTCATGAAGATCATACTTAAGCCTTGTAGACTATCTAGAGGAGCATGGTCTTCAGGATGCATGGCAGCACATATCCATGTGAAGGAGACTGTGCCAACAAATATGATTAACTTATTTGACTGGGTCCCCAAAACAGAAGATAGAGGCCAAGTGGTGGACATCCTCTACCTGGATTTCAGCAAGCCCTTTCACTCTGTACCCCACAAGAGGTTGATCAGGAAGTAGACTGATCTCTGGGTTGCAGAGAAGATGACTAGATGGTTGGAACACAGGTAGGGGAAAAAGGACCCAGTATGTTAGGTTGCCACCCACCCTGAAAAAAATGAGAACATCTGCAAATTGTCCCCTGGCCATGTGTCCTGCAGTCTGCTTTTTCAGAATGGCCACATCACCAATAATTATGTATACTGTGTCCTAATTAAGACATAGTCTGGTAAAAAGTAAAAACTCAGGCAACACAGCTTCTAAAGCAACTGAAATTAATGAATAACTACAGACTCTGTGTCTCATTCTGCTGATCCACACATTCTTTGGCCATCAGCTGTTGATAACCTGGATGGCATGCATGGATTGGATGCTAGCAATGCCATAGCAACTTTTCTGATGAGTGGCACAGTGGCACCAGTCAGCAGACATGAGCGCACACAGCCCCTAGCTACCAGCAGATTGGGATTCTCTTTTGGTTTAACTGACCCTGCATTATTGTGAGACAGCCACATGATATCTGAGTACTTACTTTCAAACATTGACAGTTGTGCAGCTTCTCTTTCAACATGTGCTGGAGCATGGCAGTTGAGATTCAACACCAAAAAATGCAAAGTCATGCACACAGGAAAAAGAAATCCAAATAAGGCATATTACCTTGGAGGGGAAAGACTAGCTGCCTCCACCCAAGAGAACAATTTGGGAATCGTTATGTCAGACAACTTGAAGGTAGGTAAACAGTGTGAGAAGGCAGCATTAAAGACTAGCGGTATGCTGGGATGCATTGGGAGGGGAATTGCAAGCAGGAAGAAGGAAGTGATCCTGCCATTGTATAAATCAATGGTTAGGCCTCACCTTGAGTACAGTGTCCAGTTCTGGAGGCTCCACCTCAAAAAGGACACTGACCAAGTGGAGACGGTGCAGAGAAAGGCAACAAAAATGATTCAGGGACTGCACGAGATGTCCTACAGAGGTAGACTGAAAGAACTGAACATATATTCCCTGGAGCAGAGAAGAGAGAGGGGTGACATGATCGAAATATTCAAGTACACAAAAGGCATAAACCAGGTGCAGATAGATGATCTCTTCCAATTTAAGAAGGGCAGCAGAACCAGGGGACATGATCTAAGGCTGCAAGGCAGGCAGTTCTCCACCAACACCAGGAAGATTTTCAAAGAGTGATGGACCCCTGGAACAGCCTGCCTGCAGAGGTGGTGGGGCAAGCACAGTGGTAGGTTTCAAAACTGCCTAGGACAGATACAAGGGAGCCGTCAAACCGAAGGGCAGTTAGAAGGCTAGGCTAAAAGACAGTGGGCAGACTAGATGGACCTGGAGGTCTCCTTCTGCCGTCAACTTCTATGTTTCTATGCTAGCCTGTGCAGTGTGGGAACTCTTTCCATCAGAGGTTTAAAAGTTTTATACTGTGTAATACAAAAGCAAAAACAAATGTTGAATCCTGCTGTATAAACAAGTTCAGGCAGAACATGTGTCCTGTTTTGGATGCTGCCGCAATCAGCCTGCTGATGACTCAGGAGACCGGATGTAAACATTCTGTGGGAAAATAACTACCCAGACCCAAATTAATGACTTAGCTGCAGAGCAATATTAATACCAGAATAATGTTCCGATTTCATCTCAGAGCACCAACATACTCAACATTTTCTGTGGGCATAGGTGGTCACCACAACCCCAGCCAATTGTTTGCTCACAGTCCATGTAGTTGTCCTGCATAGCATTTTTCAAAAGGTGGCAACCCTACAGAGTTATCGAGCACCAGGCAGGTCACCAGTGATGTCCTGCAGGGCCTGGAGCGAGGGCCGGTGTTGTTCAATGTTTTTCATTAATGACAATGGGGATGGAATTAAGGGCAACATGTGCCTTTTTCCTGGGCAATGCCAAGCTCTGTGGGATAGTGGATACAGCCAAAGGTATACAGGACCTAAAGGAGGATCTGTAAAAACATGAGAGGTGGTCTGAGATTTGGCAGCTTGGCTTCAATGCCAAGAAATGCAATGCTATGCACACTGGAGGCAGGAATCCCAGGACAGAGTACTACCTTGGAGGGGTTTGGGTATCTACAACAGTGGAGGAGAAGGATCTGGGAGTGATGATCACTGGTGGCCTGAAACACTCCATGCTGTGCAGGAAAAAAAGTAGCAAGGGCAAACAAGATGTTGGGATGCAACCGGTGGGGTCAGCAGTAGGTGAAAGCAGGTTATACTGCCTTTGTACAGGTCACTGGTAAGGCCACATCTAGAGTATGGAGTACAGTTCTGGTGCCCACATATTAAAAAGGACATTAATCTGCTGTAAATGGTCCATGGAGGACAACAAAGCTTATCACAGGTCAGCAGGGTAAAGCATAGAAGGAGATGTTGGTGAGCATTGAACATGTACTCTGTGAAGGAGAGAAGGGAAATGATTTAAGCAATAAGGCACGACAGGGTGTGTGTTGTGCAGTTATGCGTCACGCCTGGGGTGATTAGGCACGAGGCCATAGGCTTGATGCTACTAATCACCCCAGAAGTGATGTTATCCCAGCACAACACACACCCTGGAGTGCCTTATTGCTATTATACAATGGCTCATTTTATTTTAAGTAGAAAAGATAGGAAAACCTGTTTAAAATATAAATTTATTTCATTTTTTGTTTGGGCAGGTATACTTATTGAAAAAAGTGCACAGTTCCTGTCTTGTGCAGGAGGTGGCGCTGCCCCCTATGGTTTCTCTGTATTCGTTTTTAATGTTTGTCTTTTGGCTCCCACTCATTCCTCGCTGACAGGAAGATCAGTCTTATTGATCTGCCTCTTTACTCATATCACTGTGTTGAATACAAGTTCAATCTGCTCCTAAGTTACCTGATAAAAGAAAACTACGTCAGGAACTCTATAATTTCAGACGTGAGTGAGCCTGCATTTTAAACAGTGACCACGCGGCTCTACTCATAATGCTCACTGAGTCCTCTCTTGCTATAACGCTCGCTGGCTCCTCGAATACATTTCTTGTGCATCTAGAAAAGATGTTGGCGATGCATTTCATCGCTCAATGTGGTGATTCACTTCACTCGCTCAGTGTGAGGAGTCAGCGAGCGTTATGGCAAGAGAGGACTCAGTGAGCATTATGAGTAGAGCCGCGTGGTCACTGTTTAAAATGCAGGCTCACTCGCGTCTGAAATTACAGGGTTCCTGATGTAGTTTTCCTTTTATTGGGTATCTTAGGAGCAGATTTGAACTCGTGTTCAGTAAACACAGTGTTGTTGTGTGTAGGGGCAGACAGGTAGTAAGACTGATCGTCCTGTCAGCGAGGAGGGTAGTGTGGCAGTCAATCGCGTCTTGGAGTTTTTTTTTTTTAACATTTGATGCGGTCTTTTCTGTGGTGGGACTAGATCCGTGATGTTGTACTGGGATAACATCATGGGTCCAGTCCCAGACTGACGAATCAGAGCCCAAGATTTTTTTTTGCCATTGTATAATGAGACCTTCAACCACCTGAAAGGTATAAATAGGGTGGGAAAGGAGAGTCACTTTAAGATAGGTAACAGTGAAAACATGAGATGGCAGTCTTAAGTTGCAGGGGGGGGTTAGGAGGGAGTTTAGAAAATACTTCTTAACAGAGAGGGTGGTAGCTAGTGGGAATGCACTGCTGGAAGATGTGATCTTGTTGAAGATGGTGGGTAGCTTTTAGAGACGTTAAGATAGACATAAGGGGAAAGTAAGGGTCATGGAAGGGGTGGATGGAAAGGATGGGAGGATTGGGAGGGAGGCAGGGTCAGTAGCTTAAGTTGTGTACCCTGTAATACGAGCAGACTAGATAGACCAAAAGGACATATTTTGCTGGCTTCTTCATATGTTCGTATGATCTCTATGACATGTCCCAGAGATCAAGTGTGCTGTCTCATTCTGGACCAGTTGCAGGTAATGTATCACACTCTCAGATAACCCTAGGTAGAGAGTGTTACAATTATCCAGCCTAGATGTGATGAAGGCATGGATTATTATCACCAGGTCACTGGACACTAGAAACATTTTAATCCTGATGATGTTTCAGAGATGGAAAAAGACACTGTGACAACCACCGACATGTGGTGCTCCAGGGTCAGCCTGGAGTCTGTAGTAGTTCTTAGATTTATAACCAAACATACAGCTCCAAGGGTAGCACCATTTAAAGATGTCAACCAGGTGTCACTTCTTGTCTTAGCCAATCCACGGTAACCCGGTTCGATATTTATCACTTCAGTCTTGCTTGGGTTGAGGCTTAGCCAGTTGAAGGTCATCCAGCGAATATCGTTCAAACAGTTTCACAGCCCTAGACCTGCATCAACACCATCAGGTGCACATGACAGGCATAGCTGGGTACCATCTACATAGCAGTGAAACTCCTGACCATACCGTCTGATGACCTTACCCAATGGGAACATGTACATGGCTAACAACATGGGAGCCAGGATTGACACTTGAGGAACACCACAGTCAAGTGATGCTGTCCCAGAAATGGCATTATCTAAGACAACCTGCTGCATTCTTCCCATCAGGTAGAGCTCAAGCCAGTGCAAAACAGTGGCAGTGAGTCTTACATAATGTGTCTTGTGTTTTCAATTAATCAATCAATCAGAATCTTTATTTATCCAGGCGAGCATCATTGAGCAAGGCTCATTTGCAAGATGGACCTGGTTATAACAAAGTACAATATATGCATATGCACAGGTCATGGTGCAAAGTAAAAAGAGCCAGAACACGGGTGAACATATCTATAGAGAACCATATATCAGAGGCAGTATAGCGCAGTGGTCTAAGGCTTTGAGCTGCAAATCTGGTGACATCCAGCAGACCAGACCTGGGTTTGAATCCCACAGCTTCCACTTGCATGCTGTGTGACCCTGAGCAAGTCACTTAACCTACTTGTGCTCCTGTAAAAAAGCTTTCAGCTTAGTGTGCTATACCTGGTTAAAAAACAACTAAATAAAAGTACTAGGTACACATACATAGCTACAGTAATGTTCAGCATATGTCTGCAGTCCCCTTTTTCCAGTTGCAGTGAACAGGAAACATCATGGTGAGAAAAAAGGAAGAATTGGGGGGGGGGGGAGTAATAACCGGATTGTATGGACATATTTTGATTCCTTAGGAGTTCTCACTGGCAGTAATCTGGATGGTATCAGGTGTGCAAGGGGGGGCGAGGGACTACAGAAGGAGACAGATAACTAGCTGGGATTAAGTATTATAGGTAAGGAGTGGAGGTTGACCTATGTGAAGCTAAGAAGAGGGCCGTTGAGCTCAGTCTACTATCAGAGATAGGGGACGTCCACCATGTATGGGAAGGGAGGATAATAGCAGATGGATATCAGAGCAGGATAGTGGAGCTAAAGGTCAGAATGAATTTCACTTGGCGTGTAAGTATACAGATGGAATTAATTGCGAAGTGAGTAGGAAGGGTGATAAGACATTGTCAACACATTATGGCCAAGGAGATGTAATAAGCATAGACAAGACTACGGTCATGGAAAACAGTTGCAGGGTTCCTTAATAAGGTGGGAGAATTGAGTCTTGAAGGTGGTCACATTGACAAGAGAACTCAGTTTCAGTGCTTTCTGAAGTTTGGTCCACAGAGAAGACAGTACAAAGCTTATGGCTGCTCTACCAAAGCAAGATTTAACACTGGGGACTATCGGTAACATGGATGAGTAGCTTCTCAAGACATACTTGCCTAGCTGGTACAAGGGGAGGCAGTCTACAAAATATTGGAGAAGCTTGTTTGAAATAGCTCTGAAGGTCCGTAGAGCAGCATTTCTATTCCACCTATACTGCAGGGAAGGCCATCCCACAGCTGCGTACAGGGAGCAATGGTGCATTGTAAGAGGGAGTCCTGTAATGAACCTCAAAGCTCTGTGATAGGGTGTCTCCAGTTTTGCGAGATAAGAGGCAGGACAATGACAATACAGGAAATCTGCGTAGTCTATCAGGGAGAGAAACTTAACTTGGACCAGTTGTACTTTGGCATCTTTTGTTAGAAATTGACTGATCCTGAAGAAAAGGCCTAGTCTTTGATGTAGTTTTTTAGTAGTTCCTTGATATGCTCTGTAAAGGAGAGCTTGTGGTCCAGCCATACTCCCAGGTGTTTGAATTTAGAAACAAATTCCAGGTTTTCTCCAAGAATTGTAGAAATATGTGGCACTGATCCTGCAGCAGCCGGGTATACTGTATATTCCAGGGGAGAGAAAAGCATCTCTTTGGTTTTCTTAGCGTTAAGGAAAAGCTTTTTGTTTAATAGCTGGTTTTGTAACAAATTAAATTCGGTTTGCAGGTCACTGCACGCAGCTTCTGGGGTAGGGCAGCTCAAGTAAAGTACTGTATCATCTGCGAACAGATGAATGTTGGCCCTGGTTATGCAATCATCAATGTTATTGATATAAATAGTGAACAATATAGGGCCTAATATGGATCCCTGAGAAACACCTCTTAAGAGTGGTTTAAGGGTTGAGAGTTCACCTTCAGTCTTGACTTGCTGGAGGCTGTCATATAGGTAGTTATTGAACGACTACAAGGATAGAGAATCCATCCCTATTGACTGTAAGGAGAAGAGTAGCAGACTATGGTCGACAGTGTCAAACGCCTTATTTAGAGCTAAAAATACAGCACAAATATAGTTTTTATTGTCCAAATCTCTTTGCCAATCATTGGTTACTTTTGGGAGTGCTGTAATGGTGCTATGGCGCACTCCGAAGCCCAATTGGACAGGATTTAGGAGATTTGAGGATTCTAAATATGATCTCAGTTTGTTGCTTACAATTTTTTCCAATAGTTTTAACAGGACAAGAAGGATTGAAATTAGTCTGTAATTGTTGAGATCACAGGGGTTCCCTGATTTAAACAGAGGAATGACGTGCTATTTTCCAGACGGACAGGATAATCCCTTCAGACAAGGATAGGTTGAACAGGTGAGTTATAGGCACGGCTAGAACATGCTGTGCCTCTTTTAGAAAATATGGGTCTAGGGAGTTGGCACCAGCACTTTTCTTTATGTCCAGCTTCAGTAATAGATCTTCTACTTCTTTGAGCGAGGTGGGATGTAGGGAGAAACTTGAGTCAATGACACGGGGTTCAACATCTTGATGGCCAAGTTGTGATTGTAATAAGTTTGCAGGAGATTTGTCCAATGCTAGGCCTGCAGTCGCAAAATGATTATTGAAGGAATTTAATACCTCCAGCCTGTCACTAATGGTAATATTGCCAGAGATGATCTTATCCAGCACAGAGTTCCCAGGCATGTGTCCAGATAAATCCTTTGAACATTTTCCAGAATTTAGTTGGATTGTTAGTGGCAGAATCAAATTCTTTGTGATAATAAGAAGCTTTTGCATTTCTAACCATTCTGGTGCATGAGTTCCTTGCTTTTTTAAACTGGCCCCAGTCTGCGGGTGTCTGTGTTTAGCATGCTTTTTTCCAAAGCTTGTCCCTCTCTAACAATGCAAATTTTTTTTTTTTTTTTATTTACCCTTTTCCTGGCAGGACCACTGGCTACATCCTCCGCCCTGGTCATGGCCCCCGGAGACCTCTACCACTGCCTATAGCTGCAGAGGACCCTTGGTCACCCCCGGCTTGCCCCCGGAGGGTGGGGCCACGGGCCACCTTCGTGACCCCAGAACTGTGACTGGTTTAGGGTCCCTCAGCCCGGTAGTGGCAATACGAGGCTCTCCAAGGGAGGGCTTCATCCATCGGTGGTCCTGCCCATGTCTTTCCTCCTTACTTTCTCCCAGAGGAGGCGGGGCGTGCAATGACGCCAGCGTCTGCCCGCCTCCTCCCCGTCAGCGTCAGCTATGTGAGAACTCCGGCCTCCGCCAGAGTCCCAGTGCACCGAGTGCTACCCATACTCTTCCCCTGGAGAAGGAGAGCTGTCCAGTGGACGCCGATCCTACTCCCCGGGTTGGTCTCTCCAACGACCCGCGATCCGCTCTCAAACCCGGGTCGCCGGCGTCGCAAGCGGAAACCCCACTGCTGCGCCGATTGGCCGGCCATTCTAACAATACAAATTTAAGTTCCGATGTAAACCATCAACATACTTTTTTTGATATACACACTTTTACTGTGGGGGCATACTTGTTTATTGCCCCTACGATTATGTCATTGAAGATGTCATAGACCGATTGTACAGTTTTTGCCAGGTAGAACTCTCGCTAATGCAGTGAGAATTTTAGCTCATTCATGTAATCTAATAAAGCAAAGTTCCATCTGGATCTCTTAGCTGAGAACTTTGAGGAGGATGGTGGTTTACTGATTGATCTCACACCGGCAACGAATAAGTGATCACTGATGTCACTGAAGAAGGTGCCAGCATGGGAGAAAAGATGAGGTCTACTCACTAAAGTAACATCCAACAGAGAGCTATTACCAGGGTTCTTTATATTAATACGCGTTGGTTCATTGATGAGTTGCATTAGCCCGTGCATATCACAAAAAGATGTGAGAGTTGTAGAGGCCTTAGAAAACCAGTCTAGGTTAATGTCTCAAATAATAATTGTTTCTAGTAGCCCTTGCCCAAGGCAGGTACTTAGATGCATTAATAGCTGTAGACCAGCAGATGGTGGTCTAAAGCACCCAATTACTCGTGACATATTCAGTGATACCGTAACCTTAAGAGATAAGCACTCAAATTTGTTCACCAATATTGTTGAGTCAAGACAAGATGCTGTGTATTTATCCTTGATGTAAATGGCTACCCCTCCTCCTCCTCTGGATTGCCTATCTGCTCTAAATAGTAGATAGTTCAGGATGTTGATCCCCCTTTCAGGAGTAGTTGGTCGAAGCCAGGTTTCAGAGATCACTAAAATATCTTGTGAGGTATGGAGGACCCATGGTTACCCATGTCAAATTGTAGCTAGTAGTAGTAGTAGGCAGTGAATACTACAGAATTCCTCATGTATTTCATGAGCACCTCATGGTTAACTGTGTCAAATGCCGATAAGATGTCAAAAAGTGCAAAGGGAATGATTTTCATTTTCCCCTGCTCGGTTCCTCTGAGGTTACTGAATTCAATTTTTGGCTACTTTACCTCATCCCATATAAGTGGGGGGGGGTGGTGTTGTCCCTCTTCCCTTTCAGGGTTTGTTGGAGTTTTCAGGATGCTGTGGAAGGATTGCATAGGAGAATAGGCCAGCCTTTGCATTGGGACCAACAGAAGCTCTGCATCTGTGTACTTTCAATTGTGCCATCTCAGATATCTGCTTGTGGACTGCAGACTGCAAAAGATGGTCACTAACACTTAAGGGTGGCCTTTTCATAGGATTTAAGTGTTAGGATACTACAGATATAGTTCTTTGGCAACTGATCCCCCTATGTTTTGACCTACTGCATTATAGTTTTTGCATTATGGGTTTTTGGGGTTATTAGGAGTTAGTATGTTATTCCTTCTGACGTTGTAAATTTGTAATGATGCATGTTGGTGGATATAGATAGTATTGAATGGAATTATTGTGCTGTTTATTTTTGAGGCCTTTATGCATGCACATGTATGAGATATTATGTATATGTACCCGTTTACTTTTTATTTTAATAAAAATTTAATTTACAAAAAGAAGGGAATGATACCACATCTCTCACCATGAGGAGCTCATTGAACACCCTAAAGAGTGCAGTCTCCATGCTGGGGGGCAGGGGAGTATGGGGGGCATAAGGACACAGTCCCAACTGGAGAGCATCATAGATATGATACCTTTCTAGATAAGCCTCCAACAGAGCTACCACCACCATCTCAATGTCCGTCTCCAAAATGGGAAAGTTCAAGACAGGCTGGTAGTTCAGAAGAATGTCAGGGGCCAAAGATGCCTTCTTACGGAAAGGTTTCACCACTGCCCTTTTCAGAGTTACAGAAAAGATCCCCTCCTTAAGATATGAGCTGACAATTTCTTAAATTATGAGGCTCAGGTCCCCACCGGACAATTATCAAATGGGTTGGCCTGGGTCCAATAAAGAAAAGGTGGTTCACAGTCCTGGGAAAACCCAAAATGCTTCTTCAAATGGAACTGGGCAAAGCCTCACAAAATATAGCCAATTGCCTAGGCAATTCTCCATAATGTTACTGCTGACCAGTGACAGACTGCTTTATGAGATTCTGTCCAGAATAGGGGACACCTTTTGTTAGGAAAAAACAACTAAACTCTTTGCATTTTTCTATGGAAAAAATCTCTTTTGGATTGTAGACAGGGGGCATTAAGCAGACTGCCTACACAATGAAAAAATAAAACTGGTTTGTTCCTCCCCTCTGCAATTACAAGTGACAGGAATTGCCTTTTGCAAGCTTATCCCTTGCCGATGCTCATGGCAGTGATTTTTCAGCATCAATTTCTTTTCCAGCAAGGGGGACCTCCAGCAAGAATGTTCCAACTGAGTTCAACCACCTCAGCTACTCACAGTACCATGCCAAGCAGTGAAACCTCTATCCCTTAGTTCAACCACCACAGCTCCTCCCAGTACCATGGGGAGCTGTGGCATTACCTAAGGGCAAAACCTCTGTCCCATAGTTCAGCAACTGTATCTCCTCACAATACCATGGATAGATGTGGCAGGATGCCAAGAAACCTCCATCCCCTAGTTCAACCACCTAAGCTCCCTTGTTATGCCTCCACGATGGTGACAACAATACAGCGACCTACCTCATTGCTGACAGAATCGACAGTTCATTGATAGGTCACTGTATCAGTGCACCAGAGACAGGGGCACACCACCTTTCAGTCCTGCTCCCCCTTCCCGAATGAACTTCAACTCAAATTTGATTTTAAATAGTATGGTGGGTGCATGGGGCAGAGCCTCCTGCATGGGGGGTTAGGGTGGTGAAGCTCCCCAATAGAAAAATGGACAAGGAGCCCATTGGGAAACATGCCAATCGGAACTTGTGGCCGACATAAATTCCATTGCTGTGATGCCAGTCGACAAAATTGTTGTCGAACCAGTATCAGAGAACCAGCTCCCTTCAGTATGATAGGGAGCTGTGGCACAAAGACAAGGGTTAAAACCTCCATCCCTTTGTTTAACCACAGCAGCACCTCACAGTACCATGGGGAGCAGTCGCAGGATGCCAAGAAGCGATTTCTCTGTCCCTTAGTTCAACTACCACAGCTCCTCACAGTACCATAAGAAGCTGTGGCACAATGTAAATGGGAAAACCTCCATCCCTTACTTCAAGCACAGGATCAACTCACAGTACCATGGGCAGTTGTGACAGAATGCCAGGAGTCAAAACCTCCATCTTTTAGTTCAACCACCACAGCTGTTGACAGTACCAGGGGGATATGTGGCAGGATGTCAAGAGGCAACACCTCTGTCACATACCTCAATCATTGCAGCTCTTCACAGAACCATGGGGAGCTATAGCATGATACCAAGGAGCACAACACCTGTCTCATAGTTCAACCACTGCAGCTTCTCATGCAGCAGGATGCCAAGGGGTAAAACCTCTGTCCTTAGTTCAACCACCACAGCTTCTCACAGTAACACAGGTACTGTAGCTATGGCAGAATTCTGAGGGGCTAAACCTCTGTCCCTTAATTCAACCACCACAGCTCCTCACATTACCAATGGGAGCTGGGGCAGGATTTCATGAGGCAAAACTGCTGTCCCTTAGTTCAGCTACATCAGCTCCTCACAGTACTATGGGGCACTCTAGCATAATGCCAAGGGGAGAAACTTCTGTCTTTTAGTTCAATCACTGGAGCTCCTTATAGTACCATGGGGAGCTTTAGCAGGGTGCCAAAGGGTGAAACCTCTGTCTCTAAGTTCAGTCACCGGAGCTCTTCACAGAACCATGGGGAGCTATGGCAGGGTGCCAAAGGGTGAAACCTCTGTCTCTAAGTTCAGTCACCGGAGCTCCGTATAGTACCATGGGGAGCTTTAGCAGGGTGCCAAAGGGTGAAACCTCTGTCTCTAAGTTCAGTCACCAGAGCTCTTCACAGAACCATGGGGAGCTGTGGCAGGGTGCCAAAGGGTAAAACCTCTGTCCCTTAGTTCAGCCACAATAGCTCCTCATAATACCATGGGAAGCTGTGGCAGGATGCCAAACAGCAAAACCTCTATTCCTTTGTACAGTAATAGTTATTATTCTGCAAATAAGTTGTGTATGTCAGATGTTAAGCTAAAATAGCCTTATAATGGGATGCAGAAAACCATATATCAATAATTTCTATAGGATTTAGTGAATGGACTATGAAATGATCAATCCACTTTATTTGTAATATTTTATATAAATGTAGGTTTGATGCAATTATGTATCAGGAAGTACTGACCATGGTTTATGCCACTGTGGAAATTAATGGCGACCAATCTTTACTACCGAATGTCACGCTGGGCTTCAAGGTCTTGGACTCCTGCAACTCAGATACTTTTGCTGTTGAGAGTACTTTGCGATTATTGTCTGGGAGACAAAAGTTAGTTCCTAATTACAATTGTGAAAAAGAAATGAAGTTGTCTGGTATCATTGGAGAGCGCATGTCATCAGCAACTGTGTCTATTGCTCGACTACTGGGCATCTATAGATTTCCACAGGTGAGATACTATACTTTTTTTGTTAATGTTGAATAGAATTTTACTGAAACAGGCTGGCCTCTGAGCACTGTGATAAGCTTGCTGCTTGTGTCGCTGGAGACCAAGGGTATGGTTTCAGCTTAATCAGATGATCTCCTACTCTGCGGAGGATTACTGGCAACCACCACTACAGCACAGCTATCTTGCTGACTACAATCAAACACGTAGCAGGGGGTGGCCAGGAAGGATTAATGCCAGCCATCACTGCAGCAATACCCCCCTTGCTGACCACAGGCAGACATGTAGCTGGGAGTGGCCAGGGACGATTAATGATCATCAACACTGCAGCACTGCCACCTTGCTGACCACAAGTAGACATGTAGCTGTGAGTGGCCAGAGAGGATTAATGTCAGCCACCACTGCATCACTGCTATATTGCTTGATCACACATAGACATGCAGCCAGGACTGGATTCGGGAGTATTAATGCCAGCCACCACTGCAGCATTGCCACCTTGCTGACCACACATAGACATGTAGCTGGGAGTGGCTTGGGAGGATTATTGCCAGCCACCACTGCAGCATAGCCACATTGCTGACCACAAGTAGGCATATAGCTGGGAGTGGCCGGGGAGGATTAATGCTAGCCACCACTGCAGCACTGCTACCTTGCAGATCATATGTAGACATGTAGCTGGGAGTGGCTGGGGAGGATTAATGTCAGCCACCACTGCAGCACTGCTATATTGCTTGATCACACATAGACATGTAGCCAGGACTGAATGGGGAGGATTAATGCCAGCCACCACTGCAGCATTGCCACCTTGCTGACTACACATAGACATGTAGCTGGGAGTGGCTTGGGAGGATTATTGCCAGCCACCACTGCAGCATAGCCACATTGCTGACCACATGTAGACATGTAGCCAGGAGTGGCTGTGGAGGAAAATATGTTTACTGGGTCTATAATGTAACATGTGACTGTCTGCTGGTTCATGCACTGAAGACCTTGCACCTGACATCTGGAGAAGAAGAATTTCAGGGAAAATGTCCCCTGTTATTTGTGGGTGATGGCCAGAGCAGCTGGGGCCTGAAGAGCCTCCTTACCTCTTTACTCATGTGGACTACCTGGGGTACTGCTCCACTACCTCTCCCACCTTGTTGGTGGACCAAGGAACTGGAAGGAAGACTGCAGGTAGAGGTAATGGTGCACTGCACTCCCCCATCTTGACTGCCTTGCAACAGGGCCCAGTGAATAGAAAGCAAGGCCACAGGTGGGGGCAATACAGGAATTCATGCTCCCCTATCATCCTTGCTTTGTAATGGAGTCTAGGGAATTGGAAGGAGAGCTGCAGGTATGGGTAATGGAGCTCTGTGCTCCGCCATTATACCCACCCTGCAACAGGGTCCAGGGAATTGGACAGAGGGCTACAGGCAGAGGTAATGGTACTCCATGCTCTTCCATTATCCTCAATAGTGCTCCATGCTCCACCATCATCCAGATCTTGCAATGGGGTTCAGGGAATTAGGAGGTGGACTGCCGGTTACAGTAATTGGAATCCATTCCCCCCATCATCCCCATCATGCCACAGGGTCTAGGGAATTGGAAGGAGGGCCACAGGTAGGGTTAATAATGCTCCATGCTCCCCCATCATTCATGTCTTGCAGTGGGGTACAAGGAACCGGAAGGAGTGCAGCGGTTAGGGGTAATGGGAAGCAATGCTTTCCTATCATCCCTGCCTCACAATGGGGTGCATGGAATTGGAAAGGGGGCTGCAGGTAAGGGTAATGGGAATCTGTTCTCCCCCATCAGCCCTGCCTTACAATGGGGTGCATGGAATTGGAAAGGGGGCTGCAGGTAAGGGTAATGGAGCTCCATCTCCCTCATCATCCCTGCAGGGAATTGGAAGGAGAGCTGCAGGTGTGGGTAATGGTGCTCCATCTCCCCCATCATCCCTGCAGGGAATTGGAAGGAGAGCTGCAGGTGTGGGTAATGGTGCTCCATCTCCCTCATCATTCGTGCTGGGAATTGGAAGGAGAGCTGCATGTACGGGTAATGGTGCTCCATCTCCCCCATCATCCCTGCAGGGAATTGGAAGGAGAGCTGCATGTACGGGTAATGGTGCTCCATCTCCCTCATCATTCGTGCTGGGAATTGGAAGGAGAGCTGCATGTACGGGTAATGGTGCTCCATCTCCCCCATCATCCCTGCAGGGAATTTGAAGGAGAGCTGCAGGTGTGGGTAATGGTGCTCCATCTCCCTCATCATTCGTGCTGGGAATTGGAAGGAGAGCTGCAGGTGTGGGTAATGGTGCTCCATCTCCTCATCATTCGTGCTGGGGAATTGGAAGGAGAGCTGCATGTACGGGTAATGGTGCTCCATCTCCCCATCATTCGTGCTGGGAATTGGAAGGAGAGCTGCAGGTGTGGTAATGGTGCTCCATCTCCTCATCATCGTGCTGGGAATTGGAAGGAGAGCTGCATGTACGGGTAATGGTGCTCCATCTCCCCATCATCCCTGCAGGGAATTGGAAGGAGAGCTGCAGGTGTGGGTAATGGTGCTCCATCTCCCTCATCATTCGTGCTGGGAATTGGAAGGAGAGCTGCAGGTGTGGGTAATGGTGCTCCATCTCCCTCATCATTCGTGCTGGGAATTGGAAGGAGAGCTGCATGTACGGGTAATGGTGCTCCATCTCCCTCATCATTCGTGCTGGGAATTGGAAGGAGAGCTGCAGGTGTGGGTAATGGTGCTCCATCTCCCTCATCATTCGTGCTGGGAATTGGAAGGAGAGCTGCATGTACGGGTAATGGTGCTCCATCTCCCCATCATCCCTGCAGGGAATTGGAAGGAGAGCTGCAGGTGTGGGTAATGGTGCTCCATCTCCCTCATCATTCGTGCTGGGAATTGGAAGGAGAGCTGCAGGTGTGGGTAATGGTGCTCCATCTCCCTCATCATTCGTGCTGGGAATTGGAAGGAGAGCTGCATGTACGGGTAATGGTGCTCCATCTCCCTCATCATTCGTGCTGGGAATTGGAAGGAGAGCTGCAGGTGTGGGTAATGGTGCTCCATCTCCCCATCATCCCTGCAGGGAATTGGAAGGAGAGCTGCAGGTGTGGGTAATGGTGCTCCATCTCCCCCATCATTCCTACAGGGAATTGGAAGGAGAGCTGCAGGTGTGGGTAATGGTGCTCCATCTCCCCATCATCCCTGCAGGGAATTGGAAGGAGAGCTGCAGGTGTGGGTAATGGTGCTCCATCTCCTCACCATTCGTGCTGGGAATTGGAAGGAGAGCTGCAGGTGGGTAATGGTGCTCCATCTCCCATCATCCCTGCAGGGAATTGGAAGGAGAGCTGCAGGTGTGGGTAATGGTGCTCCATCTCCCCATCATTCGTGCAGGGAATTGGAAGGAGAGCTGCAGGTGTGGGTAATGGTGCTCCATCTCCCCATCATTCGTGCAGGGAATTGGAAGGAGAGCTGCAGGGTGGGTAATGGTGCTCCATCTCCCCATCATTCGTGCAGGGAATTGGAAGGAGAGCTGCAGGTGTGTAATGGTGCTCCATCTCCCTCATCATTCGTGCTGGGAATTGGAAGGAGAGCTGCAGGTGTGGGTAATGGTGCTCCATCTCCCTCATCATTCGTGCAGGGAATTGGAAGGAGAGCTGCAGGTGTGGGTAATGGTGCTCCATCTCCCCCATCATCCCTGCAGGGAATTGGAAGGAGAGCTGCAGGTGTGGGTAATGGTGCTCCATCTCCCCCATCATTCCTACAGGGAATTGGAAGGAGAGCTGCAGGTGTGGGTAATGGTGCTCCATCTCCCTCATCATCCCTGCAGGGAATTGGAAGGAGAGCTGCAGGTGTGGGTAATGGTGCTCCATCTCCCTCATCATTCGTGCTGGGAATTGGAAGGAGAGCTGCAGGTGTGGGTAATGGTGCTCCATCTCCCCCATCATCCCTGCAGGGAATTGGAAGGGAGAGCTGCAGGTGTGAATGGTGCTCCATCCCTCATCATCTCGTGCAGGGAATTGGAAGGAGAGCTGCAGGTGTGGTAATGGTGCTCCATCTCCCTCATCATTCGTGCAGGGAATTGGAAGGAGAGCTGCAGGTGTGGGTAATGGTGCTCCATCTCCCTCATCATTCGTGCTGGGAATTGGAAGGAGAGCTGCAGGTGTGGGTAATGGTGCTCCATCTCCCTCATCATTCGTGCAGGGAATTGGAAGGAGAGCTGCAGGTGTGGGTAATGGTGCTCCATCTCCCTCATCATTCGTGCTGGGAATTGGAAGGAGAGCTGCAGGTGTGGGTAATGGTGCTCCATCTCCCTCATCATTCGTGCAGGGAATTGGAAGGAGAGCTGCAGGTGTGGTAATGGTGCTCCATCTCCTCATCATTCGTGGCAGGGAATTGGAAGGAGAGCTGCAGGTGTGGGTAATGGTGCTCCATCTCCTCATCATTCGTGCTGGGAATTGGAAGGAGAGCTGCAGGTGTGGGTAATGGTGCTCCATCTCCCCATCATTCGTGCAGGGAATTGGAAGGAGAGCTGCAGGTGTGGGTAATGGTGCTCCATCTCCCTCATCATTCGTGCTGGGAATTGGAAGGAGAGCTGCAGGTGTGGGTAATGGTGCTCCATCTCCCTCATCATTCGTGCAGGGAATTGGAAGGAGAGCTGCAGGTGTGGGTAATGGTGCTCCATCTCCCTCATCATTCATGCTGGGAATTGGAAGGAGAGCTGCAGGTGTGGGTAATGGTGCTCCATCTCCCCATCATTCGTGCAGGGAATTGGAAGGAGAGCTGCAGGTGTGGGTAATGGTGCTCCATCTCCCTCATCATTCGTGCTGGGAATTGGAAGGAGAGCTGCAGGTGTGGGTAATGGTGCTCCATCTCCCTCATCATTCGTGCAGGGAATTGGAAGGAGAGCTGCAGGTGTGGGTAATGGTGCTCCATCTCCCTCATCATTCGTGCTGGGAATTGGAAGGAGAGCTGCAGGTGTGGGTAATGGTGCTCCATCTCCCTCATCATTCGTGCAGGGAATTGGAAGGAGAGCTGCAGGTGTGGGTAATGGTGCTCCATCTCCCTCATCATTCGTGCTGGGAATTGGAAGGAGAGCTGCAGGTGTGGGTAATGGTGCTCCATCTCCCTCATCATTCGTGCTGGGAATTGGAAGGAGAGCTGCAGGTGTGGGTAATGGTGCTCCATCTCCCTCATCATTCGTGCTGGGAATTGGAAGGAGAGCTGCATGTACGGGTAATGGTGCTCCATCTCCCTCATCATCCCTGCAGGGAATTGGAAGGAGAGCTGCAGGTGTGGGTAATGGTGCTCCATCTCCCCATCATTCGTGCTGGGAATTGGAAGGAGAGCTGCATGTACGGGTATGGTGCTCCATCTCCTCATCATTCGTGCTGGGAATTGGAAGGAGAGCTGCTATGCAGGGTAATGGTGCTCCATCTCCCCATCATTCGTGCTGGGAATTGGAAGGAGAGCTGCATGTGTGGGTAATGGTGCTCCATCTCCCTCATCATTCGTGCTGGAGTTGGAAGGAGAGCTGCATGTATGGGTAATGGTGCTCCATCTCCCCATCATCTGTGTGGAATTGGAAGGAGAGCTGCAGGTGTGGGTAATGGTGCCCATCTCCCCATCATTCGTGCAGGGAATTGGAAGGAGAGCTGCAGGTGTGGGTAATGGTGCTCCATCTCCTCATCATTCGTGCTGGGAATTGGAAGGAGAGCTGCATGTAGGTAATGGTGCTCCATCTCCCTCATCATTCGTGCTGGGAATTGGGAGGAGAGCTGCATGTACGGGTAATGGTGCTCCATCTCCCTCATCATTCGTGCTGGGAATTGGAAGGAGAGCTGCAGGTGTGGGTAATGGTGCTCCATCTCCCTCATCATTCGTGCAGGGAATTGGAAGGAGAGCTGCAGGTGTGGGTAATGGTGCTCCATCTCCCTCATCATTCGTGCTGGGAATTGGAAGGAGAGCTGCATGTACGGGTAATGGTGCTCCATCTCCCTCATCATTCGTGCTGGGAATTGGAAGGAGAGCTGCATGTACGGGTAATGGTGCTCCATCTCCCTCATCATTCGTGCTGGGAATTGGAAGGAGAGCTGCAGGTGTGGTAATGGTGCTCCATCTCCCTCATCATTCGTGCAGGGAATTGGAAGGAGAGCTGCAGGTGTGGGTAATGGTGCTCCATCTCCCTCATCATTCGTGCTGGGAATTGGAAGGAGAGCTGCAGGTGTGGGTAATGGTGCTCCATCTCCCTCATCATTCGTGCAGGGAATTGGAAGGAGAGCTGCAGGGTGGGTAATGGTGCTCCATCTCCTCATCATTCGTGCTGGAATTGGAAGGAGAGCTGCAGGTGGGTAATGGTGCTCCATCTCCCTCATCATCTCGTGCGGGAATTGGAAGGAGAGCTGCAGGTGTGGGTAATGGTGCTCCATCTCCCTCATCATTCGTGCTGGGAATTGGAAGGAGAGCTGCATGTACGGGTAATGGTGCTCCATCTCCCTCATCATCCCTGCAGGGAATTGGAAGGAGAGCTGCAGGTGTGGGTAATGGTGCTCCATCTCCCTCATCATTCGTGCTGGGAATTGGAAGGAGAGCTGCATGTACGGGTAATGGTGCTCCATCTCCCCATCATTCGTGCTGGGGAGAGAGGAGAGCTGCATGTACGGGTAATGGTGCTCCATCTCCCTCATCATCGTGCTGGGAATTGGAGGAGAGCTGCATGTACGGGTAATGGTGCTCCATCTCCCTCTATCTGTGCTGGGAATTGGAAGGAGAGCTGCATGTACGGTAATGGTGCTCCATCTCCCTCATCATTCGTGCTGGGGAATTGGAAGGAGAGCTGCAGGTGTGGGTAATGGTGCTCCATCTCCCTCATCATTCGTGCAGGAATTGGAAGGAGAGCTGCAGTGTGGGTAATGGTGCTCCATCTCCCTCATCATTCGTGCTGGGAATTGGAAGGAGAGCTGCATGTGCGGGTAATGGTGCTCCATCTCCTCATCATTCGTGCTGGGAATTGGAGGAGAGCTGCATGTGGGTAATGGTGCTCCATCTCCCCATCATTCTGTGGTGGGAATTGGAAGAGAGCTGCAGGTGTGGGTAATGGTGCTCCATCTCCTCATCATTCGTGCTGGGAATTGGAGGAGAGCTGCATGTGCGGGTAATGGTGCTCCATCTCCTCATCATTCGTGCTGGGAATTGGAAGGAGAGCTGCATGTACGGGTAATGGTGCTCCATCTCCCTCATCATTCGTGCTGGGAATTGGAAGGAGAGCTGCATGTGTGGGTAATGGTGCTCCATCTCCCTCATCATTCCTGCTGGGAATTGGAAGGAGAGCTGCATGTACGGGTAATGGTGCTCCATCTCCCTCATCATTCGTGCTGGGAATTGGGAGGAGAGCTGCATGTACGGGTAATGGTGCTCCATCTCCCTCATCATTCCTGCTGGGAATTGGAAGGAGAGCTGCAGGTGCGGGTAATGGTGCTCCATCTCCCTCATCATTCGTGCTGGGAATTGGAAGGAGAGCTGCAGGTGTGGGTAATGGTGCTCCATCTCCCTCATCATTCCTGCTGGGAATTGGAAGGAGAGCTGCATGTACGGGTAATGGTGCTCCATCTCCCTCATCATTCGTGCTGGGAATTGGAAGGAGAGCTGCATGTACGGGTAATGGTGCTCCATCTCCCTCATCATTCGTGCTGGGAATTGGAAGGAGAGCTGCATGTACGGGTAATGGTGCTCCATCTCCCTCATCATTCGTGCTGGGAATTGGAAGGAGAGCTGCATGTACGGGTAATGGGAATCTGTTCTCCCCCATCAGCCCTGCCTTGCGACGAACTCTGTGAAATTGAAGGAGATTTGATGTAGGAATAATGGGGTTCCATGCTTTCCCATAAGCCACATCGTGCAAGGAGTTGGGTCCAAAGAATTGGAAAGAGGGCCACAAGTAGGAATAATGGCACTCCATGCTCCCCATCATCCCTGTCTTGCAGTGGTATAGTGGGAATTGGAATGGGGACTGCAGGCAGGGTTGTACCTGGTTAGAATAGCGTTACTAGAACAGCACCACACTATACGGCACTAGTCTGGTAAGTGTTCACACAGACAGCAACCAGGGATTTGCAGTGCTTGCTATAAGTGCTTCCCTGGTTGCTGTACATAGTCCTGAAGAGAGGAAAAGGGCACCAGGGATCAGATAGCAGCTGAGCTGCTCCTATGGTGTGGAGGCCTGAGGAATGGAGCAGCTTGGCTGGCAGCAATGGGACAAGGGTTCTAATCCTGGTCTCTTGAATTTTGCCAGCAGTGGGACTTGTGTTTTTTTTTTTTTTTGTGGGGCCATTGAAACACTTTTCCATGGCCTCATGCATTTTAACTTTCCCCATGATCCATCCCTCCCTCCCTACCAGAG